>OZ024904.1:33802547-34495047 GCA_964017125.1 Flabesymbios commensalis | reverse complement strand
TAACCTACTGGAACGAGAGCATATTAATAAAATTACTTCACAGAACTAAATTTGCATTATATGATAAACCTGCATGCCTTAGGGATGTTGCAAAGTTAAACAAATTTCCAAACATCTAAAAAAATTGGAAGTGGGTGGATCCAGGGCCATTTTGGATATAAAATAAAAAATTGAAAAACCCCCCAAAAAATTAAAATCTTTGATGATAATTTATTTATGTTGTGTGTATATATACGTTATTAAAAGTTGTTCAAGTGATTATATGACTTGAAGTTTTCTGTCCATGTCGGAGACTGGTTTCCAAAAAAGAAAATTTGGATAAGGGGGTGGGTGGATAATGGGGTGAGCTCTATCCAAATTTTTGGGGGATGTCTGGAATTTTTTTAACTTTGCAAGGCCCCTTATTTTTTTGGATGCAAGATAATATTATGTGCTTGATTATGTCGGCAACTCTTCAATACAATTATGTTATTGTTTTTTTACCTCAATTGAAATGAAAATCAAATACCATTCCAATGATTGAAATCATATTTCAAGAATAGATATAGGCCCCTAATGATTTTGTTTGAATAGCCCTTGTCGACGCTTTGAGTAATATTTGGTTTACCTGGATACTTATTTTCAAAAGTAGATTTTTTTGTCAGGCGAAAAATATCATGAGCATGAACAAATTAATTGTGTCTCCAGAATGTGCTCTCAGAAGTCACAAAAAAATCTAGGGGAGCTTACAGCGCCCTCAAACCTCCAGCTGCTCTTATGGCTCGCTGCGCTCGCCAATAAGTCCACATCAGAAAATTACGCAACATACCCCCCCCCCCCCCGCAATGAGATCAGCCTACGGCCCTGGAATAAATTGGTGAAGGTGACTCACGTTTCCAGCAAAACTCGCACAGTTTATTGTATAAGTCACATGGTAACTAATCTTTACATACATAATATATATCTATCGGTGCCTATCATTATGCAGGGTTCGATTTAATTAGCGCTGGCCGGTGGCGAGTGAAAATATAGGAGGGCCAGTCAGTTGCACCCATGACTGGTCCGTCAGGCCAGCTGATATTTTCACACTGGATCTTAGAAAAAATGTGCTTCTGACGTATGGTGATTTGGAAATTTGTACCATGCTGTATTTTTGCATTCTATCTCAGTTGAATCTTTTACTCTGGTACAGTTTTATCTCGTTCTCCAGCGCTATCGCGAATTGATAATTCAATAGAATTTCAAGCTGGTTCAAACAGGCAGAACATGAACTAAAAACTGTGCCCCACTACTAAAATTGGGCAGCAGTCTACATTTTCCAGCAGTAATTTTCCAGGAATAGGTAAGCTCTTTCTTTTCCATGAGGGTGAACGTTTTTTCGTCGGGTTGTTGTTGGTGAACGTGATCAAAGACACCCCGTAGCAATCGTATTCATGACGGGCAAGGTCCTATGTTGAATGCAAATGACATTTTTTTCCCACCATGTGATATTTAAAGACGCTGGTAAAGCTAACGAATGGACCAAGTCTAACTAACGTCGCCAGGTTTATTGTCATATATATGCATTAATGTCCTGTGCTCTATGCAGGTGTGATGGTACGTTTTTTGTACCAGCTCCCACTTATCTAGACAGTGCATGTGAATTACATTTCCTGGTTTAGATAAAGAACCACCTGGTATCTTAGGGCAGATAGCAACTCATAAGTTTTGACAGCAGTTTCACCCGAACAACGTGTGAGCACAACTCTGCAACGCGTGGTGGTAGAGTCACACCTCATGTTGATGCAAGCTGCAATTAGGAACTGCAATTAGTTATCACAACAGGAATCACACCTCAACGGGTGGAATGTTACAACTGCTGAACTATTGTGAACAGCAATTGAAGATCACAACTCAGCTGTAGGGCTAGCTTACACTGTAGACGTGTTAGCAGGAGTCTTTTATTCATTTAACTAAAACTGAAGCCTGGAAAAAAGATGGAGGAATAAATAAAATAAAAGCTTTAGAGTCTAATATGGATAACTGATAATAATAGGCTAATGTTGCTACTTAAATAGTGCCACATTTCTTTTTCTCATTTTCGCCACAAGTAGCCTACTTAAATGAAATTCGAGATCTGCCCTATAGGCCTACCTCTTCCCGACACATTCATGTGGTTCTTAACGGCCTGAATCAAAACGACCTCGAACTTTCATGTCGGCCTATGTCATGCTTATTCAGCATACACAACCACAAGCATTTGCATAGTTAATAATGTTGCGAGCGTTTTGATCAGTCAATGTTGTTGATGACCAACAGCCTGTGTAGTCCTTGTACTATAGAAATATAACCAGGTATGAAACGGGTACCCCACCCCTTCATGGCTTTATAGAGAGATCTTTTGTTGTTCAAACACCATCAGCCTATGTGCTATATTTTCGCTGATATAAAATATAAAGTTTCTGTTGAGCCAATTGTGTTTTCATGCGTAGGCCTGCTATAATGACAGTAATCAACGCTAAGCCACAAATTATAAGGTGAGGTAATGCTTGCTATGAAATACAATTAATTTGATTGTAGGCTAGACCCGAGTCATACTAACTATTTTGATGTGATACATGGTTAATCAATGATTGAAAAATACAAAATTCGAAGGTGGGATGCCCAACCCCCCTCATGCCCTCCCCAGTTTGGCGCACCATCTTTCCGACACTTCTGTTGTATTCTATTGTCCACAGTGATCAATTTGATCAGTTACCAATGCGTAGACTGGGCGTACCGGGGCGTACCCATCATCACTCATGTTGTAATAGAACAGTAACGTTATTAGCTTTTTAAAGTATCATAGCATGAATTAAAAATATATATTTTTATAGAGAAAACATCGTATAGGTCCCATATATATTTTTTTAATATTGCCTAAAAAGAAAACACCTGCATGTCAAGTGGTCCAGCGGCGTTTAAATGTCCTAACATCAGTTATCCTTGACCAACATATAACATTTTATTGATGATTATTGTTATTATGTCTCACCCTGGAGGTGCAGACATGTGGGTTTTGTCAACACTCCCAGCAAACACGAGATGTTGTCCCAATGTTGGACCAGCCTTAACCCAGCTTTGTTTCAAAACATCGTGCCGGTAGTACAGCCAGCATGAAGTAGGCCTACTGAGTAGGGTTGAATGGATACTGGCCAGCACCGGCGACGCTGGCCCAACATTTAACAGACATTGGGTCAGTGTCGGCTTGCACTGCCAGACCCGCAGCCCAGCACACAAGAGGCGTTGAACCAGTGCTGGTTTTATGCTGGACCAGAATTAGACCAGCAATGGGTCAACGTCTTGAGTTTGCTGGGAGTGTTGACAGGCCACATTGTGTTTTGCACATCGCCGGGTGTGAAGATATACTAGGAGGTTTGTAAACAAAACATGACGTCACCCAATAGAAGTGGCAATCCTTCTAAGACAGTGCCTCCCTAAAACGGTTAATAACGCACTTATTTTCAATAATTAGCAAAAAAAACCCAAGATCGGATCAAGATGGATAATTTTCCCATTATTTACTTTCGTTTATATTGATTGGGAGTACTATATTACCTCAGGGCACGTGTTTTAACATCATCACTTTTTATACATCTTATAGTGAAAAATTGACAGGAAATGACTGCCGTATCACCTAGTTCCTAGCCAAGGTCACAGCTGGCAAGGCCGCTCAGTTTCTGAGAATACCACGAGTCATACTAACTATTTTGATGTGATACATGGTTAATCAATGATTGAAAAATACAAAATTCGAAGGTGGGATGTCCAACCCCCCTCATGCCCTCCCCAGTTTGGCGCACCATCTTTCCGACACTTCTGTTGTATTCTATTGTCCACAGTGATCAATTTGATCAGTTACCAATGCGTAGACTGGGCGTACCGGGGCGTACCCATCATCACTCATGTTGTAATAGAACAGTAACGTTATTAGCTTTTTAAAGTATCATAGCATGAATTAAAAATATATATTTTTATAGAGAAAACATCGTATAGGTCCCATATATATTTTTTTAATATTGCCTAAAAAGAAAACACCTGCATGTCAAGTGGTCCAGCGGCGTTTAAATGTCCTAACATCAGTTATCCTTGACCAACATATAACATTTTATTGATGATTATTGTTATTATGTCTCACCCTGGAGGTGCAGACATGTGGGTTTTGTCAACACTCCCAGCAAACACGAGATGTTGTCCCAATGTTGGACCAGCCTTAACCCAGCTTTGTTTCAAAACATCGTGCCGGTAGTACAGCCAGCATGAAGTAGGCCTACTGAGTAGGGTTGAATGGATACTGGCCAGCACCGGCGACGCTGGCCCAACATTTAACAGACATTGGGTCAGTGACGGCTTGCACTGCCAGACCCGTAGCCCAGCACACAAGAGGCGTTGAACCAGTGCTGGTTTTATGCTGGGCCAGAATTAGACCAGCAATGGGTCAACGTCTTGAGTTTGCTGGGAGTGTTGACAGGCCACATTGTGTTTTGCACATCGCCGGGTGTGAAGATATTAAAACTGTTGCCCAACTGATTGAGCCTAAAGACGATTTAGCTACTGTAGATCATCTTCCCGGCAGCAAGTCTTGACACAGCGAGGCCTTAGGAGTAGCGAACCTAGCGGGGGAAGATGCTGTAGATATAAACAACGGGTTCCACCACATCAAAATACATAGTCTCTACAGTCTCTACTTAACTATTTTACACATGATTTTGACTTTACACACCTGGCATATTTGAAATGAATAGACAATAGACAATTGTTTATTCATAGTATCTGTTATTTAACAGACATATCTTTACATTATTGAACCTGTTCACTGAGGTCAGTGAGATCATTGATGGTAATTTGTTCATCGTCGTTTTCTTCCAGGAAACTTGCAACTCCCAGAAATGTTCTGGTTCTGTGATTTCTTGAGGCCGTTCAAGTATTAGCCTCTTGGATATTGACGTAATAAATATGGTGATATACTGATTCTGCTACAGGGAGCGCATGTACTTGTAAAACGCGTGCCTTCGCAGTATATCACATGCTATCACGGTATACCTCCTGGAGAAGCATCCTTGAATTTAATGGTCATGACTTGATGATCTTGTTCTTGTTTTGTCCCCTTACTTCTAAGCGTGAGTTGTTTGCTACAAAACAGGCAATCTGTCATGAATTGAAACCCTTCTTCAGAAGACCACAGTTCATGCCTTTCCTTATGTTAGGCATGGGTTCATATTCCTAATTGGTGTCATTGGCCATCTGATGTGGGTAACAGTATTTGCGGCGACAGTCTTTGTATACTTTTTTGCCAGGTACAGTATTAAGACGGTGTCTTTCTTTGCTTTGCTGGACTCATTAATGCTTTCACTTCACTTGTCTCCCATTCAGAGTTGAATATCAACTACCTACAGACTACTTGCAGATAACATACTGCTCGTTATAGTCCGTTTTTGCAAGCATAGAAATGTACAACAGGGCGATAAGCCCAAAAAGCCTGCACCCGGACACCTAACACAATAATGTATATTTTAATATCATACAAGTCAACTAATTCCTACACAACCCAAGCTGGTAACACACATCCAAATCGATGTACTACTACTGGCAGCATCACAATGCAACAACCTGTACAGGCAATGGTATACCTCCGATAAGGGATTATAACGCACCACATGGCAGGATAAAATACAAATAAAATTACTTAGATTCTTATAACAGAATCATTAAAATCGGCCCAGTGGTTCAAGTGTTATGGTAAACAAGGCATTTTTATGTTGGAAATATCGGCAGCCAATATTGGAAAATGGCAAACAAAGAAGTTTAGACGTATTTCTAAGTTTAAGTGTTTTTTCATGTTGATAACAATAAATACATTGACACAAAGTTCATTAGGATTGAAGCATGGTACATACATGTATATCATTTGTGTATATGTAATGGCGGCCATCTTGAATATGGTCACAAAGGAAGCATCTGGGGATCTTAAAAGTTCACAATTCGTGTTCACCACAGTCAAAACATAATGAAACAATACCAAACTATTCAAATCCGACCTGTGGATCCAATGTTATGGAAAACATACTTTTTATGGCGACCATATTTTAAAAATGGCAGCCATTTAGAATTTTTTAGGTTGCTAACGTTTGTTTTTTAAAATCATGGAAAATAAGGAGAGTTAGTGTCAAGTTTGGTGCTTGTATCAACATTTGAAAAATCATTCTGCTTATCACACAGCCTTGAAAAAACTGAAAAAAGTAGGGGTCTCAGGTAGGGTCAAACTAAGGCGAATTTCACAACCTTCGTCTGGGAGGATTCCTTAGGATTTTTTTCATAGAGGACATGTCCCTGAAATCAAAACATAAAAAAACACTTGTATTGCAATTTGTTTAAGGTTGACCCCTTTTTTCTCGTAAAATGCCTGGAATTAGACTAGGCAGAATCTGAAGAAATGTGCTTATAAAAAGTCATGGAGGCATTTTGTGTTTACGGCTGGCAAACATATGTTCTAGATGTATCAATATGTCCTAAGTCCAAATATGGTGTTTGCCAGGCTAGATTTTGAACAATTACTACTGTAATGGTAAATTCAAAAATGGCCGCCACCGAAACAACTAAAATCTATTAATTGCAATAACTTTGGTACCAAACATGATAAAAACACAAATAAAACATCCATTAATACATTGTTGGACACAAGGAATACATTGATACCATTACTTAGTTGATAAGATGTAATCAAATTAACATAGGAACCATATCTGAATTAGATTGGCTCGTTTTTCATAAATACTGTACACGTAATACGAACAAGATAATATTTCAAACAATTAAAGATATTTTTGATAAAAGACACATCAATAACATCCAAAGGTTTAATACACTTTATTTTTATAAAAAAATCAATAGTTTGATTTAATAACCCAAAAATCAAGAAGCAAAAATTACTGATGTGCGTCCTACTGTATGTTACTGCGAGGGTTAGTGTAGTTTGTGGAAGTACAAGTAGAACTTATCAGGGCATCGTCTGAGACAAGGAATCCTGTGGTACTATTACCTATTTGATAAAATATAAACAAATCAACTTAAGGGGTTATATTATTTGAACTAAATTGGCTCGTAATTGTCATAAACAATACATACATTAGGTCATTTTACCCACTAGAAAAACGTGTGCATATCCATAAAGCTCACAATCGCTATGCAAATTATCCACGATCCAGGAAGGGAAATCATAAGGTATATCCCATAACTAGAACAGCTTATGGTATGTGCAGTAGAACTTAATTGTACATGTTTAACTTATTCACTGTCCAGGTGTGTGATATGTCTGCATTCATCACCACGTTTGTGGTATTATTTTACAACCTTCTATACATGGCAAGCGCATTTTTCTGCAATTGCAGAGTTTTTTCGAGTGAGGTGTGGGTCGACACGCCGTAGCCTCCACAGGGTCAGACTTATAGAGTTTCAAGTTGCACCTGCTATACGGCTTGTCGCGAGACATTGTGTTAATTACACTGCCGTGTTGATGGCAATTGTGGAGTAACAGTTAGTTTATAGAAAAAATAACGCGCTCAGAAATAACTCCGCATCCACACGAGTACAACTCCGTCCTCATGTAGTAAAGATGTACTCCACCCTACTAATAATAAAGTTTAGTAAGTGTAACATTTTTAAATAATATTATGTTTTATATCAGGATTTATTATTTTATTTTATATCAAGTGTTATTAAACCGCTGTTCTATGTATCATATCATTCGATGCGGAGAATTACGTTTGTAAACACTTTCAAAACGAAAACGTTCTCTGTTTGCCCAACTTAGGGTAGGCATCTTTCCCTTAATGGTAGAGACAGACAGATACCGAACTATACAACCGGAAAATAGATTATGTCCTTTTTATGTAAATATGCCTGAAGATGAAAAACATTTTATTTGTATTTGCCCAACCTATGCTGTATATAGAGAAATAATGTATGACAAGATTAGCCTTAATTCCCCAAATTTTATATTGCTTGATAATGAGAATAAATTTATATATGTAATGTCTTGTAATGATAAATGTGTCTTAGATTTTGTAGATATAGCCTGGAGTAGGAGAACTACATTGTTATATAATTAATTATTTTATTATATTTGTTTCTATATGTCTCTCTAATGTTAGTAACCTCAGTAAAACAAAATAGTCTGGTGTAAAATAATGGCATTGCTACATTTAAATTAGTATTAAACTACATGTATGTTTTAATTTTTTATTGACTAATTATATTTAAAAACTCACGTGACGTCAATGACTAAACTTGTATTTAAACTGATATATAAGCCCAAGCTGGGCTGGGTGTTTTAAAAATATTATTATAAAATCCCTGTATAAATGTATTATGCACATATCAGTAAAATAAACAATACTACTATATCAAAAATCGCATTCTTGGGTGGAATTGATAAGGAATTGACTTTTTAGGAATTGAATTGGAATTGAATTTTCTTAAAACCAAAGGAATTGGAATTGAGTCAGGAATTGATAAAAAGAAATTGGAATGGATTTTGGAATTGATAAAAAGGAATTAATCCCAACTCTGATCTCCACCAGGAACTCCATATATGGTACAGATTTAGTTGTACCTTCTGAATATTGACCCTTTCGAAAATCGGTTAAATAGTTGTGATGTTGCTGTCACACATGTCACGTTGTTTTCTTACTGTGACCAGCAAATTGTGACACACTGTCACACCCAGTGATGGCACGGAATGCTAATATAGCTGACACTTGATCGAATGGTATTTGTCTCCGAAGTTCATGCACTGGGATATATCTAGGATGTTTAGATGTTCCTGCTTTCCTGAGTAGAAATGAACATCCCATTTGGTCATAGTGCGCCAGCAGGAGGACAAGGACATCTGTATCATGTAGTGACACCACCATTGATTCCATGAGAGCATGAATACAATGCAAAAGTAGGTGTGTGCCCGCTTCCTCATGGTCAGCTTCAAGTCTTGACAAATCCAGAGTTGGGTATGATCGACTTGACAGTAGTCGCTTCAATGAATCTACCAGCAACCACCAGTCCACTATTTTATCTGCTGGGCTGTGCTCAATGAGGTAGTTGGATAGCAGCAAAGCTATGTCTTTCTTATTGTCTTCAAGTGACATGAAATTAGAACAATCAGACGAAAGGGAACCAATTCATTATCAATCTGTCGTCTGACTGGTTGATGACCTTTCTTACGTTTGGTTCCTGTTCCTTCTTTGATGAACTCACTTCTATAACAAACTTCTATATCAAATATTACATCAATCCTCATGAAGATGGCCCTCATCGTGTACGCAGTATTGGCAAAAGTTTTGGTATTTGGGGGTTTGGCAAGAGCCATGCATCACCAGCGCTTGACCAATCAATAGACAGATTGCTCCATCAAGGGAAACAGTTGTTGGTGTCAATACGTCGGTTTACAAAACATTGTTTGCTGAATGCAGGATGCCACTGGTTGTAGCAAGTGATAGTGCAACTGACATGCCCTATAGGCAGTTATGCGCCTTTGCAATATGTTTCTGTCCACCTTGTGTTTTGCTTGCCTTTGACGTCTTCCACAATTGTATAAAGTAAAGCAAATGTTTCGGCCTTATTCATATAAATGGGGGGGGGGGGTTATACTGATATATTGTTCCGGAGGCTCACACATGCGCTTCTTAACAAACTCATCCAACTTCATCATTCTGCAGAGTTTGTGATTTGTTATGGAACACTCATCTGCTTAAGTGAAGTAACTAGTCTGCCTTCATCTCTGTCATCGTTTGTTCTCCGTCCTGTGGTGGCCTCATTGTGTGTCTAGTCATCATCATCATTATCATCCTCCTCCTCATCGATTGTATGGAACATTATTTTTGCCTGTGATGCTATGAGTGTTCTTAGGTTGTATGCCAACGTCCACCTACTCAATGCAGGAGCTCTCCTGATGACGCCCACTAGGCATCCACACGTCTTTCTGCTAGCATTCAGCCATTCAGTGCTGTGATTTGTAGAAACTTGAATTGTCGATCGGCGTGTTTCACTACAAAATTGTCTTGCTTAAACTCACGAAGAAAATTCTGTGAGAGCCTAGATTGTACCCCACTGGGCATAGTTTACATTGTTGTATCTGAAAAAGAATGTGTAAATGTATAGGGCCCATGACCCATCACGTTGTGCCCTGGTGAACTCAAGCAATATGCTAACCATAACGATGTATAATCCCACCAGAATTCAGCGTTTGGATTATCTTCTTTGAGAAGTTTAAATAAATCAATCATGGGTTGGCGGAATCTTCCAGATATCAGTTTCTCCACCATCTGTGCTATATCGTCAGTGTCAGAGGGTGTTCCAATGGAAGCTAGCTCTGTGCTTAACCCCTCATCAACACTATTCAGGTGATCATTCAGCCGTGGAAGCAATATTCGACAAAGAGCTGTGCAGTGTGAGTTTATGCGTTCTCATTGAACGTACATAGCCCTTACCTGCCATCACTCTCTGAGCGGTGTTAACACCCAAAACATCACACTCTATCCACAGCTCACACAAGCCACATTCATCTATGTGGCAGCCCAAAATGTCAAGAAAGTTCATTCATATATGCAGCCCACCGAGGCTGGGTATAAATAGGCCTACATCATTGTATCGACCACTTAAGTTCCATCAGCTTTACATACAGTGCCTCAGCGACTGTTAGAAAGATATGCATGTTCCTGCTGCAGTGATTCTGCTACGTGCAACACTCGCATGACAACAGTGTTCAGTTTATCCAGTTCATGTGCTGGAGCTTGTATTATGGGTAGGTACCCCACTGATGTTTGCTCTGGATTTAAGTCCAAGAAGGCATGATATTTTGAGAAGAGCGGTTCATTGTGAAGACCATGTCCTTCGCATGAGCGTTCATGGCTGATGGACATTCATCGATAATTTGGTTCGGGTGAACCTATTTGTCATGATGCAACCTATGTAGCATGTGTGTGGATCGAGAATACTGACGATATGTCTATCACAAAAATATCTTTAGGTGTTTGAAATATTCTCTTTTTTGTATTAGAGTAGTTATCATGATTTGTGAAAAAAGAGCCAATTTAGTTCAGATATGATTCATATGTTAATTTAATTACATATTATCAACTAAGTAATGGTACCAATGGATTCCTTGTGTCCAACAATGTATTAATATATGTTTTATTTGTGTTTTTATCATGTTTGGTACCAAAGATATGACAATTAAGAGATTTTAGTTGTTTCGGTGGCGGCCATTTTGGAATTTATTATTACAGGATTAATCGTTCAAAATCCAGCCTGGCAAACACCATAATTGGATTTAGGACATATTTATACATCTAGAACACATGTTTCCCAGCCGTAAACACAAAATGCCTCCACCATTAACATTTTTTCAAATTCTACCTAGTCTAAATAGTTGTGTAATACAAAGGATATCAGCAGAAATGTGTACAGTGACAGTATCAACACTCTTTGCTTATTGTGGGGACAGCATTTCAGATTGTGGATTTGTAAGTCTAGGGCTTATCACTAATAGGGGATTAGTGGAACAAGTCCCAGCTCACTTCACTTCAGTCTTCATTCCCGTCGGGACGACGGAACACAAATAACTTGGTTAATTCATTTTCCAGTTCATTCTTGTTTATTTAGTCTAGACGTTGTAACAACTTTAGTGCACACATTTCCATGCAGAACGCGACAGCCTAGCCAGCGGCTCAGCACTTGAGTCTAGCGAGACGTCTGCTCAACTCGGCAGCCTGGGAGTAAGTGACGCGCATCGACTGATGCAGCGCCATGCGAAATTGAGACTAGGCGGGCTACCGCCTTTCGTCAAAGGTCGGAGACGCCCGAACCAGCCCGAATGGTGGGACGCGGGTTTCCACAGATTAACATGAACCCAGTGCTGGGTCATCATTCTTACGATGTGCAGTCTCAGTTAATACGATGCACTGCCCCGATATTGGTTTAGCGTTGGTCCATCACTTGCGATAAAGGCCCAACATTAAGAAAGCATTGGGTCTGTGTAGATCTATCACGTTTACGCTTTCGAATTGGCAAAGTTGGATTGATGTATGTCAACTGTCTATGACGCTGGCCCAACATAAAATCAACGTTGACCAGGTTGCTTAGAATGTGTTTTCTGAGTTATATAATACAACTATACTGGGATAGTAATTTACATGATTGAAGTACAGATGTATGCCTATATCTCACCAGACAATACTGACAGGAGTGCATAATGTCAGGTGTAAATATCCACAGGATGTCAGGCCTAGTTGGACGAGAAATATAGTATTTTAGATGTAGTGATATGTTGTCAAACCCCTCCCTGGTCCACCACACCCTCTCTTAGAAGAAGCTGTTGGGTTCATTAAACTAGTCACGTGCTTGGCCATGTCTATTCCTTGGCTTGACCATGTGGTTTAGAATGTCAAGGACATCATTTTGTTAGGTATTGCCATATTAGTAGTAATAGAGAGGCATTATAATGTCGCAGGTGGATAAGGCGGATAATGCAGATAATGCAGATAATGCAGATAATGCGGTGGAGAGGAGGATACGTTTCTTCTCCTTATTATGAGTTAACAGAATTACAGAAGCTGGCCCCTCAATTATGCTTATTCATAGAGAGCTCCTGTCACTAATAATTCCACCCGTTAAACCCCAGAGACTAGGAATAAAATCCGATAATATAAGTTTTAATAATATAGGAGATGGGAGTCGACGGAGAGACAGGTTAATGTAATGCATATGATATTTAAAAATTGTTTCTCCAACTTCCGTCACTAATAATTTTATCCATTTAAACCACAGAAACTATAAATAAAATCCGATAATATAAGTTTAATAATGTCAGCGGTGGGAATCGACAGAGATCAGAGAGTTAGTTACACGCGCGAGATATTTAAAATTGTTTCTGCCGCGGCGTAAAACACAGCATGGTGCATGATAAATTAGCACTCAACTGAAAGAGCCGCCGGAGCTCAATGAGTCAGTTTAATTTATTTAGGAATATTGCAGGCATCAATGGCGGCCTACCATATTCGACATTGGTACAACGAATAATCAGCGCTTACATTATCCATCTCACTAGTTAAAATCCCAAATTATACCACCTTTTAATAACATTGAAATATAAACCTTTAACATCCACCTCCTAAAATGAAATGCTACTCTATCTAATATATATTCTCATTTATTTGAAAAATTAACAAATTTCATTATTGATCGATAGGCTGGTCGTTATTCAAATCACTATATCTAAAAGCCGACGGCGAATCGGTATAGAATAATTACGGCTTTGAACATCCACACTCTAAACCCTCAAACAAAATACTAGGTTTTATTTGAAGCTCCTTATATTATTAACGTCTCAATACCAGCCTACCTCACTGAGACTTACCGTGTTACCATTTAAGCGTTGCGCAATTACCAGCGTGAACTCGCATAGTATAACAACACATCGTATACAACATTTGAAACCCAAACAGACTAAAAATATGACATAAAAATTCACTAATATATAAAATACTCTAATTTATTCTCAACTGGTAATTTAAAATAAAACTTGATGATATTTCACCAATATTCATATTCAATAATAACATTTCACTCATCAACATAGTACAAATTAAGTCAAATCGGATCAAATAGGCTTACTTTTATCACACACACGCATATATTTCTATCAACCAGATAATATTTAATGATATAAATTATACAGAGCGCTCGACCATTTTAACGTCTCAATACCAGCCTACCACGCACCTGAGCAATGTCGTGTCGTGTCGTGACGTAATACGCAGCGTGAACACGGCGCTTACGTAGACCAACTCATCTCCCTAGCGACACTTTAACCCTCAGAGAGTTTGAACTTACACCCGAATCACGATGACTATTCTCATATATCTTAAACATTAACAAATTTCACTATTGATTGATATGCTATCATAGAACCAACTTGGAATAGATATAAAACGCCTTAGATATACGAGAGGTCTACAACTTTTGTTTAGAAGTACACTGAAAACAATCATGAACATATTTCTACACGAATATAATTATGACAATGCTAATAAAAACCTTTCTAGAACGGTTTCATTTCCAGTCAAAATATGCATCTGAACAACCAGAAATTTCCAAAATATCATCGACCACACGTACGCAGTTCTAAATGTCGTTAGTTACCTCAAAGCACAGTACACACAAAAACAACATGAACATATCTGTCTATAATCACAAACATTTTATATATGACTACTCTATCATTCTAATACAGCAATGAATATACATTCAAAACCCCAGTACTTGCAAACCAACATGAATATGACTGTCTTTAATCATAAACATTTTAAACACACACATAATGTCAACACGCAAAACAATCATCAACATAATACATATTTAGTCAAATCGGATCAAGTCGGTATACTTTTATCACACACACGCACACAATTCAACCAGGTTATATTTAACTATGCAAATTATACATCCGAATATCTAAAAGAAGCAGAAACTGTCATGAACATATTTCAACTACTAAACTAGATATAGATACCAGGACATGTGAAATGTTCTAGACATACACGGAAAGACAGTATCACCACATTTATCTTCAATAACACATATTTTTGGTACGTACAAAATTACGGAGCACTTTGACAGCCAATCAGAACACGATAAGATATTAATACTGACCTCTAACAGCCAATCACTACGCAATATGTCATATAAGCCACCTCCCTCTTGCCGCCGATATATTTGTAATCAAACTATCTACTGACTTATAATACGCTTCTCATATATTACTCCAAAAGATGTAGACATCCTACAAATTAAGCTTACTCTATTTTAATCAAACTATCTAGAACTTATAATACGCTTCTCATATATTACTCCAAAGATTTAGACTTACTATAAATTATGCTTTCTCTATTTTTAATCAAACAATCTAGGACTTATAATACACTTCTCATATATTACTCCAAAAGATGTAGACATACTACAAATTACGCTTACTCTATTTTAATCAAACTATCTACGTACTTATAATACGCTTCTCATATATTACTCCAAAGATTTAGACTTACTATAAATTATGCTTTCTCTATTTTTAATCAAACAATCTAGGACTTATAATACACTTCTCATATATTACTCCAAAAGATGTAGACATACTACAAATTACGCTTACTCTATTTTAATAAAACTAACCAGGATAATACGTTGCTCATATGCATGTGCAACATTATTGTGACAATGAGTAACATGGTGCAAGCTATGCTTTCAGTGAGTGGCAATAAATGCCACCTTCGCAAATTATGTCTAAGCGGTGCACAACTTTCGCGCAAAATAAGCGTAACAATGCGTGGCATCACACACACTTGCGTGACATTGTAGCAGTATGCATTGCGTAACTAGTGCATGCTAGTTGACACGCTGTTATACAACATTGCCATACGGTTGTGCTGAGTGCCACAAAAGGCACGTCGTGGCACGCCATTCTGCGGAGCAATGCGTGAGAATTTGCGGGCAAGCGACCACTAAAAATCAGTGTTTTAATTTGATGGCAGTTAATTTATAAAAAGATAACACATATTGCAGATCATAATAATATCGTCCTTTTATACAAATTATGATGGTGAAATAGGAATATAACCAACCACGAACCCAATTTAAATACTAGGTGGCAAAACACAGCTTTATAGGATGACATGTCAACTTTCAAAATTAATTGTATATGAATTAATGTATCCCACAGATCATGATTTCAAATTTTTAAAATAATTTCTAAGAATTCAGAGAAAACCTAAACAAACTATTTGTGCACCTAAAGGATGGCTTTATCTTAGCACAGCATTGGGCTACATTTTGATGCCGTCGGCTCGGCCCAGTGTTGTGCATACACCTGCTGTGGAAAGTCTCAGGAGAGCGAATGGGGAACCGCCCTACCAAATCCTATTCCTAAGGTTTATGTCAAACGTCCGGAGGTATGTGATCGGATGATAAAGCCACGTTTCGAGAGTGAATCAATATTTGATCATTTGATTTTTTATCCCTTTCATTCCAACATTATTACACAAGCACTCAACTGTGCTTCTGAATCCACCAAAGTTATGTCCAGAGTGATTTTACTAATACTATCTCCGTGGCTTGGCACAAAAATTAAGCAGCCCCAATAGAAATCGCGTTAGCCTTGGAGATCAATCTCCGAAATCCCTGTGATCATCCACTGGCGGCCATTACACAATAATTCCAATCATACAATGCCCTAGATTTCGACAATCCATACCACGCCAGCGAGATGTTGACCGCTCCCGCAGCATTGACCCAACACCACGCCAACATTCGGGCCGATGTCTATCGAAACAAAACATGACCATGCACACGTGTGCGAAGTACCACGGTGAAACGACTCAATGCCAGCCCAATGCCGGCCTCCGCCTACAGCAGAGAACCAATAACTAGCAACACTAAATCACTGCCCACAGATTCATGCATCTCCCAATGAACATTCACAAACCAAGAGCTCAGTGTATGCCCTTCACGCTTGGTGTATGCCCTTCACGTTCGAGGCCCAGAATTAAACCGCCAGTCATCTCCAGAATGGGCATGCGTAGGTAACATGTAACAGGCCTAGTATACAGTATACAGTAAGCCTACAGGTTGATTGCAGTCAGCTCGAGTAGCTACAACTCCAACGAGACACTCACTCAACACTGTTTTAATGTTAGGTCAACGTCTGCGATGCTGGCCCAACATTAAACCAACATTGGAAAAGTGTACAGTGTTTGAGGGAAAGCCCTCCTGCCCAGCAAACACAAAACATTTGTATAACATTTATACATCGTCCAACATTGTATGAATGTCATACAAATGTTATGTGTTTACTGGATGTCAATAAAAGAGTGGGGTCAGCATGTTTCAAGATCCCCCCAGTTTTTATGTCTAATCAACGCCCAGATAAGAGCCAGGGCTAAGAGCTTTGAGCTTTGGTGAAATTATTAACTCATAGATGTCGCTCAAGTATATATGAACTTGCTATGATTTGGGAACTTGCTCATAATGCGGCGTCGGGCATAAAACACATACTTAGTATTATAATAATTTTACAAATTTTGTACGATTATGGTATATAATTGTGTATATAAAGCCAAATAAATGAATAAAAAACGTATATGATTGTATTGATCATAAAAATCAATGATCGGAACTATTCTGCTAATCAGCTTATAGATACCAGCAAAAATACCTAACACATCAAATTGATATCAGGCCAGTAATCAGGTAATGTGTTTGTATATGTAACAACAAAACCAAAGGGCGGGGGCCCTGGTGCCTGCTAGGAAAGTCAGAGATCGCGGATTCGTCTCCTGCTCTGGCATTCAAGTTTCAAAGAAACAAAATGTTTCCTCCATGTTTAATCGTAAATATTGAATATTGTGGGCAGCCTCCATGACCGAGAGTTAGCGTGCTCAGCCACAGACCAACAGGGCTCTATTTCGAATCCTGTGTCAGGAGGGCAGTGTTACCTAATTCATCTCACCATCCTCAAGAGGTTCTCCTTACCCAGTTTATCCTATATGTGTACAAATGTGGTGTAAAACCCCATTTATTTCATTTCATTGCATTTGATACAGCCAATTGACACTTGACTAAACGTTGGCCTGACAACATTACAGCAACATTTCAGCAAAAAAAACATTTCAGCAAAGACCGTGTGGGTTGAGAAAGCCTTCATGTGGCTCTAGCCTTAGGTCTACTGTGTGTATTGTGATTTCCATAATTGGCATTACGTAAGAGGGTGCAGTGAAAGTGCATTACATGTGATAATGATGGATTAGGGCTGCTGTAGATTTCACAACTGAGTAAGACACATTAAAAGCTGATATTTTACAACGTTGTTAGGTCTATGTTAGACAGAAGAATTAAAATTGAAAACTAAAGACTTCGTAAAAAATTCCTGGCTAACTGAGGCATATTAAGTCCCAGAAGAAGTAATAATTGCACCTCTACTTTTGTAATATTAACATTGTAGTCCTGTAAAATGATTCTTTGTCAAGCATTTTTCATTAGGTGCAGTGCTTCAGAACGTGTGTAAAATCAGCAAATTGTATTATGGGAACCGAACATAATAATAGAAAGGATAATGATCGATATAAAGGATATACATCTTTTCATGATAATGCATCTTAGAGTATAGATATACATTCTCTGACACATTTGTAGCTGATATTTTGCAATGCTGTTGACAAACGTCAAGGCCCCTGGGCCTCTTGTTTCGAAGATAGATTTAGTGAGGACATATTACCAGATACCAGTCGAGCCGTCAGACGTACATAAAACAGCAATTACGACGCCTTTCGGACTTTTCAATTTACACGAACGCCGTTCGGTTTACGAAATTCTGGACATACTTTTTATAGACCATGTTACGCGTGGTTTGGATTTCGTGTTCGTATATTTAGACGACTTGTTAGTAACAAGTCCTGATCATAAGACTCATAATAAACATTTGAAAATTATATTCAAACAGTTAACCGAGTACGGAATAATAATAGGACCGGATAAATGTCAATTCGGAACGACTGAACTATTAGGACATTATGTCTGTCCTGAAGGCATTTCACCCCTTCCCACAGCAGTGGATGCGATGGTAAATTTCGTGAAGCCTGAAAAACAAGAGAGCATTACGTAGATATCTAGGAATGGTAAATTATTACCATCGTTTTACTCCTCATTGTGCGGATAAATTGACACCATTGAATAGTTTGTTGTCCGAAGCCAACAAAGGTCAGAATAGACTTTCGCCTAAGTCTAATTTCGAATTAAACTGGACAGAGAATGCGAACGTAGCATTTACCGAATCGAAGTAAATACTAGCGAATGCAATGTTATTAGTACACCCGCAACCGTCGGCACCTTTAAACATCACGTGTGACGCTAGTGATTTCGCGGTAGGCGGAGATTTACAATAATGTATTGATAATGTATGGCAACCTTTGTCATTTTTTAGCAAAAAGCTATCACCAGCAGAGACACGTTACAGCGCTTTTGACCGAGAACTTTTGGCAGTCTATACTACCATTAGACATTTTAGACATAACTTGGAGGGTAGAGACTTTTATGTCAACACTGACCATAAACCTTTAACTTATGTCATGAACTCTACGACAGAACGACCATCATTACGCCAGACAAGGCATTTAGCTTTCATAGCAGAGTTCACAACCGATATTCGATACGTGAAGGGCGAAACGAATTTCGTAGCGGACGCCTTATCGCGACCAACATTATCAGCTATTGAATATGACGCAGCGATAAACTATAAAGACCTGAGCACGGACCAGGCTTCAGACAAAGAA
The DNA here is from genome assembly GCA_964017125.1 of Flabesymbios commensalis. Taxonomy (NCBI): domain Eukaryota; kingdom Metazoa; phylum Annelida; class Polychaeta; order Terebellida; family Flabelligeridae; genus Flabesymbios; species Flabesymbios commensalis. The sequence continues at coordinate 34,475,680 of OZ024904.1, read as the reverse complement.
CTCATACGTTTGAGACACTCAACGACGTCAAATATAGAATTTCGCTTGTTGAAGACATTCGATAATGTATTGGTCTGGTGCGACATTTCGACAGGATGTAGAAGACCATACGTAACCGAAAAGTTTAGAGGAGAAGTTTTTAATTCCCTTCACGGTTTAGGGCACCCTTCTCATAGAGCCACGAAACCTCTCATTAATTCTCGTTTCGTATCGCATAAGATGAATACTGACATAGCAAATTGGTGCAGATACTGCACAGGCTGTCAAGCAGCTAAAGTTTCACGTCATAATAGACCAGTTTTCGGAAAGTTTGAGGAACCAACAGAATGTATATAAATCACCAAAAATATTTTTAAATTATGGCATTGAAGAGTCCCTTGCCAATATATTGACGGACCCAACAATCCAATCTAGGGAATCTGTGTCCCATAAACTTTTACGATATTTACAAGATATTAATCAGTATTAAAGAATATGCTATTCTATGTTTTAAATGTATCATGTTTTAACTGGTAATATTTTTGTATTACATTTGTATGTTTTTAATGTGAACATTTGGCTTATGATTCATTTGCAGTAGGCCCTACTCACTTCTGGAGGGTATGTAATAGCAATAATGAAGTATTGATTATTGTAACGAAGTTTGTAATAATTTAATGATAGTAGTAGAAATTTTTTGTTTTACGTGACTTTTCGGCACAAATGGTCATTTAAGTGACATTGTAATAAAATAAAACGTTGTAGTCAATTGATGAGATGGATGATGTACATATGATGACGTGAGGGTGGGGGTGATAGGGCATGGTGGGTCATTTAGAGTGTTTTCCTTCGCTCGCGCGATAAGGGGTTTTGGACATGTCTATGGGATTTATCTGCAGACATGGCCGGAGACTTCGGTTTCGCTGTGCAATTTAATGCTGAAACTCCGTGGCATTTTGCACAGCTCCGCTATCCTCGGGTCGGATAGTCCCCAGAGTAACAATAGCAAGGGTAACTCTATTCATTCCACGTGAGAGACCTAATGTCCAACACTCTATTGCCGGTTATTCAAGGCTACCGTACCACAGCATACACCGGCACCTGCACTGATGCGAGAGTTGCATTGGCACCGCTGTTGAGCGGAGGAACCAGGGTATGCCAGTGGCAATCCGTCCAAAGATCATGGTCAGATATGAGGAGGCTGCAGCTTCCCTTGGATGATTGCTGTAACAGGAACTTGATGGTAGGCTGAGCAAACTGGACGATTAGTGTAACAAAGTTCTTACAAATGTAACAAAAAATGATAGTTTTAGGATCACCAATACTTCATTCTCACATGGTACACCATTAAGATCATCAATACTGTACTCTCGCTGTTGCATACCAAACTAGGTGTGTTACTCCTAAAAGCATAAGTGACTCTAATTTGGAATGCAGTTCCTTTATGGTTCCACATCAGTGTCCGAAATAAGCGTCAAAGTACCCTGTACCCGGCCAACAGCTAAGTCACAACTTTACGTTGTTTGTCAGAATTGTCAGAGAAATATATCCCATAAATTTGTTAAACTGTAATGCAACAATACACGCTTCCTGGCCAATCACTCAGACAAACTGATAGACTACTAGGGGATGATTAAAACGCCGCTTGGTTTGAGATAGCAGTATGAGGGCTGTGTGACCTCATCACTGTGATGTCATCGTGATATCCAGGTGAGGCTTCAATTTAATGTCGCAGTGACCTCAACACTGTGATGTCACAGTGACATAGCAGTATGATAACTTTGTGAGCTCATCACTGTGGGGTTTCATCGTGATATCCAGGTGAGGCTTCACTTTGATGTCACAGTGACCTCATATCATGAGGACTTTGTGAGATCATCACTGTGATGTCATCGTGATATCCAGGTGAGGCTTTAATTTGATGTGGCAGTGACCTCACCACTGTTATGTCACAGTGACATAGCAGTATGAGGGCTGTGTGACCTCATCACTGTGATGTCATCGTGATATCCAGGTGAGGCTTCAATTTGATGTCGCAGTGACCTCACGACTGTGATGTCAAAGTGACATAGCCGTATGAGGGCTGTGTGCCCTCAGGACTGTCATGTCATCGTGATATCCAGGTGAGGCTTCTTTTTGATGTCGCAGTGACCTCTCAACTGTGACATCACCGTGAGATAAATGTGACATCGTGGTGACCTTAAATTGTTGACTAGGTGTTGCTCGTATTTTATTATTGAATGTGAGCGTATGAATATTGATATTGAAGGGAATCAACCGCATTTACACTGGATTAACGGCGATATATGCCTACCCTCGCTATTATGAGCTTGGTTATAGGGGAATGATAAAAATTGATTATCTATACACTACAATGGCTTGCACATGGTTTTCAGGTAGGCTCACTTTTAATGAAACTTATCAAAAGTAAATGCAATAATCCTAGCAATAGTCCTAAAAAAATAATCCTGATTTCAGATAATTGAAATGTTCTGATTGTTCTAATAATTATGTGTAAACATGCAGACATGGACCATAGATGTGCTTAACAGAATCCCATTCTTACCATGCTCCGATATAATATTAATATGACCACCATATTTGGATTTGTACTTAGATAAAATTGATTCTATATTTTTCATTTCAAGCTATTATTAGCGATGTGTATGCTTCTTCACATTCATTGATTAAATTTGCAAACTCTCGGTCTTGGTCCAGTCTGAAGTCGCGACGCTGGCCAAATATTACCAGCATTGGTTTGATGTATCGTGTTTACTGGGGTTACTGGGCACGAATTCCGGTTACAGGTCTGGTCTGATGTTTGTCATCATTGCTGCTTGTGCATACAGTTTTCCCATCTATATATTGGGGCTCGCTTTAGGCTAGACTCGCTTCATTTTCATTAATTTTTCACCCACTTCAAATCATCTTCATCCACTACAAGCTGAGAATTGCGACAGAAATTCGCGGCTTGTAGTCAATGAAGATGAAAATGGTAAATTCAGGCTCGAAAGGGTTAATGTCATGCAATAAGAGTAGGACACTGTCCTCTTTTTCTAACTTACTTCATGTTGTCATCATGTGCAGAAATCACCAAAGAAACAAACATCCTGTTTAAACAGTTCTCGAGATAAAGATGACATTTCATATTTCACATTCATAGTTATGCTCTTGCCTCGAGTATTCCATTTGCACCAAACATTCATAGTCCAGCATACTAATTCTATAGAAGCATACAATTCGGCACATGGGTAGAATAGGTATCATAGAAGACAAAAATCAGATGTAGGGGGCATTTGAGATTATGTTCCATGACGACTGTGGCAGCATCTTTGTTCTGCCATTACCAACAAATATATTTGGGCTTCAGTGACTTTATAACTTCAGTAATATATGAGATAAAATGCTAAGTAAGGTGTCTTTGCGTATGTTTGTGGGTCAAGGAATACAATGGAACTAACATTAAACTTTTGATTTTAAGTATGATATGTATTTTCACCACTTAATAATTTTAAAAATTATGCCTTTCATATATGAGCATAATGGTCATGATTTGTAGCAAATAAATATTGATATGAGTTATATCTGTACTATGGACGAGCCTCATCGTGCATTTTGTGGACTTGATATACTGAACGAGCAATACAAATTTTCTATCCAATGATGAGCCATAGTGGCCTAATGCAGGGAAATAAGACACCAACAAAAACGAATGCTCTGCATATACACCAGTATCTAAATGCTTTCGGGTAACGTGTGTGGGCACACCAAAGACCATTTACAATAAGATAATCGACTTGTGGATTTCACCATACAAATGCTTGTAATACATTATGCAGTGACCCTTTAAACCGGAGTTGGAACTACTCTTTGGCAAGTGTATCATCATATAAAACAAGTGTTAATTTCACCACCTTAGCCTCCAAATAAAAAATAATGTTTTTCTAGGTTTGACAGTTATGACAATATTTCTGCAATATTTATTTTTGGAACTAAAATAACTGCTAATATAGCATATAAGTCATGTTATATTTTGATAAAATTTTAGAGATCAAAATGTCTTCATTTAAATAACAGAAGAGCTGTGTTAGGAAAGTACACAAATATGTGGGCACAGAACGGGAGGGAGGTTACGATATGTCGTCAAGCATAGCGACCACAAAGGAGATCGGGGCAAAACATTGGTAACATCAATAGCTTGACAGACGTGTCTTTTGATTCAAACTTTTATTATTTAAAAAAATCTATTTAGAGCACATGAGCAATATTATAAAATTATAATATGTAAGCCTTCTCTCTCGAACCACTGCCATCAATGTCACTGAGGACTGGAGTGTTAGCGAAATTCTGTGAAACGCAGTGACGTCACTCGGTGAAAACATGGTTATATAATACCCCCTCCCCCATACTTCATTCTGTGAAACGCAGTGACGTCACTCGGTGAAAATAAGGTTATATAAGAACAAAAAGAAACAGAAAATATGAAATTAACAAAAAAAGCATTTTAATGAAATTTTATTTGAAAAAATGACAAATTGTATACTTTGATTTCCTTTAGTTATACTGAACTTTAGGAAGAGTTATGTAGATCGAGTTTTTTTATTGTTCGCAAATATATAAATTTGTTTTTTAGAACGTTTAACCAAACATTGGGGTATATAATGTACTCAATTTACAGTATTTTTATGCAGTACCGGAATAATTTTTATGATTTTTTTTGTCTATTTTATTTTCTTCGTCATATCATATTTTAATACAGTAGATTTATATTTAGATGAATGATAAATAACAATTATAAGTATTTATACCGAGATAGCGAATTATAAAGCAAAAATAAACACTTATAACATTTTTTTTTCGTAGTAATATGACATTTTATACTTGTGAGCCAACTGGCTTCTATTCAAAGTCTGAATAGTCATCAGAATCCTGGATCACATTTGTTGCATCAACTTCTATCGCGTTTTCACATAGAGATTTACATCCACAGACACTGGTACAGTTCAGGATATTACGACAGCATGTACATCTTTTATCTTTGCAACTTTTGCACTTACAGCTAAGACACCCCAGTTTGAGGGCAGGTGTGTTATTCATCTAGTCTATGGAAATGCTGTTTACTTTCACCCTCCAACCATGTCCATGTGGGGGTAAAGTAAACTCCTGCGCCATATTACAGCTTGATAGTTAGAACACATAATATGTTTATATTTAGCATCTTGACATGAGGGCAGACGTGATGGATTGGTTGTGAGCGATCCAAATGGATAATATCTCAATTAATTGACAATATGCTGTTGTTTATGTTTATGGCACCTATAGTTTCTCTTAGCAGTTCGTTGGAAATGTTGAATGTTGTGCCAAGCTGCTGCATTGTTTTTCAAGATGAAAAAATATTGCAGGTTAGTTTAAATGCGATATGGTATTATTACTTATTGAATTTAAGAAGAGCTGTATAAATCGACTTTTTGCTCTCAAAACCATGGATAAACACATTTCAAATGGTTGACCAATTTCCTGGCCCGCATCTTGTAGGCTTTGCAATACTATGTAGATATCCCACCTGATGTTTATTCTATAATATAATCAAACTGCCTATCAAAGTAAAATTTGCAAATGTATTGAAATTTTACAGGGACTTTGTCTTTTAAAACCTGTTGTATATTTAAGGAACAGGTTTTGATTGCCTTGCGAATATTACAAATTCGCCCAACCAGTAGGCCTGTATTTGTGGGAAATCCCGTATTTATCCGCATGAATTGTTTGTTTTTTCGTTGAGATCTAATACAACCCCAGAAGCTTTCATCTAACTTGATAATATGGTTAACTTGAATAAAATTCGGATGCAGAACTATGACTGCTCTTCCTGTACTTATGTTTCAAATGAAATTGTTGAGGGTGTATTGTAGTTATTCCCATCTATACATAATATTGCTAGAAGCTGGGACAGACATTCATGCCTGATATGTTAATAATTTTTATGATCCTAAAAAAATGGTACTACCATCATTGATACTTTAACGCAATAACAAGGCTGTATTTGGGGAATACTCAAAATGCTTGTAATCCATGTGTGGCATTGCTTCGTCATTTTGTTTATCTGTTTCTCGTCTTCAGCTAACGCCAAGAACAGTGACAAAATTATCAGGTAAATGTGTTTGGTGGAAGTTTGTTAAAAAAATCTTGTTTCACCAGATAATAATATTATGTGTACTTAGTAAGTACTAATTAGGAATGGGTATAGCTTATTGCTGTGCTTTAAAAATAATGGCCAGGGATAGTTGAACATGAATTACCATCCATAGTGAATATACCTAAGACATGCTGATGCTACAACATTATCTTCTTCAAAACGCAAATAAGTGGACCCTTGATTAGCCAGAGTCACTTCTACTTCTATAAGTATATTAATAAAGATACGACAATGCCTAAATCGTGGAATTGTTGAATAAGTAGCTGTCGTCCTTATGTCAAACATAATAATTAACATTCCTGCTGTGATGCAAGCTTGGTGTTAATTTGTTGCGTTATATCAGAACATTTTTAGAATCATAATCACTGAAATTATGTACTTTAAACAAAGTATGATACGAACTGAGGAAGTAAACCCCAAATAATACATCCTTGCAAATTATTTATGTAGCTTTTACTGGAGGAAGTGCATCTTCAGGTTTAATGACATATATCAGGCCTTTCAGACAATGTGCTAACTTTACATTTTGCTGTTTATTTTACTTTTGTGTAAATTACACCTTCCGTCTTTGTAATAAAGATAGGAGCTTCAAATTTAAATAAATAATCTTTTTTTTAAATTATAACATTATGTTTGTATAATAACATATTTAAAAAAAATATATTTAAAACTTTAATGCACATAACGGTACAAATAAAATTCAATATACTTTCAATCAAATTACTTATATAGGGCCTAACGCCTCAGAGGAACGAGCTCGGAGGTGCGGTAATCCCTATCAGTGTCCGAAGAAGTGTTCATGTCAGTGTTTATGGTATTATAGCTAAGAGTCCAATCCGAAGGCATCATCATACTTCAATATATTTCAGTGTTTTTGATAAAATTTATTTCATTTTCATATCTAATTTGTAATAATTTTGTTATTATTTTATATTATTAATAGGTCCTTATTATTACAAAAAAATATATGTAAGATGCTTCACGGCTCACGTTATGACAAAAGTAATTGTAATTATATTGTCAGAAAGTGATAGTACATGCTGAAATGAACGACGGCCAATTTTGAGCTCACATTAATTAAATAAACAGTGTTTTGTTACGTTTTATGTGGTCTTTTTCTTTCAAATAACTAACAGCGGGAAATGATATCTCTTATGAAGGTTTCTTAGGTTTATATCAAGGTATATTATAAAGAAAATAATGTTAATTTACAGGAAAATGCGACGAAAAATATTTCCATTTTGGCGGCCATTTTAGATTTTTTGGAAAAGCAGAGCCAAAATTAGAAGGCTTAATGATTAAATTCCATCATTTGCCCCTAAAGAAACTGTGTACCAAATTTGGTGCTTTTGTCCGCCCGATGAATATAATGCTAAAAAATGACGCTAAGGAACTAATAAATATTCGGGTATGGTCACAAAACACTTAATTTGACACATTTCGGGATTTTTGATTTTGTGGTAATGCTATCATTTTTATCAAGTAATCATATATGCTTAATACATATTCGTATAAAACTGTACCATTAGCGGGAATTCAGCAAAATCAAACTTACAAAAAAATAAAATTGAAATTAAAAGAACAACAACAAAATTGATCAAAATGAAGTTTTTACAGCTTTTATAAATGTTCTATTTTTATTTTATTTATGGTTGCGCATTTATACATTTGTTTAGCGTATTTTCGCTGAATGTTTAAGGAAATAGTATAATTCGGATAAAAAATGATGACTGAATAATATTATTTTTAGTTTTATGACTTTTTTTGGGTATGGTGATTAAAGTGTCTCAATTATGGTTTTTGGACACCGGAATTTTTGGTTACTGTTTCGAATATTAGAGTTGATATATTTCCCTACAATAACAAACGAAGAAAGTTATGTCGCAGGGGGGGGCAGCGAAATCATATTTTTAGTAGGCTTTCGCAAATCAGCCCCAGGCCTAACATTTTTAATGAACGAGTTGCATATCTAATACTATTTGTGTCCATGCTTTAATTGAATCAATATGGGTTTCAACACATGTAGATTTGCACGTCAAATATTCTAGAATGGCTTCAGTCGACCTACACCCAACGGTAAGTACCGCATCCCGATGTACGCATTAGGGAGTCACCATTCAATATCCAGGGGGGGGGCTGGAGTTGTTTAAATAAATTATTTCTGGTGGACCCTGCGTGAAATAAATAATTTACCTCAAGAACTGTTCTATATAAACATGTAATACATTTTCAATGTTTTAGCGCGCCGCCGAGCTGGGTTGAAATAAATCATTTGTGCGCAACTAAAACTACACCCCCCCCCCTCCCCTGCAGATTGAACAGTGGCCCCCTTAGTTGTGGTACTATAAAGCATGGTTAACATTGTTATTCTTGTTAGCTGGTTGACACTCGTTCATTTAATGTAGCCTACTCAAATTACAGTAGGATTATGGCTGGATATGGATCATACACGAAACGTTATATGACTGGCATGTTCATCTCAACTTCAGGCACTTTTAATCAACCGAGCGAGTGGCAAAGGTCTGATGGTTGATTCCACCTCATCAAATGATCCTACAATAAGAAATTCATAACTTCACCCTTGTCCATACTAATAATGACATCGTTATGCACATTCAGTAGAGCCGATTCTGTAGAATGATGTTTCCTGTAGGCTGATTTTAATGAATTAGATAGATGACTTTGCAGCCGATTGGTATAAGTGATGTATCGTATCGTATCATGACACTATTTTGAACGTGAATCAAAGACTACATCTTTTCAAATACTACTCTTTCTCTAAGATTTTGGAAATGCAACTCATGTTGGATACAGGCCTGTAATTTTTCAGTTCGTTTTTAGGAAGATATTTTTTTTTAAGTAGTGGTCTTACATGAGCGTCTTTGAAATTTTGATTTTCCAAATGTGACGTCGGGTATGAAATTATAACGTCAAAAATACGCCCCCCCCCCCCAAAGAAAAACATTATCCGGGGACAGTGTTTTGTTTGAGAACGTTTGATGGTAAAAACTACTTTCACATGAAGTAAATTCGCAAAACTATTGACAAAAAAGTAGATATTCCACCTATGTCATCACTATGGTAACGATCACCCTGACCATCATGGTTACGGGGGCGAATGACGGTATGTAATTTGCGTTTTGATTATGCATATATGGTCAATGGTTTGACCAAGTTTTAAATGTTTTATATGCATATTGACGGAGCAGCAAGGAATTCTATTCATTGTGTCCATATTTTTTCAAGTATTTTTTTTTAATAATGATGCCAGTCAAAGAGTTAGTGGGCCACCATTCTCCAGGTAGGGGAGGAGGCTGGAGTTTTTTTTAAATAAATAATTTCGGACAGATTCTGCATGAAATAAATAATTTATTTCAGGAACTGTTCTGTAGAAACATGTAATACAATTTTTAGCCCCCCCCCCTTCCCTGGAGATTGAATGGTCCCCCCTTAAGCGATGGTGAACAAAGATAATTAAACCCCATTGCATTCTCCATTTCATGGGCTTGAATATGTTATCATTGTCTCACACAAGATGTTATCAAGTAGCTGATAGGTAAGACCAAATGTGTATAAATTGATCAACTGTGCATATCAAGTTTAGCGCTTCTTTGCCATATCATCGTGATAAAGGATGATTATGGTATGTTTCTCTAATCAATCACTTTTAAAATCCAGTCCAGTTTGCTGTCCTGTTGTTAGTTTCTGAGAAGTACACTTCCTATAATCATCATCACGACCCCTAACACATTGATGTGATATTACCCTAGTGTCATCTGTAATATTTTTTTTGTGTGACATCATATTAAACACCGTTTGCTGTAATCAAGACAGCGTCTGGTTGACAGCTTGGATTAATCCGAGAGGTCAACATGAAAAATAGCATATTTATATATAAATGAAACGAGTTGTAAGCATTGACCCAGTGTTGGGCCAACGTCTTGTTCATAATGCGAACTAATAGCGTTGGCCCGGCATTGAACCAGCGCTGTGGTCCTATTTGCAGGACAGAGCGGTCAGTAATTATTGACGACGGGTCAAAGTACAGGTAGCATAGCGGGTCTTTCGCACAATCGTTGGTGCGACGCTGGGCCAGCATCTGAAGATGGTTGACCATCGTTGTACCAACACGGGACACTGAAGCATTGATGTGGGCTGTATTCAGATGGTACAATAATCGGGCCAACACTGTGTCTTGCTTGTTGTAGTTGGCGCGATGCCGGTCCAGCATCCTAAGGTGGTGGACCGGCATCATGCCAACGCCTGGTTCAGATGGTAATGTGACATTTACTGAAGAGAGATGAAAGAGGGTATAAAGCCACTAGATTTGGGTGCGATACTTCTCTTTCACTTCTCATCTAGCACAGTGATTATGACTTGGCTTAAGAGCGGTAACTGGTTAATGAGTCGTGACTAGAGACCGCTTTTTGCCTGGTGATAGTGGATACTCTCTCTGAGCGATAGTTGGCTTCGTGGATGACCGTGTGAGCGGACGCAGGCCATTTATTCGCTCAGAGAGAGTCAACAAATTCTTGTGGCTTATAGTGTGAGGCTCAGGGATTTGGAGGCACTGCTTCAGTCAAAACCCAGTTGAGTGGGTCGTTTCTTTGTTTGTACATATTGTAAAACAGCTGTCTGTCTCTGTGTCTTAATAAACGTGTATCCAGCTTCAAGTGTTGTGGACTCTTGACTTGCGTCTCTGCAGAACTCCGAAAGTCATTGTGAGTTCCCATGACTTTTACCAGTCACTTCCTAGCTGAACTTGGATAAATGACCTCCATAGTTGATTATGATATAATATACCATGATTATGAAAAATCCGTTTATATCTTAAAGCGACTCAACCAGACCAGGGTATGAAAGCCAGATCGAATTGATGAGATTTAAGTTATTTCATGAATGTTAAAATTGTTTCGGGCGTAGATATTTCCAGCGTTTCGGCCGAACAAGTAAGTCAGCCAGATATGCTGGTTGGTTGTTTTTTTATGGTTCAGAAAGTTATTGTGCAATTTTAAAATGACTAAATCGTGGGTGCCTTGGTTACCACTCTTGCAAGGCAGTTCTGAACGCGTTGTAATCTAGCGATATCCTTTTCTGGCATATTGTGAAAAAGTGAGTTACAATAATATAACTTGCTACTGACGAGTGCCACTGCAATTTGCTTGGCAAGATGTAAGGACAGACTTTTTTGAATTCGACACAGGTCACTGATATGATAGAAGTATGCCCTACATGTTTGGGATATGTGGTTTCGGAAATTCAGGCTACTGTCAAATACTACACCAAGATTTTTGGCTGATGCAGATGGATTTGTGTCTTGACCTAGAATTAAGCATGGGAAATTATGCAAGAATGTTTTTCGCTGAAGATTGGTCCTAATAAAAAGAAATTCTGTCTTGCTAGGATTGAGCTTCAGCTTAGATTCTGTCATTCAGGCCGACACACCCAATAAACACTGTTGCAACTTCTCAAGAGATTCCTTAGCGTTTAAAACTGATAGAGACATGTAAACTTGAGTATCATCGGCATAAAGATGGTGGTTTATGTGAAAACTAGATATAATAGCGCTGAGTGGTGTAGTATATAAATATACATAGAGTAAAAAGCACTGGTCCCATCACAGAGCCCTGTGGAACTCCATATGAGAGTGTGACTTTATCTGAGTGTCTTTAATTTTTACGGATTGGTGCCTATTTTGCAAATAAGAAGAAAACCAAATTTGAGTCTGCCCAGATATATCATACCGATCAGAAAGTCTATCTGTAAATGTAGCATGGTCAATGATGTCGAAGGCGGCCGACAAGTTCAGCAAGGTCAGAGCCATAACTTCACCCTTGTCCATACTAATAATGACATCGTTATGCACATTCAGTGGGGGTCGATAGGTGGCGTGTGTGGTGCACGACGGACATTTTTTCGGCTAACAAAATTATCAGCTTGAATCTACTTTTTCAGCAGTTATCAGATATGGTCGATATTAATATTGTATGTTTTGAATTTTTGAAAGTGTGTAAAAACTTTTGATATACATTTTAGTGGTGGATGTATCACGAAGAAGAAGATTAAAACGGATTCAATTTTGACTCAGAAGATTCACAGATTGAGACAAACGTTAATGACTGCCGGTGTCTAGGCTTACATATTGAAATGAATTACCAGTAAGTCAAATAATTAAAGTGTCACTAGCAACTTATAAACACAAAATTACAATGTCCGGGAAAGGTAAAAAGAAAAAGAAAACGAAAGAAAGAGGATCAACAGGCTCCACGAAAAGTGTTGATGTTGAACAGACATTGAAGAAACAACGCCATTTTGACAAGAACGTAGTTCGTGAAGCCAGTGACAGTGAGCACAGTGTCAGCGAGTACAGTTCAGATGAGTCTGATTATGATTTGCATCGTGACGGGGATCTCAGAACAATTCTTTTAAAAATCCATAAAGAAACAAGATAAACTGTTAAATACTATTGTGAAGAAACAGGTCGAGTTGGGTTTGAAATTAAACGGCGTCAATGAGCAAATGAACAAAATAGACAAAACATTGACTGAGCAGGCAAACAGCCTAGAATTTGTACACAATGAAGTGAGTGAAAAGAAGCGGAACCAGTCATCAGCTAACAGTTCACACGCTGAACTTGCAGCTATTGTTGATAGCCTTCTCCTGCATATCGCACAGCTCGAAGGTAAATTAAATAAACAACACAAGCAAGCCGAGTATAAAGCTATGGATTTAGAAGCTCGAAGTAGACGCTCGAATTTAACATTTCATGGGCTTACAGAAACCACTGATGAGAGCTGTGACGATGTGTTGCGTAAGTTTGTTAAAAATGAACTAGATCTAGAAGATAATGCAGTTACGGCTTTGGTTGTACAACGTGTGCACCGCCTTTGTAGACCTGCCCCAGGCAGCACACGCCCGCTCATAGCAGCGTTTCGAGACACCACTGATATTGAGACTCTTATGAAAGCTGGACGAAATAAACAAACTAACACAAATTTTAGATCTGCCTGATAAAATTCGTCAAGCTCGTGGTCGTTTTTGGCCCTAACTGCAGCAGGCCAAGACTGATGACAAAACCGTGGCGGTAATATTTCCTGCTAAACTGGTGGTAGATGGACAGGTGAAAGCTGGTGAGTTTCCAGATTGGTCGGAGATGCTGAGGGGAGGTAGAGACGCCTAGAGGGGACCTGGAGAGTCGGACTTTGTTTGCGATGAGGCAGAGAAAAGAAAAAAAGGCAATCCCACTGACTCACAATTTGTAACTGTCCCATCTCAAGAATGTTGCTTAAAAATAGCTCAAATAAACGTGAATGGGTTGAGAGGAAAAAGGGAATATCCTGATTTTGAAGATTTCATTTCCCTTTATGCTATAATTTGTGTATCTGAATCTAAATTGGATGATTGCTGTAATCTTGATTTTAAAGGTTTCAATTGTTACATGAATAATCGAGTAAAATTATCGGCATCCCCTTCTGGGGGCTTGGCGTTGTTGGTATCTGATAAAATTTCAAAATATATTACAGTTCTGAATAGAAAATCTGATTTTGCCATGTGGTCCAAAATTGCAGGGGAAATTCTACAAGGAAAAGATTGTATATGTGCAAATGTGTATTTACCCCCTGAAAATAGTGTGTATAGTTCTATTAATCATTTTGATACACTTGTTGATGAAATCACCGATTGTAAAGAAAGATATAATGGTAATATATGCCTAATAGGCCATTTTAATGCTAGGACAAGTAACCTAACAGATATGACTGACTTTGATGATAATATTCTAGAGTTTTGTAATTTAAATAGCGATATGTTTGATATTTATAATGATGAATCAGATATAATCAGGCTTGATCAACTTGATGTTCCAGTGGAAAGAAAAACTTCTGATACAGATAGACCAAATAACTGGAGGTATAGACTATTATCATTATGCAAGGCGCTAAATTTACGAATAATGAATGGTCGCATGGGGAAGGATGCGACAGTCGGTCAGGTTACGTGTAAAGGAGTAAGTGTCATAAGATTATGTTATATGTAGTCCTGCATTATTTCCTCTGGTTCGTGAATTTTATGTAAATGAATTTGATGCGTTATTATCAAATGTGCATTCTGCTGTGTGTGTCTCATTTGAAACGTGTGATAATATGTTGTCTAATAGTATGAATAGCGGAAGTTTGAATGTAAATTTTAAGACCAATTTCTTTCGTTGGAACCCGAAACTTAAAAATGAATTGGTGTGTAATATTAATGAGGAGTCTATTCGTAATTTAGTTAACATATTAGATAACATAGATACTTCGATCGCAAATCCGCATGATATACAATCACAAATAGATAACGCTTTAGGAAATCTTTGTGAATGTTTGTAAAGTGCCGCTGACAAAACGTTCAAACATTATGCGCAACATAGAATACATGATAAACCCTTATTAAATACCAAGCCGTGATTTAACGAAGAATGTCATAGTAAAAGAAGGTTTTATAACAAGTCCATAAGGGTTCATAAAAAAAGAAATACATTGGAAAGTGAACAAAATAGAAAAAAATGTTTTAAGGAATATAAGAAAATTGTTAGAAATGAACATAGTAAATATAAAAAACGTATTGAAAATAAGCTTAGAAATCTTAAGAAATCTGATCCTAAATCCTTCTGAAAAGAAATTAGTACTAAAAATGCTAAGGACACCCAATATGGCGATATATCATTAGATGCTTTTGCTAAACACGCTGAATCTGGATGAAAGCGCTCACGTGCTTGAAACAAATCAAAGTACAGATACGGGCGCGACAGGTTCTAGTAATATCACTGTAAATGCAGTCAATGATATTGTTGCACAAACAATGAATAAAATATTTAATCGTCCTTCTACGTCATCGGAAATACTGAATACTATTAAATCACTTAAAAATAATAAAGCAGTTGGAATTGAGAAACGAGTATATCGTATCTTCTTCGGATAAATTAGTAAAAATATACGAAAAATTATTTAATACAATTTTAAATTTGGGAGTAGTTCCAGTATCATGGTCTTTTGGCATAATAAAGCCTTTATATAAAAACAAAGGTAGTATGAATAATGTAGACAGTTCCCGTGGAATTACACTTCTTAGTACATTGGGGAAGGTTTTTACATCTCTGCTTAATGCAAGACTCAACCAATTTGCGAATGAAATAAATTTAATAGGAATTGAACAGGCCGGTTACAGGAAAGGTCAGTCCACTACTGATCAATTTTTTTCGCTCAAGTGTTTAATAGATTTATACCTTAAGAGCGGGAAAAAACTATATTGTACATTCATAGACTACCAAAAAGCATTCAATACTATAAACCACGCAGATCTATGGTTCAAATTATTGCAAAATGGCATAGATGGTAAAATTGTGAATGTTATCAGGAATATATACAGGAAAACAAAATCTTGTGTAATGATCAAAGATAATAAATCAGAATTTTTTTCATGTAATATCGGCGTTAGGCAAGGAGAAAACCTTTCTCCTTTTTTATTTTCAATCTACCTTAACGACCTTCACAATTTTGTTCTGGACAAGAACCGTGACGGCTTACGGCATATTGAATCTTTATCGCAACAAGTATTTTTAGAAATCGGAGTTTATTTAAAACTTTTCCTAATTTTATATGCAGATGATACTGCAATCCTAGCAGATTCTGAACATGCCATGCAAAATTGTTTAAATGTTTTTTTTAATTTATTGCCGAAAGTGGAGACTAAAATTGAATTATGATAAATGCAAGGTAATTGTATTCAGTAATAGGAAAGTAAACAAAAATAAAATAAATTTGTCCATCGAGGGTCATGTATTAACTTTAGAAGATGAGTATAACTATCTCGGCATTATATTTTCATTCAATGGTAGGTTTATAAAAGCTTTAAATAGGTTAAACAAGAACCCTGCGGTTCTGACCATTATTGAGAGTATTATTTTTTGCATTAGACTGAAGTTGATATTTATATTAAGCAATGGGCCATGTAAAATTGTAATCAAAACAAATATATTTTCCGCCAATACAGCCCAGTAGATACTATGTTAAGCCAATGTTGGCTTAAGGCTGGTACAGCGTCGTATGAAGTGGGCCAGCATTGACACAATATTGACACTGTGTGCAGATGTGTACTGATAGCTTCAAATCACCGTACCAGATAGCGATATCCTTCTAAAGATACGACTTTTTGAAATTAGCTCTTCACAGACTGTGTCACGTCTGCAGATGTCTGCCGGCCCTGCACTGACAAGATACGACTTTTTATGTTTCCACATCGTTGGGACGCATATCAGATTATAGTAGCTGAAAAATGTTTTCTGGTGATATAACTATTTTTACTGTATCTTAAATACTTTTTCTGTTATTAATTTAAAACCATGTTTAAATGGGGTTTTCGATGTAAATATTTATTTATTTACATGCGCTGCAGTTAACATCCAATGCATTACACCACTAATTAGCAATACTGAAAATAATGATATGAATAAGATAATGATAGCGCCTAAACTCGCAAAGTTATTGATTTGAAAAATAAGGCAGGGTATAGCGGTCTATCATCATTGAGAATAAACGTATAGGCCTACGGGGTACGCCCGCCGCCACGACACGCCAAGCCGATGCCGCCACTGATGACGATGGCCCATAATTAGAACAACACGCACCAACGTCTCGCGCCGACCATATTCATAGCCACGTGCATTACAATCTTGGTCAACATAGAAGACGCCCGCCTCGTCTGTTTGCCATTGAATATTGCATTGAGAATACAGTGTACATCCATAACATTTGTTTTCAAATTTTTATTTAGCAATGTATTATCGATCAATCCTAGAGTTTCGGGTTGAGTTGAGTGTAATGTGACACATTAACAGAACCATAGCGTGCACAGTGTCAGCCTTAATCTCTCACAACTATTTTTCACACCTGATGTCGGAACCTGGATTAAGTAGGCTCTACTAGGCTGTACGTTGAGTTGTCAAAATGACGGCAGCTCGTCAGCATTGCTTACAGCATAAGTGATGACTACATGGTCATTGCACTGACTCAGTGATCATCGAGTCAGACAGATTGATCAGCGTTTCAGCCATAAATATCGCGCGGCTGTTAAATATCACCCCCGCGCTTTAAGATTAGAAAAAGTAGCATGGTATCGTCCAATGATCTCAGTGCACATATATAATAAACCAGCCCCTACTTCTACACCCCCTCCCCCATACTTCATTCTGTGAAGCGCAGTGACGTCACTCGGTAAAAACAAGGTTATATAAGACCCCTCCCCCATACTTCAGTGTATCAGCCAGCTCGGTGAAAACAAAGGAGGTCAAGGTCATTGAGTTTAAGGTACATTGTCTTGCTGGTCCAGAATGAAAAACTAGGACTCAGTATTCAGCCTAGTCTTAACTTTTGACGGGTCGACATCAATTGAAAGTAGCTGTCACAGTCAGTGTCACATGTTTTGTACTGCAGAGCATAGGCATATATTGAAATGTGGAAAAAACATTGCCTCAATTCTTATGAAAACACAAGCCACTTCCAGTACTTCTAAATTACGTGTGTTACCGTTAGAACCGGCAATTAACACAGGCTGTCAACTGCGCTCATCAGAGTGTCACAACGAAAATGGAGGTGTTTAAAGGGTGCTGTCTTAAACATCAAATTCGGCCCATTTTACATTTTTTCTAGAGTTTTTTACACCCCTCTCAGAGACGACTACCCCTTTGATGCGACTTTGGCTCTCTGGCAGTATGAAAGTTGTATCAGAGGGGACTACTGTACTGTGCAAGCAAAAAAAATGTTTTATTTTTTTTTCACTTTCGTTTTGTGGTGTCTTCCTATTTGCGCTTTAAATATAGCTGACTGACTGATTTTGTAATATGATGGCTTTTAATATCAATTTTTCATATGATGTTTTTTTGAAGAAAAAACGTGCCAGATATTACTTAGTGGGAAACCAAACATGCTGCTCATTTTATGCATCAGTGTAAGGGTTAATATTTCACCATACTTTGTCCTTTTTCCATGTCAAATCGTCTCAATGAAAAAGTTAACTTATATATAAGGGGCATTGCTATATGTTTCTGTATAACCGCGTGCATTGATTCACAATAACCACTGGGCCAACACAAGCCCAGCATTGTGGCAATGAGTTGTGCTTGCCGGGTGATAGCTGATCAAAGGCATACCACATCTGGCTTTTCGTCTCTGTACAGTTGGCTCGATTCTGACTTAAAAATTGATCTTTCATCAATATTGGCGCTAAGAAAGTCTGTAATATATCAATCTTGAATAGTTTGAGCTGAAAGGAACAAATATATATCTTGAATCCTGATATATTTACAATTTAAATAGATTTTGTTCACAGTCAGAAGTGAGAGGGTGGCGAGTCCTCACATATTACATAATCACAGTTAGCCTGGAGCCGGGTGTGTATCATGTGTATACACTGACATACACAGCCACAATTAACAAACACAGTAGCTGCTTACATTACAAGTAAGCAGATACTGCCTTTCGAGTTTATAGCAGTGATGTTTGTGATGGCCCTTCAGTATATGACTGGCCCAGATATCGTGCATGAGATTGGTCGAGATGACTTTCTCGACCAATGATGAGCCTGAGATCTAGTTCAGTCTCATTGACATTACACTGTATCAATGTCATGTGTCTGTCGTCCATGTTGAAATATCCAGAGATGTGAGTGACCTAGTTGTTGTGTGTGTCATTGGTCAGGGAAGGCCATCTCGTCCAATGGTTTGCCTAAGATGTAGATCAACAGCACTAAGAATGTTTTTACCACAATATGGGCTGTGGCGCTAGATGCTATTAAGACCAAGGGTTAGATTTTCAAAGGCAAGATATATCATTGCAAAATATTGCATCTATATCATAATATATTTGCTTTGGAAAGTAGAACATCTGCCAGCTTCCCCCAGTTTCAGACTCTCATTGTGGCACTTTCTTAAGATTATATTGGACTAGTTTGATCCCAAGGTAAGCAATGTTCTCAGTAAAATCTATTGGCTATTTACAGGGTGTAAACTGATGGCTCATCCCACAGCTAGAAAATTGGAGACCACTAACTGTCGTAAAATTGACAACGGAAATCCTAATAACTAAATACAGATATTTATGCTCATCCAGAAACAATGTTTGGTCTGCCAACTGTAGGCTATGGAATGACAGGAAACTGAACCTATGCGTTTTGCCGTATTTGAGAAGATGTGAGTGATAGTCATTTGGGACACACATTATATGGACACAAAAAAACAGTGCTCAGAATCCGTTTTGTGAATCATATTAAAACATTATTGGAATGAGTTCCAATAATGTAAAAATCAAGCTGAAAAATCTATGTATGCCACTATTAGAAACATGAGAAGACTTCACCTGCCAATTGATTTACAATTGTCTATCTTTGACACAATAGTTAGACCAATTATGTTGTATGGCAGTGAGGTGTGGGGATTCGAAAAAAATGATATTTTAGAAAAATTAGGCCAACATTTAATTTTTTTTAAATGATATTATGTTTGAATAAAAGTACTCCGAATGTAATGGTATATGGCGAGAGTGGACGCCATCCTATTTTATTAGAGATGAAGCAAAGAATGGTAACACTCTGAGCTGAATTAATACTCGATGACCCGTTAAAAATGTCATGCAGTGTATATAAACTTGTATATAATTTGTATCTCCACAATATTGTGCGTTTGCCTTGGGTAACCCGTATACATAACATTTTAAACAAATGTGGCTTTTCTCATGTTTGGAATGATCAATTTGTAAATTTAGATTGGTTGAAATCAGCACTCAAATTACGACTGAACGACCAGTATCAACAATCATGGGACGCAGAAGTTTTTCAATCTAGCAAATGTCTAAATTATCGCATGTATAAGTGTACGCCAAAACTCGACGCTTATGACTGGAAATGCACATTCAACTTTTAGGACCCTCAAAAAATTACCAATTGGTCAAAATCAACAATAATTTGCATACATGATAAAAAGGTTTAAGCGTACTTACAAATATAATTTTATATTCTAAAATATATATTTTATAGTCAGAGGAGGTCAAAGTTCATGCCTGTCGTAATATAACTATAAAACATAACATGTGACCAAATAAAATTGACTTTAAAACTTACAAAAGTTTTTTTCCACAATAAGCAGGGCCACAGATTTGATCATATCCTTTTAGGTCATGTAGTGGAGGTAAGTTACATTTCATTTGTCGCAAAATCCCTATTTCTGTCATAACCGTTGGCATGGCAACACATGCTTAAATATTGGTTATATTATCGAAATATGAGGCATTTTTCAACAAAATACACATTAATAATTACTTTGAGCGGCTATATAACTTAAAATGTTCAGGGGCTACAGAAATATATAATATATGTGTGAAATGTATATATATTTAATATTTTAAGGTAATCCAATGTCATTCAAGGTTAATAAAGGTCAATCAAGGTCAATGAAGGATATTTTTTTGGAAAAAAACTTAATATAGTCTTATATAGTTTTTCCTGATGTGGATATATTAATGCAACTAAAACGTAAATTTCTTTCTTTCTGATACTACAGCGATGGTTTGATAAAGGGAAAATATACATTAATGTATGGAAATATTCAGAGGAAGTCGTCATTTTCTCTGCAATAGAGCCATTTTGTATAACAAATATTTGTTATACTAGTAAGAGGATATATCTATGTCAATTAACTATGTGAAATAAAAGCAAGTATATTTCAGGGTCTAAAAGGCAACCTATGAGGGGATCATTCTCAGGTTGCACACACACATCACTCAGGGGGCGTGTGACATGTGATTTTTGAAGGTCATGACCTTTGACCTACTTTTTGATTTACATCCCTAAGGAAAAATGGCATAGATACTAACAATTTCGTTTCCGGATGATATCGCACTAACCCATACGAGATTACATTCATATTCCACACGCACATCATTAAGTTAATGGGGATGTTCACATTGACCTTTGACCTACGTTTTGGCCTATGTCTCTGAGCCGAAATAGCTTGGACACTAACAATTTCGTATCCGGAGGATATCTCGGAAACCTATGGTGAGGTTACATTAATACTGCAGACGCACATCACATCACTCAAATTGCATCACTCAAATAAGATTTATGCTGTTTCATACATGGTAATTAAACTGAATGTCCTGGGGGGAGTTCTGGGGAGAGTGGGGCTTGTCTCGTTTACCGTATGTCTCCTTTTGTTATACTCCGCCCGACGAAGTTGGGGTGGGGGGGGGGGGGGGGGTGGCGTCGCCCCGGCATAAAAAAAATTGGGGCTTTGAAAATACGGGAATGTGTAATAAAGTGCATGTAAATTAATTTACACATTTGCTTGCCTTATATGGGGAAATGGGCTGGATTGCTGTCAAATATCGACATTATTTAAATACTTTTAGATTCTGGAATGGAATAATGAAACTACCCAATACTAGTATAACCAGACATGTATTGATATATTTATCTATAAATAACAAATAGGCCTACAAACAACTGGTGCAGTAACTTTAAACAATTGCTAGTACGATTACATCTTTATGATGAAAATTTATGGCAAACTAATTGTTATGATTTGAATGAGATAACGTCAAAATTATTTAAGCTAATGGAAAAAACCTGCGTGGTTGACTGATATGCACAATAAACGTAAATTACGTATATATCACATTTAAAACAATACTACATGTTTATAACCACGTTAAGCAATATACAGTGCAACCTGTACATACCGGACCCTGTACACACCGGAATCCTGTCTATACCGTAATAATTATTTGGTCCCGAATGAATTACACTCAAAATAATACTAATTAACCCTCTCCAAACTGGAACATGTCTACTCCGAACACCGGACTCATTATTCTCCCCACATGCATATTGTATTTCACCTTTCGAAACCTGAATCAATTTGTTTTCAAAATTTTTTAAAAATCGCATGTGGTGCACTAAGCGTTAGTGACGTAACATTGTTATGCAATGGGAAAGGTGCGAAGTTAGCGTTGGTAACACAGTTTACGCTTTGGGGAAATTGTGAAAACCTTTACTTTGAGATTTGTGAAGTATTTTAACAACATAATGGATTAATAAAATAATTGGTTAATAAAATATTGTAACAGACTCGTTGACTAATAAAATAATAAAAGTTCGTGTCAAGTCATAAACATATCAATGCATTAAACATATATAATTCTCACGAAAATTAGACTGTGTTTTTGGAGTAATTTATTCTGCTTGTGATACTTAATGAACCACTAAATAAATAACTAAAATAGGTAAAATATAAAAAATATTTCAAAAACATGAAGAAGTTTAATTGATCAGAGAAATTTTACCAATAGCTTTATAAACTGGACGATATAAAAGATTACAAGATCCTGTAATAAAAATAATTTGAAGTTTACGAGTTGAAGAACGTTTGTGTAATTTGTGTGACATTCCTGAAACCGAAAACGAAATTTTGTATTCATATGTTCCCTATATGACAATTTTAGAACAACGCTTTTTCAATCTGTGACTGTGGTGAAAACAATCTTATTTTTTGGATATTAATAATGCTGACAAATTTTCACTTTTAGTTATACATTCTTGGAAAGCTCTGTCGAAATTTGTGGCGGCAGCTTGGAAAGAAAATCTAAATTATTCCGGTTGTAAACTAGAACAAGAGTTCCCGAACTCCGAGGCCCGGATTTAGTCTATTTGAGTGCCAAAGACAAAAATTAACTAAATATATCGTAAACATAACTATGTTGGTCTTATTCATGGGCGAGAATCCTAAATGTCTAGGATATAATTAAGGAAAGAACTAAAGGAGACAAGTTAAAACATATCTTCAACGTGTATTTCTTCCACCACCATCGCTGGTGCTGGCCAACATCCATTCAGCGCGTCGCTACGAAATCCCTCGTACAGAGGATGTAGGCCTACACACCCAATTCCGGTTCAATGTTGGGCCAGCATCGCAGCCCATTGCTGGTTCAATGCTGGTGAATCGTCTACGACGCTTTCCCAACAGTAATCCAACACTGGGTCTGCTGTATACTTTGCGCCAGTGCATCAGCAAACACATGGCATTCACCTGATGCTGTTTCAATGTTGACCCACAGTCTCTGACACTGGCCCAACAATAAAACAGCATTGGGAGATTGTCTCGTGTTCGCTGGGACATTTCTATGCAGGTGACGCTTTCCCACCCCGTCGCCAGAAAAGCCACTACCCAGATAACACGATACATTGGCCCAACGCTGATGTCATGCTGGGCCACCATATGCGACGCTGGGCCAATATTATTCCAACCAAAACCCTTTAAGCTCTTGATCACGAATATATTTGTGAAAAAAAAATTCTGAACACTTTTTAAACAAGCAATTATATACTTGGTCTGAGAAACATATGCTCTACATTGATATCACTGCAACCTTTACTGTCTGAGTTGATGGGGGAAAGCTTTTGCTACGCTTCCAAAAACTCGACAGCGAGGTTGGCGGATGGTTCTGATGCTAACGTAGGTGTTGGCAGTTGACGAACCACAGTGTCCGACTTTTTTTGGTATGTATATTGTGTTTCGGTAGCGCGACGGCTTTACGAGCTGACGCCAGCCGATGGTTTTTAGACTTATCGTAATAATTTTATATAGGGATGTATATGTTAAAAGCATGACAATACTTATAGCTTACATATTTTTATTATAAAAGTATTCTTCTTGTATTGATTTTATAGGTTTCTACGCTTTCCAGAGTGTGTTTTTTGCTACTATTTATAATAATATGTAGTTATTTCATCTCTGGTTTTGTCGCGGGAAACTCTTATTATTATGTATATTATTTTTTCTACTTTTATGCTTATACATTTTGTACATAGATGAATATAAGCCTGTTCTACCGCAGCACGACCAATGTTGTATATAATATTTTAATGATATAATGTGTATATTGTTTTGTATCTGTTTTTTAAATATATATATGTATTGATCAAAAGCTAAATAAAATAAAAAGCAACTATTTGACCTAGCGACCTCAAACGTTATATTTGACTTGTTCTTAAGGACTGTTTCTCAAAAATGTCTACCGTTTCCCACACACAGCACCCCTCTTTCCGCAAATTAGAGCACAAACATTATTGCAATAAACTTAATAGGCTCCTGGCTTTAGACCGGGCCTAATAATTCGTGTTGTTTTCAGATAGCATGTTGTCTGTATCGCATTTAGGGCAATATTGTTAATACTGTAATTGACATAATCAGGGTAATATGTGAACAGATTTATTAAATCATCCACACTGAGCTGGTAGGCTTTCAATAATAGTCCCACCTCAGTGTGGATGATTATCTAAAACTGAGACGCTCATCCCGTCAGTCAGAGTTGTTTGGTCGGGGCTGGCTCGGTGGTGGGCCAACGTCGCAGACGATGGGCCAGCATTGAGCCGACACTGGCCGGACACCTTGTATTTGTCGGGCCGCTCTGTCACCATCACGGGCTCATATATTTTTGTATGTATACATGACTTGTAAGCCATTTTTGGCTGGGCATTTTACTGTGCATGTCACCAAAATCAATAAACATAGTATAATTGGCCAACCATTGGCTATAATTAATTTTACTTTAGTATTGAATGGATTTTGGTAGTCTATGAATGTGCAATATAATTTTTTTCCCGCTCTTAAGGTATAAATCTATTAAACATTTGAGCGAAAAAAATTGATCAGTAGTGGATTGACCTTTCCTGAAACCGGCCTGTTCAATTCCTATTAAATTTATTTCATTCGCAAACTGGTTGAGTCTTGCATTAAGCAGAGATGTAAAAACCTTCCCCAATGTACTAAGAAGTGTAATTCCACGGGAACTGTCTACATTATTCATACTACCTTTGTTTTTATATAAAGGCTTTATTATGCCAAAAGACCATGATACTGGAACTACTCCCAAATTTAAAATTGTATTAAATAATTTTTGGTATATATTTACTAATTTATCTGAAGAAGATTTAGTATACTCGTTTGTTCTAGAATCGATTCCAACTGCTCAGTGGCGGATCCAGGGGGCAGGGTTTGGGGGGTTTACCCGCCCCCCCCCCCCCTCAGAAAAAAATCATCACTCTATTTAGGGGTTTCCTTATGATTTGGTGACATACTGAGTGAGAAACAGTACCCGATATGCCTTAGATTGCAAGTCAAAACCTTTGGAAATAAAAAAATTTACAGTAAAATATTTTTTTTGTCAAATTTTACCCTCCTCCCTCTCACTGAAAAGCTGGATCCGCCCCTGCTGCATTATTATTTTTAAGTGATTTAATAGTATTTATTATTTCCAATGTAGTAAAAGGACGATTAATTATTCATTGTTTGTGCAACAATGTCATTCACTGGATTTACAGTGATATTACTAGAACCTGTCGCGACGTTTCTGTACTTTGACGTGGATTTATTTCAACCACGTGAGCGCTTTCATCCAAATTCAGCGTCTCGAAGTGTTTAGCAAAATCAACTAATGATATATCGCCATATTGTGTATCTTCAGAATTTTTAGTACTAATTTCTTTCCAAAAGGATTTAGGATCAGATTTATTAAGATTTCTAAGCTTATTTTCAATACTTTTTTTATATTTACTATGTTCATTTCTAACAATTTTCTTATATTCCCTAAAACATTTTTTCTAATTTGTTCGCTTTCCAATGTATATCTTTTTTTAATAACCCTTTTGGATTTGTTATAAAACATATAACTACATATAACATAATCTATCACACTTATTCATTTACACATAACCTGGCCGACTATCTGTATCAGAAGTTTTTCTTTCCAGTTGAACATCATTTTGATCAAGCCTGATCATATCTGATTTATCATTATAAGTATCAAACATATCGCTATTTAAATTACAAAACTCAAGAATATTATCAGCAAATTCATTCATATCTGTTAGATTTTACTCGATTATTCATGTAACAATTGAAACCTTTAAAATCAAGATTACAGCAATCATCCAATTTAGATTCCCATGCACAAATTATATCATAATGGGAAATGAAATCTTCAAAATCAGGATATTGTAATTTCCCTCTTAACCCATCCACGTTTATTTGAGCTATTTTTAAGCAACATTGTTGAGGTGGGACAGTTACAAATTCTGAGTCAGTAAGATTGTCTTTTTTTCTTTTCTCTGCCTCGTCGCAAACAAAGTCCGACCCTCCAAGTTTCCTCTAGGTGTCACTACCTCCCCTCAGCATCTCCGACCAATCTGGAAACTCATCAGCTTTTACCTGTCCATCTACCACTAGTTTAGCAGGGAATATTACCGCTACGGTTTTGCAATCTTTTTTAGCCTGCTGCAGCTGGGGCCAAAAACGCCCACGAGCTTGTCGAATTTTATCAGACAGGTCTCTAGAGATTCTGAAATTTGTGTCGTTAGTCGTTAGTTTATTTCATCCAGCTTTCATCAGTGTCTCAATCTCAGTGGCGTCTCGAAACGCTGCTATGAGCGGCCGTGTTTTGCCTGAGGCAGGTCTACCAAGGCGGTGCACACGCTGTACACCAAAGCCGTCACTACATCATTTTCTAGATCTAGTTCATTTTTAACAAACTTACGCAACACATCGTCACAGTTCTCATCATTGCCCATGAAATACAAAGTTAGAGCGTCTACTTCGAGCTTCTAAATCCATAGCTTTATACTCGGCTTGCTTGTGTTGTTTATTTTATTTTATTTCGAGCTGTGTGGTATGTAGGAGAAGGCTATCAACAATAGCTGCAAGTTCAGTGTGTGAACTGTCAGCTGATGACTGGTTCCGCTTCTTTTCACCCACTTCATTGTGTACAAATTCTAGACTGTTTGCCTGCTCAGTCAATGTTTTGTCTATTTTGTTCATATGCTCATTAACTCCGTTTAATTTCAAACCCGACTCATCCTGTTTCTTCACAATAGTATTTAATAGTTTAACTTGTTTCTTTATGGATTTTAAAAGAATTGTTCTGAGATCATAATCAGATTTGTCTGAACTGTACTCACTGGCACTGTCCTCATCGTCACTGGCTTCACGAACTGCGTTCTTGTCAAAATGGCGTCGTTTCTTCAATGTCTGTTCAACATCAACACATTTTGTGGAGCCTGTTGATTCTCTTTCTTTTCTTTTTTTTTCTTTTCACCTTTCCCGGACATTGTAATTTTGTGTTTATGAATTGATAGTGGCGCTTTGATTATTCGACTTACTAGTAGTTCATTTCATTTCAATATGTAGGCCTAGACACCGCAAGTCATTGATGTTGGTGTCAATCTCTGAAGTTTCTGAGTCAAAATCGAATCCGTTTAATCTGGTAACTGCTCAAAAAGTAGATTTAAATTACTAATTTTGTGAGACGAAAAAATGTCCGTCGTCCACCACACACGTCACCTATCACAACTGCTTAACCCTTGAACCATTGAATTAAATAAATAAAAATGCTACGCACTTCAAGTTGTTTCTTGCTATGTACAGTGGCCCACAACTTTAAGTGGGTGAGAATTACTCTTATTTGTTTAATTTCAGAAAAATATTCGAAAATCTTGACGATAATCACAAATTTAATTCCCATAATATATAACAGCGATTTACTTGGGTGATAAAATGTATTAAAAAATAGTCTCAATCACAGCTTCAAGATTAACAAAGGTTTTACAAAAAAATCTTTATTTTCAGGAATGGTTATAGAAAGTAATGCTCAACTAGAAACGACTGTGATTTTTCAAGTAACAGTAAAGTCGACTGTTGCCACTTTTTGCAACATTTGGACCATTTGGGACATTCAAAACACTCGGAACATCTGGAACTTTTGGAACATTTGGAACATTTGGGGCTTTTGGAACATTCGAAACATTTGAAACACTTAGAACATTTGGAAATTCCGAACATTTGCGAGCATTTGTGACCATCTGCAACCGTTTGTGAACATTCGCGACCATTTGCGACAGTTTCTGACCACTTGACCGTTTGTGACCATTTGCACCCATTTTCACTGTTATATCATTTATCTCAACATCTGTCTCTCCACTCTGTCTGTCACCTCACCTCTCACCTTGGGTCAAGTCGGTCGAGAAGCCCAGCACACTTCACCCATATACCGCAGAGTCAATGGCAACAAAGCGCCATTGTGAATGGCTGCTCTCCCTTCTTTCAATGAATGGGCCATCAACTGACATGTACCTCATTCAACTGACATTGGTCCACTTAGTGGATTTACAAAATCCCGAATAAATGCAGATCAACTGTCAGGATCACTGAAAAAAGCTATAGCAACTAACTTCAATACCTAAGGATTGTGGCAAGATTTGAAGTCGATTTCTTGTAAACTTAGTGAGAAATAGCATGGCAAAATTCTGCAATGGTTGATCCATATAGTGAATCTATGAAATCCGGAATAGATTCAGATCCACTGTCAGGATTCCAGACAAACTAACTTTAATACATAAGGATTATTGTGGTTTAAAGCTGACTACTTGTAAACTGGGTGATAAATAGCGTGGCCAAATTGGCAGTAACGTAAGGTGCCCTTATTCAGTCATACTTTTCACAAATTAGAATATCCCTAGTTCACAGTGCATCAGCAGCTAACACAAATGTTTTAAAATAGAAATATTCATAATTGTATCAACAGCTCTCTTGAAAATGAGAGAAAATGGTATAAAAAACAAAAATTATGAACGTTTGTAAAAAATAAATCTGTTGTGACTGAATAGGGACCCGGTGTCCCAAATAAGTCATAGTTGGCGACCTAAAGTGGTCATGGTGTCTTAATTCGGTCAGTGTACATATTTTAACTTTATTATTGACAATAATATTATTGTATCACAAATACACACGATAAAGGAGCCACCTTTTAATTCCTAGGGGAGGGGGGGGGGCGGATGGAGTTTTTTTATTCGGACACTCTGCCTGAAGCAAAAAAATATTTTTTTCCACTTGTGTGTGGAGACAAATATTTATTTAACTCCTTAAAACTTTTCTGTCTACAAATTTAGATTCCAAATTAGACCTAGTATTGATTTTTCGGTGCGCTCTGCTGCACACATTTAAGGGTCAGTCAATCAAAATTGCTTTAATGGCCATTAAAATTATGCTCAGGAGTTTATATAATTCTTTATTTTTAATTTAGTTTAAAGTTAAATATTTCATTACAACATGTACTTCAGACAATTATTTATTCCACAACCATTTAGCCTGAGAATATTTATTAAAAAAATCAGTTCCCCCTCCCCCTGCTAATTGAATGGTGGCCCCCTAAAATTACTGTAGGCCTACAATGCTGTTGTGTCCAACTTAAGCGGGACTGTCATTGAATCCATATTTCCCCTGCTTTAGAATGATTATATTTTTCGAGGCACATCATGTTCTTCTACTGGAAATCAAACTTAGAGGAGTAACGTTAGTCCACTGTGTACGAACAGCGCCACACATATGTGGACCTAATCATTTGATTGGACTTGTACTTATGTAACTTATGTAACTTATTTCTCGTATTGCTGTTGACTCTCCGCAGAATTAAGTTATGTCCCTGTCTCAAACCCTGGTGAGAATTGGCATGCATCTGTTGATATCTTAGATGTTGATTTTCCGAGTTTTTGTTATTCCACAGCCCAATACCTTTTCATCGAGGTGAAGGCTGACATGCATCAATACTTAAATAAATTGAAACGAGTGCGATTTATGTTTCCAGCCCTGAACCTACGCTCGCCGCTAGCAAGCGCCCTGCTCAGAAGGTCTGGGAGCATACCCCCTGAAATAATAATTTTGCAGAGCGCTGTTTCATTGTAAGGGACGCACCATTTGATATCTGGGGGGGGGGGGGGGGGCTAGAGTTTTTGTTGCTTGCAAACTTTTTTTTTTACCTCCGGTGGAAAACAAGTTTTTTTTTGGCGATCAACGTCCGACAATTTTTTTTTATGTTATGTCGAAGAATTTTTTTGTCGTATGCTTTCCCTATAATGTACATTACCATTTGGTGTTTTTTCTGGTCAACATATTTTTCATCAATTTCGACAAAAAACTTTTTTTTCTGCTCACATTTCCAGCAAACTTTTTTTTCCGACTTTGGTGGCGACAAACTATTTTTTTCAATTTTAATCTAGCCCCCCCCCCCCCCCGATATCAAATGGTGCGTCCCTAATAATATATGTTTAAAACTATTTGTGCACATAAAGGCTGAGCAGGATGGTGAGATGAATCAGATGACACTGGCCAACAGGCACAGGTTTCGGAATTTGTGCTTTGGCCATCTGAGGCAAACACGCCTGGTCTCGGTCACGGACCCCCCCCCCCCCCCAACCACCAACCCCTAATTAAATTTTCATTAACCTAATTGATCTCCCCTGATTAGGCCCATCATCAAACAATGCATCAATTAGCGGGCTAAAAAACGATATAGGGGACGTGATACTTGTCGCTGGGACGAATATAATATATGATCGACAAATATATAAGATAGCCAGAGCAAGATTTACTGATTTTAAAGTCAGCTATGATGGTTGTAAACGGCATTGAGTATTAACATAGTGGTTTCCTGCTTCTAATACACCAATAATTATGTATATACATTTGATCTGTATGATTAACTCTTCCAGCATGTAAACACACATGCAATTTAGCTTAGATTCGCGCCATTTCGAAATTTATCGCCATCTTTGTTAGGCTACTCATCTGAAATGTTTATCATACTGAAAATGTATCACATTACACACACTCACATGGTCATTATAATTAAAAAAATTCATTTTTTTGGTACTGATTAACCTTATGGCCCATGGACTATTGAGAATGCTCCATGTTGCGTAGGTCTACACTGGGTAGTTATTATCATCAACATGACTTTTCGCGTCTATCATCAGAAAAGTTGATTTTTTTAGCTAAGGCCTTTGCACAGCTTGAAGTGCCACAATTGGCGGACAATGTCTACACGAAATATTTAATATTCCAACAGCTACAACTACTGAACAATCAGGGATGACAGACGGGGATACCACGTACATGAGTAAGCCTATGAGATAATAAAAAACGCCGATTCCATGTAATTTAGTCCGCTGTCTGTAAAACCAGTGAGGTCTTTTTAACTTCCTTGGTTAAACTGACACTCGGGTAGGCTACAAAGTTCGTCTAACTGGTTTGAAGCTGATGTTTGTGGAGCTTGAGTATGTATTAGTTCCTGATCAATTGCAATCAGATTGAACTTTCTGAATGACTCCTTCACGGTGGCCCAAAACCCCGAAACACAGCGGGAATTCTAGTTTTGCTGACACACGTATCTCCCATTAGCATCCTAATTTGGCGTATAATCTTTGACATAAATTCCGACGTCACACTATATATCTATAGAAGTAATTGTGTAGGCCTACTTGATTTATTTGGTTATAGGGTGTGACTGAATTAGGACACCCTGTGACTGAGTTAGGCCTCTATGACCGATTAAGGGACCTTTGAGTATTTATGGTGACCCAATTCGGTCAAAACAAGCTTTTATCGGGTCCCAATTCAGTCATATTTTTCAGCAGCGTTTTAAGTGAATAAAATGATTTATCTCGGCTTCACGGCGCTAGTAACCCTTCTGGCGATCTATTGAGAACTAATCAGCGTTCATATTGAGGTGTAATATCGATCACAAAGTATTTTTCTAAGGCGTGCAAGGGTACAATATGTTTATGTAGTACATATGCTAAGTATACGATTTGGTACGACCTATTTTCAAATGGCTATTTCTATTAAATAAAATGTAAATAAAAAGCTTTCAATGCCGGCATAATGCTGTAATATGGTTTTTGTTTTCGTTTCGTTGTTTCTCTGTCTGCTAAAGGCGCCAAGCACGTGGTAAGGGGATCACAAAGTTACTATGACCGAATTAGGGCTATGACCGAAATAGGGCACACTACGGTAGAATAATAATAAGAAGAAAAGGAAAGTAGCTTTAATGCAGTCCAGGCAGTGAGTCAGGCTCAGGGTGAAAGGAGAGTTTTAGCTACCATCAATTCCAGCTAGCTGAGCCTTAGGTGATGTATATAAATGTATTTATCACAAATGTCGATGTTTCACATAAACGCAAAAAGACTATTTGAGGTCAAGTTTTGTGTAGAAAAGTGTTTAGCTATTAAATGTATACATTAAAGTTACTGTCTATATTTGTGCTTCAAAGGTTAATTTTGAGAGTGCATGATGTGCTTGATTTCATCAACCCTTTCAGCTCCAGCCATTATGATATGTGCTGAACTGGACCAAAAAAAGCGCTGCCTAGCTACCAATGAACTATTTAGTTTATGACGTCATAATTGACTGTGCGTCCATGAAGCTTATGTAGGAAACTATGTGAAAGGTAATGTTTGTGAAATATGGTCTGAATTGTGACGTCACCGGCTATAGATTTATTACATAATAGCTGTTCGAGTGTGTGTTAGAGGTATGACAGGTATACCCATCGTGATAGTCCATAGGTTGCACAAATCCATGACGGGTATACATATATATAATGATGTGCCTAATAATTTATTTTTGTGTTTTCGTGCAATTGCATGCTGAGGCAATGTAAATTAAAATTATGTTTTTTATTCAGGAAATAGGAGGTTTTTGAATTTTTTTATTGACGTCAATACAATAATATAACATGTTAAAAACATGATTTAGTAGGCCTAGCCTATGTCTGCAATATAACCACACAAAAGAGATTTTGAAGAATTGTAGCTATCTATGTCTTACCTGTGATTTTACTTGTCAACTCTCATGTTACCACCTCTGTTAAAACCTCTAGTCAAAACGTGACATCAAAATATGTATTTCAAATTTATTTGTTGTTTAATTTACCCACACTGAAATACATCTTCTTCGTTTGTTATCAACGATATATGCCTAGTGTTACACTAGTTTTTCTCAGTCTGTTGCTTTAACTTATTATGCTTATTATATAATAATTTAATTGTATTGATATATCTGCAGGCTCTTCACGTTTCTCAACCTAGACTATCTCTATGCTAAACATAAAATTTAATTAAATAGTCAAAGATGAAATCTACTGATTGGACCTATTTAACTCCTAAAAAATAGTTTTTGGTAAAAAAAGGTTGTCTTGGTATAATTTACTGTTCAGGATTGTAGGCCTTCAAAGACTCTTGAATAATTAACAAAATTTAGCCTTTTAGACAATTTTAAAATTGGCCTTGTATTTTTGGCCACTGTACGTTTATGGATAAAATGGCCCATATAATATGGGGGTGGACACTAAATAAGAGACGCCGAAAGGATATTACATCCCGGGGATGTTCCACTGTATGGCCAATCACAGACGCTCTTACATTAAATGTTGAGGACACAATTGATTATTGTTCAAATAGTCATTTAGGGTATACCGTCATTCAGTGATGGTATAACATCCTTTGGCTGTCTCTTATTTACCCGAGACACTAAATAAGAGACGCCGAAAGGATGTTAGCCTACATCCCTGGCATGTTCTAACACATTCGCTTGCTCGTTAATTAACCCTTTAAGCCCTCATGATGCATTAAAGCATCATTTTGCATCCATGAAAACAGACTTAATTTCTCTACAACAAAGGGTGTTGGAATGAAAATTTCCATGAAAATGGCTTTCCAATACATGGTGATTTTCTTTATTTTTTCAACCACTTTAAGTCATCTTCATCCACTACAAGTCGAGAATTGCAACAGCAATTCGCGGCTTGTAGGGGATGAAGATGGCAATGGTAAATTCAGGCTAATTGAAAGGATTAAGAGACGCCACAAGGATGTAACTTAAGACATCCCTGGCACGTAGGCCTATATTACTTGTGAAGAGTGTATCATGACATCTATGGGATGATGTAGGCTCCTATGTTGTGAAGGTTGAATTAATATTGTGAAGGCTGCATTAATTGTGAATATAGGATTATGACCTCCCTGGGATATTAGTGATTGTGAAGATTAACTGACAACATGCCTGGGATTTACTAAATGTAAAGATTGACTTCTGACATGTAACGATTGAATTATGACACCCCTGGGATGTATTAATTGTGAAGATTGAATTAATCCACCACTGGGATGTATTATATTGATATTATAATATTAACTTACGACACCCCTTTGATGTATTAATTGTGAAGTTTAACTTACGATATCCCTGGAATGTATTAGTGTGATGATTGAATTACGACATCCCTGGGATGTATTATTGTGAAGATTGAATTACGACATCCATGGGATATATTGTTGTGAAGATTGAATTACGACATCCCTGGGATGTATTATTGTGAAGATCACCTTACGACATCCCTGGGATGTATTATTGTGAAGATTAAATTATGACATCCCTGGGATGTATTAATTGTAAAGATTAAATCATGATATCCCTGGGATGTATTAATTGTGAAGATTGAATTATGACATCCCTGGGATGTATTAATTGTAAAGATTAAATCATGACATCCCTGGGATGTATTAATTGTAAAGATTGAATTATGACATCCCTGTGATCTATTAATTGTAAAGATTAAATCATGATATCCCTGGGATGTATTAATTGTGAAGATTGAATTATGACATCCCTGGGATGCATCCCTGGGATGTATTAATTGTGAAGATTAACTTACAGCATCCCTGGGATGTATTAATTGTAAAGAATAAATCATGACATCCCTGGGATGTCATGACTCGTTTGTTATAACTACAACATCCCAGGGATGTCGTGACTCCTTTGTTTTAACCACTACATCCCAGGGATGTCATGGCTACTTTGCTACAACTACTACATCGATCCCTGGGATGTCATAGATTTTTTGTTATAACTCATAATATCAGGTTACTGATACATCCCCAGGGATGTCATGATTACTTTATCATAACTATTACATCCCAGGGATGTCATGATTACCTTATCATAACTATTACATCCCAGGGATGTCATGATTACTTTATCATAACTATTTCTTCCCAGGGATGTCATGATTACTTTATCATAACCATTACATCCCAGGGATGTCATGATTACTTTATCATAACTATTACATCCCAGGGATGTCATGATTGTTTGTTATAATATTATTATTAAATCCCAGGGAAGTCATAACTCATTTAAAATAGCTGATACGTCCCATGAATGTCAGGATTACTTTATCAAAACTAGTACATCCCAGGGATGTCATGATTACATTATCATAGTTAGTGGACAGCTACATCATCCCTGGGATGTACTGGTTATAATAAAGTAATCATACATCCCCGGGATGCAGTAGTTATATACTTAAATGAGCTATGACATCCTTGGATGTAATAGTTAAAAAAGGAGTTATGGCATATATGTGATGTAATAGTTATAACAAAGGATCGATCGAGGTATGGTATCCCTGGGATGTAGTAGTTATAACAAAGGCATTATAGCATCCCTGGGATGTAGTAGTCATAACAAAGGATGTATGGCATCCCTGGGATGTAGTAGTTATAACAAAGGCATTATAGCATCCCTGGGATGTAGTAGTTATAACAAAGGCATTATAGTATCCCTGGGATGTAGATGGAGCTACGACATCCCCGGGATGTAGCGGGCCTAGTTATACAAATGTGTTGTGACATCCCTGGATAGTAGTTATTACAAATGATCGAGCTATGACACCCCTGGGATGTAATAGTTATAACAAACGAGTTGTAACATCCCTGGGATGACTATTTCAAAGGTGCTATAAAGTCCCTGGGATGTAGAAGCAGCTATGATATCCCTAGGATGTTACATCATCATGTATTTGTTATAACAAAGGTGCTGTGACATCTTGGGATGTTATTTTAGAAGCACTTGTTATTATATGTATATATACTGATAAATGGTCTATTATTACAGCTGTATTAGGATTATTTTTTTCCGTTTTGTAAATATCACCAATCAAATATTAATCGAGTGCACCCATCGACTTGTAATGCACGAATATCTGTGATTGGTCCAGGCACGAGCATCCCTGGGATGTATGTGCCTCCAGTGTCTCTTATTTAGTGCCTACCATAATATGGGTCTAGTCACACTAAAGTAGGGCAGTGGCTGATTCTGAGGGTTGTCGTGTTTGAACACATTTTATCGATGTTTATATTTATTTCACCTCCGTAATATATGGTGGGTAGGAGAGTACTTTTCATAAAAAATGTCATATATTGGCCCATTCTTTGTGACTTTGTTGTTAACCTGTTGAACACGAGATTAGTATGCTACTGTGCTGTTTCTGAAACGATATTATTTTATGACGTCATAGTTATCTCATGCAATCAGACCGGGAGATCTCCGGGCCTCGTATCTGAATGGTCCCCCTAAATCACGGAGATCTCCGGGGCTCGTCACAAACGGGTTAATTTATGTCCATGACAAGTGCGTTTTTCCCTATGTCAAACGTTACATCCCCAGACCTCACATTTTGAGAGGTTGAATAAAGGTCTCTGTTTATCGCAT
Organism: Flabesymbios commensalis; assembly: GCA_964017125.1. Classification (NCBI taxonomy): domain Eukaryota; kingdom Metazoa; phylum Annelida; class Polychaeta; order Terebellida; family Flabelligeridae; genus Flabesymbios; species Flabesymbios commensalis. Next base: position 34,439,045 of record OZ024904.1, on the reverse strand, counting down.
ATACAAACACAAAGGTAACGTACGTGACCTTCAGTCAAATGTGTTTCATCACCCAAGAAAGTGCTCATAATTTTGTGTATTTTTTCTAAAATGAGATAACAGATATAAAAACTTGTACTCTGAAGTCTCTAGTTTTATTTCGATGAAAGGCCATCTGTATTACACAGGCCTTGACTTTTCAATAATAATTTGTTTCTGGAGGGATGCAAACCATTTTGAGCATCAAGAACGTTACCACGATATTTAAACACACATCATTATTTCTTACATGAGTCAATTGTTATGCAAGGGTGTGCAAAAGTTACTTGGGGAATAGTTCTTTGAAGCAGCATTGCTGTCGAAATCGAAACGTGCTGCCATGTGTGAGATGTGTATGTGGTAAGTTGTTTGTGTCAACAAAACACGTACATTACCAAAGAAACGTAGGTTAATTTTTCAAGTAATCGTTGGTACGTCGAAGGTGGGCGTAGAGAGTAGATATCTCAGTTCAAGGTCATACATACTAATGACAGCTAATTTTTTTATTAGGCCTGAGCGATAATTGTTGCTTTTATGAAAGGTTAAGTCCAGGAAGGTCAAAAACGTATGTGACTTTTGATATAAAAGAAGAGTCTTGTATGCCTACGTGATCTTTGACTACTAGCAACGTATGTGGTTATTGACATTTTCAGTCACTTGTCAAGAGTAAATGTATAGCTCTGGATACTGACGCACATAGAATGTCAACAGTCACTTATTGAGAAGAATCACGTACGTGACTTGTCAAACATCACATACGTACAAAACACTCTCTGTTATATTCGGTAATTTGCTTCCATCTTCACGTGTGTCACCCAGATCAGCTCACTACTGGCAATATTATTATATGAAAACCAACAATATATCAAAGGTATCAAGCAAAGTTTATGACCCACATTTGGGTACAGCGGGGGAAGAGGTTCAAAGGTATGTTTATCCCCTTGGTATCTCGTTCTGTTGACCCTGTATGTGTATCACTCTTGTATCAGATCATGTCTTCACATCAATTTCACCAGCTTAGCTATTATATACCCCGTTTCAAACGAGAATTATGTAAGCATCACGTACGTGACCCTGAAAGCACCAAGTTCAGAAAAAAAGTATCTCCTGATCGCTCCACATCGAGCGAATTGATTTACAACTTCTCAGCAACAAACTACAGATATTGTACTATCAGGAAATGCAGAAAAAAATAATATATAATGTGCTTTATTTTTTTCTTATCATGTAACACTTCTGGCCTAGTTTAGTTTGACCAGACCCATATCCTCCTCGTGAGAATTATTTGTGGGATGGGAGATATATGCCTATTTAGTTAATCTCTATTTAGCTCATCTCTTCTAATCAATTTCACCAGCTTAATTTAGCTATTATATCCCCCATTTCAAACGAGAATTATGTATAGTCTATGACTCAATTATCTGTAGCGCATGCTTTTCGTCGATTTCTCAGTCAATTCTGAACTGATTTCTTTGAAATTTTGCACAGGACATTTCCAAGTCATGTCCTAACATCGGTAAAAATTTCGCATAATTAAAGTCAATATTTCAAAAGTAAGACTTTGAACATGTAATAAAATTCCAGAATTAGTGTAATGGGCTTATAAAGGGACGTCATATTTTCAATTTATTACATGTCAAATGGTCTAACTTTTGCAATTCTGCATATAACTTTACAAATTTTTACTAATGTTAGGACATGACCTGAAAATATCCTGTACCAAATTCCATGAAAATCGGTTGATAATTGACGGAGAAATCGACGAAAAATATGCGCTCCAGATAATTGTGTCATAGACTCCAAGCATCCCGTAGGCCTACGTGACCCTGAAAGCACCAGGCTCAGATAAAATTATTTCCTGAGGTCCACATCGAGCGAACTGACTTACAACTTCTCAGCAACAAACTACAGATATTATACTATTAAGATATGCAGAAAAAAATGATAAGTAAAGTGTTTTAATTTTTTCTCACCGTGTAACACATTTGGCCTAGTTTTAGTGTGACCAGACCCATATAGCTAAGGTTAGCCTAATCAGTAGGCTAATGATAATAATGATAATAAGTTTTATTGACTTTTAAGTCAAATACATTATAATACACTGTCAGGGGTGGATCCAGGATTTGAAGGGGTACTGAGATGATTGCTAGTAGTAGTACTTTTCGCCCCCATATAGGGAGGGTCATTAGGGATCTGTTTCGTCTGTGTACGGTATTGTATGGAAGCACTAGTCTACAGCAATCATCCAAGGGCAGCTGCAGCCTCCTCGTATCTGGCCATAATCTTCGGGCAGATTGCCAGTGGTGTACCCTGGTTCCTCCGTTGAACAGCGGAGCCAGTGCAGCACGCGCATCAGTGCTGGCGCTGATGTAGGCTGTGGTAGCCTTTAATAACTGGCAATAGCGTGTTTGACATTAGGTCTCTCACGTGGGATGAATGGAGTTACCCAGAGGGAGTTATCCTTCCTATTCTTACTCTGGGGACTATCCGACCCGAGAATAGCGTAGCTGCACGAAATGCCTCGGTGTCTCAGCATTAAATTGCACAGCGAAACCCAAGTCTCCGGCCGTCTGGGTATGTCTGGGGGTAGATCCCCTAGACATGCCCAGAACCCCTTATCGGGCAAGCGAAGGAAAACACTCTCAATAACCCACCATGCCCTATCACCCCACCCTCACATCATCATCTGTACATCATTCATCTCATCAATTGACTACAACGTTTTTATCGTATTAAAATGTCACTTAAAAGACCATTTGTGCCGAAAAATGACGTAAAGCAATGATTTACTACTACTACTACCAGGATTCGAAAAAGGAGGGGGCGCAGGTGGCTCGGGGCGAGTTTTTAGGCATATTTAGGCCATTTGAGGGGATTTTTTTAAGAATTTTGCGCAAAAACGGGTGAGCGTGCGCCCCCTGCGCCCCCCCCCCCCTAATATGCCTTAATATATATATATTAGGTCTAATATAATATAAAGCACAATTATTATATATGATATATTTATATATATACAGCACAATTATCCATATATTATTTATGATACAGTTACATAGGCCCTGATATATATTAGGGTCTATGTAACTGTATCATAAATAATAGATAAATAATTACGGTATGTCCTTTAGCAGTGACAATACAACTTATAGCCTACATGTTTTTTACCCTTTCAGTTTTACTGTAGTTAAAATGCTGAAAGAATATGCTAATTTTGACTTGACGTTACAAATAAAATTTAAATGACATGACAATTTTTAAATTATCCATGAATAACATTACAAACAATTGTAATTAAAGCTGAAATTAAAGTTCCAAAATATAGTATAATACATTATAAGTGTATAATAAAATTACAAACAAGTGAAAATAAAGTATCTCTGATTATTATATTTGGGCTATGCCCGAATATATTGAGTTTTCAACCGAACTTTAAACTTATTATTCTTGGCACGTTTTTGTAAGACGCTATTTTTCCTGAGTTTTTATCTAATCAACTTGAAATTTTGACACAACATTCCCAAAGTAGTCAGGAGGGGTGCTATTACTTTTCTAAGGCATCCATTGTGTTCTTCCGGATTAATCCAGGATTATTCAGGATCACTATAGGTCTACTCTTGAATGGCAAAAGGCAGTTTATGCTTACTTGTAAAGTGAGCAGATACCGCACTATGCTGCTCTTCAAATGCAAAAGGCAGTATCTGCTTACTTGTAAATGAGCAGATACTGCCTTTTGGCTTGCACGGCATTAGGCCTAATCGGGGCCGATGCTGGTTCAATAGTGGACATGTCGGGTGATTCTCCATTCATTGCCAGGAGGGTGAACAGGGTGCCCCTATGTCCAGACCTAGGCCTTCTCCATCCTTTAGTCTCTAGATTTATTAATAAAAATACATAATTTTATCCAATGTTCTAATTCCAGTATTGAACCAATATTGTGTATTTGGTATGGACAGTTGAAACCTTTCAAATGCTACAATTAACATAACAGTTGCAGCCCTGCAAACACTGTATGTAATGTAACGTTCGTTACGGTCATTGTTTCGTCATTCATGGATGAACTTAACGAGAACGTGCTAAGGACGTAGTCATAATAATAGTCTAGCGGCAAAGTCCCCAAAATTTTCGTTTCGTTTACCGAGATATACTTTAGGCTGAATTTGATATATTGTAAAGATAAGACCCTGGGGGGTTCATTTCTGGCGGATGTATAGTTGGTAGCCCGGGGCGTCACCATGGCAACGGGCCCTGAATCCGTCCTAATCTAAAACACTGTGAACTAAATGTGGCGGCTAATGATGAATGGCTTGGAATAGACATTCCACTTTCAAGACCCTCAAATACATACCAATTGGCCAAAGGGTCAGAGGAGGTCAGAGTTCATGCATGCTGTATATAACTATAAAACATGACATTTGACAAAATTGAAAATGTCTTTAAAACTTATCAAAAGTTTTTTTTACAATAAACAGGGACACTGATAGGATCATTTATATCAGTTCATGCAGTAGATGTAATCTACGTTTTACTTAGCGCAAAAATAATATCTCTATCATACCCGTTGTCAAGGCAACACATGCTTGAATATTGATCATATTTTCGAAATATGAGGCATTTTTCGACAAAATACCCATGAATAATTACCTCTAGCTGATACATATCTCAACATGCTTATAGTGGCTACTGAAGTATTTTTTATATTTGTGAAATGTATAGATACGGTACTTAATATCTTAAGGTTATTCAATATTATTCAAGAGTGAAGGTCAATCGAGGTCAATAAGGATAACTTTTTTGAAAAAAACTGAAAAATAGTCGTAAGTAGCCTTTTCTGGCGTGGTGATATTAATGTAACTGAAATATAAGTTTATTTATTTCTCATACCGCAGCGATGGTTTAATAAATAGAAAATATACATTAATGTATGGAAATGTTCAGAGGAAATCGGCATTTTCTCTGCAATAGAGCCGTTTTCAATAAAAACATTTCTTATATTGATGAAGAGCAAATCTATGTCATTGGCTATGTGAAATAAAAACTAGTTGCAGGTTTTCAGATGAAACCGATAGGGGATTTATTTCACACACATAACGTGTATATATGTGCCTTTTGGAGGTAATGACCTTACACCTTCTTTTTGACCTTCATCTCTGAGCCAAAAATAGCTTAAATTCTAACAATCTCGTTTCTGGAGCATATCTCAGAAACCCTACCCTGATGACATCGCAAGGCTCTGAGACAGTGATCACCATTTTTAAATTTAATAGTTCTAATACGATCAAAAGTTTACGCCTCCTGCAAATGGCCTAGTTTTCATAGGCACTTGAAATATTGGTCTCAATTTTATGGCATCCGAGTTTTTTGGTAGGCAGCGCGAGTGTCATTTCATGTGGATACAGCCAGTGCTGGTCTCCTTTGTGGATCCAGCCAGTGCTGGTCCTCTTAGCAGATCCACCCACCAGTTATGGTTCCCTTTGTGGATCCGGCCAGTGCAATTCTCTTTGTGCATCCAGCCAACGATGGTCCCCTTTGTGGATCCAGCCAGTGATGGTCCCCTTGGTGGATCGAGCCAGCGATTGTCCCCTTTGTAGATCCAGTCAGTGTAGTTTTCTTACTGCATCGAGCCAGTGCTGGTCCCCTCATTGTATGCAGCCGGTGCTGGTCCCCTCACTCAGTGTATGCAGCCAGTGCTGGTCCCTTGGTGGATTCAGCCAGCGATTGTCCCCTTTGTGGATCCAGCCAGTGCAGTTTGATGCTATATCAAATTATTTTAATTTTATGGCCAATAATCAGCCATTTTGAATTTTGAGTTTGTTTGAGTTGAACATTTCCAGAACATATCCTTACATGAAACCGCACATTTTGTTTTATGGTGATAGTCTTGCTATCTGGCACGTCTTGCCAGATATCAGGCATAGTAAAATTAATTATAACCAATGGTTGGCCAATTATACTATGTTTATTGATTTTAGTGACATGCACAGTAAAATTCCCAGCCAAAAATGGCTTACAAGTCATGTATACAAAAATATATGAGCCCGTGATGGTGACAGAGCGGCCCGACAAATACAAGGTGTCCGGCCAGTGTCGGCTCAATGCTGGCCCATCGTCTGCGACGTTGGCCCACCACCGAGCCAGCCCCGACCAAACAACTCTGACTGACGGGATGAGCGTCTCAGTTTTACATAATCATCCACACTGAGGTGGGACTATTATTGAAAGCCTACCAGCTCAGTGTGGATGATTTAATAAATCTGTTCACATATTACCCTGATTATGTCGATTACAGTATTAACAATATTGCCCTAAATGCGATACAGACAACATGCTATCTGAAAAAAACACGAATTATTAGGCCCGGTCTAAAGCCAGGAGCCTATTAAGTTTATTGCAATAATGTTTGTGTTCTAATTTGCGGAAAGGGGGGTACAAAACAAAACAATATACACATTATATCATTATAATATTATATACAACATTGGTCGTGCTGCGGTAGAACAGGCTTATATTCATCTATGTACAAAATGTATAAGCATAAAAGTATAAAAAATAATATATATAATAATAAGAGTTTCCCGCGACAAAACCAGAGATGAAATAACTACATTATTATTATAAATAGTAGCAAAAAACACACTCTGGAAAGCGTAGAAACCTATAAAATCAATACAAGAAGAATACTTTTATAATAAAAATATGTAAGCTATAATAATTGTCATGCTTTTAACATATACATCCCTATATAAAATTATTACGATAAGTCTAAAAACCATCGGCTGGCGTCAGCTCGTAAAGCCGTCGCATTACCGAAACACAATATACATACTAAAAAAAGTCGGACACTGTGGTTCGTCAACTGCCAACACCTACGTTAGCATCAGAACCATCCGCCAACCTCGCTGTCGAGTTTTTGGAAGCGTAGCAAAAGCTTTCCCCCATCAACTCAGACAGTAAAGGTTGCAGTGATATCAATGTAGAGCATATGTTTCTCAGACCAAGTATATAATTGCTTGTTTAAAAAGTGTTCAGAATTTTTTTTTCACAAATATATTCGTGATTAAGAGCTTGAAGGGTTTTGGTTGGAATAATATTGGCCCAGCTTCGCATATGGTGGCCCAGCATGACATCAGCGTTGGGCCAATGTATCGTGTTATCTGGGTAGTGGCATTTCTGGCGACGGGGTGGGAAAGCGTCACCTGCATAGAAATGTCCCAGCGAACACGAGACAATCTCCCAATGCTGTTTTAATGTTCGGCCAGTGTCAGAGACTGTGGGTCAACATTGAAACAGCATCAGGTGAATGCCATGTGTTTGCTGATGTACTGGCGCAAAGTATACAGCAGACCCAGTGTTGGATTACTGTTGGGAAAGCGTCGTAGACGATTGACCAGCATTGAACCAGCAATGGGCTGCGACGCTGGCCCAACATTGAACCGGAATTGGGTGTGTAGGCCTACATCCTCTGTACGAGGGATTTCGTAGCGACGCGCTTTATGGATGTTGGCCAGCACCAGCGATGGTGGTGGAAGAAATACACGTTGAAGATATGTTTTAACTTGTCTCCTTTAGTTCTTTCCTTAATTATATCCTGGACATTTACGATTCTCGCCCATGATGAAGACCAACACAGTTATGTTTCCGATATATTTAGTTAATTTTTGTCCTTGGCACTCAAATAGACTAAATCCGGGCCTCGGAGTTCGGGAAATCTTGTTCTAGTTTACAATCTGAATAATTTAGATTTTCTTTCCAAGCTGCCTCCACAAATTTCGACAGAGCTTTCCAAGAATGTATAACTAAAAGTGAAAATTTGTCAGCATTATTAATATCCAAAAAATAAGATTGTTTTCACCACAGTCACAGATTGAGAAAGCGTTGTTCTAAAATTGTCATATAGGGAACATATGAATACAAAATTTCGTTTTCGGTTTCAGGAATGTCACACAAATTACACAAACGTTCTTCAACTCGTAAACTTCAAATCATTTTTATTACAGGATCTCGTAATCTTTTATATCGTCCAGTTTATAAAGCTATTGGTAAAATTTCTGTGATCAATTAAACTTCTTCATGTTTTTTAAATATTTTTATATTTTACCTATTTTAGTTATTTATTTAGTGGTTCATTAAGTATCACAAGCAGAATAAATTACTCCAAAAACACAGTCTAATTTTCGTGAGAATTATATATGTTTAATGCATTGATATGTTTATGACTTGACACGAACTTTTATTATTTTATTAGTCAACGAGTCTGTTACAATATTTTATTAACCAATTATTTTATTAATCCATTATGTTGTTAAAATACTTCACAAATCTCAAAGTAAAGGTTTTCACAATTTCCCCAAAGCGTAAACTGTGTTACCAACGCTAACTTCGCACCTTTCCCATTGCATAACAATGTTACGTCACTAACGCTTAGTGCACCACATGCGATTTTTTAAAAATTCTGAAAACAAATTGATTCAGGTTTCGACAGGTGAAATACAATATGCATGTGGGGAGAATAATGAGTCCGGTGTTCGTAGTAGACATGTTCCAGTTTGGAGAGGGTTAATTAGTATTATTTTGAGTGTAATTCATTCGGGACCAAATAATTATTACGGTATAGACAGGATTCCGGTTTGTACAGGGTCCGGTATGTACAGGTTGCACTGTATATTGCTTAACGTGGTTATAAACAAGTAGTATTGTTTTAAATGTGATATATACGTAATTTGCGTTTATTGTGCATATCAGTCAACCACGCAGGTTTTTTCCATTAGCTTAAATAATTTTGACGTTATCTCATTCAAATCATAACAATTAGTTTGCCATAAATTTTCATCATAAAGATGTAATCGTACTAGCAATTGCTTAAAGTTACTGCACCAGTTGTTTGTAGGCCTATTTGTTATTTATAGATCAATATATCAATACATGTCTGGTTATACTAGTATTAGGTAGTTTCCTTATTCCATTACAGAATTTAAAAGTATTTAAATAATGTCGTTATTTGGCAGCAATCCAGCACATTTCTCCATATAAGGCCAGAAAATGTGTAAATTAATTTACATGCACTTTTTTACACATTCCCGTATTTTTAAAGCCCCAATTTTTTTTATGCCGAGGCGACGCCACCCCCCCCCCCCACCCCAACTTTGTCGGGCGGAGTATAACAAAAGGATACATACGGTAAACGAGACAAGCCCCACTCTCCCCAGAACTCCCCCCCAGGACATTCAGTTTAATTACCATGTATGAAACAGCATAAATATTATTTGAGTGATGCAATTTGAGTGATGTGATGTGCGTCTGCAGTATGAATGTAACCTCACCATAGGTTTCCGAGATATCCTCCGAATACGAAATTGTTAGTGTCCAAGCTATTTCGGCTCAGAGACATAGGCCAAAACGTAGGTCAAAGGTCATAGAGACCAATGTGAACCTCCCCGTTAACTTAATGATGTGCGTGTGGAATATGAATGTAATCTCGTATGGGTTAGTGCGATATCATCCGGAAACGAAATTGTTAGTATCTATGCCATTTTTCCTTAGGGATGTAAATCAAAAAGTAGGTCAAAGGTCATGACCTTCAAAAATCACATGTCACACGCCCCCTGAGTGATGTGTGTGTGCAACCTGAGAATGATCCCCTCATAGGTTGCCTTTAAGACCCTGAAATATACTTGCTTTTATTTCACATAGTTAATTGACATAGATATATCCTCTTACTAATATAACAAATATTTGTTATACAAAATGGCTCTATTGCAGAGAAAATGACGATTTCCTCTGAATATTTCCATACATTAATGTATATTTTCCCTTTATCAAACCATCGCTGCAGTATCAGAAAGAAAGAAATTAACGTTTTAGTTGCATTAATATATCCACATCAGCAAAAACTATATAAGACTATATTAAGTTTTTTTCCAAAAAAATATCCTTCATTGACCTTGATTGACCTTTATTAACCTTGAATGACCTAAAAGGAAATTATCAAATCTGTGGCCCTGCTTATTGTGGAAAAAAACTTTTGTAAGTTTTTAAGTCAATTTTATTTGGTCACATGTTATGTTTTATGGTTATATTACGACAGGCATGAACTTTGACCTCCTCTGACTATAAAATATATATTTTAGAATATAAAATTATATTTGTAAGTACGCTTAAACCTTTTTATCATGTATGCAAATTATTGTTGATTTTGACCAACTGGTATTTTTTTGAGGGTCCTAAAAGTTAAATGTCCATTTCCAGTCATTCACCATAAGCCCCCACATTTTGTTCACAGTCAGTTAATATAGGACTGATTCAAGGCCCGTTGCCATGGTGACGCCCCGGCCTGCCAACTATACAAGTACGAATGCTGTACGTTGTGGGGACTTTATTACAACGTGAAATTGTTTGCAGGGAATTCTTTTCAAACACAAAACGTTGAATCAATGTTGTTTTAGTGTTGGGCTAGCGTCGGGGATAGTGATACAACATTAAATCAACACAGAGACAAGTCAATGTGTGTAGTGTGCACCCTGAATGCGATTCCATTTGACAAACAAATAGCCTATATCAATTTAAAACTGCAAAAGCTCAGTGGGGACTTCTGAAATTTGAAGCCTAAAGTCCGATTCAAGTCTGAAACTACAGTTCAGAATGGCTGCCAAAAAACTCATAGGCCTACGCGAAATCAGCTTGTCATAATAAAAATAACTCAACCAAATTCAAAATGACCACCACAAAAACTAGCCCAAATATTTAATATTTGATGGCAGTCAACTCATCCCCCCTACCAACTCATCCCCCATACCAACTCAACCCCAGTTCACACCTGGGTAGACCAACTCATCCCCAGCCCTCCAACAGCTATAACCAACTCATCCCCCCGGCCGTCAATACCTTACCAACTCATCCCCAGCCATCGGCCAAGTGTTACCAACTCATCCCCAACTCATGACTATACTGTAGGCTATCTGAACTGTTTTAAAGTTAGACATACGGACAGCCAGCGATTACTCATACTTTGGGAGTGTAATACAATACATTTATTATTAGAAGCAATATATTTTATTAAAAAAAACATATTATAACATGTAGACATATTAACATTTAATTAGCAGGTCGCATGGCTATAAAACATGAAATATACATAATATAAAACATATAATTAATTTAAAAACATTTAGACATAGGCCTATTAACATTAAATTAAAAATAGCAGGTCTCATGATTATATATGAAATATACATAAAGATACATAATGTATATAAAACATTAAAAAGTCTTGTGTGAACAGTTTACAGTGTGGGGGCATTCAAGTGAGCACATGATCTTTTAGAAGCAATATATTTTATTTAAAAAAACATATTATAACATGTAGACATATTAACATTTAATTAGCAGATCGCATGGCTATAAAACATGAAATATACATAATATAAAACATATAATTAATTTAAAAACATTTAGACATAGGCCTATTAACATTAAATTTAAAATAGCAGGTCACATGATTATATATGAAATATACATAAAGATACATAATGTATATAAAACATTAAAAAGTCTTGTGTGAACAGTTTACAGTGTGGGGCATTCAAGTGAGCACATGATCTTAACAAGGAATACGGGGTCTTCTTGTAACATTATGGTCCGTATTCAATGACAATATTGAAATATATCCAGGGGTCTAACTGTGAACCAACAGATAGAGCCGTGAAATGTCAACGGCTTGGATGAGCTGTGAGTCTTTGGTGAACTCACCCGCTCCACCCCTTGCACCTCAGGTGTTGTGATGAGGATTCTTGTGCTGATTCAGACATGTCAGCGAGAGCTTCTCGTGAAATGTCAAGGGCTTTGATGAGTTGTGAGTCTTTGATTAATCCGCTCCCCTAATACTCGCTAAATGTCAACGAAAATCTAATGCGTTCAAGGGGTCAGATACGATTGCAATTTTAGTATTTTATAGCAGATAAACAAGTGACATACCCGGTATATAACTGATAATAATTAACAAATAAGCAGTATATGTCATATCACTCTGTCGAGTTGTTACCCTTCACAAATGTTGATGAAGAACAATAGATAAAACAATCACAAATATATTCAATTATATTTACGAGTAACAAAAAGAAAAAGGTAACTATATATCAGTAAAGGTATATTTATTTGAGGAAGTAATAAGTGATATTCCCTGAAAACGCTGAATTGTGAAAGCCGCCGATATCACATTTACGGGAAACAGGAAAAATGACTTGTGAAAGCCGTGAGTGTTCGCATGAATGTGTTATATGCGTCACCTGGTATCAGCGCGGATATTTTTTTAGCGCTGTTCACAAATCAAAGGAGGTGTGATGGTAGGGTCACTGTTAAAGAGATTTAGGAATTTAGTGCTGGCAATTGTTCTCATAATGACAGTTTATGAAACACTATACTATTATAGCGGGGGCAGTCTGTGAAGTACAATTAGGTATAACAGTGGATCAAACGGTAAGATAACTAAAACTTGAAGGGTTGACAATAAAAATACATATCAAGAAGTATTAACTATTTATAGCAATAGACTGGCGAAATAAGAACACGACTGACTTATTAACCGGCTAATGTTAAAAAGTAACATAGCCGCGCTAAAGACTTAAAGGGTTGACCATAAAAATATATATCAAGAATTTTTACCTTTTTATAACAATAGACAGGCGAAATAAAGATAGCAAATAATATATAATATGCGTTTGTAAACACTGTATTCTGTTATTATTCTGTTATTATAACAACAACAATATTGTTAGGCGTAAGCATAATATGCTTAAATTATAATTTATTCAAGTCAGATTTTAAAACATATCTTATACATTTAAGTGATCATCATCAAAAATAATCAAATATCATTAAAGACAAGTTAATACAAACTCATCCCCAAAGCCTAAGGAGTAAGGTGCAACGCACATGACCAACTGAACCCCAGCCCTCCAACAGCTATAACCAACTCATCCCCAGCCCGTCAACAACTATAACCAACTCATCCCCAGCCCGTCAACACCTATACCAACTCATCCCCTGATATACCGGGGGATGAGTTGGTATAGGGGATGAGTTGACTGCACAGCCATGTTGAAAACAGCTAGACCTAGCCGAGTAAACAACGTCTCTGTGGCGAGCGCAGCGAGGCCGATCAGCGCTAAGCTAGACCCTGTCGGCCTGTGTTGAAAATATATAGTAGCATATTCTGGCTGATTGATTGAATTGCAGCAAACTTTAGAAAATGTCAAGGTCATCCTACTATGTTGGCGCGTTTTTCTAACAAACAACATTGGACAATTCATGAATTCTGAGATACAAACAAACAACGTTAGCCTATCATAAAAATGATCGGAGACTGGGACGATGTGGAAGCTATAGGTCAGCATGTTACATTGTTAGTGTTACTGTTACGTAGGCTTAGATCTACAGTCACACGAGGTCATATGAAAATTATAAAAAACCGAAAAGTCAAAAAGGCTGCTCAACCGAATGTGGGCGATAAAACGTGAATTCGGAACTCCAGTCGTTATCCATGCTCACCTACGCGGGGCACCTGTCTGACACTGCGGGGGCGGGACCGGTTGACAATGTTGACTACGGAGTCTATGCTCACCAGGTCCATGCTCACAGTCAGAGTTAATTCTGTTGAAGGCCGCTTGGCCTTGAAGTTGAGCTTGACTGAGCGGACCTCACTGCCCTGGCCCGGCCTGGGCATGGCTTTTGTCAGTTTTGAGACTTGACTGAGTTGAGGTTTCACCACCCCAAAGCAAGCGTAGACCTATATATAGTTGCAGTCATCTTCCACCAGCATTGGGTGTATTTATATCGAAATACATTACCTCGTGAATAAATAATATGGGTAACTCAACAATTGTTATCCCAGACACGACAATGCATTAAACTAAAATTAATGCCGATCAAACCTGAGTGTATCAAGGTCGGTGACGTCACGTCCTGACGTCCCCCTGCGATAGCACCTGAAAACCCCAACTCGATCTTCTTAACTTTGTCGTTCAACAGACACGGCAGGTATTTTTTCGCTCTCGCTTTTGTAAGGTTTGTTTAGTGTTTTAGCGGAATTTTGAAGTTATTTCTTCATTTCCATTGATTATAGTAAGCTTCACAAACCTTTTGGATAGATTAGCGTACTTTTTTTATTAAAAATTAACTTTCTTGGAGTTTTTTGAACTCTATAGATTCGGTAAGCTACGTTTATTAGAGATCACTGTATTATCGCTCACGCGTCACAGCGATGTACGACGTCGGCCTATTTCATTTGCAGCATTGGTAGTTTGTCGCACTTTTCGTCTCCCATGCTGTTTACAGTTGTTAGCGATTGCTTTCGGCATCGCTGATTTTAAATCATTTAAATTTAGATAGACTATTTTAAGCATTTATTTGAATTTGGACCTAACTCAGTAAAAAATTGTGTTGTTTGTTACAGCAACGCTACACAACGTGACTGTCTTGAAACCCATATTCTAGTTCTACTGAATATTGATCCAACCTCCAGGTCACCATATACTACGGGGACTGAAGCTAAATTATTTTAGTTTAGATCTAAATCTATTTTATTTGAAATTATTTTGATTCATAGCTACCAGTTTAACGATCCCCACTAACTGTAACATGAAAAAAACATGTGCTAACCCATCTTGCGGGGTGGCGTTAATTAAGACGGACCCGCACGACCAGTGTTTTAATCATCCCACTTGTGGTCGATCACATCCCTGTATGCACTGTTCAGCTGTCTCCGGTCCAGAGTAGGACTCGATAGAGAAGAGACAGGCGGGTTTAGCACATAGAAGGAAGAAAGAGAAAGAAGCTCAATTAAGCAAAGGTGCCAAATTTCTTCCTGGCACTGCACCTCCCCAGCCAAGTGCCTTTGAAGAAGTATCATCTTCCCCTTCTTCTCCTGGTGCTCCTCACACGCAAACACATTCTGAGCAATTTTATGTTATTGAAGAGGTGGTACAACCCACCTTAGTTCCCGAATTAGCTCCGGTGGTGGTGAACCAACTCTCCCCTTCTCCTTTGGTTTTGAATGATAATAATGTGCAAATGTTTAATAATTTTCTTTCCTTCTTGCAGAACAACAATAAAAGCACATCAGAACCGGTGGTCCAACAGCCTAAGTCATTGAATTTGACTACGCCTGTAGTACAGGCAGATGCCCAAAGTCTCGGCCAGACCGAGGACTTGTTAGACAAAGTGGCTAGTGCTACTTTGAGTATGGGCTGTGCTCGAAGTAGCACTAGGCATGTTTCTTATGAGGACCTAGACCCCATGTTTGGGGTGAGGCCGCGAGACCCGAGGAGGGTTGCGGACCTCCTGAGAAGACCGGTCAGCATAGAGGGTCAGAAACCGGTGTACACCGGGACACCGGTATACCGGGACACCGGGAGACAGGGACACCGGCAGACCGGGACACCGGCAGACCGGGACACCGGCAGACCGGGAGACCGGGACACCGGCAGACCGAGACACCGGAAGACAGGTATACCGGGACACCGGCAGACCGGTTGGTCGTTCCGGGGAATCTGAACCTCTGTGGGGGTGAAAACAGAGCAGATGACTCTGTGTCTTTTCAGGATGTCCTGCACCCTAGGAACCATCAAGGGTTTGACCGGCATCAGTCCGCCTTTGGCAGAAATGCTGACCATACTCAGTCTTATAGAGATTTGAATGTCAGATTTCCGCTTAGAGATGATTTTGACAGTATAGCAGCTGAACCTCCCAGACTTAAACACCCACTGACAAAACGTCACAAAAGTAATCAGTTAGATACTGAATTTTCAGAATTCTCATCTGATTCTGAGATAGAGGACAATCGGGGTTTTCAACACCCTTCTTTCGAGCGCCCTAGGAAAGACTTTCTCTCGTCAGAAGAGGACGATATCCAGAGAAAGGTTTCGAAGAAGAGAAGAGCATTGTCTCCTTCTTCTTCTGAGTCCGAAATTAATCGGAGTAAAAGGAATAAATCTTCTAACGATCCTCATGCTAAGTCGGAAATCCCTTTTCAGGAGATTGTCCAAGGTGTGGCGGACACCTTAGGTATCACTCTTACCTCAATTTCGAAAAAACCTAGTAAGACGCCTTTGGCCTGTATGGGATCGGATCAGGATTTAAATCAAGAGGAGAATAAACTTCCCCTTTCCTCCTGGCTTTCCTTGTTGTGGAAGGATTTGGATGCTGATATTAAGGTTAATAATAATAATACTGGTTCTTTACCTAAAGGTAAAATGTTACAGAGAAAAATAAAATTGGAAAAAATCGCGTTTTCTGACGTTAACTTTCCCTTGCTGCCGCAAAAAGTTCAAGTTTCGGTGAAGGATTTACTTATTTCTAGGGCTAAACCGCAACCCATTATCGATTTTAAATCGATGTCGGACATGTCCCAAGACGCTCGGTGGGCGATTGCTCTATTGAACAATGCCTTGCTGATGTCGGCGACTAGAGAAAAATTATTAGATGAAATGTTTGGTATGCTGGATGCTTTGAAGCTTCCCGAAGAATTTTCTAATCTTTTTGAAACTTCGCGCGTTCTCTTAAGAGAATCTAAAAGGGATTTCGGAAAGGCTTTGACGATTCAGACTAAGTCACTCGCAAATATTGAATTATTCCGTAGAGACTCAGTGCTAGCTAAAGTTAATAAGAAGGTGACTAGCTCTGGTGTAAGCTTGCTGAGATCTTCAACCTTATTATCTGGTAAAATGTTTGAGGATTCTCTGGTGAAGGAGGTCCAAGAGTCCACAGATAGGACTCTTATGATGGGACCTTCATCCTTCGGTAATAAGAGCCGCTTCACAAGGCCTTCCTCTTCTTTCCGAAGCTCGTTTTCAACTCCTTCCTCTACTTCCCATTCCTTTCGTGGATTTGCCAGAGGTAAATCCTCGAGAGGAAGGGGAAGCAATTTCAGAGGAAGGAGTGGCTTCAGAGGGAAGAGATTTACCGTCCCTTCTAAGAAGTGACTACCCTCTTTCACCAGAGAACTTCCCACGTGCACCCGACCCTCCACCTTCGCTAGATCAGCTCCCGGTGGGTCGCGTCTAGGTGCCTGCCTTCCGGCTTGGCGGAAGATTCAGGCGAACACCTGGACGTTAGACCTCATCACCAGGGGTCTCTCCCTTTCGTTTCACACGCCCCCTCCACTATCCAATGCTCCTCTGAATTACTCCCAATATGGAGATCCGGAGAAGCAAGGGATATTGGAGGGTTTGGTGTTGGAGATGATAGAAAAGAAAGGTTGTAGAACCAGTGTTGCAAACAAGTTCACCGGGGTTCTACAACCGGCTTTTCCTGGTACCGAAGAGGCGGGGCTCCTGGAGACCCGTCATAGACCTGTCCGCTCTCAACAGAGCCCTCATAATCCCCTCCTTTCGTATGGAGACGTCAGAGCAGATCATGAGT
This sequence comes from Flabesymbios commensalis, assembly GCA_964017125.1. Lineage (NCBI taxonomy): Eukaryota > Metazoa > Annelida > Polychaeta > Terebellida > Flabelligeridae > Flabesymbios > Flabesymbios commensalis. The sequence goes on along the minus strand of OZ024904.1, from coordinate 34,421,618 downwards.
GCCGTCCGTCCGGGAGAGTGGCTGACCTCGTTGGACCTGACCGATGCGTACTTTCACGTACCCATCTTCCCGACACACAGGAAGTTTCTTCGCTTTGTGGTGAAGGGTCAGGTTTATCAGTTCATCGCTCTCCCGTTCGGACTGTCGACGGCTCCATATGCCTTCTCGAGACTGGTCAGGTCTGTGGCGGCATTTGCTCATACTCACAGAGTTTTAGTCCACCAATACCTCGACGACTGGCTCCTCAGAGCACACACCCATTCTATGTCAAAGGAGATAACAGCGTGGCTCCTGTCGTGGCTGATTGCTCTGGGTTTCAAAGGCAATTTCAAAAAATCAGACATGAACCCAGAGCAACAGAAGATATTCCTAGGAATAGTGTTCGATCTTGTCAGATACCAGGCTCGGCCCTCCCAGGACCGCATCCAGCGCTGCCTAGGGGTGTTGCAAATGTTTTTAACGAAACCTCTGCAGCCGGCATTGTACTGGCAGAGATTGATAGGCCACCTAGTATTTCTCACGAAGATTGTTCCTTTGGGAGCCACGATGCTCAGGCCGATTCAAAGAAGCCTGAGTTCCCAACGGAGCCCGGTGTCTATGACTCCATATCACAAGGTAGCGGCCTCAGAAGAGGCCTCATCAGCTCTGCAGTGGTGGTCGGAGGAACAGAACCTCCTACTGGGGATGTCCCTCCGCCCATTTTAACACCAAGTGCAGATGTTCCACCCATTTTAACACCAAGTGCAGATGTTTACAGATGCTTCAACTCAGGGGTGGGGTGCTTGTCTGAACTCACTATCCGTTCAGGGCACCTGGGGTGTGAGCGAATCGAGGCACATCAATATTCTGGAATTGACTGCGGTGCTGCGGGCTTGCCAGTCCTTCATCGCTCACATCCGGGACTGAGACCTCCTGGTATTGTCAGACAACACCACTGTGGTGGCGTACATCAACCACCAGGGAGGTACTCGGTCCAACCCCACATCCCGTGTTGCAGAGTTTCTTCACTTTTTCCTGTTCAACCACAAGGTGAGAGTGAGGTCTGGTCACATAGCCGGGATCCTAAACACGGTAGCAGACCAGCTGTCGAGGGGGACATCCCAGTCCTCGACAGAATGGTCTCTTCACCCAGAGATAGCACAGATGGTTTGGGACAGATACCATCGTCCCCTGGTGGACCTGTTCGCAACCCATCTCAACAACAAGCTAGATGTGTTTGTATCCCCCTTCCAGCACCATCTGGCATGGGAGGTAGATGCTCTAAACATATCGTGGGAGGGTTTGGATGCTTATGCCTTCCCTCCCACAAAACTACTAACTCTTGTCTTAGCGAAGATACAAAGACACAATTGCCGTATCCTTCTAATAGCCCCCAGGTGGCCGAAGCAGGCTTGGTTTGCGGAAATCCTGAACCTGCTGTATGCGCAGCCCTGGGAGCTCCCTTACCATCAGAAACTGCTAAAACTGCCAGGGTCAGATGTTTTCCACCAGAACCTATGGTTTCTGAGGCTTCACGTCTGGCCGTAATATCACAAGCTAACGTGAAGGAGGGCTTCTCTCTGGATGCGTGTTCTTTGATGGCGGATTCCCTTAACAATAACATCAAACAATACGAGTCCAGATGGAAGCTCTTAGTTTCCTGGTGTAAAGCAAATAATGTTTCTTATTTAACTCCTACTATTCCTCAAGTGGCAGATTTTTTGGTATATCTGTTTAAGGAGAGAAATTTAGTACCTAAGTCGGTGGAGGTTTACCGATCTGCCATAGGTCAGGTCGTTAAGTCTTGTTCAGGCTTAGACATTGGTCATAACCCCCACCTTAATCAACTAATAGAGGGAATGTATCATAGGAAACCTTCTTTTAGGAAGGTGGTTCCAGCTTGGGATTTGGGGCTGGTCTTGGAAACTTTAAGATCAGCTCCTTTTGAGCCTTGTAGCCAAGTACATTTAAAATTTCTAACTCTGAAGACAATCTTTCTCACCGCTTTGGCTACAGGGCTTAGGAGGAGCGAGCTCCATGCTCTATCTAGATCTTCTGTCACCCACCACCCACAGGGTGAGTGGATCCAGTTTAGGACTAAATTGGGATTTATTTCAAGACTCACCTCCATAGATCAACTGAACCTTTCAAGCCTATTCGTATAAAAAATTTACATTTACAATGTACAGATACAAAGACAACACTTAGTGGATGCAAATCACACTCCTTGATCAACTCCTTGCTCATTCAAGGAGTGTGATTTTCCACACACCACTATTTTTCAAATGACCAGCACTGCATTGTGTCAATGTCTCAAGTTGACTTGGTCACAGCTATCGTCTCCCACGTTGAAACAATATTAACTAATACTTAGGATAACTTTTAAGTTCGTGTAGCCGCTAGTTGAGCCTATAAAGATTAATTAATTTGGGCCATTGCCTTGACACTGTACCGCCCAACAGAGGATGAACCACTCGTTCCACATAACACTTCTTGGCGGCAGTACTATGACACGATAAACCAGTGTTGGTTTAATATTAAACCAGCATCGCAGACATTGGGCCAACGTTAAATTAACATTATGTCAATGTCTCAAGTTGACTTGGTCACAGCCAACGTCTCCCACGTTGAAACAATATTAGCTCAGACTTAGGATAACGTATAATTTCATGTAGCCGCTAGTTGAGCCTATACAGATTAATTAATTTGACCTTCAATATGTCGCACCAAAATGTTTGATTTCGTAGGTAAGAAATTATTTTAAAAATCGATCAACTAAATTTAAGTATCTATCAATTCCTAAATTTATCTGATTTTTGTGAACAGATGGTAATTATATTCACGCTGTCAACTGTGTTGAACACATCAATTTCATAGATTATGCGTTGTAATTGTTTTACCATTGTAACAATACCAGTATATGTGAAGCTCTACAATAACAGGAAGACAATCGTCGCTAGTCCGGCAACATGAAAGTCTGAGCAATAAGCAACCCGCGCAAGTAATGCAATCTATAGACCTACACAGTGTTAAATGTGTTAGATTTGATCACGGCGACCTGAGTTGAGTGATATTGCTTGGAGTCATTTCGAATACAATATGAAAACATCATAGATTCCCTCAAATTAACAATTGAAGAAGCAGATTTACTGCTGCATAAAATTTGCAGCATGTGTGGTTTCCCACTAAGTAATATCTAGCACATTTTTTCTTCAAAGAACATCTGATGAACAACTGATATTAAAAGCCATGATATTTCCAAATCAGTCGGTTACCTATCTTTAAAGTGCAAATAGAAAGACACCACAAAACAAAAGTGAAAAAAAAATTCAAAAAACAATTTTTTTTTTTTTACAAGAATTTGTTGCCCACAGCAGGCTGCGCTTGGTTTATCTTAGGCGACTATAGTCGCCCATAGCAGTGTAAGGGTTAAGAAATAAATACTTATTTGTTATTCTACTGTGATAACTGTTCAAGTGTAAAAGAGACAGTTTTGTATATGCTGGTGATTCATTTTCACAATCTGTTACCTAATTTTTTTTAGATAAAGTCAAAATGTATAAACCTTATGAAAAATCATCCTGTAAATATTATTTGAATAATAAAATTTTATTTTTATCACAATTATGTTGTATTTTGTACGCACAACCAACAAATGTAGGCCTACTAATATAACAATGTTACATTGTGAATTATATATATATCCTCGGTTCCAACATCGCTTGGAGGGGGGTGGGGCGGCTGCTCCGAAACTCTTGCCATATTCAAAGTTCCGTCATATTTCTTGGGAACAGATGATGACGTAACATCGAGGTCTCTCTGTATGGCCACTATAATAATTTTTTATCGTTGTATAATCGATTCTGTCCTGTATAACACGATTCACTTATAGCATGATTTCACTTACTGGACCACAACGATCGTGTTATAACGATGTTCACCTGTATTATACGACGCTATGTATAATGCGAGTCCGGATTTTGACGTCTAGATAGCCTGAAAAATGCTTACACCTATGTATAGTGCGGTACCAAATTTATGATTTTGCTGGTAGGACTGGCAGCACCTGGCAAGTAAGATAACATCACGTGTACGCTGACATCTCGTCATCCCATATGACTTGGTCAATCTATTGTGATTGGTCCTCGATTAATTATCTCATACTGATTGACAATCACCTACAGCACCCTCAGGGCCTCACCTACAGCACCCTTCCCCATTTCGCCTGACCGCACTTCGTCAACTATCTGCCTGCCTAAGTTTTTAAATATGTTTTTCGTGTAGTTTCGTGCATAAAAACAACAATGTATTTTGAATTGTGGGCCTACTAAGACTGACATGTGCTGGGGAGGTAGAAGCGTGTCATGTGCTCACGTCATCATTTTAAGGGTACAAGTGTGCGTGCAAAAATCTCGTGAAATATCACTCTTAACGTGAGATAATATACGAGACATGTCAATCATCCTGATGGCTAACTGGCCGGGTGAGATGGGAGGGGGACAGTGTTAGCTAGAGAGGCGTGTGAGCGTGTTTTGCACGCCCAAAACCATCGCAACACGCCCTAGAATTTACTACCACGCCCTGTTAAAACCCTCTTTTTAGTAAAGGGGTTGTTACACACCCTGTCACACCCCCAGCTACACACCCTGCAATTTTTTAGCTTGTCGACTCGACAAACTTTTAAGCTGGTTTTCCACACAAACGTCTGTCAGTAACTTCCGTTACTATCTGTTCTGTCTGTGCAATGTCAGAAGGCAATATCTGCTCCCTGGTATACTAGGCATTTACTGCTTTTTAACTGGCTCTCTTCCTGCCATAGCGCTGCCAAAAGGCCGTATTTGTTCACTTGTAAATCAAGTATATACTTCCTTTTCGCTGATGTCACTGCCTCCTTTTGGCTTGCACTGACCCAATGTTGGTTAAATGTTGTGCCATCATCTATGACACTCTTCCAACATTGAACCAACATTGTGTCAGGGTATTGAGTTGCCTGTGTTCCCTGCAAAAATGAGACCTTTAGCCAATGCTGTTTCACAGCTGAGCCATGGTCGTAGACAATGGGCCAGCAGTAAGCTAGCATTGGGTGAACGTTTATCTTGTTAAGGCCTATATACTGGTATGCCAATTCTGGGCTAATGCCGGCCCAGTGTTGTAAGCGGTGGGCCACTATCAGGCCAACATTGTGTCATTGACTCGAGTTTGCTGATCAGCTGTGACCGCAACCAGCAGACATGAGGCATTGACCCAATGTTGTTTTAATGCTGGCCCGCCGTCTTCGACGTCGGCACAACATCAAAACAACATTGGGTCAGTGCCTCGTGATAGCTGGGTAGGTGTTCATGAATGCCAGCAGTCTCTCGCGGGAGGTCTAGCCACCTTCTCCCACCCTTCTCTGCCTCACTTGACACAACCTTGTTATGTTATGCAATATAACAATTAGGTCTTGGCTAAGATATTTATCTCCAAAAATTGCAAATTTTGTATTATTAAAGTTAGATTTTTGGACTCGGCAGTAAAAGGCATTGCACATTGATATAATTTATACACTTCTGGTGTGAAAAATGACCGAATAATGTAATTTATTGCAATGCCCGATCATGTGGTAAGTTAACCCTTTCATTACGACCATCTGACATGAAAAGGGGACAAAGTATGGTGAACTATACATTTTCAAATTCTCACTTTTAAATTGTGAGCTGTGTATCGCTGTATTAGTTTCAGTATTAGTATTCAGCGTTGTTAAAACAGAGTCAAGGTTCGGCATCCCATGATCCAAAACATGATCCAAAACATAGGCCTATATGCTTACCAATACAATTTAAATGAAGTATGGCAGAAAACGAGCTCCTGAAACCAAAATGTAGTTGAAATGTTGCTGATTCTAACGAAATATTGGACTGTAACCTGACTGTAACCTCGTCACAAGGTAACCTCGCCACAGGTAATCTCGCCACAGATTTGGTAGCCTCGCCACAGAGGGCTGAGTAACCTTGCCACAGCTTTGGTAACCTCGCCACATGGGGCTAAGTAACCTCGCCACAACTTCGCCACACCTGTTGTATCCGCATTTATCAATGTATTTTTAAAGGGAAATCTCTACCTTGAACGTGGTGTAAATGTCTATATAGACTTAGACTATATGTGCCATTAAAATCAAAAGCAAAAAAAATTCTAAAAAAATGATTCAATATATAACGAATAATAATAGGCCTACAAATTTATTTTGTACAGCAAATATTGTAGAAAATTTGTTCATTGTGACTAATAATAATAATATAATAACCCTTAACTCTTCCTTTACCGACTTCCCCCTGATGACACTACCCCCAGAAACCGACTTTTTTAAGGAGGACCCCCGAGGTAGCCCCTGGGCACAATATATGTGATAGCTATGCGCATGCGCACATCGCACTAATTAAAAATCCAAGAGAACATTGCGTCCATGTCACTGACCATTCTGGTTGGCGATTTTCAACCACGAATGTAATGAAATATCTCCATTGCAATTAATGCATGTCAGGGCTCGAAATTAAAGGGTGCCCGCGTGCCCGTGGCACCCTAAATAAGCTGCAGGCACTCTAAAATACTGGCATGCGTGCCCTGCTTGCACCCGAAAAAAACGGATGTAAAAATATTAGATTTTTGTACATTTAGATTGCTTCAATTATGATGATGTCTTCTCTTACTTTCTACTGTGGACATGGGCAAGAGTTTTAAAAGCTTTCAGTGCTGAGTTCAATACAGGCCGCGGGAATGCGTCATTAGCGCCCAATTTGCTCAATTGCCGCACTGTGAGAAATTTCATTGGGCCACGGTGGCGCTTAGCGGTAAACATCGTCTTTTGGGGAGTTTTTTGTTTGTGATAGCCAGCCCTGGAATCAGGCACCCAGCCTTCTGATCATCGATAGCCAGAGTCAGAACTATGTGTGCACATGGCTGCCCCATGAGACCGACGCGGGCCAATCAGGAACCAGCTTACTTATGGATGATTCTGGGAGCCAATCACATGCACTGTATTAAGTGTATGTGAATGATCAATCAATTGAAGAAATCTGCTGGCTGGCTGCTGTTCGTTTAGAACATGTTTTGTTATGTTTATGATAGTCAGAAGTCATCCAGTGGAGTATCAGGCTGAAGGCGTGTTGCTGCTTGGAAGGAAGGCAGACCTGTGTGTTTTGAAGGCAGACAGGCCTACTGAGCTAATAGGCCTTCACTGACAGTACACTGATCTACAGTATAAATTATCTTCTATCAATTCTTGGCCATGCCATTTTTTTTTTGGTGGACCAGCTGCTCTTATAACTTTGATTTAATGACAAGTGTAGCAGAGGTAGATCTATTTACTGGTCAACATTAAAAATGTCCCAGTATTTAAAATTGTTGCTAGTTGAATGTGTGCTATATTCCTAGGTGTACCGCTTAGTAAATCTTCGAGACACATCTCAACAGTTTATAATAACTGATATTCCACTTTTGCATCAAATTCTAACACAATAAAAAAACTTCTCACAACTTTTGAATTTGACAAAAATGAGAAGGTGTTGTATTTTCACCCTCAACCTGCTCTCCTAGTATTAATAATAATAATAATAATAATAATATAAAGCATTTGATATAGCGCCATACATCAGCCTTTTCGGCCGTTCACACAGTCAACAATAAGGCATCAGCAATAGGCTTGATTAAAAAGACAAGTCTTGACAGATTGTTTGAAAGTAGAAGTGGAGGGACAGTTCTTTATAGATATCGGCAGTTCATTCCATAGCCTGGGAGCAGCACAGGAGAATGCTCTGTCCCCGTGTGTGTTGTTGTGTGTTGTTGGCACAGTCAACAGAGACGTATCTTAGTTGTAGTAGTGCGTCTAGCGCCCAAGTGTATATTTGAGCTAAGTGTCTCAAATGGGAGCTACCACAATTTCAATACTGCTATTTATTTCAAGCATTTGAAAGCCCTGGGGGGGATATTTTAGTCTTGGCCCATAAATGTATATGTTGGCCCCTTTTTTCAACACGGTATGGGCCACATAGCTCCCTTTTTTTCATTCTGTATTGAACACTGTTAAAAATAAATACATTCATTTATTTAAGCCACTGACTTCAACCGTAATAAAGTTTTTATACGTACAGCTGTTTTTAAAACTTATTGGTTTTAATATACCATTATAATTTTTTTTTTCATAATATATGAGAAATTTTAATACTTAGTGAATTAAAATTGTTGAAAAAAAGTGTTCCTCAATGTTTGTATCATTTCAAACAAGAGGCCCAGAGGCCTTGAAACTTGTCAACAGCATTGCAAAATATCAGCTACAGGTGTGTCAGAGAATGTATATCTATGCTCTAAATTGCATTATCATGAAAATAAAATATGTATAGGCCGGTAGTATATATTTATATCTCATCCATCATTGGAATTTATTATATGTTCGATTCCCATCATACATTTTGCTGATTTTACACACATTCTGAAGTAGGCCCACTGCATGTAATGAAAAATGCTTGACAAAAATTCATTTTTACAGGACTACAATGTAAAAATTATGTACATACAAGAGTAGATGTGCAATTATTATTTATTCTGGGTCTTTTAATAGGCCCCAGTTAGCCAGGAATTTTCACGAAGTCTTTATTCTTCAATTTCAATTCTTCTGCCTTAAATAGGCATAACAAAATCGTCACGGAGTTGTAAAATATCAACTTTTGATGTTTCTTACTCAGCCGTGAAATCTACAGCAGCCCTAATCCATCATTATCACATGTAACCGTAATGCACTTTTACTACACCCTCTTACGTAATGCAAATTACGAAAATCACAATACTAACAGTAGATCGACCCAAGGATAACGACCCATGAAGGCTTTCTCAGCTCACACGATCTTTGCTGCAATGTTACTGTAATGTTATCAGGCAAACGTCGAGTCAGGTGTTAGTTGGCTTTATAAAATGTAATGAAATAAAATGAATGGGGTTTTACGCCACATTTGTTCACATATAGGCTAAACTGGGCCAGAAGAACCTCCTGGGAATGGTGATATGAATGAGGTGACACTGCCCTCCAGACACATGATTTGAAATTGAGCCCTGTTGGTCTGCGGCCAACCACGTTATCGCTTGGTCAGGTAGGCTGCCCACAATATTCAATCTTTACGATTGAGCAGGGAGGAAACATTTTGTTGTTTGAAACTTGGAATGCCAAAGCAGGAGACGAATCTGCGATCTCTGACTTTCCAAGCAGGCACCAGGCCCCCGCCCTTTGGTATTGTTGCTACATGCAATGGCGGATCAAGAATGTGCAAGAGGAGGGGGCGTAAGCCACATTTTGGCTGAAAAAATATTGTTAGCTTCACTTTATTCAAAAAAATGCATGAAAATGCAATATTTTTACCAATAGGGGGGGGGGGGGGGCTTACGCCGGGTACGCCCTTTGCTGGATCCGCCACTGACATATTTACAAACACATTACCTGATTACTGATATCAAGATGATGTGCTTTGTTTTCTTGCTGGTATAAGCTGATTAGCAAAATGGTTCCAATTATTGATTTTTATGACATTGATCATGATGCTGTACTATATTGGTTTAAATATATATATATATATATTCATATGTGTCGTTAAAACTCACCCATGTAGCACAGAGGCAATTGACAATGTAGGACTATATAATGATGTGGTCATTCGTGCATATAATACAGATGTTTTAGTTATTAGGGGATGACAATATTATATCATCAAGTGACGAGACAGACAGTTCAAGTGACGATAATTTATTATTTTACTAATTTGAAACATCAAAATATGATTTAACTTTAACGGTTGTCTTAAACTCAATATTATTTATAGCTGACATATTGGATACTTTATGCTTTGGCACAAGATAACGTCCAAAGAACTTTAATTTAAGCTTATAAGATACCCATGTTATGTTTTCGGAATGAGATAAAACCGAATGATATGTGTTTATTTCTGACTAAATGTTTCACATATATATAATACATTGTTTTCAATGTGTTGTATTTCCACTAGGCCTATAGGTCACATACCGAGATAGTGGAAATAGTTTCACCCTTCCATCTGTCCACTCCGTGTCTGCCTTTTAGTCAGAAGGCCCGTTAGTCACAAAGCCCATTAGTCAGAAGGCCCGTTATTCAGAAGGCCCGTTGGTCAGAAACCAGTAATGATGATTAGTCAGAAGGCTCAATTTTGTCAAAATTGATTTTTTAGCTCCCGCCGTCACCGTAGGTGAGACGGAGGGAGCTACGGATTCTACCTCCGTTTTTTTTGCCTCTACTTTTGCCTATAACTTTGTAAGAAAATAAGCTAGGATAACAATTTTTGGTGTGTGGGTTACTTCCAGGTGGATAATGGACAGGTTAAAATATTTTTAATCTGAATTTAATACGCAAGGTCGAAGAGGAGAAAATGATGATGTTACGGCGTTGGGCCGTTGGGCTGTTGGGCCGTCCGTAAACAATTCGTTTCCGGAGCATATCTCTAAAAGTACTTGTCTGATTGTCTTCAAATTTTCAACACAACACCCCTAGGGGGTCTAGTTGTGCCTTTTGGAGTATTTGAACTTTGACCTACTTTTGGTTCAGAACTATGACCTATTTAGACGCTTTGACGCGCACTTCGTTTCCGGAGCAGATCTCGAAAAGTACTGGGCCGATCACAGTCATATTGCACATGCATGTTCTCTAAGGTCCCTAGTTGTGCCTTTTCAGGTTTTTGGACCTTGACCTTGAAGTTGACCCAGCACTTTGACCTAATTTATAACATCGGTAAATCCGACTGAAAGAGTTTGCGGAATATCATGAAAACCGCTCATGATAGCTACACCATTACTATAAAACAAATTGTGAGGTTTCAGGAGAGAATGCATCTTGAAAAATTTCAAGTCGATAAAATTAAAAATGGCTGCCTATCGGCCATTATTCACCTCTACAGGCCTGATATTGCGGAATATCATGAAAACCGTGCAAGATAGCTACACCATTAATATCAAATAAATTGTAAGGTTTCAGGAGAGGATGCATCTTGAAAAATTTCAAGTTGATAAAATTCAAAATGGTCGCCTATCGGCCATTATTCACCTCGACAGGCCTGATATTGTGGAATATGAAAACCGCTCAAGATATCTACACCATTACTATAAAACAAATTGTAAGGTTTTAGGAGAGGATGCATTTTGAAAAAATTCAACTCGTCCAAGTTCAGAATGGTCGCCAATCGGCCATTATTCACTTTCACATGGCCGTTATTTGGTAAACCGTGCTAGATGGCTAGACCATTAACTATAAAACAAAATGTGTGATTTCAGGAGAGGATGCATCTTGAAAAAATTTGGCCTGTTGAAATTCAAAATGGCCGCTTATCGCCATTATTAACTTTCACATGGCCGATATTTGGTAAACCGTGCTAGATGGCTAGACCATTACTATAAAACGAAATGTGAGATTTCAGATGAGGATGCATCTTGAAAAAATTTGACTTGATCAAGTTCAAAATGGCCGCCTTTTCGGCCATTATTTATTTTCACATGCCGATATTTGGTAAACCGTGCTAGACGGCTAGACCATTACTATAAAACAAAGTGTGAGTTTTCGCGGGAAGATGCACCCTGAAAATTTTTAACTTACGAATTCAAAATGGCCGACAATCAGCATTATTTACCTCGATAGGCCTGATATCAGGTAAACCGTGCTAGATAGCTAGAACATTACTATAAAACAAAATGTGACGTTTCGGGAGAGGATGCCTTTTAAAAACTTTTGACTGAATCAAATTCAAAATGGCCGCCTATCGGCCACTATTTACTTTCACATTGCTGATATTTGGTAAACCGTGTTAGATAGCTGGACCATTAAGTACTATAAAACAAAATGTGAGATTTAAGGAGAGGATACATCTTTAAAAAAATTGACTTGATCAAATTCAAAATGGCCTCCTATTGGCCATTATTCACTTTCACATAGCTGTTATTTGGTAACCGTACTAGATGTCTAGACCATTACTATAAAAGAAAATGTGAGATTTCAGGAGAGGATGCATCTTGAAAAATTTTGACTTGATGAAATTCAAAATGGTCTCCTATCGGCCATTCTTCACTTTCACATGGCTGATATTTGGTAAACCGTGCTAGATGGCTAGACGATTACTATAGAACGAAATGTGAGATTTCAGCTGAGGATGCATCTTGGAAAATTTCGACTTGATCAAATTTAAAATAGACGCCTTTAGGCCATTATTCACTTTCACATGGCCGTTATTTGGTAAACCGTGCTTAATGGCTAGACGATTACTATAGAATGAAATGTGAGATTTCAGCTGAGGATGCATCTTGAAAAATTCTGACTCGATCAAATTCAAAATGGCCCCTTATCGGCCTTTATCTACTTTCACATGCCCAATATTTTTCAAACTGTTAGATGCTAGTCCATTACTATAAAACAAAATTTAAGGTTTCAGGGGAGGATGCACCCTTAAATTTTTTAACTAGTTTATTAGCCCGCCTTTTAATTTTAATTAAAAAAGGTGGGCTATTGCAATTGAAGTTCGGCAGCGTCGGCGTCGGCGTTAACATTTACTTGTGGGCGCGATAACTTGAAAAGTTTTTCATGTTTCCTTCCCAAATTTGTTTTGCATGTTACTAATGACCACTTCTGGGACAAGTTCAATAATGGCTGGAAAAAAATTCAAAATGGCCGTTTTTTTGCGATTTTTCACCTTTTACGTCAATAATTTGACCTTGTGGGCGCGATAACTTGAAAAGTTTTCCACGTATCCTTTTCAAATTTGTTATGCATGTTAATAATGACCAGTTCTCGGACAAGTTCAATAATCGCCAAAAAAAAAAAAAATGGCCGATTTATTGCGATTTTTCACATTTTACGTCAATAATTTGACCTTGTGGGCGCGATAACTTGAAAAGTTTTTCACATATCCTTTTCAAATTTGTCATGCATGTTACTAATGACCAGTTCTCGGACAAGTTCAATAATGGCCCAAAAAAAAAAAAAATGGCTGATTTATTGCGATTTTTCACATTTTACGTCAATAATTTGACCTTGTGGGCGCGATAAGTTGAAAAGTTTTTCACATATCCTCTTCAAATTGGTTATGCATGTTACTAATAAGTAGTTCTTGGACAAGTTCAATAATGGCCGAAAAAAAAAAAAAATGGCCGATTTATTGCTATTTTTCACATTTTACGTCAATAATTTGACCTTGTGGGCGCGAAAACTTGAAAAGTTTTTCACATATCCTCTTCAAATTGGTTATGCATATTACTAATAAGTAGTTCTTGGAGAAGTTCAATAATGGCCGAAAAAAAAAAAAAATGGCCGATTTATTGTGATTTTTCTCATTTTACGTCATTAATTTGACCTTGTGGGCGCGATAACTTGAAAATTTTTTCACATATCCTCTTCAAATTTGTTATGCATGTTACTAATAAGTAGTTCTTGGACAAGTTCAATAATGGCTGAAAAAAAATTCAAAATGGCTGATTTATTCCGATATTTCGCATTTTACAACAATAATTTGACCTTGTGGCCGCAATAATGACTTAAAGTTCAATAATGGCGGCGGGCTATTGTCGAGTGTGCTCTTGTATCGAATTCTAAGTGACCGTAAATCAGCTATTAGTTACCTCGATTGGCCTGATATCGGGTAAACCGTGCCAGATAGGTAGACCATTACTGGGATACTGATTAGGATCATTAATTTCAATGGAGGTTTGCAATCTCTGACAGACTGTCTAGTTTTTATCTTACTCTTAGACTGAGCTTCTTAGACCTAGTTGTCTTGCGTCTTGATTTTTGACCTAGCCTAGGACTACATTCAGGGTTTCCCCCAAAGCATCAAAGCATCATGGTACCATGATGCTTTAAACTTTTACCCTGATGCTTCAGTAATTCCCATGATGCTTTTCCAAATGCCATGATGCTTCAGTAAAATCATTCAATGCTCTCCCCAAACTGCCATATTATCCAATGCTTATTTTTTATTTTTTCAGACCTACAAATTAGCTTTATAAGTTACTAGAAGGTATATATAAGAAGTCTTTGCCTCCGAACCCCAGACTACGCGCAGCGCGCTGAACCCTAAACGCCAGTTACCATGATGCTTTCTCATTTTTCTGGGGGAAACCCTGTACATTAATAACCCTACACAAAATTGCTTAAATCAAATTCTAATTCGGAGCGGGAGCTCCTGGACTTATGTAGTCTTGTCTTACTCTTAGACTGAGCTTCTTAGACCTAGTTGTCTTGCGTCTTGATTTTTGACCTAGCCTAGGACTACATTAATAACCCTACACAAAATTGCTTAAATCAAATTCTAATTCAGAGCGGGAGCTCCTGGACTTATGTAGTCTTGTTTAACTGGATCGAATTCAAAATGACTGTCAATTATTTACCTCGATTGGCCTGATAAATACCATTACTCGATACTGATTATGATCAATAATTTCACTGGAGGTTTGCAATCTCTGACTGACTGTCTAGCTCTTATCTTACCTTAGACTGAGCCTCTTAGACCTAGTTGTCTTGTGTCTTGTTTGACAATGTATGGGATGACCCATAATGCTTAAATAGGAGAAACCCTGCCTATATGCCTCAGAGGAATCCATTAACAACAGTTACTGACAACAGCCATCATATTTTTTGATGAACTGACCTGGAAGAATGGAATGCTTAATGTTTTTTTGTCATTTTTTTTAGTAGCTCTATTATAATAATAATTTTCTTGAATGAAATTTAAAACCTCGGGAATAAAACCAGATCTACAGTATAAGCCACTGTCATACTCAGAACATACTCAATTTCAAGCAATCATTTGAGATCGTTCTCACAAATTACAAATTTAGTGCAATCTTTGTTTGTAGATGGTGTAGATGGTCTGAGGAAGTTTTTTTCCAAACGGAAGCGGAAGTTTACAGTAAGTGCAATTATATTGGAATATCTAAAAAATTTGTTCTCCTGTCATGCTACTGGTTCCATTCCATGATAACAAATAGTTTGCCACTGCTTTCCTCAGCACTCCCTATTGTATATAGTTTAACTTTGACAGTTCATGTAAACAGTCATATTACCATATTTAAAATTGATTACAATTACTTCTACATGTACCGGTATTCATAATTGGTATTATAATTGATTCACATGTGATGGAAAATGTCTTATTCAGTCCCTTGATTTGGCAGTAGCTATTTTTTTTAATTAGATAAAAAATTTGTTTCACAGGTATCGATAGAAGGGAATATAGGTTGTGGCAAGTCAACACTTCTGAAATACTTTGACACTTGTCCAACAGTGGAGGTATGTTTTTAAAATTACATTTTATTGGTTCTGTAAAAACAGTATTTTTTCCACAGCATATCATCCCGACCGGCAGCCCAAGGCAGGTTAAAAAGGCTCAGGCCGGATAAACTGTCCACATCGGCCGCCCGGGAGGTCGGGTAAAATTTTCATAGTTTTAGCCTCACGTACCACTTCCAGGGCCAGTTAAAAGTCACCATGGCAGACAAAAATCACAGTTTACCTGCCCTGTTGTCTAGTATAGAAAAATCCTAATGTCAATGGCTGCATCCTGATGCTGCCATTTTGAAACTGGGTAATGCTGTGACTGCAGTATCTAATGCAGCCTCTCCAAATAACTAAATTCAGCTGCAGCCGCCGCCCGTGCATGACTCTGGGCCAGTGACTTTCTCAATATACTGGCCACGGTGCGCAGTATCTTATTTTCCTTGTTGGTAAACCCTGAAATTATGAAAAAATGGCTAAAAGTACTGCGGTAACCCAGGTCGGAGTCAGGTGGTGGCACATATTTAGCTTTTTTAATTTTCAAAATTGTCAAACCTGTGAACTAAATTTATACATTATTATGTCCAATGATTATTTGCTGACATCTGTTTTTTCATAAATATTTCTACAGATAAGGTGCATATTTGGGTAATTACTCACTGAAAAATGTAAAAAAAATTCAAAGCAATACGTAACGGTAAACCATACTCTTTTCTTATCACATTTTCTGCAAATATATTTTAAGCAGTAAAATACTAAATTCAAATTGGCATACAACAAAAAACTGCCATATTCAAATTTTTTTCTGAGCCCTTAATGATGTTTGGAAGTTCAAGTGGAAAGATAATACCAAATTGAAATTAGAAGCTTTGTAAATGTAGCACTGTATAATTAGCTCCTGCCGTCACCGTAGGTGAGACGGAGGGAGCTATGGATTCTGCCTCCGTTTTTTTTTTGCCTCTTCTTTTGCCTATAACTTTGTAAGAAAATAAGCTAGGATAACAATTTTTGGTATGTGGGTTACTTCCAGGTGGCTAATGGACAGGTTAAAATATTTTTAATCTGAATTTAATATGCAAGGTCGCAGAGGAGAAAATGATGATGTTACAATTCGTTTCCGGAGCATATCTCTGAAAGTACTTGTCCGATTGTCTTCAAATTTTACACACAACACCCCTAGGGGGTCTAGTTGTGCCTTTTTTTCTAGCTCCCGCCGTCACCGTAGGTGAGCGAAGGGAG
Source organism: Flabesymbios commensalis (assembly GCA_964017125.1). NCBI lineage: Eukaryota > Metazoa > Annelida > Polychaeta > Terebellida > Flabelligeridae > Flabesymbios > Flabesymbios commensalis. The sequence goes on along the minus strand of OZ024904.1, from coordinate 34,405,096 downwards.
CTATGGATTCTACCTCCGGTTTTTTTTGGCCTCTTCTTTTGCCTAGAACTTTGTGAGAAAATAAGCTAGGATAACAATTTTTGGTATGTGGGTTACTTCCAGGTGGCTAATGGACGGGTTAAAATATTTTTAATCTGAATTCAATACGCAAGGTTGCAGATGAGAAAATGATGATGTTACGGCGTTGGTCCGTCCGTAAATAATTCGTTTCCGGAGCATATCTCTGAAAGTACTTGTCCGATTGTCTTCAAATTTTACACACAACACCCCTAGGGGGTCTAGTTGTGCCTTTTGGGGTATTTGAACTTTGACCTACTTCTGGTTCAGAACTATGACCTATTTAGACGTTTTGACGCGCACTTCGTTTTCCGGAGCAGATCTCGAAAAGTACTGGGCCGATGACAGTCATATTGCACATACATGTTCTCTAAGGTCCCTAGTTGTGCCTTTTCAGGTTTTTGGACCTTGACCTTGGAAGTTGACCCAGCACTTTGACCTAATTTATAACATCGGTAAATCTGACTGAAAGATTTTGCGGAAAATCATGAAAACCGCTCAAGATAGCTACACCATTACTATAAAACAAATTGTGAGGTTTCAGGAGAGGATGCATCTTGAAAAATTTCAAGTCGATAAAATTAAAAATGGCTGCCTATCGGCCATTATTCACCTCGACAGGCCTGATATTGCGGAATATCATGAAAACCGCTCAAGATAGCTACACCATGAATATCAAATAAATTGTAAGGTTACAGGAGAGGATGCATCCTGAAAAATTTGAAGTTGATAAAATTCAAAATGGCCGCCTATCAGCCATTATTCACCTCGACAGGCCTGATATTGTGGAATATCATGAAAACCGCTCAAGATATCTACACCATTACTATAAAACAAATTGTAAGGCTTCAGGAGAGGATGTATTTTGAAAAAAATCATTTTGTCAAAGTTCAAAATGGCCGCCAATTGGCCATTATTCACTTTCACATGGCCGTTATTTGGTCAACCGTGCTAGATGGCTAGACCATTACTATAAAACAAAATGTGTGATTTCAGGAGAGGATGCATCTTGAAAAAATTCGACTCGATAAAATTCAAAATGGTCGCTTATCGGCCATTATTCACTTTCACATGGCTTTTATTTGGTCAACCGTGCTAGATGGCTAGACCATTACTGTAAAACGAAATGTGAGATTTCAGATGAGGATGCATCTTAAAAAAAATTGACTTGATCAAATTTAAAATGGCCGCCTTTTCGGCCATTATTCATTTTCACATGGCTGATATTTGGTAAACCGTGTTAGATGGCTAGACCATTACCTGATTACTATAAAACAAAGTGTGAGTTTTCTGGGGAGGATGCACCCTGAAAATTTTTAACTTACGAATTCAAAATGGCCGACAATCAGCATTATTTACCTCGATAGGCCTGATATCAGGTAAACCGTGCTAGATAGCTGGACCATTACTGTAAAACAAAATGTGACGTTTCGAGAGAGGATGCCTTTTAAAAACTTTTGACTCAATCGAATTCAAAATGGCCGCCTATCCCCACTATTTACTTTCACATTGCTGATATTTGGTAAATCGTGTTAGATAGCTCGACCATTACTATAAAACAAAATGTGAGATTACAAGAGAGGATGCATCTTGAAAAAAATTGACTCGATCAAATTCAAAATGGCCGCCTATCGGCCATTATTCACTTTCACATAGCCGGTTTTTAGTAACCGTACTAGATGGCTAGACCATTACTATAAAACAAAATGTGAGATTTCAGGAGAGGATGCATCTTGAAAAATTTTGACTTGATCAAATTCAAAATGGCCTCCTATCGGCCATTATTCACTTTCACATGGGCGATATTTGGTAAACCGTGCTTGATGGCTGGACCATTACTATAGAATGAAATGTGAGATTTCAGCTGAGGATGCATCTTGGAAAATTTTGACTTGATCAAATTCAAAATGGCCGCCTTTAGGCCATTATTCACTTTCACATGGCCAATATTTGGTAAACCGTGCTAGATAGCTAGACGATTACTATAGAATGAAATGTGAGTTTTCAGCTGAGGATGCATATTGAAAAATTCTGACTCGATCAAATTCAAAATGGCCCCCTATCGGCCATTATTTACTTTCACATGCCCAATATTTTGCAAACTGTGTTAGATGTTAGTCCACTACTATAAAACAAAATTTGAGGTTTCGGGGGGGGATGCACCCTAAGTTTTCAACTAATTTATATTGAATTCAAAATGACCGTATATCAGCTATTAGTTAACTTGATTGGCCTGATATCGGGTAAACCATGCCAGATAGGTAGACCATTACTGGGATACTGATTAGGATCATTAATTTCAATGGATGTTTGCAATCTCTGACAGACTGTCTAGTTCTTATCTTACTCTTAGACTGGGCTTCTTAGACCTAGTTGTCTTGCGTCTTGATTTTTGACCTAGACTAGGACTACATTAATAACCCTATACAAAATTGCTTAAATCAAATTCTAATTCGGAGCGGGAGCTCCTGGACTTATGTAGTCTTGTTGCCTCTTCTTTTGCCTATAACTTTGTAAGAAAATAAGCTAGGATAACAATTTTTGGTATGTGGGTTACTTCCAGGTGGCTAATGGACAGGTTAAAATATTTTAAATCTGAATTCAATATGCAAGGTCGCAGAGGAGAAAATGATGATGTTACAACTCGTTTCCGTAGCATATCTCTGAAAGTACTTGTCCGAATGTCTTAAATTTTACACACAACACCCCTAGGGGGTCTGGTTGTGCCTTTTGGGGTATTTGAACTTTGACCTACTTCTGGTTCAGAACTATGACCTATTTAGACGTTTTGATGCGCACTTCGTTTCCGGAGCAGATCTCGAAAAGTAAATGAAATGAATCGGGCTTTAGGCCACCTTTGTGCACATATAGGCTAAACTGGGCCAGGAGAACCTCCTGAGGATGGTGAGATGATCGAGATGACACTGTCCTCCAGACACAGGATTCGAAATTCGAGCCCTGGCGGTCTGAGGCCGAGCACGCTACCTCTCGGTCACGGAGGCTCCCCACAATACTAACTTTCACACGTGGATGGGGAAGAAACAATTTTGTTTCTTTCAAACCGCCGAGACCGGGAACCGAACCCCGGACTCTGGCGTGAAAGGCAGCGGTGCTAACCACTACCCTAGGGCCCCCGCCCATCTCGAAAAGTACTGGGCCGATGACAGTCATATTGCACATACATGTTCTCTAAGGTCCCTAGTTGTGCCTTTTCAGGTTTTTGGACCTTGACCTTGAAGTTGACTCAGCACTTTGACCTAATTTATAACATCGGTAAATCCGACTGAAAGATTTTGCGGAATATCATGAAAACCGCTCAAGATAGCTACACCAATAATATGTAATAAATTGTTACGTTTTCAGGAGAGGATGCATCTTGAAAAATTTCAAGTTGATAAAATTCAAAATGGCCGCCTATCGGCCATTATTCACCTCGACAGGCCTGATATTGTGGAATATCATGAGAACCGCTTAAGATATCTACACCATTACTATAAAACAAATTGTAAGGTTTCAGGACATGGCCTTTCACATGGCCGTTATTTGGTAAACCGTGCTAGATGGCTAGACCTTTACTATAAAACAAAATGTGTGATTTCAGGGGAGGATGCATCCTGAAAAAATTCGACTCGATAAAATTCAAAATGGTCGCTTATCGGCCATTATTCACTTTCACTTGGCCGATATTTGGTCAACCGTGCTAGATGGCTAGACCATTACTATAAAACGAAATGTGAGATTTCAGATGAGGATGCATCTTGAAAAAATTTGACTTGATCAAATTCAAAATGGCCACCTTTTCGGCCATTATTCATTTTCACATGGCTGATATTTGGTAAACCGTGCTAGATGGCTAGACCATTACCTGATTACTATAAAACAAAGTGCGAGTTTTCCTGGGACGATGCACCCTGAAAATTTTTAACTTACGAATTCAAAATGGCAGACAATCAGCATTATTTACCTCGATAGGCCTGATATCAGGTAAACCGTGCTAGATAGCTAGACCATTACTATAAAACAAAATGTGATTTTTCGGGAGAGGATGCCTTTTAAAAACTTTCGACTCAATCGAATTCAAAATGGCCGCCTATCGGCCAGTATTTACTTTCACATTGCTGATATTTGGTAAACCGTGTTAGATAGCTGGACCATTACTATAAAACAAAATGTGAGATTACAAGAGAGGATGCATCTTGAAAAAAATTGACTTGATCAAATTCAAAATGGCCGCCTATCGGCCATTATTCACTTTCACATAGCCGTTATTTGGTAACCGTACTAGATGGCTAGACCATTACCGGGTACTATAAAACAAAATGTGAGATTTCAGGAGAGGATGCATCTTGACAAATTTTGACTTGATCAAATTCAAAAGGGCCTCCTATCGGCCATTATTCACTTTCACCTGGGCGATATTTGGTAAACCGTGCTAGATGGCTAGACCATTAAGTACTATAGAATGAAATGTGAGATTTCAGCTGAGGATGCATCTTGGAAAATTTCGACTTGATCAAATTCAAAATGGCCGCCTATCGGCCATTATTCACTTTCACATAGCCGTTATTTGGTAACCGTATTAGATGGCTAGACCATTACTATAAAACAAAATGTGAGATTTCAGGAGAGGATGCATCTTTAAAAATTTTGACTTGATCAAATTCAAAATGGCCTCCTATCGACCATTATTCACTTTCACATGGGCGATATTAGGTAAGCCGTGCTAGATAGCTGAACCATTACTATAGAATGAAATGTGAGATTTCAGCTGAGGATGCAGACCATTACTATAGAATGAAATGTGAGATTTCAGCTGAGGATGCATCTTGGAAAATTTCGACTTGATCAAATTCAAAATGGCCGTCTATCGGCCATTATTCACTTTCACATAGCCGTTATTTGGTAATCGTACTAGATGGCTAGACCATTACTATAAAGCAAAATGTGAGATTTCAGGAGAGGATGCATCTTGAAAAATTTTGACTTGATCAAATTCAAAAGGGCCTCCTATCGGCCATTATTCACTTTCACATGGGCGATATTTGGTAAACCGTGCTAGATGGCTAGACCATTACTATAGAATGAAATGTGAGATTTCAGCTGAGGATGCATCTTGGAAAATTTCGACTTGATCAAATCCAAAATGGCCGCCTTTAGGCCATTATTCACTTTCACATGGCCGATATTTGGTAAACCGTGCTAGATGGCTAGGCGATTACTATAGAATGAAATGTGAGATTTCAGCTGAGGATGCATCTTGAAAAATTCTGAGTCGATCAAATTCAAAATGGCCCCCTATCGGCCATTATTTACTTTCACATGCCCAATATTTTGCAAACTGTTAGATGTTAGTCCACTACTATAAAACAAAATTTGAGGTTTCGGGGGGGGATGCACCCTAAGTTTTTAACTAATTTATATCGAATTCAAAATGACCGTATATCAGCTATTAGTTAACTCGATTGGCCTGATATCGGGTAAACCATGCCAGATAGGTAGACCATTACTGGGATACTGATTAGGATCATTAATTTCAATGGATGTTTGCAATCTCTGACAGACTGTCTAGTTCTTATCTTACTCTTAGACTGGGCTTCTTAGACCTAGTTGTCTTGCGTCTTGATTTTTGACCTAGACTAGGACTACATTAATAACCCTATACAAAATTGCTTAAATCAAATTCTAATTCGGAGCGGGAGCTCCTGGACTTATGTAGTCTTGTTGCCTCTTCTTTTGCCTAATACTTTGTAAGAAAATAAGCTAGGATAACAATTTTTGGTATGTGGGTTACTTCCAGGTGGCTAATGGACAGGTTAAAATATTTTTTATCTGAATTCAATATGCAAGGTCGCAGAGGAGAAAATGATGATGTTACAACTCGTTTCCGTAGCATATCTCTGAAAGTACTTGTCCGAATGTCTTAAATTTTACACACAACACCCCTAGGGGGTCTGGTTGTGCCTTTTGGGGTATTTGAACTTTGACCTACTTCTGGTTCAGAACTATGACCTATTTAGACGTTTTGACGCGCACTTCGTTTCCGGAGCAGATCTCGAAAAGTACTGGGCCGATGACAGTCATATTGCACATACATGTTCTCTTAAGGTCCCTAGTTGTGCCTTTTCAGGTTTTTGGACCTTGACCTTGAAGTTGACTCAGCACTTTGACCTAATTTATAACATCGGTAAATCCGACTGAAAGATTTTGCGGAATATCATGAAAACCGCTCAAGATAGCTACACCATTACTATAAAACAAATTGTGAGGTTTCAGGAAAGGATGCATCATGAAAAATTTCAAGTCGATAAAATTAAAAATGGCTGCCTATCGGCCATTATTTACCTCAACAGGCCTCATATTGCGGAATATCATGAAAACCGCTCAAGATAGCTACACCAATAATGGGCACTTTCATGGTATAGGTTGCATAATTTGTCTCAAAATGTGTTTTTTTGAAGGTGTTTGATGTTGTATTATTCCAACTTTATATGATACAGATATATGTTGTGAATCTTCTTGCAAGTTTTCAGAGCAGCAACTTGACTGAATAAAATTTCAGGCAAATTTTAAATGTCAGATAACCATATTGGAAAATAATTACATTAATTTTCTCAGTGGCTGCAGGAGAGGCATTAAGAGCTCAAATTGACTCTTTTTGTCCATATACTGTTTGACTGGTTCATATTTATTTTAATTGTTAGACAAGAAGTGTTATTATAGTCATAAACGAAAAAATGTCATACATTTTCCAAAAAAACTTCGAGAAATCACACACCTGCCATCCTTTCAATTACTATTAAATAAAATAAAACACTACTTGCTGATCAGGATGAAGAGAGCAACTAGTAGAAGGGTAGGAGCAGACATGTTCGAAATTTCAGGGCAATATTCACAAAATTGACAAAATTATCAGGCGTTCTATTTTAAGAATTTTCTGTTGTTGAAATGTCCTGGAGAGGACATTTTTTTAACATTTGAATATAGAAACTTAAATTGTGCTGATAAATCAATAAATTAAACCCTATGTACATTAAAAAGTTTATTTGTAAAGAAAAGTGCTGTTGATCACACACATACATATGGGTATATGATGTAGTTGAGGGCCATGTAAAATTTAGATCCGATCGCGTTAAACAACAACCTGACTCTTTGAAGATAGAAATTGGGCAGTCAATGCCAATAATAAATGTTTATTTATATGTCCCATTTGTTGAAATGCGCTGTACACCCCTTTCAGTTTGAGGGTTGTGAAGGGTAGATTTCACTCCAAAAATTATGCTGTATATTTCACGAGTTTGTTCTGTTTCTCTAAATGTCCTGGAGAGGACAATTTTTAACAGTTGATTTAAAAAGCCTAAATTCCAATTCTAATTGGTTAATTCTTCTTTCATTAGCTATTTTAATTGAGAAATACATGTAGTATCATCCGAGCTCAACAAGTGCTGCACATTACTGTTCTGAGATCATTCAAATTTACAGTAATGCTAATGTTAAGTCAATATAATTATAGAAACCACTGGGGCGCATAAAATTTTATTTCTATTATCAGTGATGTCAAGCATTAGCAATGGCTTAGTGATATTATAACAATCATATGATACAGTCTTCAAGTTACATATAGTACTGTACCTATACTAGTCATCCTGTACCTGCGTTTCAATTATCTAATTGTTAAATAATAATGTTCAGTAGACAGCACTAAAACAATTTAAGAATCCATAACATAGTAGGTTGAGATTTAATAATGAACAAATGATCAGGATCAGAGGTCCATCAGGGTGACATGACAAGGATCTAGGGACCTGATCAACCTTGAGATCAGTCTTGAAGCTATCAGCCGCCAGAGGCAAGGACTGACCACTTTGAGATATATTTTGTTTGCCTTTGAGCGGCTGGACCACAGTATCATTATTGAACCGTCATCCTAAACCAGCCACCCATGTCCGTTGTGCTGCCGCCCATACTAAGCAATGAATGATGCAGTGTTCAATTTCTTAAGTATTGCGTAGCAAAAAGTTACACAATTTTGGCCAATTGATAATCAAACTTGAAATTGATAACCAAAATATTTCTTCTTTAATGACAGGAAAAACGTGTACAATGTGGAACTTGGTTGCAAATCGCTGTACATACACAATAATTTCAAAACAAATTGAACCCTCTGATGATGAGCTCATTGCTTATGACATATCATATGTCATCGCAATGTATGCTAGTCAGCTTATTGCTTATGACTAAACACACCTATTTACTCTTCTCAGAGCCCCATATAGTCAGGCTGTCAATTCACTTTGTGCTTTACATACAAGTGTATACTCAATGGAGTTGTGAAAGCACCTACAGCACCTCACAGTAAGCCATAGATCTAGCAAGTAAAGAGGATCAAGGGCTTCATCAAATTGTGCTTGATCTCTTTTTTAAACCACCATTAAACATAAAATATGGGTCAAGCTTAGGACAATTTTTCTACCACAACATAGATATTGAAATGGATCAATAAAAACATTTTTAATCCTTCTGGCTGCTAATTTGAGAAATTACAGCTTTTTAGCCCGCATTTTAATTAGAAAAGGTGGGCTATTGCAATTAAAGTTCGGCGGCGGCGGCGTTAACATGCATGGGCGCGATAACTTGAAAAAATTTGCATGTGTCCTTCCCAAATTTGTTATGCATGATACTAATGAGCAGTTCTCGGACAAGTTTAGTAATGGCTGAGAAAAAAAATCAAAATTGCCGATTTATTGCGATTTTTTGCATTTTGACCTTGTGGGCGCATTAACTTCAGTTCAATACAATGTAATGGCGACGGGCTATTGTCGTGTGTGCTCTTGTTACTTAGTTAACACTTTCAAGCCCGAATTTACCATTGTCATCTTCATCCACCACAAGCCGTGAATTGCTGTCGCAATTGTCGACTTGTAGTGGATGAAGATGAAGATGATTTTGATGTGGGTGATAAATTGAAGAAAATTACTATGTATTCGTTGAACAATTTCATCAAAATTTGCCTTCTAAAACTGTTAGCTGTGAAAAAACAAGTATGTTTCAATGGTGTAAAATGATGCTTTAATGCATCGTGAGGGCTTAAAGGGTTAACTTACTTTTTTAACAAACAAACCTTGTTACCGTGGTTACTGTTACCTAAGTGAAATTACAGGGCATTTTGTTAATGATATAAATTCAAACAATTACAAGGTATAATATTTAAATTGATTAATGTATAAAAGGTTATGTAGAACCAGTATTTCTAGTGCTGATATAAAGTTTCCTGATTGCCCAATTTAGAACGTTGTTTGCTTCTAAAGCCATGTTGGCGATGGGTCATTTTGCTTCACTGAAACATAATATTTATATTGAGGCGGACCCCACTCCTGTTTACTCAGTGAAGCATGACAGTCTTAGACGCGGAGCGCTAGCCAACATTTGCACAACGTCTTTTGTTCACAGTGCGACATATGTACAGCATACTAAGCCAATGTTGTTTTCTTGTTGCTCCACAGCTTTAGTCACTGGACCAGCATTTTAACAACATCATTCAAATTTTCCGTCTATCCACGGTTACCCCCCCTCAAAAAGTGCGCACATTTCACTATCCTCATTCTTTTTCCACCCCCCCCCCCCAAACTGCGAGAGTCCTCTCCAAAACCTCTTGAGCCTGCAGGAGACCAGCATGGTGCTCAGCATGCCAGGGTGCTCACTGACTCAGTCAATTCTAAACCAAAGCAAGGCTCTAGACAGTGTGTAATGAGCCAATTTTGTGACATAAAATACATAAATCATATTCAACACAAGCGACATACATTCAATGTTAAAATTATGTCCTCTCCAGGACATTCAAGAATTTTATAAAAAATGAGGCACATTATCAGTGTGTCTTTTAAATTTGTTCTGTTTATTATCTGGGTATAAACATGGTTCTATAAGGAGATAGTATACAAAACTTGGATGTATCCCGAGAATGGAATTACATGTTACAACCAATATTGTATAGATTTTGAGGTGGATCCTATGACCAGTATAATTTGGTGGATACAAAATTACTAGAAACTAGATTTATTAGTCCTAGCCAGTTGTGTTGACTAAGTGAGTATTGCTACTTCAAATAAGTGTATATTCAGGTTGTTTGATTTTGTTGGTAACCCTGTGTTAAAGTTGTGTCCTGGAGAGGACATTTGCGTTTTTAACATTTCTATATTTATTAGAAATTGTCGACCTCTAAATGTTACAGATTGACCCTTTGTGGTCCATTCACACCGGGTTAATTAATGTAACAACAAAAATGAATCTATAACATACCTCAGTACTTACGGACTTGAATGTCCTGGAGAGGACATATTTTAACGGAAAATTAGTTAATAAGATTTTTAATGTATATAGCATGGGAACTATGCTTTGCCGATTGAATAATTGAGTTGATATTGCTTACTGATAAGCTATATTACAACTACATTAACAGAAAGGTGAAATAACTTTATTATTCTTAGCTGGCAACCTCCATTGTCCTGGAGAGGACAAACGCAAAATTTGTTTAACGGAAATGGTGTGCTTTGATACAATCCTGTATGGTTTCGCGCACAGACCAGCTATTTAGAAAAGGTTTGGATTGTTTAGTTGATGAGCAACAGTAGTTTATTTTTCAAGTGTGAAACACGTCCATATACTAGATCTTGTAATAGTTATGTTGGCTGCAAATTCCTGAAATTTCATTTGAGGCAGCATAACTGTGGCAAATTTGACAGTGATTATTCAATAATTTTGTCAATTTTTTATCTAGACTCATGAAATTTAGTCTGTAGATGGGCAGTAATGTGTCACACTAGAAAACAATTTGTGTGACGTCTTGATAATCACGATGGGGATCTCTTGAAGAAACAACTGTATTATTCCTGTATGCAACCTATTATGTGAAAGTGCCCTAATATGTAATAAATTGTTACGTTTCCAGGAGAGGATGCATCTTGAAAAATTTCAAGTTGATAAAATTCAAAATGGCCGCCTATCGGCCATTATTCACCTCGACAGGCCTGATATTGTGGAATATCACGAGAACCGCTTAAGATATCTACACCATTACTATAAAACAAATTGTATGGTTTCAGGACATGGCCTTTCACATGGCCGTTATTTGGTAAACCGTGCTAGATGGCTAGACCTTTACTATAAAACAAAATGTGTGATTTCAGGGGAGGATGCATCCTGAAAAAATTTGACTCGATAAAATTCAAAATGGTCGCTTATCGGCCATTATTCACTTTCACTTGGCCGATATTTGGTCAACCGTGCTAGATGGCTAGACCATTACTATAAAACGAAATGTGAGATTTCAGATGAGGATGCATCTTGAAAAAATTTGACTTGATCAAATTCAAAATGGCCACCTTTTCGGCCATTATTCATTTTCACATGGCTGATATTTGGTAAACCGTGCTAGATGGCTAGACCATTACCTGATTACTATAAAACAAAGTGCGAGTTTTCCTGGGACGATGCACCCTGAAAATTTTTAACTTACGAATTCAAAATGGCAGACAATCAGCATTATTTACCTCGATAGGCCTGATATCAGGTAAACCGTGCTAGATAGCTAGACCATTACTATAAAACAAAATGTGATTTTTCGGGAGAGGATGCCTTTTAAAAACTTTCGACTCAATCGAATTCAAAATGGCCGCCTATCGGCCAGTATTTACTTTCACATTGCTGATATTTGGTAAACCGTGTTAGATAGCTGGACCATTACTATAAAACAAAATGTGAGATTACAAGAGAGGACTTTCACATAGCCGTTATTTGGTAACCGTACTAGATGGCTAGACCATTACCGGGTACTATAAAACAAAATATGAGATTTCAGGAGAGGATGCATCTTGACAAATTTTGACTTGATCAAATTCAAAATGGCCTCCTATCGGCCATTATTCACTTTCACCTGGGCGATATTTGGTAAACCGTGCTAGATGGCTAGACCATTACTATAGAATGAAATGTGAGATTTCAGCTGAGGATGCATCTTGGAAAATTTCGACTTGATCAAATTCAAAATGGCCGCCTATCGGCCATTATTCACTTTCACATAGTTGTTATTTGGTAACCGTATTAGATGGCTAGACCATTACTATAAAACAAAATGTGAGATTTCAGGAGAGGATGCATCTTTAAAAATTTTGACTTGATCAAATTCAAAATGGCCTCCTATCGACCATTATTCACTTTCACATGGGCGATATTAGGTGAGTCGTGCTAGATAGCTGAACCATTACTATAGAATGAAATGTGAGATTTCAGCTGAGGATGCAGACCATTACTATAGAATGAAATGTGAGATTTCAGCTGAGGATGCATCTTGGAAAATTTCGACTTGATCAAATTCAAAATGGCCGTCTATCGGCCATTATTCACTTTCACATAGCCGTTATTTGGTAATCGTACTAGATGGCTAGACCATTACTATAAAGCAAAATGTGAGATTTCAGGAGAGGATGCATCTTTAAAAATTTTGACTTGATCAAATTCAAAAGGGCCTCCTATCGGCCATTATTCACTTTCACATGGGCGATATTTGGTAAACCGTGCTAGATGGCTAGACCATTACTATAGAATGAAATGTGAGATTTCAGCTGAGGATGCATCTTGGAAAATTTCGACTTGATCAAATCCAAAATGGCCGCCTTTAGGCCATTATTCACTTTCACATGGCCGATATTTGGTAAACCGTGCTAGATGGCTAGGCGATTACTATAGAATGAAATGTGAGATTTCAGCTGAGGATGCATCTTGAAAAATTCTGAGTCGATCAAATTCAAAATGGCCCCCTATCGGCCATTATTTACTTTCACATGCCCAATATTTTGCAAACTGTTAGATGTAAGTCCATTACTATGAAAAAAATTTGAGGTTTCGGGGGCGGATGCACCCTAAGTTTTTAAATAGTTTATATCGAATTCAAAATGACCGTAAATCAGCTATTAGTTACCTCGATTGGCCTGATATCGGGTAAACTGTGCCAGATAGGTAGACCATTACTGGGATACTGATTAGGATCATTAATTTCAATGGAGGTTTGCAATCTCTGACAGACTGTCTAGTTTTTATCTTACTCTTAGACTGAGCTTCTTAGACCTAGTTGTCTTGCGTCTTGATTTTTGACCTAGCCTAGGACTACATTAATAACCCTACACAAAATTGCTTAAATCAAATTCTAATTCGGAGTGGGAGCTCCTGGACTTAAGTAGTCTTGTCTTACTCTTAGACTGAGCTTCTTAGACCTAGTTGTCTTGCGTCTTGATTTTTGACCTAGCCTAGGACTACATTAATAACCCTACACAAAATTGCTGAAATCAAATTCTAATTCAGAGCGGGAGCTCTTGGACTTATGTAGTCTTGTTTAACTAGATCGAATTCAAAATGACTGTCAATTATTCACCTCGATTGGCCTGATAAATACCATTACTCGATACTGATTATGATCACTAATTTCACTGGAGGTTTGCAATCTCTGACTGACTGTCTAGCTCTTATCTTACCTTAGACTGAGCCTCTTAGACCTAGTTGTCTTGTGTCTTGTTTGACAATGTATGGGATGACCCATAACGCTTAAATAGGAGAAACCCTGCCTATATGCCTCAGAGGAATCCATTAACAACAGTTACTGACAACAGCCATCAGAGTTGGGGTTAATTCCTTTTTATCAATTCCAAATTCCATTCCAATTTCTTTTTATCAATTCCTGAGTCAATTCCAATTCCTTTGGTTTTAAGAAAAGTCAATTCCTATTCAATTCCAATTCCTAAAAAGTCAATTCCTTATCAATTCCACCCAAGAATGAGACTTTTGATACACATAGAACAGCTGTATAATAACTTGATATAAAATAAAATAATAACACCTGATATAAAATAAAATATTTTTTATTTATTATCTTGTAAACATATTTAAACATGTTACACTTACTAATGTTTACTATTAGTAGGGTGGAGTACATCTTTAATACTCTTTGTACTCGTGTGGGCGCGGATGTGAGGGCGTTATTTCTATAGACTAACTGTTACTCCAGAATTGCCATCAACACGGCAGTATAATTACCCAATGTCTCGCGACAAGCCGTGCTACTTAAAACTCTGATAAGTCTGACCCTGTGGAGGCTACGGCATGTCAAACCACACCTCACTCAAAAAAAACTCGTATTAAAATAAAGCAACGTAGGATCTATTGCTGTATTTCAATTGATGCAATTATTCACATTATTTATTTTCCGATTATACTATTTTATAATATCTAATTCTAGCGTGTGGCGATTAAATATAAGAAAATATAGCAGGATAACCTCTAGGGCACAAAAGGCATATTAGCGAAGTAATCATAGGGTCAATTAAAGCGCCTGGCTACGTTGCATAACTTCCTTCCTGCTAACACTAGATGTAAACCCAATGTTGCCTTACTGCTGCTCCACCGTCTTCAGCGCTTTCCCAATATTAAATCAGCATTGGCTCAACGTCTATTGGAAACGCATTCGTTTCAAGGTCCCGATATTTCTTTTGTTCTACCAACTCGAGGGACAAGCGATAGTCATGTTCTAAGCCATTCATTCATTCTAATCATGACTCGTGATTGTTTTATAAACTATAGACGTCCAAATGACAAAAATATAACAAATACGAGAAATAAATTATGCCCATGAGACAAACATCACTTTTTAAATACAAATGTTTAAAATGCTGTTAAGTGACACAAAAGTGATAGTTGAACAGTGTGATCGTGCTTGCGCGAATATATAAGGGAAACATTAGTCAAATAATAGTACAATTATTTCCAGAACTTTAAGCCAGCAAACACGAAACATTGACCCGATGTTGATATAATGTTGGCCCGTCGTTTGCGATGACGGCCAGTCAATAAACCAACGACAGCTCGGCGTCTCATTTTGCTAAAAATTCAGCCACTCGATGGTAATTATCTAACACTATATACACTGTAGGTGTTGAGTTGTCATGAGTCGCACTTCTCGGCAAAACTGTTACCGGCTGGTTACCATGGTTACACCATTCTGCGGGAGTAAATCAAGGGTGTATACAAGTAACAACAAGTAGCAACTCTATACGCACACACCAATTTGTGATAGTTAGATTGAATTGCTCAAACTTAGCAGGAGCAATCTTGTTTCAACTAATATTTGGATTACACATCACAGCCTTATTTAATCTTGATGGCCATTAGTCATTTAAATGAGTATTTTTTCACATAACCTAAATAAAACCTTTTAATATAATTTAGGCACTAGGCCTATATAAGTTTATTATTATTATTATTAATATTATAATACACATATCAATAAACATAGATCAGGTAAAATTCTACTGCAATGACAAAAGTGATGATCACTCATGCGTTTAATAGCGCCTACAAAATAAACATGGATAAAAAAAGTCAATTCCTTTATCAATTCCGAGCCTTTTTTGTCAATTCCAATTCAATTCCAATTCCTTTTTTTTCAATTCCAATTCCTAGTCGAATTCCTGGAATTGAGTCAGGAATTGAGCTCAATTCCCATTCAATTCCGGAATTGACCCCAACTCTGACAGCCATCATATTTTTTGATGGACTGACCTGGAAGAATGGAATGCTTAATGTTTTTTTGTCATTTTTTTTAGTAGCTCTATTATAATAATAATTTTCTTGAATGAAATTTAAAACCTCCTGTACTTATGTAGTCTTGTTTGTTTATTTTTTAGACTCTACGGGAACCAGTAAGTCAATGGTGCGATTTGCAGGGATTTAATACCCTGGTAAGTTTGCAATCTTTTCATATTGTCAAAACATTGTCTATTTTCACAGCCTTTCCTTCACCACCAGCAGCAATGCAACAAAATTAAATGTCATTGATCAAGCCCCAGTAGGTCAAAAGCAAGATTTTCACAGTGTCTGAGAGACCAATGAGAAAGCTGCAGTATTTCTTTAATGTCAGTCGACTATCTGCGATGCTGGCCAAAAATTGAAATAACACCTGTTCAGCTGAATATTTACACTGCTTTATGAGTGTCACAGTATATACCCACTGAAATTTGTTGGTGGCCATTTTTCATCTGCAACATCAGGGGCCTCTGTCATCTGTCACATCACAGCATGAGGTATTGACTGACTACTTTGATTGTGCTAGGGGAACTACTCAGGGGTGTATGCTAAGTCCCATGCTCTTTGTGTTGTACATAAGTGAGCTAATCGACATTTTAAGTGAAGAAGGGTGTATAGTTGTGTATATAAATGAAGACGCCCCGAATATAATTTTACTGTAAGTTGTTTGCTGATGATATTGCAATGTGTTCCGATATGCCTGGTAGGCTTCAGCTTATGTTAGATATCTTGAAAATGTGTTGTGATAAATGGGGTCTGAAGCTGAACTTGTTAAAAACTAAAATATATATGTTTAGGCGTGGGGGTCTTGTGAAACGGAATGAAAAGTGGTTCTATGGCGGGAAAATAATTGTATGTGTAAAACAATACTGTATCCTCTCGCATAAACGTGCATGCACTTATAAGTGAAAATCGACTGTTCTAGGCATGTCTCCAAAAATATTCTCTTACGTTCATAAGTGCATGTACCTTTATTCGGATACTACGTGCATGCACTTATATTTGAAAAAAACCACACATTGCCTGGAGTCACTCCCCCATGTTAACTTCAAAGTAACTGTCGGAATTTCAATTTTTTTTTTGTTCGAATATAAGTGCATGCACTTATTTTCGAAAACTAAGTGCATCTTTAAATATAAGTGCATGCACATTAATGCGCGGGGATACGGTATAAATATCTTGGATTATTTTTCACCACATCTCTTAGCTGGTCACTAGCAAAACGGTCTTTAGCTGCACAAGCAAACAAGGCGTTAGGTATGCTCTATATGTACAACTATGTACAACTATAAATGTAACGGTTTTCCACACGACATTTATTTAAACATTTTTGACAAAATGATACTTCCAATAAGTAGAGCAACTGCTATGTGGTTCTGAAATTTGGGGTTTTAAATACTTTGATAAAATAGAGCAAGTACAACATACCGTATATCCCCGCGTATAGTGCGACGCCATGTATAATACCAGTTAAGATTTGAGGCCTCGGATGACCTGAAAAACGTCTACCCCTTTGTATAATACGACCTCAAATTTTGGATGTCGGCAGCGTGCCGGTCGGCAGCGTTCCGGGCCATCTAAATGTGAGGCATGGATATTATCTTATTCTACTAAATAGCGCTGTGACACCTGCATAGACGATGCTCAATGACGGAAACAGCGGCAACATTACAGCTCTGCAAAACCAAAGGGCAGTATCTGCTTACTTGTAAAGTAAGCAGATACTGTATTTCTATTTTCCACGGCAGAGTGGATGTCATCGGGACTGTCTCGATGGGCAGACATTCTGAGGCCTGCAGAGGCTACATATATATACACACAGATTTTAAAATACCCGTATTTATATTTAGCTGACAAATTTATATTATTTTAATTCATCTGCAACAAAGACCATATTTTAATATCGTCGTGCTCAAATAAGAACATTCAAAGATGCAATGTGATTGTAAAACATTTGCAGACTAGCCACATTGTCTAGACACATGAGGTGTTTGGTTGTATAACATGTATAAGGTGTCTGGGTGCGAAAAAACAGCAGCGCTCCATGAACTACAGCTAACAGATACCACCATTTGCTCAATACCGTATCAGCCGCGGCAACAGCGGTAGGCCTTAATGTTATCCCAGCCATATGGACATTCTGAGGCCTACATGTATAGAATTTGCGATAGGAGATATAATCAGTGATATCTTGTTATATTTCATCAACGCATTCTCTCATTCCAATAGGATAATATCATGTTCAGATTTGTCGTACACAATAGAACACTCCCATAATGAAAGGCGATCTTAGATTAAATCATTATTAATATAAATGAACAGGTCAGGATTGTGAATTGGTTGCAGACTAACAGCGTCATTTATCTGCCCGTGGTTGTCAAGCGTGCCACGCGCGTCGGCGGGAATGTGAGACGGGGGCTCCTAGCAAACACGACACATTCACCCAATGCTGGTACAATGTTGTGTCAGCGTCGCAGACGGTGGCACAACAATGTACCAGCATTGGGTGAACGTCTCTTGTTTGCTACTAGTTGGAAAGGCACAGTCTTGTTGTATCGTGTGTATAGGCCTGCTTACCAAACACGCTGACTGGCCTACGTTTAAAGATACGTTCTACCGCTAGAAACTTACAGCTGAACTTACCGCTAGAGAGCTAAAAAATTGTATTAAATTGTACATCTATGTATAATACGAGGTGCCTTTTTGTGACATGAATAGCTAAGAAAAAACATCGCATTATACACGGGGATATACGGTATACAGTAGAATACCGGTATAACGCAGTAGTAGGGGTCCAAAAAACAGAACCGCGTTATAAGTGGGTCGCGCTATAGCGGGACGACCGTTTTACCACTGATGGTCAATACATTGGGTCTATATGGACACGCTATACGCGGCAGTGGTAGATGCTATGTCACAGTATGTGCTAGATAAACTCTGTATTTATTAAGAATAAACGGAATAAATAATGAATTGGAAATATACAATATTTAATTAATCATTTATTGGCAAAACTAATTCAATAAATAAATTGTGTAAATAAATTGTGTTAATATTTTTGAAGCGATGCTGTCTGTTTCGTGGTCAAAGCAAATATGCCAGTTCGATTGAAAATTCACTCTTTATATAACACTAGGGTGGGCAAGTCATTTAGTCTCATGTTTTTTTAGTTGATCGCAATTAAAACCTTTTGGCTACTCGCGAGATATGATGACATCCTGGGCTCCGTGAAATCAGTCCATGTGTAGTTATCAGATTGAAGTGCGACTTTAGGCGTGAATGAAAGGTGTAAGGGATCTACACCAACCCTGTGAATGCTATGGGATCACACAAGGCGTGAGTAGGCTAGACGTTTTTGAAACAAATACACTCTTCTGTTTCATGCAAAAAATAAGGTGTATATATATATTCTTTAAACTAAACCAGCACTGGCCCAAATTGAAAATGTTATGCCAGCGTTGACCCAACAATTAGAAAACTGTTTATCATGTCTATCTCACGGGCATCACGGTGTTATGCGAGATAGGGACGGGCTGAGCTCTCCTACCACCAATCAACGCTTTGGAACAGTTTGATTGACAGGCATTACGAGAGGGTGGGCTTTGTATCGTATATTCACGAGGCCTTGAGATTCGCCAAGATTTGTCAGAATTATAGTGTTTCCCATACTGTACATTATTCTTGAGGTCACAATAGATATAGGTATAGTATAGCGTCAACGCGTGACTATAGCACATCGCTGTTTCAATGCTGGATCAACATCGTGATTGCCCATTGCTAACCACTGCTCTAGCGCTAAATGGTATACTCTCTTGGAATAAAGTTTATTAGCTCCCGCCGTCACCGTAGGTGAGACGAAGGGAGCTATGGATTCTACCTCCGTTTTTTTTGGCCTCTTCTTTTGTCTATAACTTTGTAAGAAAATAAGCTAGGATAACAATTTTTGGTATGTGGGTTACTTCCAGGTGGCTAATGGACAGGTTAAAATATTGTTAATCTGAATTCAATACGCAAGGTTGCAGAGGAGAAAATGATGATGTGACGGCGTTGGGCCGTTGGGCCGTTGGGCCGTCCGTAAACAATTCGTTTCCGGAGCATATCTCTGAAAGTACTTGTCCGATTGTCTTTAAATTTTACACACAACACCCCTAGGGGGTCTAGTTGTGCCTGGTTCAGAACTATGACCTATTTAGACGTTTTGACGCGCACTTCGTTTCCGGAGCAGATCTCGAAAAGTACTGGGCCGATGACAGTCATATTGCACATACATGTTCTCTAAGGTCCCTAGTTGTGCCTTTTCAGGTTTTTGGACCTTGACCTTGAAGTTGACCCAGCACTTTGACCTAATTTATAACATCGGTAAATCCGACTGAAAGATTTTGCGGAATATCATGAAAACCGCTCAAGATAGCTACACCATTACTATAAAACAAATTGTGAGGTTTCAGGAGAGGATGCATCTTGAAAAATTTCAGGTCAATAAAATTAAAAATGGCCGCCTATCGGCCATTATTCACCTCGACAGGCCTGATATTGCGGAATATCATGAAAACCGCTCAAGATAGCTACAACATTAATATCAAATAAATTGTAAGGTTTCAGGAGAGGATGCATCTTGAAAAATTTGAAGTTGATAAAATTCAAAATGGCCGCCTATCAGCCATTATTCACCTCGACAGGCCTGATATTGTGGAATATCATGAAAACCGCTCAAGATATCTACACCATTACTATAAAACAAATTGTAAGGCTTCAGGAGAGGATGCATTTTGAAAAAATTCAACTCGTCCAAGTTCAAAATGGCCGCCAATCGGCCATTATTCACTTTCACATGGCCGTTATTTGGTAAACCGTGCTAGATGGCTAGACCATTACTATAAAACAAAATGTGTGATTTCAGGAGAGGATGCATCTTGAAAAAATTCGACTCGATAAAATTCAAAATGGCCGCTTATCGGCCATTATTCACTTTCACATGGGATATTTGGTCAACCGTGCTAGATGGCTAGACCATTACTGTAAAACAAAATGTGAGATTTCAGATGAGGATGCATCTTGAAAAAATTTGACTTGATCAAATTTAAAATGGCCGCCTTTTCGGCCATTATTCATTTTCACATGGCTGATATTTGGTAAACCGTGCTAGATGGCTAGACCATTACCTGATTACTATAAAACAAAGTGTGAGTTTTTCGGGGGAGGATGCACCCTGAAAATTTTTAACTTACGAATTCAAAATGGCCGACAATCAGCATTATTTACCTCGATAGGCCTGATATCAGGTAAACCGTGCTAGATAGCTAGACCATTACTATAAAACAAAATGTGACGTTTCGAGAGAGGATGCCTTTTAAAAACTTTCGACTCAATCGAATTCAAAATGGCCGCCTATCGGCCACTATTTACTTTCACATTGCTGATATTTGGTAAACCGTGTTAGATATCTGAACCATTACTATAAAACAAAATGTGAGATTACAAGAGAGGATGCATCTTGAAAAAAATTGACTCGATCAAATTCAAAATGGCCGCCTATCGGCCATTATTCACTTTCACATAGCCGGTTTTTGGTAACCGTACTAGATGGCTAGACCATTACTATAAAACAAAATGTGAGATTTCAGGAGAGGATGCATCTTGAAAATTTTTGACTTGATCAAATTCAAAATGGCCTCCTATCGGCCATTATTCACTTTCACATGGGCGATATTTGGTAAACCGTGCTCGATGGCTAGACCATTACTATAGAATGAAATGTGAGATTTCAGCTGAGGATGCATTTTGGAAAATTTTGACTTGATCAAATTCAAAATGGCCGCCTTCAGGCCATTATTCACTTTCACATGGCCGATATTTGGTAAACCGTGCTAGATAGCTAGACGATTACTATAGAATGAAATGTGAGATTTCAGCTGAGGATGCATCTTATTTTATTTGAGATGTTGGCCCGGCATTGTGGCGTATTCATCTGCCTTGTGTATACAGAGTAAAGAATTGGCTGTAGATGTTGCGTAACATGCCGTCACAATGGGAGACCTGTTAATCTCAAGTACTGTTAATGTACACAGACAGCCAGACAGTTAATGTGCCAGTGGTGATTAATGAGAGTAAGGTGTACTTATTAAATGTGTTACATACACGCAACTAATTGGTATTATCCTCCTTGCTGTGATCTTACACAAGCATAACATCGCACAGGTGAGTTGTTGGACAGGAACAATCATCAACACTGATCAAAAGATCTACGTGTCATTCCTAAATTAGGCTATTGGCGCTAAATAGTCCCCTTTGTTCAAATGAGCATACATACAGACGATAATTACTATTTCACAATGATCCATAACAGTATCATCACTCAGAACTCAGAATCATTTATTCGCCTTTTCCATACCGCGGCAACTGGATCACCTTATACCGCGGTATAGGCTTAACAGTATCATCAGAACTCAGAATAATGTATTCACCTCTTTTAGTTTTATACCGGGGTAACTTGATCACCATATACCGCGGTATTGGCCTAACAGTATCATCAGAACTCAGAATCTTTTATTCACCTCTTTAAATTTATACCGCGGTAGCTGGATCACCATATACCGCGGTATACCATATATAACACGGTTACAGAATTGTTACTTATTATTTCAATTAGAATAGTAGCAGTCAGAAGGTTAATCCGACGCGTTGTCCGTCGTTGCACCTGCCAACAGTGTGGCCGCGAGGGGTGGGAAGGGGTGATTACTGCATGCATACATGCCTGGTCAGCACAGCGTCACGTGAACGTGAATGCGCGATGTTTTAACCAGACTGGCGTGATCAAGGATAAAAATTACGCACCATTAGTCAAATTCCACCTTGAAAAAAACGGGGTCCACGCGCGGACCGCGCTATAAGCGATATCGCGGTGTAACGTTTCGCGCTATAACGGGACTCTACTGTATTTTGTAAAAAATTGTTAGAATTATCGTCAAATACAGTAAACGAGGCTGCCCTAGGTAAACTGGGGAGATACCCTTTAGCCGTGCATTATCATCTGCGATGTGTGAATTATTGGCTTAAAATTCTTAGTATGCAGTCAAGTAGATATCCTAAGGCATGTTGTCACAACTTGTGCCATGCTATACAACCTAGATCAACTTGGCAAGAACACATGGGCTACATGTGTAGAAGTTATGCTGGAACAATTCGGTTTTCGTTATGTATGGGCCCAACCACCCTGCCTCATCAGGTCAGACCGTCAGACTACCAGTCTGACTACCAGTCTGACCTTGACAACAGGTGTGTTTGAAGCCTGTACGAAAAGGAGGGGGTGCGAGCAACATGAATATTCATTATTACGTCACCGGTTTACTGACTGTAGTGTGGAGGTCACACTCAGGTCAGATTGTCTGGCCTGCGGGAGTTGGCCAGGGAAGAGGGGGGTTCTGAGCTCATAGCACATAGACGTGATATCCAGGAGTCTGCCGGTAGCAGACAACTGGATAGATGAAGATGGGGCCCAACAAGGAGTCAGAGATTTTGATTTATTTATAGAGGTATTTAAAAACAGGGTTTCACAATTTTACAAGAAAAATTGGTATGATGCCACTAGAAATTCCAGTAATTTAGCTGTATGTATACCACATATAAGTATGAATTAGAGCCTGAAAGATATTTGGATGTATTATGTATTAGGAAATATTTTGTAGCATTTAATCGTTTCAGATGTTCAAGTCACAATCTAATGATTGAAAGTGGAAGGCATAAGTAATAAAAATACTGAATTAGCTCAAAGAATATGTACTTTATGCCATTTATTCTCTATCGAAGACAAATATCATTTTCTTATGAGCTGTACAGTATATACGGATTTGTTTAACAAATTCATAGCTCCAGATATCTCAGACTCTCTATCTTCTTATGAAAATTTTGTCAAATTAATGCAGAGTGAGGAAACGATTTGTACAAAAGACGATGCATTTTAATATATACAAAGCATTTATTCTCAGAAAACCATTTGGTAAATAAGATTTAACCATGACCATGATTACGTCCATCATCAGTCCCATCATCAGTCATCAATTCATAAAACACATGAGCCATGAGTAAGATAGTGATTGGCCAGTTTTGTTTCAAAGCGCATTTCATTTGTTGAAACATGGGAATTTGAACACGCACAGCCCTGCCCGCCATATACAATACATTATACTTATAAATATTACACAGGGATATTTTGCAGTGTGGTAGGCCATCATTTTAAAAGTCAGGGGTAGAAACTAACCGAAATAGCCTACCAGTCAGCAGGGCCAGTAAATCCCAAAATGTGTCAGCCTGTATGAATTTCTACCAGCCCTTAATAAGCCGTAAATTTGGTGATCACTGCAGCCTAGTCGAGGTCATGAGGGTCTATGACTTTTTTACATGTCTCCCCCTCTGAAGAGGTGGGGACATATTGGTTTACCTCTGTCCGCTGAGTTTTTTCCACCTAGTGCATGTCTGTGCTTTCTCTCCGTCTGTATGTCCCTTTCATTTCTGTCCAGCGCTTTCAATCGTGCAGGCGGTCAAACACGAGACGTTGACCCAATGCTGGGCTAATGTTGGCCCCCATTTAAGACGCTGAGCCAACATAAGCCCAGTCTTGGGTTACCGTGTTGTGTTTGGCGCCATACTGATTAACCCAGCATCGCCAGCATGCCGGTACCGCCAGCATGAGGTACTGAACAGGGCTGAATGGATACTGGCCAGCACCGGCGACGATGGCCCAAACTTTAACAGACATTGGCTCGATGTCGGATTGAAATCAGCGCAGCAGTAAGCAATACCAGACCAGCAGCTATTGAACGCAGCCCAGCAAACACGAGGGGCTGAACCAATGCTGGTTCGAGGGTATGCCAGAGACAATGGGCCAGCATTGGACCAGCATTGGGTCAACATCGTGTTTGCTGGGAGTGTGTACAAGCCACATTGTGTTTAGCACCAAAACGGAATAATAAATCCCGCTTAATACATAGTCTCTACTGCCAACATGAGCCATTTAATAACATTAATTACAAAAGCAATTGACACTACATCTATTAGCTATCAACCTTCATGGTTATGCTGCTGGAGAGGAGCCATCTCCAGTTTTTTTTTTACAGAAACATGGCCAGCCTTGGTTCATAGACATTATTAGCCAAATAATTAGCAAAATGAGAAAACCTTTAGCCAAATCTGAAACTTGTTAACTGCAGCTGTATGGCAAGGCGTTGAAAAAAAATGTTTTGGTAATTATTTGGAAATAAAATGTGCTCTCTGGTGCACTCTATAGGCATTTTAGTGTTGGTATATTGCTTTTCTCAGAATTGATTTCAGTATGCCTCCGCGCGCCTGCGGCTGGAGGCATTATGTAGTCAGGTTGTCAGTCCGTCTGTCTGTCCGTCTGTCTGGTCGTCCAGAGTCAACGGAGGCATAGTCATCGACGATCTTTCTAGTTTACAATAATACCCTATCTAATTTAAACTAAATGGTAATTATTTGGGAAAAAAAGGTGATCTCTGGTGCATTCAATAGGCATTTTAGAAGGGGTATATTGCTTTTCTCAAAGAGTTGATTTTTTCACATGAATACCCAATCCATAACTGTATGCAACTTAGCTTAATTTAATTTGAAATACATGTACTAGTACTTAATGGTACTCAACTGAATGTAGGGGTTGATTTTAGGCCGTTAAAATGAATGGCAATTTTGAAAACAGAACTGTTGGTTTGACCAGCAGCGATTTGTACAGTCTAGAGGCTGGGCCATGGTTACAAGTTAATATGGATTGGTTCGTGGTTGGCTTATTTCTCATTCTATCTTTTTGAAATTTTAGATAGTGGGCAACCTGTATTAGCAGAAGCACTTTACAAATTTTGAGCGACATTGACGAATAAACCGCCGAGATATCGAGATCGACAAAGGGACGGCCGTCGCGCCAACATCGTAATTTTCGATTGACAAATTGGCATTAATCGGCTATTTTAATCCGGGTCAGCTCATTTATCTTTTTTTTTCCACAAACTTAGAGTAGTGGGCTGTCTATATTAGTTGAATGGTTCTATACATTTTCAGCTCAATTAAATAAACGGCTGAGATATCGTGATCGACAAAGAGACATCTGTTGCACCGACATCGTAATTTTCGATTGGCTAATGGGAATTTTTAATCAGCTATTTTTATCGCCTCTTGGTTGGCTCATTTCTATCTTCATGAGATCTTATATTGGTGGGAAATCGATATTAGTAAAACTTTGCTAATGTTCAGCGAATTTAACAAATAAACGGCAGAGATATCGAGACGTACATACCGACGCCCGGTGCGCCGACATTGTAATTTTTCAGTTTTCAGACCCAGATATGTCCGGGTTTTTTACTGAGGTAACTATGACGTCATAAATTAATCTATTCTCAGGAAGAGTGCAGTGACAATTCAATATGGTAGTCAAATGCACATGGCTGCCCCCCTGAACTACCCTGTCCACTCAGTAACTAGTTTACTGCTGAATGACTCCGATCACATACACCAGATTAAGTGTATGTGAATAAGCAATAAATTGAAAAGTCTCCTGCCTCCCTGATCAAAAATGAGAATGAGTACTCAACAGAAGCTCCCTTTGCTGTTGACCAGGGTGCGATGGTTAATATTAGTCTGTCCTTCTATTTTGTTATGAGTTGTGTTTCTGTTTGGAAGGCAGACAGGTGTGCTTTGAAGACAGATCTCTACTGAGCTAGATCTATAGGCCTTCCCTGGCCTGTCTGCTAGTTTATTCTAGTCCTGTACTGAACTGCCTGATTATGCAGTCAGTATTAAACTTGATTTCCATTACAAATTTGGCAGAATGATTTTCTGAACATTATCAGCTATTTACCATTTTTACCCCTCAGCCATAAAGGCTGTGGGGTATAGTGATCACCAGAGGCAGGCGGTCAGAAATTCAGCTCTTACTAAAAAGTTAACTGATGAATTTTGTTTATTTTTTACAGACATGACCTATGTGCCTGGGCAATTCATCCCATATATTTTTTTGAGGCACCAAGCCATAAGCGGCCATTTTCCAAGATGGCCGCCTAAAAAGCTTGTGGGCACTATATTACTTATGAACTGTTGGATGGATTGCATTGAAATTTGGTATGGTTGTTCTCTAGACTAGGCATTTCTGATGATCTGATTAACTTTTGGGATGAATCCATTAAAAACAAAATGGCTGCCGCGGCCATTAAAAAAAATAGACATAGTGGTATAGGGGGTCATTTTTTTCACTGATGAATTTTGTTTATTTTTTGCAGACATGACCTCTATGTCCCTGGGCAATTCACCACATATATTTTTTTTTGGCATGAAGCCATAAGCAGCCATTTTCCAAGATAACTGCCTAAAAAGCTTGTAGGCACGATAACTTATGAACTGTTGGTTGGATTGCATTCAAATTTGGTATGGTTGTTCTCTAGGTATTTCTGATGATCTGATTAACTTTTGGGATGAATCCATCAAAAACAAAATGGCTGCCGCAGCCATTTAAAAAAAATTGACATGGTGGTAGTGGGGGTCATTTTTTCACATTATTTCTTGATATTGATGGACAGAGCCTACGGCTGAAGGGTCCTGCCGTCAATTGATGGCTATTTTTGATCTAGTAAAATGTTTGTTGGCCACATTTGTTTCCAATCACCACTATTAGTAAATACGCATCTCAACCCTTGATCCATAGATTTGCTGAATGAAGAGGAAGTTATTCTCCACATTCTATATAAAAGAACATCTCACAACTTATTAGGGGGAACACCACCCCCCCTCCCCCACACCCCCCCCCCCCACTTTGTCCTTCCTCAGTGTGTTAAGTGCCATTTGAAGCATATGGGCTACTGTCCAAAATGGGGGACTACCGCAAAATGCTGGTAGCCCGATCGGCAATGACCTACCTTCCATTTCAATAATTTGATGAGCTCTGACCGTTGTCTTTTGTAGAGACACTGGTGACACGAGTGAAATGAATATTATACCTGATGAAAAATTACTTTAAAATTCAATTTACGGTATCAGTTTTTACCCCTCGACCCGAAGGGGTATTGTCGTCCCCTTTGTGCGCGCCATCTCCACCGCAGCTGTCTCCGCCGCTGCATGCCGTGTTTTTGCTCCTACACAAACATGGTGAAACAGATTGAATTCATAATTCTTTCAAACATTCAACCCCTCTGGTAATTTTTTTACCCAAGGTCATAGATCAAAGATCAAGGTAAAAAATGCAAAAAATTCTTGTTCATACTATAATTATTGGATCTCTCCAATTTTTATGTGAAGTTACCCATGAGTATGGAGATGACCTGATTAGATTTTCAATTTTTAACTGATAATCCAAATGGCCTCAAGTGACTAAATTTGTTTTTTGACTTTTTTTCCCAGAATTCACTTGAAATTAGGTATATATAGGTTTTTTGGGGTCTGCGAGTCTATTAGCATTGTCTGTTTTCATGTGGGATCCAAACCGAGGATATGGCGGCCGTCTTGATTTTATCATTGTCCTTCTATTATTGGTTGTGTCAGATTTGTGGACATTTTGAGTCACTGCATCTGCCGAGGGGTGTTGAGTGCTTGCACTGTATTTTTAAGCAATGCTACAATTGATCCTTTTGATTTAGAGGGGATCACTGAGAGAATTTACGGTAGTATTTTCAATTTAGTTTAAATGTCTGAGCTATTTCATTTGATTTAAATTTTCAGTCATGCTGTGAAGTTTTCTCGCTCCACAGCTTTAAGTGACTAAAAATAACTTATTGTACATTGGACAAAAGCTCATTTTTTGATTGGACTAAGCCTGGTTCATTCTTTGCATCGTCTGCTGCATGATCGCCATCATCTTATTTTCCTATGTATACATGTACTTCAAAGTGAAAACAGTGGCAGCCTTAAACTGCAAGAGCTAGCTGGCTGACCAGCTTCTTAACATTATGCAGCCTGATACTCCAGTTGACAGTGATTCTTGTGTAACATAAAAAAGTAAAAGTTACGTTTATTTAGGCCTTTAGTAAAATTGGCGCTGATGCTTGGAACACAACGCTGTAAAACAGTAAGCAGGGACGTGCTTCACACCTAGCAGTGGACGAGCCCAAACCAATTGTGGGCCCAGCGACTTGTCTAGCCAGCCGTCCAGCTGTCTTTTTGGACGGCCAGTCTTCAAACCTCCAAAAAGACGGCCAAAATTCCATCACAATTCCCTAAGAAAGACAGGCTTGATAACTCAAGGCCAACGATGGTCTGTTGACGGTTCAGGGACATTCCCCAAGCAAAAATATTGATTAAACAAATGCTGAAGTATGTGCAAGACGCTGAAGTATGTGCATCCAAAGGGTCTGGATATATATATTAACAAATTATAGTTGTGACGGTAGGCCTACCTTATTTCAGATTATAATTGTGGTAGGCCTACCTCATTTCAGCGGGTCAACCTTTAAAAGTTGAGTACATGAAATTTTTTACTATGTATACCGTACAAAATTAAATCAACTGCCACGTGAAACACGAAATGAAGCAGACATGTCGGGGGAATAATTTGTCTAGTGTAGGGTACACACTATTGGTTTGGTACATCATTGGGAGGAAATGCTACACATGTCAATTTAAAATGTTAATGTAGTTTTTTTGTCATGACCATATATTAGTACCTAGGCGTATGTACGTACACAGACGTGCTACACATTTTTTTTTTAGCAAATTTGGCCGGTATTTAAAATTGAGTCCTTTTTATCTCCCGCCCGTAGGGGAAGGGGGATTTTAGTCGCGCCAGGATTCTGTCCGGCGTCATGTTTTCTTGTGGTCGCAAAAACTCAAAAACTACTGGTCAAATCTTTTTTAAATTTTAACATGACATTTCTAGCAACATGGGGATGTGCAAGTGATTTTTTAGAGATGCTACCAAAATTCAACATGGCCGCCAGAGGTCAACTCTAAAAATTTTTGTGAGTGCAAAAACTTAAAGTCAGAAATTATTCAGATTTTACTATCACATCCCCCATGATATGGAGATGTGCAGGTGACATTTTCAAGGTTTTACTGAAATTTAAAATGGCCGCCACAGATCACATCAGATTTTTTGGGGGGCGTGAAAATTAAAAAAATTAGTTTGGTCAATTTTTTTTTAAATTTTAACATTACATTCCTAGCAACATTTGGATGTGCAAGTGATTTTTAGCCCGCCTTTTAATTTTAATTAAAAAAGGTGGGCTATTGCAATTGAAGTTCGGCGTCGTCGGCGTCGGCGTCGGCGTCGGCGTCGGCGTTAACATTTACTTGTGGGCGCGATAACTTGAAAAGTTTTTCATGTTTCCTTCCCAAATTTGTTTTGCATGTTACTAATGACCACTTCTCGGACGAGTTCAATAATGGCTGAAAAAAAATTCAAAATAGCCGACTTATTGCGATTTTTCACCTTTTACGTCAATAATTTGACCTTGTGGGCGCGATAACTTGAAAAGTTTTTCACGCATCCTTTTCAAATTTGTTATGCATGTTACTAATGACCAGTTCTCGGACAAGTTCAATAATGGCCGAAAAAAAAAAAAAAATGGCCGATTTATTGCGATTTTTCACATTTTACGTCAATAATTTGACCTTGTGGGCGCGATAAGTTGAAAAGTTTTTCACATATCCTCTTCAAATTGGTTATGCATGTTACTAATAAGTAGTTCATGGACAAGTTCAATAATGGCCGGAAAAAAAAAAAAATGGCCGATTTATTGCGATTTTTCACATTTTACGTCAATAATTTGACCTTGTGGGCGCGAAAACTTGAAAAGTTTTTCACATATCCTCTTCAAATTGGTTATGCATATTACTAAAAAGTAGTTCTTGGAGAAGTTCAATAATGGCCGAAAAAAAAAAAAATGGCCGATTTATTGCGATTTTTCTCATTTTACGTCAATAATTTGACCCTGTGGGCGCGATAAGTTGAAAAGTTTTTCACATATTCTCTTCAAATTTCTTATGTGTGTTACTTATAAGTAGTTCTTGGACAAGTTCAATAATGGCTGAAAAAAAAAAAAAATGGCCGATTAATTGTGATTTTTCTCATTTTACGTCAATAATTTGACCTTGTGGGCACGATAACTTGAAAAGTTTTTCAAATATCCTCTTCAAATTTGTTATGCATGTTACTAATAAGTAGTTCTTGGACAAGTTCAATAATGGCTGAAAAACAATTCAAAATGGCTGATTTATTGCGATTTTTCTCATTTTACGTCAATAATTTGACCTTGTAGGCGCGATAACTTCAACATTTTCACAAGTATCCTCTTCAAGTTTGTTATGCATGTTACTAATAAGCAGTTCTTGGACAAGCTCAATAATGGCCGGTAAAAAAATCAAAATGTTCGACTTATTGCGATTTTTCACATTTATTTTACGTACATAATTTGACCTTGTGGGCGCGATAGCTTGAAAAGCGGCTGGTTTAACATACCATTTATATCTTGGGTTGTTATTCACGTGATGACATTCGTCTTTACTTTCTTTATCATAATTCGGCGGCGGGCTATTATCGAGTGTGCTCTTGTTTATAGATGCTAACAAAATTCAAAATGGCCACCAGAGGTTAACTCCAAATTTTTTGTGGGCGTAAAAACTCTAAAACTTAAAGTCAGAAATTATTCAAATTTTACTATCACATTTCCCACGATATGTAGATGTGCAAGTGATTTTTTTAAGGTTTTACTGAAATTCAAAATGGCCGCCATGGATACACTTCATATTTTCTTGTGGGCACAAAAACTGAAAAATTGAAATCAGTAATAATTCACATTGTACAATCACATTACCCACCATCTGGAAATGTGCATGTGATTTTACTGAAATTTAAAATGTAGAGGGCGGCACAACAATATACTAAATATCCAGTTATCCCTGGTTTAATGCTAATATATTATCAGATTATGCTTTGTTCGCATCGTGTTGACTACTACAATGAGGCAATACCGCTGGAGTACAATCACACGTAAATTGCCATAGAGGTAACTCTATGGTCTGGCTAAACTTCTGAAATTCGAAATCTTTGAGTGTTGATCCACTGTTCGCCGTATCGTGTTTGCTGGGATGCACCTAAAAGTATGCATACTTTAGAAGTGGATATATGTATATTAAAAACATGTCTCGAAGTAATAATATGTAGGCCTACTATTATCATGTTACTTTCTAAATTAAAAAACAATATGTATGCCAGCATGTATATTATTGTGCATAAAATATAGGGGTATTTCAAGTTCAAACCCAATGATAAATTTCCTGGTTTGTCTTGTTATATGAGCGGACACACTCATTAATAGAATGCACTCCATACCATGTGAGTCAGGTGCTGGAGTAATGTCGATTCAGTGTCTTTAAAGCAGCTGGGCCAATAGTGTTTTTTTTAATGACGCAGCATCATAGTTGAATTCACGCTCTCCCATTCATTAATTTTTTTCTACCAATTACTGGCCAAACGTCAATGATAAAGACGAGAACCAGCCGTGCATGTGGATTATTAAACTTTAAAATACCGGTATATATTTTTCATTTTTGTAATCAATGAAAATCAAAGTGGAACAGGGAACACTATTATGGCAGAACCAGAGTAAAAACATAGCTGTCAATAATGACAGGTAAGGGATAGCAATGACATGACCAATATATATTATGCTCATTTAATATGTTGCGCAGAATAAAATATGAAAAATGTTGGGCAGCGCCCCTGACGGTGAACCAATATTAAATCCACAGGTAATGTGTTTGTATATGTAAAAACAATACCGAAGGTGCCTGCTAGGAAAGTCAGAGATCGCGGATTCGTCTCCTGCTCTGGCATTCAAGTTTCAAAGAAACAAAATGTTTTCTCCCTGTTCAATCGTAAATATTGAATATTGTGGGCAAGAGTTAGTGTGCTCGGCCGTAGACCAACAAGCTCAATTTCGAATCCTGTGTCTAGAGGGCAGTGACACCTCATTCATCTCACCATCTTCAGGAGGTTCTCCTTACCCAGTTTAGCCTATATGTGTACAAATGTGGTGTGGAGCCCCATTTATTTCACTTCATTGCATTTTTTACAACCAACTAACACCTGAGTCACCGTTGGCCTGACAACATTACAGCAACATTTCAGCAAAGATCTTGTGAGTTTAGAAAGCCTTCATGGGTCTTTATCCTTAGGTCTACTGTGTGTATTGTGATTTCCATAATTGGCATTACGTAAGAGGGTGCAGTGAAAGTGCATTACGTCTACATGTGATAATGATGGATTAGGGCAACTGTATATTTCACGGGTGAGTAAGAAACATTAAAATCCGATATGTTTCAACTTTGTCAGGCCTATTTTAGGCAGAAGAATTAAAATTGGAAATTTAAGATTTCCCAGAAGAAGTAATAATTGCACTCTTGTAATATTAACACTTTAGTCCTGTGAAATTATTCTTTGTCGAGCATATTTTATTAGGTGCAGTGCTTCAGAACGTGTGTAAAATCAGCAAAATGTATTATGGGAACCGAACATAATAATATAAGTGCCAACGATCGATAGAAAGGATATACATCTTTTCATGATAATGCATCTTAGAGTATAGATATACATTCTCTGACACATTTATAGCTGATTTTTTGCAATGCTGTTGACAAACGTCAAGGCCCCTGGGCCTCTTGTTACATCTAGGAACTGGTTACACAAGTGTGAATAAAAATACTACAAAACTACTATGGTACACGTACATCCGACGGTGCCTTTAAGGTTAACAATATATGTTTATTATTGTTGGAATATGGGTGAGGAGTACAGGGCCTGTTATGTTCGTATAGAGGGTGATTGAAATTATAGGGTTCATTTAGTGCAATTTATTTCCACTATTGGTGCAGTCACCTGATTTAACAAAAAAGTTTCCACTGGCAGTGTATATGGGTATTTCCTCTCCCCTTTGGTTGGTTTGGTGCTGATCATGTTTATAACCATTTTTAACCTGTTTATAAATTCATCCTTCAAATAAGAAAGTTTGATGCAGAAATTAGCACTAAATTAACTAGACTGGTTTTCAGTCAAATTCTACATGTACTTAACCCTTACAGCACGGGGAGTGACTTTAGCCGTCAGAATCTAACGTATGTAGAAGTCAGATTCTGTCGTCCAAAGTCTATCCCCACACTGTAAGAGTAAAAATATTTATAATGGCCGTAGACCCATAGCATAGGTATTAAAATGGAGCGGAAAGAGCTAACTTAGGGGTTAAGGAAAGTGTGGGTTGCTTTAACGAGGCACAATGAAATAGGCCTTTTAAATAGGCCTTTCTTCTCAGACATACATAACGCGTACTGTGTTACGGTTGTATAGTGATTCACAGCAGGGGCGTGTATAATTAACAGAGAATATGTGCACGTCTGACCTGACGTTCAACCCTTGTGACCCTGTTAGCGTGTGATTAGTGGGCAATAGATTGGCTAAAGTATATCACAGGTTATTAACCAGAAACATTGTTCAAATTGAAAGTGGTTAAATTATGACCGATTTCAAGATAGAGATTGCATAATGTGTTATACACATTGTGTTTAGGCCAACACAAAATATGTTTGTTTCCGATCTTTTGGCATTTTAACCACTTGCTAGGTAGGAAATTTTCTTTTTTTATATTTAATTTTGTGTCACTTTATCCTATTGATAGGTAGGAAATTTATTTTATTTTATTTGGCGCCCAATTCACTTCCATGCATATAAGTATTCACCAATGAGACGATTTTTGAAGCTACTTTGACTATGCTCCGTAAAGCATCACTAAACCCTTACCACTGCTTTGGACGACTATAGCCGCCCAAATACCGGTACACCCAGATCAGCCTGCTGTGGGCGACTCGCCCAGTAATTTATATATATAAAATCAGGAAATCTATCAAATAAATTTGGATCGCACATGTTTTGATAGGGTCGGTCAGAAATCAGAAAACAAACAATTTTTTTAGGCCTTATTGATAAATGCTAGCGTTCACAATGTCCCAACATCTGCAAGACATGATGCTTGTCAGTAAGGCCAGCGTCGTAGACGACGAGCCAACATTAATTCGATCATCCTGTTTACAGGGTATACTGTAATGCTGGACCACGTGCAATGCTCATCCAGCAATAAACAGCATATGTGAAAGCTGTTTGTTGGGATTTGATGATTTATAGTGTTTTTCATGATGTTTTGATGACGTCGCATTATTTTAGCTCTGGTAGGGAATTCCACTGCATGGTATGTCGTCGCCATAATGACATAGAACTGTGACGTCATACAATAGGTATTGCACTGAGAATATTATTTTAGTCGGGTCAGTTAGGGGGGATTTAGGGTGGAATTGTGCACATTTGACTACAATCATGAAAATTTGCACACTTATAGTTTTGGACCTGCTGAATTCAAATCTGCGGGGAGCCAAAGCCAATTCTCAAAGGGGACGCCGTATTTGACAATTCAAAATGGCCGCCACCTCTAAATATTTGTCTAATTACTAGCCAACCTAAGTCACAAAATTACAATTATAAAAACAAATTCTATGTTTAGTTTTACAGAAAGTGATTCCAAATCAGTTGCCCACTTGGCTGTAACATTGACTGACATCACTATAATGAAAAATCCAAGATGGCCGCCACCGAGAAACTTTTTTTTCATCGCTACATAGCCAGATGTCATAAAATTAGAAATAATTACTTTTTTCTTTGGTTTTTAAAACCCCTGATTTCAAATTGAATGATAATTCAACAGTAAGATTGATTGTGACTCCAAATTACTAGAAAATCCAAGATGGCCGCCAGTTGATTATCCTATTACTAACAAAACAAAGTCACATAATTGCCAGCAAAAAAGACCTTTCTATCTTTTTGACTTCCTTGATTGCAAATATGATACCTATTTATCAGTACCCTTCACCATAGCATAAAATTCAAGATGGTGGGCAACAAGTTTATTATTATCAGCAAGCCAAGCATAACATAATAACAAGTAAACTACTTCCAGAGTCATTGATTTAATACATTTAGCTCTCTTATAGTTGCAATGCAATTTTTTAAATTACAACAGTTAGGATTCAACTTGTGAACATGAAACTGCTTCTTATATTCATAAATTATCTGTCGACCTGCTGTCCATTTTTGCTCCAATTTATAGTATAATTATATTTGTTGTAATGTACCGGTGGTGGTATAGAGTAGAGTGCATGTAATGACTACTTGCAGAAAGAATAGCTGCTATCAACTGGGAGCTATGTTGCCTTTGCCAAGACGAAGTGAATGAACGGCCTTGCTTTATTTGAGAAAGATCATGTGGAGGAATTTGGTTTAAAGGTGCCAAGGACTCAACTTGATGAAGGTCGGGGTATTGCTGAGACAATTCAAGCACACAATGCTAAATATCATAAAGTGTATAGAACATACTGTAGCAACTCTCGGCTGAATAGCTTCACGGACAAAAATGATTCTGCTGACCCAAAACTCAAAAAAAAAAAAGTTTAGTTCTACAGTATCTGCTCTACAAAAGTATCCTTGTTGCATATGATGTGATGGACAGGACAGAAAGAATCTACTTAAAATCGAAACAGATCATGTAGACACAAACGTAAAAGCATGGACTAAGAGAACTAACAACTCATGGCTTCTCGGCAAACCGATTTCCCAAGCAGCTGATGCCTACGCTGGTGACACTTATTATCATCTACAATGGTATTTGCAGTTGAAAGACTTAGCTCGTGCTGAAGATCGCAGAGTATCTGCGATCTTCTGTCCTCACCTTCACTTCAGTTGCTATTGCACAAATTGTTGCTCTAACCCTTTAACTGCTAATTATTAAATCTGAATTTTCACCCACTTGTAGTTGTGTCTCGCTGACGCGATCCACAACTTCAAGTGAGTAAAAATGTATTCAGATTTGACAAAATGGAGGTCAACTGTTTTCAAATATTGCTGATTGATGTCACATTTTATATTTAGCTTGTTGCAAAGATGGTACTTAATGTGCTAATAA
The DNA here is from genome assembly GCA_964017125.1 of Flabesymbios commensalis. Taxonomy (NCBI): domain Eukaryota; kingdom Metazoa; phylum Annelida; class Polychaeta; order Terebellida; family Flabelligeridae; genus Flabesymbios; species Flabesymbios commensalis. The sequence goes on along the minus strand of OZ024904.1, from coordinate 34,368,425 downwards.
AAATGAAAACCCAAATATATGCGGCACCGGCGGTTAAAGGGTTGATTGACGCGTCTGACTCAGTCTTCAAACTATCAGCGTTGTGACATTTATATAGAACGCTTTTTTGCAGAGAAACAGACACTTCACGCTTCGAGGAATATCTTCTGAAGATCCTTCCTAAGTGGACATAATTTTCCCAGGCAAGGGAGGCTTTATCTCTAAAAACCAGAATGTTGGACACCTGCTTTTTGAAGCCCAGAGGTTGTTCTTGATGCGTGCAGCAGACACTATTCAGAAAATGATGTCTCTTTTACCTCCGATTCCCTAGCTCATCCAATCACTGGATAATTGCGAAGCGTCATCACCCCCATACTCCAGGGTGCCTCAACGACGAGTTACAGGCAGAGCTACAACTTAGAGCAAGAGTGGCAATCACAATTTCTCAGCAGATTATTTTTTAAACACGCAGTGGTACATACCATGCAGCAAACTCTACAAACATCCGTCATAATGAAGACATGAGACCCCTTTGCTTCGGACCATCATGCTGTATGGTTAGGGTAAGAGGAAGAAAATCATCAATAATGTCAATACCTTTGGGGTTTCTGTATCTCACTGTCGTGTGAAATGGTTTGTCCAGTATGCAGTTGTGCTACCCACAAATATACGAAATTGCGAAAACAAAGGAGTACAACGGCCCCATATCCAGCTGGATTTTACAGACACTTTATGTACCACAACTTCCTGGATGCCACAATGAGGCAAGGCTTTGACTTCTCACAAGTGAGGAGAAGACATTTGAAGCCTCACCACTAACACAGGCTCTCTAAAAACTGTCAACACATCCGTAGGGCAATACTACAGGGCAGCTTTTTTTTAAATCTGGCAACGTCTGTCCACCAGGATATCCCAGACTTCCATGATTGGGGTGACACTTAAACAACAGTCGTTGGTTGCCTTTCTGAACAAATCATAGTGACAGCAGCAAGGCATGCTCACTTCTTCTGCATTGTGGCTGTGCAAAATAATGCACAGGTAACTGCAAGTGCAGCAGACCTGGGGTAGGATGGTCTTGAATTTAATTTGGTTGAGCAAAATTTTGATTGGTCAAGATTAAAGGCAGCTTTTGTGCCAGAGTAAAATAATGAATTTTCAAGTGTAAGTGGTCAGGAATCAGTCACACATGCTCACTCACATTCTTGTTATATCAGCGTTTGGATGCTTATGTCATTGATTGTTCGTATGTAGTTTTTGCTTTGGTAGCCTGATTGTGTTGATCAATAATCTAGGATAACTAGCCCATGTTGACGAATAAAAAAGGTTCTTTTTAAGTATAAATATTCATGAATCAGCGTGATTCCAGTTATGGCATGTGATATCATTGCATTGCTTATGGATTGCCTTTTTGTTTAGATGGTCATCAGCCATTTTTTATTATTACTTATTATTGCTCTCGATCTAAGAGATTGGAAACAACTTATTTTTCAAAAGCAAAATATTCCTGAATCAGTGTGCTTACAGTCAAAACATGTGATATCATAAATGTAGCATTTATTGGTCTATTGCTATGTTGCTATAGTTTGTTTGTTTGTTTGTTTGTTTGTTTGTTTGTTTGTTTGTTTGTTTGTTTGTTTGTTTGTTTGTTTTTTGTTTTGTTTTTTGTCATCAGCCACATCTCATTGATCAATAAATCTTGATTTCAAATTATAAGCTTGGAAACAACTCTTTTCTTAAAGAATAATATAAATATACTTACCCTTAAGTGTAAAATTTAATGAGTAAAGGTACAACAGGTGGTATTATTAATATTTAGTGTTCATTTTGTTTATTTCAATGTTTTGATGGCCTTAAGTCTGCTTTTGTTGAGCACTAAATCTTGATTTTAAGGGGCAAGTTTAAATCTAAACCATGTAAAAGAGTTAAAAAGACACTTTTAAGTTTAAATTTGTTATTCTCATTATATTATCAAGTAGCTATAATTATTTGATTTCGCGATATGACAATCCCACTCGACACTACTAAACAAATAAGCAGCAAAATGAGAATCGCTGGGGTCGAAATCTTCAGAAAAATGCTTTGCTTGTGAATAGGCCTACAAGGCGTTCGGTTTGCTACTTATGTTATTGAATGGCGGCCATCTTGTATTTTCCACTATGTCAGTCTTAGTTGTGGTTACTATTAAATATGCACCTGTAATGTCTAAAACCTCAGAATTTTTGGTATTTATGCGAATTTTACTTGACCAGTAAAGTGAAAATATGTTTTTTGGGGTGGCGGCCATTTTGAAATGTCAAATACGGCAACCATATTGAGAATCGGCCTTGGCTCCCGGTAAATTTGAACTCAGCAGGTTCGAAACTATAAGTGTGCAAAAGTTCATGCTTGTGGACAAATTTGCACAATTAAGTCGACCTGGAATAGAAAAATATGTGTTTTTGGGTGGCGGCCATTTTGAAATGTCAAATACGGCGACCCCATTGAGAATCGGCTTTGGCTCCCGGCAGATTTGAGCTCAGCAGGTCAAAAACTATAAGTGTGCAAATTTTCATGCTTGTAGTCGGATGTGCACAATTTTTCCCTAAAAGACCCGACTATTTGTAAACAAACATGTATGGGTTCTGAGGTTAAATTGTACACTTTAAATGTGACTTAATCAAGTATGTTTATTACTCAAATATGTTATCAGAATTGAGTATCAAGTATAATCGGTGATTTATTATTATTATATTCTATTTTAAAGTATGTTACTTTCTGTTTTAGTGTAAACGTAGGGATTGTGAGGGTGTTTTTGTCACACATGGCACGTGCAGGGTTTGCCACTATAAATAGAGACCCATTTATTGCAACGGGGCTCTCGCCTGTCAGCTGACATAAAACTTTGCTATAGTCGACATCGTTCAGTGTCATTCTTCATTTCACTTCAGCCTTCAGGTATATAGACTAATCAGGTTATTAAGTTTGACTAGGTTAGTCAATAGACGAGCGAGTCACTCTTATCAACCTAGTTTATTAATACAGCAAAATTAGACCTTAATTATATTTCTGGCTTCCACATTTATTTCACCAAACTCAAAATTCAAGTGACAATTTGACGTTCTAATCACCATAGCCTAGTCTAGTAATTTTAAGAGTATCATTGCATTGGTATCTGAGACTGTCAAATATATTTTACTGATCTCATGATTTTTTGTACATTTTCAACCTGAAATAAATTACATTATTTGTATATACATTTTTCCATAGTTTGTCTTTCTATTTTCTCGTCAACATATTGCCACGCGGCAACGCAACAATTTCGCCATGTAGTGGGCGACATGTTGAGTTGTATTGTCTCGGAATAACTGCTCAGCCTGTCTGTTATTATTAAACAGTAAATCCTTGGGACATCCTAAAAATATGTTTGTTCCCGATTTACGGCCGCATGGATAAAAATAGCGGTAAAAGATAATGCATGGCCTATTGTGTAGTATAAAGCAAACATTTCCACCGGCTAAAAATCCAAATCAGCACATGAAAGTTTCCATTGCCTTCCAATACAAAGTTTTTATTGCGGTCAAATTTACGATCACTTGTCGGTCTCTAGGTTGTTGAGAAAATGGCCACCCATGCCAGCGAAAACGAAGATTGTGTTCTCTGTTTATCAATTTTTTTTCAAAAACCAACGTGTCTTGTACGAAATATAATTATTCGTGCAGAAATAATTTATATCAATACAAAAATAAAAATAGAATTTTGTCGCAATCCCTCATGGAATTTTTGGCCGTCTAAAATAAAACTTGCCTCATGGGATTTTTGACAGTCTAAACTAAAAAAAAATTCCTACATACCTCATGGAATTTTTCACACCTTAAAATCAGAAACAAGGATAATTTTTAGGATGGCCCTACCAATGTTAGTGTGATACTGTAAGTGACATGCATGAAATGACTTGTGCCCATGCTAATGAACCGTATTCGTTCACGCGTGAGCGAGGCTAGTCACCACAGGTGTCACGTCATTACAGCGATCAGACAGTCAGACAGATTGAACAATGCCCCAGCCATAAATATCGCGCCCCTGTTGTATATCGAGACAGTGTTGAAAAAAGTAGTGCAGTTTCGTCTGGCAATTACGGTAGATCTAAATCTGGTTGCAGTCAATTCTGAACCATGTTAGAATCTTCAAAGGAGCATTTTATCAGCCTTTCCCAATAGCGTCGGACCGACTGGACATGTCAAGTAAAACAGAGGGAGGTCCGGCAAAATACCCAGCCACATCAGACCAACAATCCAGTTATTGTTTTGGGCAGTTTTGTTTTTTGGTTGTTTTCTTGGTCTCACAAGGTAAGAATCGGCCCATTGACCACATACTGCCTGGTTATTTTTTTAGCACTCGCCGTCACCGTAGGTGAGACGGAGGGAGCTATGGATTCTCCCTCCGTTTTTTTTTTGCCTCTTCTTTTGCCTATAAATTTGTAAGAAAATAAGCTAGGATAACAATTTTTGGTATGTGGGTTACTTCCAGGTGGATAATGGACAGGTTAAAATATTTTTAATCTGAATTCAATATGCAAGGTCGCAGAGGAGAAAATGATGATGTTACGGCGTTGGGCCGTCCGTAAACAATTCGTTTCCGGAGCATATCTCTGAAAGTACTTGTCCGATTGTCTTCAAATTTTACACACAACACCCCTAGGGGGTCTAGTTGTGCCTTTTGGGGGTATTTGAACTTTGACCCACTTCTGGTTCAGAACTATGACCTATTTGGACGTTTTGACGCTCACTTCGTTTCCAGAGCAGATCTCGAAAAGTACTGGGCCGATGACAGTCATATTGCACATACATGTTCTCTAAGGTCCCTAGTTGTGCCTTTTCAGGTTTTTGGACCTTGACCTTGAAGTTGACCCAGCACTTTGACCTAATTTATAACATCGGTAAATCCGACTTAAAGATTTTGCAGAATATCATGAAAACCGCTCAAGATAGCTACACCATTACTATAAAACAAATTGTGAGGTTTCAGGAGAGAATGCATCTTGAAAAATTTCAAGTCGATAAAATTAAAAATGGCCGCCTATCGGCCATTATTCACCTCGACAGGCCTGATATTGCGGAATATCATGAAAACCGCTCAAGATAGCTACACCATTAATATCAAATAAATTGTAAGGTTTCAGGAGAGGATGCATCTTGAAAAATTTCAAGTTGATAAAATTCAAAATGGCCGCCTATCGGCCATTATTCACCTCGACAGGCCTGATATTGTGAAATATCATGAAAACCGCTCAAGATATCTACACCATTACTATAAAACAAATTGTAAGGTTTCAGGAGAGGATGCATTTTGAAAATATTCAACTCGTCCAAGTTCAAAATGGCCGCCAATCGGCCATTATTCACTTTTCCATGGCCGTTATTTGGTAAGCCGTGCTAGATGGCTAGACCATTACTATAAAACAAAATGTGTGATTTCAGGAGAGGATGCATCTTGAAAAAATTCGACTCGATTAATTTCAAAATGGCATCCTATCGGCCTTTATTCACTTTCACATGGGCGATATTTGGTAAACCGTGCTAGATAGCTAGACCATTACTATAGAATGAAATGTGAGATTTCAGCTGAGGATGCATCTTGGAAATTTCAACTTGATCAAATTTAAAATGGCCGCCTTTAGGCCATTATTCACTTTCACATGGCCGATATTTGGTAAACCGTGCTAGATAGCTAGAAGATTACTATAGAATGAAATGTGAGATTTCAGCTGAGGATGCATCTCGAAAAATTCTGACTTGATCAAATTCAAAATGGCCCCCTATCGGCCATTATTTACTTTCACATGCCCAATATTTTGCAAACTGTGTTAGATTTTAGTCCATTACTAGAAAACAAAATTTGAGGTTTCGGGGGAGGATGCACCCTAAGTTTTTAACTAGTCTATATCGAATTCAAAATGACCGTAAATCAGCTATTACTTATCTCGATTGGCCTGATATCAGGTAAACCGTGCCAGATAGGTAGACCATTACTGGGATTACTGGATTACTGGGATTACTGATTAGAATCATTAATTTCAATGGAGGTTTGCAATCTCTGACAGACTGTCTAGTTCTTATCTTACTCTTAGACTTGGCTTCTTAGCCTAGTTGTCTTGCGTCTTGATTTTTAACCTAGCCTAGGACTACATTAATAACCCTACACAAAATTGCTCAAATCAAATTCTAATTCGGAGCGGGAGCTCCTGGACTTATGTAGTCTTGTTTGTTTGGTAAAAGTTTAAAGTTTAAAGGACCTACTGTCCAGTGAAATTTTGAGCTTATTGGGAAAGACTGTATTATATTTGCTATGTACATATTTTAAACTGTATGGATATGACAATTTGTTCAGTAAGGCGATTTTTTTTTAATTAGTTGGTTGACAAAACGGCCGAGTCACAAAAAAGCAAAATAAGAAAAAAAATTAAATTGAATAAACATATTTTTTTATTGCCGCCGGCCCTCTGTTTGCCGGTGAATAGCTAAACCTGCTAGTAGATTTAGATGAACACAGATTGTTTTAATTGAAAAAGCATTTGGATTTGAATTTTTCTACCATACGACCACTAGTTTATATAGAAAAATAAGTTGACCAGTACAAAAAGTAATCTCATTTTTTTTTAGTTTTTCCGACCCCGAGTTGGTGAACGATAAAGTTGACCAGTATTTTTTAAAAAAGTAATTGAGATTTTTTTTTTTTTTTCTGTCCTCCTGCCCTAGGTTTAAAATAATAACTTCTGTCAACCAACTAATATAAAAACACTGGCCTAAGAAATATGCCCATCAATTATATAACTATTTTAGTTATTTTATAATGCTGTCCAATATTATGCTCTGTGTTATTTATTTTCAGCATTTATTATATGAGGATCCAAAGAGATGGACATTTTCATTTAACAATTATGCTCTTTTAACCAGGCTGGAAATTCATAGGCATAAACCGGTAAGCTGTTTTATTAAGCATCCCCAATACTATTGGGATGCTTATAGTGTTCCGCCATGTGCATATGAGGAATTTAGCTCTCACTAAGCAGGGCATGAAATAAGGATTTTTTGCCTGGTTGTCCGCCAGACCACCAGGTTAACTTTTCAGGTCTGCATGATTTTTTAAGAAATCCGAATTTTGGGACAAAGAAAACGATATGCTTATAGTGTTTAGCATTATTCTGTCTCTGCCGCCGTCGCCATGTGCATATGAGGAATTTAGCTCTCACTAAGCAGGGCATGAAATAAGGATTTTTGGCCTGGTTGTCCGCCAGAGCACCAGGTCAACTTTTCAGGTCCGCATGATTTTTTAGAAATTCGAATTTTGGGACAAGGAAAACAATATTTATTTTTATGCCTCCTGCGGTCGGAGGCATTATGGAGTCGGTTTATCTGGGTTTTTTTTTAATGGGAAGGTAAGACAGGAAGGGGGGTGATCAAGGCCAATAAAAAAAATGCAGGCAGGGTGGGCACAAATATTAACAAATATTTATTTTCAGTTTTTTTTTTCATTTAAGCAGTAGCCTCTGTGGATTACATTTATTTACGGGCGGGGAGGGTCAGGCCGAGTGAGGGTGGGGGACTGGGGGGGGGGGGGGGTCAAGGCCAATTTGATATTTTTTGTCAGGGGGGCTGTGGAGGGTTCAAACCAAATTTGAACAAAAACGTAGGGGGGGGGGGCAATACAATTTTTTTTTTCTATAACCTCCATCCGGATTACTTTTTTTAAATGGGAGGGTAAGGCAAGAAGAGAGGAAGATCCAGGCCAATTAAAAAAATCCAGCAAGTGAACAAGTGATTTATTACTGTTTCTTTTTTTAAAGACGTGCAGTGCAGCCAGGGTGCGTACAAGTGGGGTTTTAACAAATATTTGTTTCAAGGGTCTTTTTTTCATTTAACGCAGTAGCCTCTCCACATTTCTTTACAAGCGGGGATAGTCAGGCCTGGGGGGGGGGGGGGGTCGGTTGGGTGGTCAAGGCCAATTTGATTATTTTTTTGCTACAGGGGGGGGGGGAGGGTTCAAACAAATTTGAACAAAAAAGGGGGCCAAGACAAATTTTTTTTTTGTCTATGACCTCCGTTCGAAATACATTTTTTTTCGAATGGGAGGGTAAGGCAGGAAGGGGAGTGATAGCCTTTACAGCGCAGGCATAACTTTTCTAGTTCTAAATAAATTAATTTTAAAACAATAGCTGGTTATTCCCTGCGAATTCCCCACTTATTTCAGGTGTTAAAAGGTTAATGCGCCATAGACAGAAACAATTTGCATATTTTTGTAAATCTTAGCAATTTTTGACTTGTTGTCCGAAGGAAACCCTGAGATTGATACTGGGTTGTCTGGCTGCAAAATGGGTTGTCTCGGAGGCCTGGAATGCCCTTATTTCGTGACCTGACAATAAATTAACTGATAAATTTCTTTATTTTTTTACAGACTTGACCTATGTGCCTTGGCAATTCTTTCCATATATTTCTTTGGGTACCAAGCCATAAGTGGCCATTTTCTAAAATGGACGCCTAAAAAACTTGTGAGCACGATATGTTATTAACCGTTGAATGGATGCCATTCAAATTTCATAGGATGTTTCCTCTGGGTATTTCTGATTTTGGGAATATTTCATTAAAAACAAAATGGCTGATGGAGAACATTTTAAAAAGTATCGCATTTAAATTTGATGTGGTGGTTCTCTGGGTATTTCTGATGATCTGATTAACCTTTGGAGAAATCCATCTGAAACGACATGGCTGACGAAAGACATTTTGAAAAAATGGTCGGCCAAAAAGCTTGTGGGCGCGATATCTCATGAACCATTGGTTGGATAGCATTTAAATTTGATGTGGTGGCTCTCTGGACATTTATGATGATCTGATTAACTTTTTTGGGAAGAATCCATTAAAACAAGATGGCCGACAGAGGACATTTTGGGGGGGGTGTGAGTGGGGCTGGTTTTAATTTTTTTTTACCTCCCGCCGTCACCGTAGGTGAGACGGAGTTTTCTTTTTGCCTCTTCTTTTGCCTATAACTTTGTAAGAAAATAAGCTAGGATAACAATTTTTGGTATGTGGGTTACTTCCAGGTGGATAATGGACAGGTTAAAATATTTTCAATCTGAATTCAATACGCAAGGTCGCAGAGGAGAAAATGATGATGTTACAGCATTGGGCCGTCCGTAAACAATTCGTTTCCGGAGCATATCTCTGAAAGTACTTGTCCGATTGTCTTCAAATTTTACACACAACACCCCTAGGGGGTCCAGTTGTGCCTTTTGGGGTATTTGAACTTTGACCTACTTCTGGTTCAGAACTATGACCTATTTAGACGTTTTGACGCGCACTTCGTTTCCGGAGCAGATCTCGAAAAGTACTGGGCCGATGACAGTCATATTGCACATACATGTTCTCTAAGGTCCCTAGTTGTGCCTTTTTAGGTTTTTGGACCTTGAAGTTGACCCAGCACTTTGACCTAATTTATAACATCGGTAAATCCGACTGAAAGATTTTGCGGAATATCATGAAAACCGCTCAAGATAGCTACACCATTACTATGAAACAAATTGTGAGGTTTCAGGAGGGGATGCATCTTGAAAAATTTCAAGTCGATAAAATTAAAAATGGCCGCCTATCGGCCAATATTCACCTCGACAGGCCTGATATTGCGGAATATCATGAAAACCGCTCAAGATAGCTACACCATTATTATAAAATAAATTGTAAGGTTTCAGGAGAGGATGCATCTTGAAAAATTTCAAGTTGATAAAATTTAAAATGGCCGCCTATCGACCATTATTCACCTCGACAGGCCTGATATTGTGGAATATCATGAAAACCGCTCAAGATATCTACACCATTACTATACCATTACTATAAAACAAAATGTGTGATTTTAGGAGAGGATGCATCTTGAAAAAATTCGACTCGATGAAATTCAAAATGGCCGCTTATTGGCCATTATTCACTTTCACATGGCCGTTATTTGGTCAACCGTGCTAGATGGCTAGACCATTACTGTAAAACGAAATGTGAGATTTCAGATGAGGATGCATCTTGAACAAATTTGACTTGATCAAATTTAAAATGGCCGCCTTTTCGGCCATTATTCATTTTCACATGGCTGATATTTGGTAAACCGTGCTAGATGGCTAGACCATCACCTGATTACTATAAAACAAACTGTGAGTTTTCGGGGGAGGATGCACCCTGAAAATTTTTAACTAACGAATTCAAAATGGCAGACAATCAGCATTATTTACCTCGATAGGCCTGATATCAGGTAAACCGTGCTAGATAGCTAGACCATTACTATAAAACGAATTGTGAAGTTTCGAGAGAGGATGCCTTTTAAAAACTTTCGACTCAATCGAATTCAAAATGGCCGCCTATCGGCCACTATTTACTTTCACATTACTGATATTTGGTAAACCGTGTTAGATAGCTGGACCATTACTAAAAAACAAAATGTGAGATTACAAGAGAGGATGCATCTTGAAAAAAATTGACTCGATAAAATTCAAAATGGCCGCCTATCGGCCATTATTCACTTTCACATAGCCGGTTTTTGGTAACCGTACAAGATGGCTAGACCATTACTGAAAAACAAAATGTGAGATTTCAGGAGAGGATGCATCTTAAAAAATTTTGACTTGATCAAATTCAAATTGGCCTCCTATCGGCCATTATTCACTTTCACATGGGCGATATTTGGTAAACCGTGCTAGATGGCTAGACCATTACTATAGAATGAAATGTGAGATTTCAGCTGAGGATGCATCTTGGAAAATTTTGACTTGATCAAATTCAAAATGGCCGCCTTTAGGCCATTATTCACTTTCACATGGCCGATATTTGGTAAACCGTGCTAGATAGTTAGACGATTACTATAGAATGAAATGTGAGATTTCAGCTGAGAATGCATCTTGTTAACTATTGAATTTTTTGACACATTTCTTTTCTACATATGACCTATGTGACTGGGCTATTCTTCCAATACACATATATTTTTGGGGCACCGAGCTATTTTCCAAAATGGCTGCCCAAAAAGCTTATGGGCACAATAACTTATGAACCGTTGGTTGCAATGCAGTCGTATTTGATAGCATGATTCTCTATTTATTTCTGATGATCTGATTAACTTTTGGGTTGGATCTATTAAAAAAAGAGATAGCTGTCGCAGCCATTAAAAAAATAAATTTGGGGGGGGGGTGTGGCAGCGGCGTACATTATTTTCTCATAATTTTTCTTATATATATTGAATTGGTCCTGGACTGACCTGGAAATATCTACACTCCTTCAGCAGTGTCATCTGTCCATGTGTAGACAATGCTAACATTCTTCTTTGGCTTGGATACAAGGCAGTGGTCAAAAACCCGGTCAGTGGGAATTCCCCTTCTACCAAGCCCATGGTCGCTGAGTGGACCTGCAACCTGCCAACACCAGGAGACCCTAACCTTCCCAGTCTTTGAGCTGAGTGAGAGGGCTGGTTTTAAATCTAGGAGATAAGCCTATCTGACGGGGATGCTTTTATTGTTTTTCATGCCAAAAACAGTCACATCTAGTTTAAAATGAGCTTAGAATTCACTGACTTGATTTGTGGTTTGATTCATGTTTAAAATCTGATATATAATAATGTTTAGAATCTCATAAATGTACCTGAATTGAACTTGATTTTTTCAGGTACTGTACCACCATGTACAGGTACCGGGTACTTCCTGTTCATGAGGTACAGTTACAGGTACCCGAAAAAATGTACCTTAGTACAGGTACAGTACATGTATGTGACCCCAACGCTGGCATTCACATGTGCTAGACTATAATATATACATTAATATTTATATAATTAATCATGGTGTATCTTCTTATTACATTCTATCAACAATTCAATACTGTTGTATCGTGAAAAAATGTTTAATTAGTGCTATGTATTTTTATTTTACCATTGGACATGAAGGGCTGGGCTCTACCGACAGTTCACCTCTGAGTGATAGATGCGCGGTGATTTAATTTCTCACACAAAACCTCCAATAGAAGCCGCAAGTAAACTTTTGGCATTTGACACTGGAGAATAATTTTTTTTATTCTAATTAAAGCAATTAGAAATTTACTGTAGTATAGTAATGATATAGTTGCAGCCATTGATAGTAGGATTTTTTATTCCAGACAACAGGGCAAGTAAACTGATTTTTATCTGCCCTAGTGATTTTTAAAAGACATGGAAGTGGTACTGCCAATAGCCGTAACTCTCGATCGGCGGTCAGCATAGCCGAACGCAACGCTACTTGTGTCTGAAATTTACATTAAATCTCCTTCAATCTAAGCAATATGTGGGTATATTTAAGGCCAGTGAATTGACTTTTTCTTAATTACAGATTATATAAATGAAGCCTTGGTCGATCGTCATGAATTTATCAACAATAATTGTATTAAATGAAACGATGTACATACAGTGCTAGTCAATGCATTGACAGATCCCCTATTATCGCCCATTGGCGTCTTTGGAGATGTCGAGAGTATTGTTGTTTTATTAATATTGAAACCACCTTTCTGGTGTGATCTTAAAGCTGTGTTTTATTTGTGCGAGTGCAGTACATTTTCACAAAAATTAAAAACTGATTTTGCTCGGAGGTAAATAATGTCGACTTGTCAAGAGGAGTGATAAAATTGTAGGGCTAAAACTATGAAAACTTTACCCCACCACCCGGGCAGCCGATGTGGACAGTTTATCCGACCTGGGCCATCTGCAGCCGATCGGACATTAATGTCAATGGCTATAGTTATATGGCACAGTTTGCCAAATATGTATGAGGAATCTTAAAGTAAATTATGGCCCATAGTCAGACATTTTGGACTCTTTGTTTTCAAAATAGAATAGATGGAATAGACTTGAAGCGATACATCAAAAAAATGTTGTCTGAATCGTGGTGACCAGAAAATTTGCCGATCAAGAAAACGTCGCTCATTTAGGTCACAGAAAGGTCGGATGTGAACTTAATTGAGATTTGGTCCTCATGTTAACTTACCGTATATATATATGTCAAGTATAATGTGCATTCCAGTAAAGCGAAACAGGTTATAGCGCTAAAAAGGTTTGTGAGACGCGCCACATGTGGACAAACTATTTGATTTCAGGTCTAAAAAAGTGTGATTGAAGTGATCTGGCGTCCTGCGACCCAAAACATTGACCCTTCAAGTACAATACACATGTCTTTTTATGTACCATGAGATATATTCTTATTGTAATTAAATCAAGAGAAAATGGTATAATGCGTAACTAAAGATCTTCTAAGCTTTTATTTGATTGATGACGCTTGGTTATCAGGCCTTAAATTTAATTTTCAGGCCAGTAAACAGGAAGACTACCACCTTGAAAATTCTAGTAGTTTTCAAATATGCCTTGGTAGACCAAGGTAAAGTAGAATGATTTAGGTCTGTAAAATCCAAGGTCAAATATTTTCTAATCGCAGACACATTCCACCTTCAGTGCAAAAAGAAAGCTCAGACCTTCGTGATTGGAGTTTTATTTTAAAGCAAAAGCCCTCATTGTGTTCATTCTTTTGACAAGTCAAGATTGATTCCAAGCGAAAAAAAATTAGCTGATATATTATTCATCAGGGTCTAATTTGTCTGGAGTAGCGGGGTAGTCAGTTCATGCACATAAAAAGTCGATGCAATTTTTGCTGGAGTAAATACCAACTATGTGCTATGTGCAAATTTATAGCTAGAATGCAAATGCTATAAAATCTATGTATTTTTTGTTTTTCCAGGCTGTACCAGTAAAGATGCTTGAAAGGTCTCTGTTTAGCACCAGATATGTTTTTGTCGAGAACAGCTTTACCCAGTAAGTTACAGTACAGATGGTAATGGTTAGCACAGTAAATTTAGTTTATGCTGAAGGTCTTTTACCTCTTTTTTCGCCTATAACTTTTGAAGAAAATAACATAGAATAACAATATTTGGTATGTGGGCCACTTCCAGGTGGATAATGGACAGGTTAAAATATTTTTTATCTGAATTCAGAATGCAAGGTCACAATAGAGTTTGAATGGATTTGTGATGTTATGGCGTTGGGCCGTCTGTCAACATTTCGTTTCTGGAGCATATGTCAGGATCTACTTGTCCGATTGTCTTCAAATTTTACACTAAACACATCTAGGGGGCCCAGTTGTGCCTGTTGGGGATATGAACTTTGACCTATTTTTGGTTCAGTACTATAACCTATTTAAACATTCTCCGCCACAACACATCCCCAAAACATGTGATTTTCACTTATAAGTACATGTGTAAGTTACCTGAAAGGTGTGGAAACAGACTGGGAAATATCAACATTTTATTTGGACAACCTATGATACTATATGTTTAGCATTTTTCCATCTCTGTGCCGTGGGCATATCCACAATTTGATGTTTTTATTGGACATTTATAATTTTGTTGGCACATTATTTTTTACATATGACCCATGTGCCTAATTATTTCTTGGGGCACCCAGCCATATGCGGCCATTTTACAACATATAGTCAGGGTGTCAAACTAGAAAACTATGATGTCGCTGAACATTTTTAGTACAAGCAAGAGACCACTTTTAATATTATCTTTAACATTCCTAGATACCATATTGAGGTGTCTCCAAACTGAAATTTTTCTTTTGAAGTATTCTATATGCATTTTAAAAACATACCTATTTCTGGTCTATTTTAGCGGTAAAAGGAAGTTTTATTAATTCTCCGCTTTGACATAATCTTGCATAACACAAGCCCTTCTACACAGATTAGCCTGATTTTTTTAATCTTAATTGAAAATAGCCTGGTCATTACTGAGTAATAGACATAACTTGATATCTCGAATATGAATAGTTGTTTTTAAATTGACAACGTAAAAATAAGCCCCCAAAAAATTAGATAATTATTCAATCTGTGAAAGTTGAATTTTGAATTTATTATCTGGTTATAGCTTTTTTAGTATAGATTAGTTACGTAATTATGCATTTTCCGGGATGCAGGCATATTTTAGTATACAGTCGCTGCGCAGTCCCTGTAGCTCGCAATTTTAAATGTGTAAGCCGCTCAACCAAATCACACGTAATTTTGTATAAAGGCACTGCACTATATGGTTGCAAAACAAAGGGATGGTGATTATAGTTTAGCATTGTTAAAAAATTATTTGTGAACGCAATATCCAAAAAATATCTAATCTGAGGTGATTATGTAGGGATTGCTTATCTGTTTTACCAGAGGTTTTGGTAGCGTTTTAGCAATTTTAATAAAATAGCGGTCATTTGAATGTTGTAATATCGTTATTTCAAGAACCGCTTCTCAGCATTACTTGTGATTGATAAGTAAGCACTTAGCAGCACGAATGCAAATGAAAAAGTTTGGTCGCAGCTCAGTGATTTTCAAGAAAATTGTAGTTATTTGTCATTTTGTGATACCTTTTTGTTGTAATCTAATCATTTTGTCTGACAACGATAGTTTACTATAATAACAGTAGCATCGGGACCCAGTACGTCTGACTTTCTAGCCATAACTGAACTGGGCGGGCCATCGTTTGTGGACCAGCCGGAATAAGACATGAACAAGATGTGATGTTTTATCACTGATCGAACAAGTTGAGCATTTTTGTATTGTTGGTCAAACATGTAAGTAAGTTCATATATAACTGAAGCTGTGGCCACACAACCTTATAAAAGAAAGAACTGCAAACTAAAAACAGTTAGCGAGATGATCACTTCTTCCGAAGCACTATAGCGAATCTGGATGGAGGTCGAAGGAGCAGGCATTCTAAAGATGTAGTAAAATTAATTTTACAATGTTCCACTAAAATACTCTTGTAAATGTCAATTATGAGCTCAGGTTGGCGAATATAGAAACAACATTATGGATACTAGAAAGAAACACTCTCATACGACTGTACATGATAATATCAGAGGTATAGAGACATGCACAATCATATCTGGTGTTATTCATCTGTAATTATGAGTTTGATACAGATAAGTTCTTTGATTGACATTTATATTCAGTGATGACTAATATACTGGTGATGTTTCTTTGTTGTTATTTATTAGATGTATATAGCCCAAGAGATATAGACTAGGTAGAATTTGAAAAAATGTTAATGGTGGAGGCATTTTGTGTTTACGGCTGGGAAACATGTGTTCTAGATGTATAAATATGTCCTAAATCCAATTATGGTGTTTGCCAGGCTGGATTTTGAACGATTAATCCTGTAATAATAAATTCCAAAATGGCCGCCACCGAAACAACTAAAATCTCTTAATTGTCATATCTTTGGTACCAAACATGATAAAAACACAAATAAAACATATATTAATACATTGTTGGACACAAGGAATCCATTGGTACCATTACTTAGTTGATAATATGTAATTAAATTAACATATGAATCATATCTGAACTAAATTGGCTCTTTTTTCACAAATCATGATAACTACTCTAATACAAAAAAGAGAATATTTCAAACACCTAAAGATATTTTTGTGATAGACATATCGTCAGTATTCTCGATCCACACACATGCTACATAGGTTGCATCATGACAAATAGGTTCACCCGAACCAAATTATCGATGAATGTCCATCAGCCATGAACGCTCATGCGAAGGACATGGTCTTCACAATGAACCGCTCTTCTCAAAATATCATGCCTTCTTGGACTTAAATCCAGAGCAAACATCAGTGGGGTACCTACCCATAATACAAGCTCCAGCACATGAACTGGATAAACTGAACACTGTTGTCATGCGAGTGTTGCACGTAGCAGAATCACTGCAGCAGGAACATGCATATCTTTCTAACAGTCGATGTTAACACTGTATGTAAAGCTGATGGAACTTAAGTGGTCGATACAATGATGTAGGCCTATTTATACCCAGCCTCGGTGGGCTGCATATATGAATGAACTTTCTTGACATTTTGGGCTGCCACATAGATGAATGTGGCTTGTGTGAGCTGTGGATAGAGTGTGATGTTTTGGGTGTTAACACCGCTCAGAGAGTGATGGCAGGTAAGGGCTATGTACGTTCAATGAGAACGCATAAACTCACACTGCACAGCTCTTTGTCGAATATTGCTTCCACGGCTGAATGATCACCTGAATAGTGTTGATGAGGGGTTAAGCACAGAGCTAGCTTCCATTGGAACACCCTCTGACACTGACGATATAGCACAGATGGTGGAGAAACTGATATCTGGAAGATTCCGCCAACCCATGATTGATTTATTTAAACTTCTCAAAGAAGATAATCCAAACGCTGAATTCTGGTGGGATTATACATCGTTATGGTTAGCATATTGCTTGAGTTCACCAGGGCACAACGTGATGGGTCATGGGCCCTATACATTTACACATTCTTTTTCAGATACAACAATGTAAACTATGCCCAGTGGGGTACAATCTAGGCTCTCACAGAATTTTCTTCGTGAGTTTAAGCAAGACAATTTTGTAGTGAAACACGCCGATCGACAATTCAAGTTTCTACAAATCACAGCACTGAATGGCTGAATGCTAGCAGAAAGACGTGTGGATGCCTAGTGGGCGTCATCAGGAGAGCTCCTGCATTGAGTAGGTGGACGTTGGGCATACAACCTAGGAACACTCATAGCATCACAGGCAAAAATAATGTTCCATACAATCGATGAGGAGGAGGATGATAATGATGATGATGACTAGACACACAATGAGGCCACCACAGGACGGAGAACAAACGATGACAGAGATGAAGGCAGACTAGTTACTTCACTTAAGCAGATGAGTGTTCCATAACAAATCACAAACTCTGCAGAATGATGAAGTTGGATGAGTTTGTTAAGAAGCGCATGTGTGAGCCTCCGGAACAATATATCAGTATAACCCCCCCCCCCCCCCATTTATATGAATAAGGCCGAAACATTTGCTTTACTTTATACAATTGTGGAAGACGTCAAAGGCAAGCAAAACACAAGGTGGACAGAAACATATTGCAAAGGCGCATAACTGCCTATAGGGCATGTCAGTTGCACTATCACTTGCTACAACCAGTGGCATCCTGCATTCAGCAAACAATGTTTTGTAAACCGACGTATTGACACCAACAACTGTTTCCCTTGATGGAGCAATCTGTCTATTGATTGGTCAAGCGCTGGTGATGCATGGCTCTTGCCAAACCCCCAAATACCAAAACTTTTGCCAATACTGCGTACACGATGAGGGCCATCTTCATGAGGATTGATGTAATATTTGATATAGAAGTTTGTTATAGAAGTGAGTTCATCAAAGAAGGAACAGGAACCAAACGTAAGAAAAGTCATCAACCAGTCAGACGACAGATTGAAAATGAATTGGTTCCCTTTCGTCTGATTGTTCTAATTTCATGTCACTTGAAGACAATAAGAAAGACATAGCTTTGCTGCTATCCAACTACCTCATTGAGCACAGCCCAGCAGATAAAATAGTGGACTGGTGGTTGCTGGTAGATTCATTGAAGCGACTACTGTCAAGTCGATCATACCCAACTCTGGATTTGTCAAGACTTGAAGCTGACCATGAGGAAGCGGGCACACACCTACTTTTGCATTGTATTCATGCTCTCATGGAATCAATGGTGGTGTCACTACATGATACAGATGTCCTTGTCCTCCTGCTGGCGCACTATGACCAAATGGGATGTTCATTTCTACTCAGGAAAGCAGGAACATCTAAACATCCTAGATATATCCCAGTGCATGAACTTTGGAGACAAATACCATTCGATCAAGTGTCAGCTATATTAGCATTCCGTGCCATCACTGGGTGTGACAGTGTGTCACAATTTGCTGGTCACAGTAAGAAAACAACGTGACATGTGTGACAGCAACATCACAACTATTTAACCGATTTTCGAAAGGGTCAATATTCAGAAGGTACAACTAAATCTGTACCATATATGGAGTTCCTGGTGGAGATCAGAGTTGGGATTAATTCCTTTTTATCAATTCCAAAATCCATTCCAATTTCTTTTTATCAATTCCTGACTCAATTCCAATTCCTTTGGTTTTAAGAAAATTCAATTCCAATTCAATTCCTAAAAAGTCAATTCCTTATCAATTCCACCCAAGAATGCGATTTTTGATATAGTAGTATTGTTTATTTTACTGATATGTGCATAATACATTTATACAGGGATTTTATAATAATATTTTTAAAACACCCAGCCCAGCTTGGGCTTATATATCAGTTTAAATACAAGTTTAGTCATTGACGTCACGTGAGTTTTTAAATATAATTAGTCAATAAAAAATTAAAACATACATGTAGTTTAATACTAATTTAAATGTAGCAATGCCATTATTTTACACCAGACTATTTTGTTTTACTGAGGTTACTAACATTAGAGAGACATATAAAAACAAATATAATAAAATAATTAATTATATAACAATGTAGTTCTCCTACTCCAGGCTATATCTACAAAATCTAAGACACATTTATCATTACAAGACATTACATATATAAATTTATTCTCATTATCAAGCAATATAAAATTTGGGGAATTAAGGCTAATCTTGTCATACATTATTTCTCTATATACAGCATAGGTTGGGCAAATACAAATAAAATGTTTTTCATCTTCAGGCATATTTACATAAAAAGGACATAATCTATTTTCCGGTTGTATAGTTCGGTATCTGTCTGTCTCTACCATTAAGGGAAAGATGCCTACCCTAAGTTGGGCAAACAGAGAACGTTTTCGTTTTGAAAGTGTTTACAAACGTAATTCTCCGCATCGAATGATATGATACATAGAACAGCGGTTTAATAACACTTGATATAAAATAAAATAATAAATCCTGATATAAAACATAATATTATTTAAAAATGTTACACTTACTAAACTTTATTATTAGTAGGGTGGAGTACATCTTTACTACATGAGGACGGAGTTGTACTCGTGTGGATGCGGAGTTATTTCTGAGCGCGTTATTTTTTCTATAAACTAACTGTTACTCCACAATTGCCATCAACACGGCAGTGTAATTAACACAATGTCTCGCGACAAGCCGTATAGCAGGTGCAACTTGAAACTCTATAAGTCTGACCCTGTGGAGGCTACGGCGTGTCGACCCACACCTCACTCGAAAAAACTCTGCAATTGCAGAAAAATGCGCTTGCCATGTATAGAAGGTTGTAAAATAATATCACAAACGTGGTGATGAATGCAGACATATCACACACCTGGACAGTGAATAAGTTAAACATGTACAATTAAGTTCTACTGCACATACCATAAGCTGTTCTAGTTATGGGATATACCTTATGATTTCCCTTCCTGGATCGTGGATAATTTGCATAGCGATTGTGAGCTTTATGGATATGCACACGTTTTTCTAGTGGGTAAAATGACCTAATGTATGTATTGTTTATGACAATTACGAGCCAATTTAGTTCAAATAATATAACCCCTTAAGTTGATTTGTTTATATTTTATCAAATAGGTAATAGTACCACAGGATTCCTTGTCTCAGACGATGCCCTGATAAGTTCTACTTGTACTTCCACAAACTACACTAACCCTCGCAGTAACATACAGTAGGACGTACATCAGTAATTTTTGCTTCTTGATTTTTGGGTTATTAAATCAAACTATTGATTTTTTTATAAAAATAAAGTGTATTAAACCTTTGGATGTTATTGATGTGTCTTTTATCAAAAATATCTTTAATTGTTTGAAATATTATCTTGTTCGTATTACGTGTACAGTATTTATGAAAAACGAGCCAATCTAATTCAGATATGGTTCCTATGTTAATTTGATTACATCTTATCAACTAAGTAATGGTATCAATGTATTCCTTGTGTCCAACAATGTATTAATGGATGTTTTATTTGTGTTTTTATCATGTTTGGTACCAAAGTTATTGCAATTAATAGATTTTAGTTGTTTCGGTGGCGGCCATTTTTGAATTTACCATTACAGTAGTAATTGTTCAAAATCTAGCCTGGCAAACACCATATTTGGACTTAGGACATATTGATACATCTAGAACATATGTTTGCCAGCCGTAAACACAAAATGCCTCCATGACTTTTTATAAGCACATTTCTTCAGATTCTGCCTAGTCTAATATGGAATGAGACAACCATGCATATTGATCTTCATATATTCTGTTGGGGGAAAGATATCATATAGTGTGAATGTTTACTTTATACAAACGTGTAAATACATTTTAGCCTTATAGGCCTATATGTGGCTCATTTTAAGAAAATAGTCATTTTGGATACAAAATATTTTTTGATGGAAAGGCATTAGATAATCGCATATCACTCATAAAAATCAAATCTACACAAATTTTTACTATCAACAACGAAAGAAAACCACCAAATTATTTAGGCCATATAGCCAAATGGGAAAATGTTTTATCAGGTATACCATACTTCTACAGCTATAAAAGGGGGTAATTCGGATCTAGCGTGATGATTTCCCTGAACAATTTGACATTTTTCTTTGTTTATTTACACGTTACGTTTCGGTAAAGGCAATAAACATGCGTGTAAATCCCTTTTATTTGCATGCTTCAGTAAATATTTTTTACATATGCAGTGTATGTGTAAACACAAAAATGTATTTTCACTTTTGTCTAAATTAAATATTTACATTATACGGCATCTTTTCCCAATTGATAGAGATCGCAAGGGATGGCATCAAAAGATATATTATCTAAACAGTCTAGATATTGTATTATTTTGATAGTTTCTTCTCATGCATCAATCAATGTATCACAAATATCGATGTTTAGGAATTGAAAGAGCTACAATAGCGAATTTGCTACCCACACAATGTTCTCTAATTATATTACAAGCATGTTAATCGTGAAAAACTATGGGACATACGTGATGATTTGCTAACTATTCGCATTATTAATCAATGATGTTGAGCTATGTCATTGGTCTTTGGCAGACTTAGCAACCTTGGTGAAAATGTATGATTGAAACCGGAAAACGGGATTCAGCTAAGCCCAATCTCCGTCAAGCCGCCGAAGTGGAGGGGGTGATATCTCTCACATAGAGCGTGGGAGCTTCCCCAATTGTTTAATCTTGGAAAGCCTCATATGCAGTCTGGTTTTATTTCCGGGCTCCTTTATTGGCTGAAGCAGTAGGTTACCTCATATCAAAAGATTAACATGTAAATTCACATAATCATGGTCAATGGTGATTAACCACAAGAATCCGCGTGATCAGCAGTGTGCGGTCTTATACTAGTCTGGTAATAAAGAATTCGGTCCAGTTTGACACTAGTGAAATAAGCTACCCTTCGACTATGTGCCTCTAGAATAGGTGATCGAGTTGAGCGAAGGCTACAGCTTATAAAGTCTGTGGTCGTCAGGACATGAGGTAACTCTCATCAATAGTAGTAGTAGTAGTAAATTGTTGCTTTACGTCACTTTTCAACAATAATGGTCATTTAAGTGACAATGTAATATGATAAAAACAGTGCAGTCTATTGATGAGATGAATGATGTACACATCACATGCGTGAGGGGGAGGGGGGTGATAGCGCATGGTGGGTTTTGAGAGTGTTTTCCTTCACTCGCCCAATAAGGGGTTATGGGCATGTCTAGGGGATTTACCTTCAGGCATGCCCAGACGTCCAGAGACTTTTTTGTTCAAAAGCGGCTATCGCCGGGTCGGATAGTCCCCAGAGTAACAATAGCTAAGGGTAACTAACTCCATTAATCCCACGTGTGAGACATATTGTCAAACACTCTATTGTCGGTTGTTTCAAGGCTACCACGACCAACATCAGTGCCTGGACTGTATAGTGACACTGCACTAGCAGTGTCTGCACTGATACGGGAACTGCATTGGCACCGCTGTTCAACGGAATAGCCAGCGAACGCCGCTGGCAATTAATCAATGGAGCACCAGGGGAAGGAAACACTCTTTACCAATTCACTCTCATACTCATGTCATCTGTTGCATAACATTATGTTTTATCAACCATATTGTATTGTTTTTGATGTAGGCCCACTACAAGGTAATTTACATAACCTTCTCGCCAGAGAAGTGTCGTCAAGCCTTTTTAATTATATATATATATATATATATATAGACGTTCTGTTATTTTAAGTTTCTCGTGCTGTATATGGATTGTGTGATCGATTCCAATTCATTCTAGTAAAACTGCAATAATAGAACATGTATGTATGGCATGGCTATGCATCTTTCTATTGATAGATCTACTTCATATTTTTGAACAACCATAGACCGATGGTTGCCTGCAACAAGGTGAAATGACACTCTTCTCTATTTTCACATGTTTCACTAATGTGATACCTGCGCTGGTCACGTTGGTTTGAGACAAGTCGCCCATGTCAAAGGTTTGGTTGTGGTCAATTGGACTTCAATAGGTATATTTTCCAGTATAGTACTTAAGTATGTTTGTAATGCTTTTTTGAAAGTAAAAATCTCAGCTAAATAATTGTTTTTGGTTCTTAATTTATTATAAATATATCTTTCGTCTATGGATCCCTGTGTTACTTTTATGTCTTTAGCATATATTATGCCGCTCTCTATCCAGGATTTATAGTTTATTACATGTTTTTTAGAAGCTGTTTCGTATGAGATCCATTTATTTCCCCATATATACGTGTTTAGTATTTCATCTCGTGATACAGGTTTCTCAGTTTGGTTCACTATGCGAAAACTAATAATAAAATTTTTATAGAATGATGGTAGGCTGTTTAATTTCTCAAAGACGAGGGAATCTGTGTAGTTTAATTTTGATATATCGTCGAAAGATCCCAGATATTGTTTGCCGTAGAAGGACCAGTTATTTTGTTGACTGTTAATAATTCGCGGAACCCATGATGCGCTTAGGGCTAGACAATATGTTTCAATGTCAAGCATGTTCACACCTCCATGTATGATGTCTTGTCCTAAAATATGGCGTTTTATTCTATCTCTTTTTCCCCAAATAAAATTAAACAGTAGTGTCTTAATTTTTTCAATTATATCGTTTGGAGGAATCAAATTTAGTAATAGAAAAGTTATTTTTGAAATAGAAAGAGTCTTTATAATTAGTATTTTACCGAAAATGCTTAATTCTCTCTTTTTCCACATGTCTAGTGTTTTCTCTAAAATGTCTATTTTTTTACTCCAGTTAAGGTCTTGACACTCTCTATCATTTTTCCCAACATAAATACCTAAGCATTTTACAGGTTTTGAAGTAAAATGTATTCCTAGGTAATCGTAATCAGTCTGTCCATCTGTTTCTGTTAAGTCTATGCCTATAGTCTTGTTTATATTCAGTTCTAAACCAGCCGCTTCAGTAAAATATTGTATTTCTGCTACCAATTCTTTTATGTTTGCTTTATTTTTCAAGAACACTGTGCAGTCATCTGCATATTGACTAAGTTTTATATATTTTTTCTTATGCATAAAGGCCGCTTCTAATATATGAATGTTTTTATTCTCTCTTATATTAATTGCCAGAACCTCTACTACTAAGATAAACAAAAGGGCTGATACAGGACGCCCTAATACCCCTCTTCATGGTAATCGTGGACGATAGATATCCATTATTTTTTAAACAGAAAACGGGGTTGGTATACATTGTCTTGATCCATTGACAAAACATTGGACCAAAATTGAACAATTTCAAAGATTCGAACATAAAGTCCCATTCTACTGAATCGAAGGCTTTCTTGAAATCTAAAAATTAGAGAGTGCCATTTTTAAATTTATTGTTTTCAATTATATCAGAAACAAGTCTAATATTCTGGCCTATAAATCTGCCTTTGATATACCCAGTCTGGTCGTCATCTATAACACTACAAAGCACCTTTTGCATACGTTTAGACATAATAAATGCTAGAATTTTGTAATCTGTATTAATCAGACTTATTGGTTTATTGTTGGCTATGTTTTCACGCTCTCCTTTTTTATATATTAGTGACATCACAGATTCTCTCTGTGATGGAACATGTAATTAACCTTATTAATTATTCCTACTTAATCCTGAGTAGGATTCCCTGAGTAGGGATACCGATTCTTTTCTACTGTGAAAGCACGATGTGGGCAAACGTGATAATTGTCAAGTAGGAACACGCCGGAAAGTCTTTAGAGAAAACATATTGTGAGCGACAGGTTATCTAGCATAAACCAATGTAATCATACACATATCTTATCCTGTG
This sequence comes from Flabesymbios commensalis, assembly GCA_964017125.1. Taxonomy (NCBI): domain Eukaryota; kingdom Metazoa; phylum Annelida; class Polychaeta; order Terebellida; family Flabelligeridae; genus Flabesymbios; species Flabesymbios commensalis. The sequence goes on along the minus strand of OZ024904.1, from coordinate 34,343,297 downwards.
ACATATTTTGAATGTGATGTGAAAATTTCAAATGAATTTGTGTATCCATTCCAAAGCTATGAAACATTGTATTAGGCTGTAGTTTGCTTAACCTGAGATAAACCGACTAATTATTGTAAAAATGGGTGATAATTTCAAAGGTTGAAAAAATACTGTAAAATTCATATTTCAGCTTGGAGACACCTGGTTCGGGTTTTTAGAGATGCTAGAGAATGTCTTGGCATTGGTCTCCATCTTGTACTAAAAATGTTTAGCGAAAGTGTAATCTAGGCACATATCGCAGTTTGACGCCCTGACTAATAGCTGCCTGAAAAACTAGTGGACATGAAATATTATGAACTGGTGGTTGGTTGGATATGGTGGTTCTGTAGCTATTTCTGGTGATCTGATTTACTTTTGGGGTGAATGAATTAAAAACCAAATGGCTGACGGCTACCATTTTGTCAAAAATGTCTCTAAATTTAAAAAAAGTTTTAGGAGGGAATTATCTTGATATTCTGATTAACTTTTGGGGGGAATGCATTAAAAACTGAAAACATTCATCTTGTTATTTTTGATGGACAGACCTGGAAATATCTAATTGAATGTTTTAATGTTCAACATCTAGTTTTCAATTTAGATACTGTGAATTTTTTGTATTTCATTTAATAAATTGCCATTTCTGTTCCACAGAGGATATCTAAATAATGTGGAATATACAGTACTTACGGAGTGGTTTAATCACTTGACATCTTTAGATGAGACGGAAGTAGACCTTTTTGGTAGGTTTCTGATTATTCAGTACCCAGCAAACACAAAACATTGGCCCAGGTTTGTTTTAATGTTGATTAGATGGTGGAACAACATTCAAACAACAATGTGTTAATGTTGTGTGTTTGCTGGGAAGATGAATGAATTCTTTTCTTTAGCATTTGGTCACTTATTCACCTAATGTATCCTTGAAATTCATGTCCAAATGACTTTTTCTCTCCAGTTTATTTACGTGCTTCACCAGAAGTTTGCTATGAAAGGATGAAACATAGAAACCGAAATGAAGAAGCGGGTGTTCCTCTTGTGAGTGAAGATATTTATCGGGATGCTTATAGTGTTTAGCATTTTTCCGCCGCCGCAAGCATATCTTCAATTTAGCTCTCACTAAAATGTTCACTTTTAAATTTTCTTTATTTTTCACGTATATGACCTATGTCACTGGCAATTCTTCCCATATATTTTTTTTGGCTCCGAGCTCAAAACCTCTATTTTCCAAGATGACCGCCCATAAGCTTGTGGGCACGATAACTTATGAACCGTTTGTTGGATTGCATTCAAATTTGGTAGGGTTGTTCTCTAGCTATTTCTGATGATCTGATTAACTTTTTGGATGAAACAATATGGCTGCCGCAGCCATTTAAAAAAGAGACATGGTGGGGATGGGGGTCATTTTTTTAACTTTATGAAATATTACAAAGGCAGCTAACCTGACAATTGCATAATGACCACCTGTCAATTAAACCACAGTGCTTATAGTCACAGCTGAATAAACAATAACGAGACATTCGGAAGCCATTTATATTTAGGTGTCTAACTCTAATTCCTTGGAATGCTTTCATAGTGACATATATCTAGTTTCCTAATAATTTCAGCTAGTCAGCAAAATCTCAGTTAGTCAGCAAAAACTAGAGACCTACCCTATATTAGCAGTTAGTAACCGCATCCTGGTTATAAACTGCACACCAAGATCTAACCAGGTTTTTCTTAGATAATTTTCAAATCTGTAAAAACTCCCCAGGTTTAGAAAATATCACAGGGCCGCTGTAAATCGCCAGAAGAATTATATCGTCATTTATTTATAGCCAGACATCCGTCACTGTGGCATCCCTTCGGAAATTTTGTAATATCATTAAATTGCAACATTTATTGTTAACGTATAGCACCATCAGAAATATGATATACTAGTGCAGCCTTATAGGCGAGCATCGTTATAACACGGTCGCTGGGGTCCAATAACTCAAATCGTGTTATAAGTGAATCGAGTTTTAATACAGGACTGAATCGATCATATATTGATCAAAAATTATCATAGTGGTCATATTTGCATGTTTCTAAGACGTATTGCAGTTTAATTGATTAATTATTTATAACATGCCTACATTTAAATACCAGTAATGAAAATAACTTATAAAAAAAGGGACAGTTATTCATTACTTAATAAGACAAATGTGTGTGTTTATAGTAACAGGTGCATTATGACTGCACTACTAAAGTGTGAATATGCAAACACTCGTGGATGCCTCGTAAGGCAGGGTATAGTACGGGACCAGGGGATTAGTTATGTCATGTACTCATGGTATGCCTGAGTGATCAAGAAAGTTATGATGGAATGAGCTGGTATGACCACTGCTAATATAATATCTGAGACATCGTTCATAATTAGTCACCTAGCATTGGACTGTCACTTCAATTGCAGAAATGCATACAGGGCGCGGGAAACACGCTGTTCCCCCACCACATCCCGCAAATGTGTATGTCTAATGCGTCCACAATGCCGCAATATTAATTCACCTGCCGCAACCTTACATAATCATTGCGTGCACTTCACAAAAAATCATGCACTAGCAGTAACACACACCGTCACTGCAGCCAGCGCTGGCAGATGTGCACATGAAAGTTTGTTGACAAATTCCAGGAAGCTGATGACGTTGCGTCTTCTCCACCAAACAGCGTAACGGCTGAGGTCTATATAAACCAGAGGGGGGGGATATATAATTGGCGAATTGCCTAGCTTATGAACACACTGCTACTGCATGATCCAGATTGACAGTGAATATACACGCGTGTGCTTGTAATCATAACTGCTGGGTACAATGATCACTAGAGGGGGCATCTCACAATTGGCCACTGTTTAGCCAATGAAGCTTATTACCCACGTGTGGCACCACTGCGGCACTGGCCTTGCTGTATCAAGGCCGTCCTTGATTGGATAGGCTACATGTGTATGTGGATCTGATGTAGTTGTACACGCTTCATCTGGCATAGTAGCGTGCATCTCGGTCGGAGACTGAAGTACATGTAGTTGATTGATTTCAGCATCAAACATCACAATGCCTGCTATAAAGTGGCCTCCCGAACCAGTGGGACATAGTCCTACAAGTAATGGCAGTATTTTCAAATTTCTTCACTTTCAAAATTTAGCACATAAGCATGCTTAAGTATATGGCAGTGCTGTTATGTGATATAGGCTATGTTCAAAGGATTTTGCTAGTATGGTACATTAAAAAATTGTATTGTACATGTTACATGAAAGTGTTTACTTTTACTCTTTCGCTTACGGACTATCATCATGATCTTCCATGTTTGCCATTATGGCCCCCCTAATTTGTCAGTGCAGGGGATTGCAATTCACACATTTGGACCGCTTATGAAAAACAGCCCAGCAGATTGTGACGGACAATATTTCTGCAATGGCAAATATAAATCGCATGGGAGGTCAAAGCCATTTATTAACATTAATTACAAAAGCCATTGACACTACATCTATTAGCTATCAACCTTTCTGCTGTGGGAGGGGAGACATCTCCAGTTTTTGTTTACAAAAGCGGTGACCCTTCTAGTTTTATTCAGAGAATACTATGTCACGTAGTGCATGTGACGTGGATGGTTATAGGTGTAAAACATTAAAATTATATTTTATTTTTTTCAGGACTTTTTGGTAGATTTACATAATTTACATGAAGAATGGCTAATAAAGCAATCTAGGTTTCCTGTTCCAGGTCCAGTTCTGGTAAGTTGCTAATCATTTCATAAGATTTTATTACACTAATTACCATATTTATTCAAATAAATGCCCGGTGCATTAATTAGAATACCCCCTGAGATGGGCTCTTATTAGAGTAGTTTTTACCCCTCGGCCCGTTGGGCCCGAAGGGGTATTGTCGTCCCCTTCGTGCGCCGCCATCTCCGCCGCCGCACACACTCTCTTGGCTACTACACCAACATGGTGCAACAGATTGAATTCATAATTCATACAAGCATTCAACCCCTCCCGGCACTTTTTTTACCCAAGGTCAAGGTCATAGGTCAAAGGTCAAAGATTAAAAAAATTCTTGTTAACGCGATAACTTGAAAAATAATTATTGGATTTTCCAATTTTTTACGTGAAGTTACCCATGAGTATGGAGATCACCTGATTAGATTTTCAGCTTTTCACCGATGATCAAAATGGCCGCCACCTAGCGACTAAATTTTTTTTTTCGACTTAATTTTTTTTTTGTAATAATTCCCTTGAAACCTGGTATATATAGGTTTTCAGGGTCTGCGAGTCTGTTGGCATTGTCCGTTTTCGCGTGCAACCGAAAACGAGGATATGACGGCCATCTTTATTTTTTAATCACAAAATTCCTTGTTGACGCGATAACTTGAAAAATAATTATTGGATCTCTCCAATTTTTTATGTGATGTTGCCCATGAGTATGGAGATGACCTGACTAAATTTTCAGCTTTAAACCGAAAATCAAAATGGCCGCCACCTGTCGATTAAATTTTTTTTTTTACTTTTTTTTCAGATTTCACTCGAAACCTGGTATATATAGGTTTTGTGGGTCTGCGAGTCTATTGGCATTGTCCGTTTCAGTGTGCGACTGAAAACAAGGCTATGGCGGCCATCTTGATTTTTTAATTGATTAATTCCTTGTTAACGCGATAATTTGAAAAATAATCATTGGATCTCTCTAATTTTTTATGTGAAGTTACCATGAGTATGGAGATGACCTGATTAGAATTTCAGCTTCCCACCGATAATCAAAATGGCCGCCACCTGGCGACTAATTAAAAAAAAAATTCAGAATTATTTCGAAATATGGTATATATATAGGTTTTCGGGGTCTGCGAGTCTATTAGTATTGTCCGTTTTCATGTGAGACTGAAAATGCGGCTGTGGTGGCCATTTTGGTTTTATCAATTTTAATAAATCGTTCTTATTTTCAATAAATTGCCTTGAAACCTGGCATATATAGAGTCTGCATGAGCCGAGGGGTACTTGAGTGCTTGCACGGTGTTTTTAATGATAGTGTAGACCCTACATGATCAGGGGGGTGGGCATTTATTGGAATATGGGCGTCCATTAGATTAAATACTGTAACTTTAACCCTTGAAGCGCTTAATTTTTTTTTGAAAACCTTGGAAGCCAAAGGGTTTTTTGCAATTTGAAATCATCATAACTGTCTTAATTAGCTCTTTCCGACCCATTTGAATACCTATGTTATGGGTCTACGGCCGTTAGAAATATTTTTAATCTTACAGTGAGGGGATCGACTTTACAATTAGACGTCTACAGACGACGACTAAAGTCTAACCATGCCAGCTAGGTAGACTGTCACCATAGCATTATAGTCCAGGAGCACAAATCTGAAAATTTGGTTCCGTTTGACACCAAAAGTAACCAAGGGTTGACTATCTAGGATGATGGTATGAATATTCTAGAACAACACCAGGTAGTGTGTACAATCAAATTGTGGTATCAAAAAAATATTTATGGGCAATTTTAAGATAGGGGGGTGTATTGATGGTACTACCTCAGAAATTGGAATATGTATAAATAATTGTCAATAACTTTGTCAAAGGCAATCAATTTTAATGATCATAGCATCAAAACGTAATGTTTTTAATGGTTTAGGTTTTTTGTAAAAATCATTATAACAATGTTTAAGTCATGAAGGTCAACGAAGGTCACATCCTTTACCACAGCGATATTAGCAGATATTTTGTTATCATGCTCTAGTACCGTATCCCCGTGCATTAGCGTGCATGCACTTATATTTGAAGATGCACTTAGTTTTCAAAAATAAGTGCATGCACTAATATTCGAACATAAAGATAAATTTTAAATTTCTTCAAATTCTTTAAAATCGTAAGTATTTTTATTTATTCAATCCAAAGTAAACTATACTAGTATTGGTTTTTATAAGTCAACACATATCAATATTATTTTCACCTGCAGTATGTGTCCATGGTCTGAGTTACAAAGTAGCACGCATAGTAATTTTCAAAAATAAATGCATGCACCGAGTACTCGAATATAAGTGCATGTACTTATCAACGAACAAGAATATTTTTGGAGCCATGCCTAAAACATTCAATTTTCACTTATAAGTGCATGAACGTTTATGCGCGGGGATACTGTATAATTTGCTGAGCAATACAATTTACCAAGGTTGGACTTGATGGAATTATAATATATATCATCTACAATAATGTCAGCTAGAACGTCAGCGAAATTGTGGTATCAATATTTTTTGTAGGGCTTTCTTCATAGTAGGGTGTTTCATATGCCATAATCTGTAACAATAAATACGAGTGATAAAATTGTCAATATATTTGGCAAAAGTCATTCAATTGTACAAATTATGTCCCCAAAACGAACTGTATACATAAGGATAAAAAAAAATTCACCAGCTTTTGATGGTCATTGAAGTTCAAATCATCATAAGATGATTTTTTCTTGTGTTTTTTTTCGTCTTCTACTTTTTTATTACGTGTTAAACACCAAAACTAAGCAAGGTTTGACTTCGCCATATGACGTGATAGAGATTCTAGAACAAATCCCATTCCACAGCGATCTCACCAGGTGTTTTTTTTTTACATCACATTATTTTTACGTTGACATAATTTCCTCAACACCAAATCTGAACACGGTTGAATTGGTTGAATAAAAAAACAGATCTCCGACCACAATCGTGTGTAGCCTGTACATTTGTCAGGTCAAACCTTGGGTTAGGTTTGGTGTTGAGAACATTTTTTCAACGTTTCAAAAGCATGATAAAAACACATGTTTAGATAGATGTGGACTGCGGCCGCGGACGTTTGCTGATCTTTTCAACTTAGCTATTGTTATTTTACATTTTTGTCGGTACACATATTCCTGATTAAAAATGTTACGTTCTGATCCCAGATGGCAGAATATTGAAATATTATTTAAATTAGGCTACTATATTACCACTTTTGTCCTTAAAATATGTATTTCAGACTGTGCCATCAAAATATACTCCACATCAAAAAATCTCTAAAATACATTTACACCGTAATTTGGTTATAGATACATATTTACTAGCCTTGTTCTAGAGACTCTATTTTAAATTTCTCAAGTAAAACCTTGGTTACTTTTGGAGTTGAGGAAATTATGTAAGCGTTAAAATATTATGAAGACATAAAAGCATGTTCAGATCACTGTTGTGTGATATTTTGACCTTTACTGACCTTTACATCTTCGTAACAGAACTTTACAATTGTTTTTTAGGATAAATATTGTCGAATGAATAAAACATTTTTGGAAGTGAAATATGTACATTTTATTAGCTCCCGCCGTTCATTTTCCTATTGATAACTCGGAAAGCGTTTGCTGGATTCATATCGCAACACACATTCCTTAGGGGGTGTAGATGTGCTTTTTGGGGGTTAACCTATTTTTAGCTCCCGTCGGAGCTATGGATTCCGCCTCCGTTTTCTTCTTTTGCCTATAACTTTGTAAGAAAATAAGCTAGGATAACAATTTTGGGTATGTGGATTACTTCCAGGTGGATAATGGACAAGTTGAAATATTTTTAATCTGAATTCAATACGCTAGATCGCAGAGGAGAAATGCTGATGTTACGGCGTTGGGCCGTCCGTGAACATTTCGTTTCCGGAGCATATCTCTGAAAATACTTTTCCGATTGTCTTCAAATTTTACACACAACTACTTTGGTTCAGAACTATGACCTACCGCTTAGGCGTTTTGACGCACACTCCGTTTCCACAGCAAATCTTGCAAAATACTGGGCCGCCTACAATCATATTGCACATACATGTTCTCTAAGGTCCCTAGCTGTGTCTTTCCAGGTTTTTTGACCTTGAAGTTGACCCAGCACTTTGACCTAATTTATGACATTGGTAAATCTGACTGAACTATTTTGCGGAATATCATGAAAACCGCTCAAGATAGCTACACCATTACTATAAAACAAATTGTAAGGTTTCAGGAGAGGATGCATCTTGAAAAATTTCAAGTCGATAAAATTCAAAATAGCCGGCCATCGGCTATTATTCACCTCGACAGGCCTAATATTGCGGAATATCGCGAAAACCGCTCGATATAGATACACCATTACTATTAAACAAATTGTAAGATTTCAGGAGAGGATGCATCTTGAAAAAAATTCCAAGTTGATAAAATTCAAAATGGCCGCCTATCGGTCATTATTCACCTCGACAGGCCTGATATTGGGTAAGCCGTGCTAGAGGATGCATCTTGAAAAATATGGACTTGGATCAAATTCGAAATGGCCACTTATCGGCCATTATTCACTTTCACATGGCCGGTATTTGGTAAACCGTGCTAGATGGTTAGACCATTACTATAAAACAAAATATGAGTTCTCAGGGGAGGATGCACCCTGAAATATTTTAACTCTGTCAAATTCAAAATGGCCGACAATCAGCATTATTTACCTCGATAGGCTTGATATCAGGTAAACCATGCTAGATAGCTAGCCCATTACTACAAGACAAAATGTGACCTTTTGGAGAGGATGCCTTTTAAAATTTTTTGACTCAATCGAATTCAAAATGGCCGTCTATCAGCCACTATTTACTTTCACATTGCCGATATTTGATAAACCGTGTTAGATAGCTAGACCATTACTATAAAACAAAATGTAAGATTTCAGGAGAGGATGCATCTTGAAAAAATTTGACTCGATCAAATTCAAAATGGCCGCCTATCCGCCATTATTCACTTTCGCATGGCCGTTATTTGGTAAACCGTACTAGATGGCTAGACCATTACTATAAAACAAAATATGTGAGATTTCAGGAGAGGATGCATCTTGAAAATTTTTCGACTTAATTAAATTCAAAATAGCTGCCTTTAGGCCATTATTCACTTTCACATGGCTGTAATTTGGTAAGCCGTGCTAGATGGCTAGACCACTACTATGAACCAAAATGTGAGATTTCAGGAGAGGATGCATCTTGAAAAATTAGGACTCGATCAAATTCAATATGGCCGCCTATCGGCCATTGTTCACTTTCACATGGCCGATATTTGGTAATCCGTGCTAGATGGCTAGACCATTACTATAAAACAAGATGTGATTTTTCGGGGGAGGATGCACCCTGGAATATTTTAACTCTTATCGAATTCAAAATGGCCAGCAATCTGCATTATTTACCTCGATAGGCCTGATATCGGTAAACTGTACTAGATAGCTAGACCATTACTATAAAACAAATAATTACTATAAAATAAAATGTGAGGTTTCAGGGGAGGATGCACCCTGAATTTTTTTAACTAGTCTATATCGAATGCAAAATGACCGTAAATCAGCCATTATTTACCTCAATTGGCCTGAAACCATGCCAGATAGGTAGACCATTACTGGGATACTGATTAGGACCATTAATTTCAATGGAGGTTTGCAATCTCTGACAGACTGTCTAGTTAGCTCCCGCCGTCACCGTAGGTGAGCGAAGGGAGCTATGGATTCTACCTCCGTTTTTTTTTGGCCTCTTCTTTTGCCTATAACTTTGTGAGAAAATAAGCTAGGATAACAATTTTTGGTATGTGGGTTACTTCCAGGTGGCTAATGGACGGGTTAAAATATTTTTAATCTGAATTCAATACGCAAGGTTGCAGAGGAGAAAATGATGATGTGACGCCGTTGGGCCGTCCGTAAACAATTCGTTTCCGGAGCATATCTCTGAAAGTACTTGTCCGATTGTCTTCAAATTTTACACACAACACCCCTAGGGGGTCTAGTTGTGCCTTTTGGGGTATTTGAACTTTGACCTACTTCTGGTTCAGAACTATGACCTATTTAGACGTTTTGACGCGCACTTCGTTTCCGGAGCAGATCTCGAAAAGTACTGGGCCGATGACAGTCATATTGCACATACATGTTCTCTAAGGTCCCTAGTTGTGCCTTTTCAGGTTTTTGGACCTTGACCTTGAAGTTGACCCAGCACTTTGACCTACTTTATAACATCGGTAAATCCGACTGAAAGAATTTGCGGAATATCATGAAAACCGCTCAAGATAGCTACACCATTACTATAAAACAAATTGTGAGGTTTCAGGAGAGGATGCATCTTGAAAAATTTCAAGTCGATAAAATTAAAAATGGCCGCCTATCGGCCATTATTCACCTCGACAGGCCTGATATTGCGGAATATCATGAAAACCGCTCAAGATAGCTACACCATTAATATCAAATAAATTGTAAGGTTTCAGGAGAGGATGCATCCTAAAAAATTGAAGTTGATAAAATTCAAAATGGCCGCCTATCAGCCATTATTCACCTTGACAGGCCTGATATTGTGGAGTATCATGAAAACCGCTCAAGATATCTACACCATTACTATAAAACAAATTGTAAGGCTTCAGGAGAGGATGTATTTTGAAAAAAATCATTTTGTCAAAGTTCAAAATGGCCGCCAATCAGCCATTATTCACTTTCACATCGCCGTTATTTGGTAAACCGTGCTAGATGGTTAGACCATTACTATAAAACAAAATGTGTGATTTCAGGAGAGGATGCATCTTGGAAAAATTTGACTCGATAAAATTCAAAATGGCCGCTTATCGGCCATTATTCACTTTCACATGGCCGTTATTTGGTCAACCGTGCTAGATGGCTAGATCATTACTGTAAAACGAAATGTGAGATTTCAGATGAGGATGCATCTTGAAAAAAATTGACTTGATCAAATTTAAAATGGCCGCCTTTTCGGCCATTATTCATTTTCACATGGCTGATATTTGGTAAACCGTGCTAGATGGCTAGACCATTACCTGATTACTATAAAACAAAGTGTGAATTTTCGGGGGAGGACGCACCCTGGAAATTTTTAACTTACGAATTCAAAATGGCCGACAATCAGCATTATTTACCTCGATAGGCCTGATATCAGGTTAACCGTGCTAGATAGCTAGACCATTACTATAAAACAAAATGTGACGTTTCGAGAGAGGATGCCTTTTAAAAACTTTCGACTCAATCGAATTCAAAATGGCCGCCTATCGGCCACTATTTACTTGCACATTGCTGATATTTGGTAAACCGTGTTAGATAGCTGGACCATTACTATAAAACAAAATGTGAGATTACAAGAGAGGATGCATCTTGAAAAAAATTGACTCGATCAAATTCAAAATGGCCGCCTATCGGCCATTATTCACTTTCACATAGCCGGTTTTTAGTAACCGTACTAGATGGCTAGACCATTACTATAAAACAAAATGTGAGATTTCAGGAGAGGATGCATCTTGAAAATTTTTGACTTGATCAAATTCAAAATGGCCTCCTATCGGCCATTATTCACTTTCACATGGGCGATATTTGGTAAACCGTGCTAGATGGCTAGACCATTACTATAGAATGAAATGTGAGATTTCAGCTGAGGATGCATCTTGGAAAATTTTGATTTGATCAAATTCAAAATGGCCGCCTTTAGGCCATTATTCACTTTCACATGGCCGATATTTGGTGAACTGTGCTAGATAGCTAGACGATTACTATAGAATGAAATGTGAGATTTCAGCTGAGGATGCATCTTGAAAAATTCTGACTCGTTCAAATTCAAAATGGCTCCCTATCGGCTATTATTTACTTTCACAGCCCAATATTTTGCAAACTGTGTTAGATGTTAGTCCATTACTATAAAACAAAATTTGAGGTTTCGGGGGAGGATGCACCCTAAGTTTTTAACTATTAAATTTATATCGAATTCAAAATGACCGTAAATCAGCTATTAGTTAACTCGATTGGCCTGATATCGGGTAAACCATGCCAGATAGGTAGACCATTACTGGGATACTGATTAGGATCATTAATTTCAATGGAGGTTTGCAATCTCTGACAGACTGTCTAGTTCTTATCTTACTCTTAGACTGGGCTGCTTAGACCTAGTTGTCTTGCGTCTTGATTTTTGACCTAGACTAGGACTACATTAATAACCCTATACAAAATTGCTTAAATCAAATTCTAATTCGGAGCGGGAGCTCCTGGACTTATGGAGTCTTGTTCTTATCTTACTCTTAGACTGAGCTTCTTAGACCTAGTTGTCTTGCGTCTTGATTTTTGACCTAGCCTAGGACTACATTAATAACCCTACACAAAATTGCTTAAATCAAATTCTAATTCGGAGCGGGAGCTCATGGACTTATGTAGTCTTTTTGATTATTAGCGAATACATTGACAATTATCTCATTCTACTCTATGTGGCATATTATCGGATCCTATCTGATATACCCCAGTTTGAACAAAACAACAATGAAATATATAATAACTTGACTATACACACTATCTGGGTTTTTTGTATATATTCCATGTCATTGTTCCATCTATTCAAACCTTGGTTAGCTCTGGTTTGGAGGAAAAAACATCGAAGTACAGACAACGTGATGACTTTTTTCTTCATATATATAGTTCAATATGTGACTTACGTTTTGGTGGCAGAATATTTACTTTGTGACGACTGTATATGGCCACTTTTGTCACTCTTACTCAATATTTTAGACCAGGCCATGTACTACACCTCTAGATTTAAAAAATCCATACACTGGATATTATTACTGATATATGTGACTTACGTTGTAGTTGAGGTTATTCAAGAGACTTTATGCTATTATTCCTACAATTTAAACCTTGGTTAGTTTTTTACATTATTGGAACTCATTCCAATAATGTTTTAATATGGTTCACAAAACGGATTCTGGGCACTGTTTTTTTGTGTCCATATAATGTGTGTCCCAAATGACTATCACACATCTTCTCAAATAAGGCAAAACACATAGGTTCAGTTTTCTGTCATTCCATAGCCTACAGTAGGCACACGAAACGTTGTTTCTGAATAAGCATAAATATCTGTATTTGCTGAGTTATTAAGATTTCCGTTGTCAATTTTACGACAGTTAGGGGTCTCGAAATTTTGAGCTGTGTGTTGGGCTATTAATTTATACCCTGTAGACAGCCAGTAGTTTTCTCTGAGAACAATGTCTAGGCCTAAAAAAATTAATTGTTGGTTCCCGATTGGTTGTGAAAATAGAACAGGGTAGGTAGGAAGCAACTTTATTTTATTTTTTATATATATATATATATATTTATTTTATTTTTTTTCTAAAATTTATTCAGGGTAGGTAGGGAAATTATTTTGTTTTATTATTTTATTTTTTTACATTACTTTTTCCTCAATTTCCTTGCAAACATTGATACGGTACAAGAATTAAAAGGTTAAAACCCATAATTGAACTGAGAGATTTAAACAGCTGAGATCGTTATGGGCAGACCCATGCAGAATCAGTCTGCACGAATTGCCCAGTCACAGTTAATTTTGTGGAACCTTGTGATTTTGCGTAGCCAATAACAGCAGTCTTCCCAGAAAAAAACAAAAAAACATGTAGGCTAAATTTGTTGACAACCACGTACATTTGACTACGATTATATGAGCAACAATCAGAGTACTTCAAAGAGTCTGTAGCATAGGCCCCCTACTGTCACATGTGTACCGCTATGGTAAAAATTCTGGCTTAGGCCTACACATGTTACAGTGTACACACAACTCTGGTCAGCACATGCATGCTTGCCTGCCGAAGTCTGGCGTGTCACCCAGTGACTAAAACACAAAATCGTCCGTTTCCGATATAGGACTATAGATGCCGTTGAAATCATGTTGCTGGATTTTTTCATATCTTAAGATGTCGATCTGTCACACTCAACGTCACTTTGAAAACGCTGAATCCTGCGGCAAACAAGTCGTTGTAATTTGATTTGAATATTGAAATATTTGTTGATATAAAAAATATTTTAGTATGATATTTCTTTAGTTTAAAAATTGGAAAGATTCACATGGCTATTAGACTACTTAGTTCAGCCATAGACTAGTGGTTGCCGCTGATAATTCGCATTTGAGACATCGTCATGCAGTGAGCACTGGCATGACTGGTGAGGGGGGGGGGGGGCGCGAGGAACAGCCATCAGTGCGCATGAGCGCGTCGGAAGTGAGCTGTTCCGTATTTTCATTTTGTAAACAAACACGAGATAGGCCTACATTCGATCCTTGCCGGGAGATAGAGACAGATCGAAAATGACGAAAGGCCCTGGCAGCCTTGTTCGAGGCTAGCTATCCCAAACAAACAAACAACACATGACGATCGACGAGTTTGCCGCTGCCGATAAACGGACTCGTTTTCTTGTAAAGAGCTTGCAAATATTTTTTCTGTAGCCTAACCGTTCAACGGCGGACGGTCGTCAATATTTTATTTTATATTTTTTGACAGGCATAAAATTTAATGAGTCGCAAACATCGGCAAGGGTCGGTCGACAATCGGAAACCAATAATTATTTTTGTTATGCCCTACCTTAGGATGAGACTAGGCCAATATAATCTTAAGAAACCACCACAGTGAGAGTTTAAAACTAGGGAAAGCTAGCATATGTTCTACTTACCAAAGCAAATATATTATTATATCGATACAATATTTTGCAATGATATATATTGCCTTTTAAAATCTAACCATGGGTCTCAACACCACAACCACAAGCATGGTGAAAAAATTCCTAATGAGGCTGACCTACATCTAGGGCAAACCATTGGACGAAATAGCCTTCCTTGACCAATCACGCACACATAACTGGGTCAATCACATCGCTAGAGAGATAGACCAATAAACAACTCGCATTGATCCAGTAGTGTTTCAATGCTGGGCCAGCGGCGCATCCAGTGTCCTATTTCAAATAGGGTCTGCTCGGGAGTCCGCTACTGGCAACCACGTGATAACGAAATGCCGTGTGGAACAAAAATGCAGTATCTACTGACTTTACAAGTAAATAAATACTGCCTTTGCAGAGGAGATAACGTTGGGATAGTGAACCTTCCAGCGTACATAGGTCTGTATACAGACAGGTCTGTGGTAGGCCAATCATCCTGTACACACTGTCATGCCTCCTGTCACAACACAGAGCCGCATCTTCTGTTGGCGTACCCACCTGCCATTATGTGATAGGCTACACTCTGACATGACTAAGCTACTGACTGTGGATTAAATCTTTTTATTTCTAAATATCTAAGGATTAAAAATGACAGATTTGTTCTTTTCAGCTAAAACCAGCCCAGATTGATACATTATATAATTCTGTAGCTAGAAAATTGAGCAAATGACAATTTATTTCCCAGCAAGCATAAATAAATCACTGTATGTTGTTATATGGTAATTATGTTATTGCCCGGGTGTCATTGCTTATTCTGAGTGATGGCGATGATCCAATGCTGGCTCAGTGTTGTACCAGCGTTGTTGACCGTGGTCCAGCATTGAACCTGCATTGCGTCATTGTCTAGTGGTCGCTGTGTGGTGTATACACATTGAAGGATTTAAAGCCGACCTGAGACCTGTAATTTGGATCCAGGGTCGGTAATTGACACCCTAGCAACGGTCCGGCGGGACGATGATCGTCCAGAACTGAAAAGAAGCCTAAACTGTAAACTTGCAGCGGACCAATCTCAAGTGCCTCACAGAGGTGGGCAAGTGGTCGCCAAATGTGGCGACAGAAGCAAAATATCTGTAATGTAAATATTAAAAAATGACCATTCAAAGCACCTAAAAGTAGCCATTTGTGGCGACAGGACTCATTTCGCCTGCCCACCCCTGCCTCAGAATACACTCGTACTAGTATACGCCATTTTTTTCAAAATTTTCTGGGGGTAGGCCTGTACCCAGGGGTAGAAATACACTCTCACCCGTGGCGTGGGAAGTAATGGCAGTAGGCCTAATGGCGTACGAATCGCCATTTTGGCGATATATAGGCCTAACATTGATTAGCTGATTAGTTTTAGATTCACCCGCTCATTACCAGTCAGTCTTTTTAGAGTTTCTTAAATGAGCCACGTACATGTATAAACTTAGTTGAGTTTACAAGCATAGCTTTTTACAGAAGGCTTTTTTTTGTTTTGTTCAGCTTATTTCCCCCCAGTGGAAATGAATGAAGGTCAGAATAGTTTATTGGAGCATGTTTAACCATTTCAGGCATACATGCTTGGTAGTTATCCTATGGATAATATAGTATCATAATATTTATTACACAAATCATATTCATATTGCTGACACAAATCAATGTCATATGGATAGTTCAACGACAGGGCTGATTGACAGGGTGCTCAAACTCTGATTGGTCAACATCTCCCACCCATCTCATTGGTCTCATATGACCTCATGCTGACAGTATTATTTTACGGGATATAGACAAGGACACTGTTATCATGTGAACTAACAAAGAAAACATATTGCACTTGTGCATCTAATTGTTTTTAGCAATTTTGTTTTTAAATCAAAAATAGTTATTGGCGGAAAATATATAGTTGTTTTGATTTCAATTTTACATGTCCCATTGCTTGAATATCAACTTCAGTCTGATGCAAAAATATAACTCTCAATAATGTTCAGAACCGCGGGGTTCTTGTTATTCAACAAATGACATAAAAGTACAGATAGTGTGATGGCGAAGCATTTGCTAAATCACTGTGGTGTGCGGTTGTGACCTTTGTTGGATAGTGTGATGGCGAAGCATTTGCTAAATCACTGTAGCATGTGGTTGTGACCTTTGGTGACCTTCATAACTTAGAAATTCTAATAATATTTTTCTATATAATCTCCTGAGACCGGTAATCATGGATCCAGGGTCGGTAATTGACACCCTAGCAACAGTCCGGCGGGACGATGATCGTCCAGAACTGAAAAAAAGCCTAAACTGTAAATTTGCAGCGGACCAAGTCTCAAATGCCTCAGAATACACTCATATGACCTCATGCTGACAGTTTTATTTTACGGGATATAGACAAGGACACTGTTATCATGTGAACTAACGAAGAAAACGCATCGCACTTGTGCATCTAATTTTTTTTAGCAAGTTTTTTTTTAAATCAAAAATAGTTATTGGCGGAAAATGTATAGTTGTTTTGATTTTAATTTTACATGGCCCATTGCTTAAATATCAACTTCAGTCTGATGCAAAAAAATAACTCTCAATAATGTTCAGAACCGCAGGGTTCTTGTTAAGTGTCTTTCAGGAATTCGCTCCTGGACTATTACTATTATGTGCGGTTTCAGGGAGGTATATATGCCCTGAAAAATTTTAAGTATCAAATTCAATATGGCCTACTATTGGCCATAATTAACTATATTATGGCTGATATCCGGCAAACCTTGCCAGATAGCTAGACCATTACAATAAAACAAAATGTGCGGTCTAAGGTAGGGATATGCCCTGAAAAAATTCAACTTGGATTAAATTCAAAATAGCTGACTATTGGGCATAAGTAACTTTTATATGCCTGATATCTGGCAAACCGTGCCAGATAGCTAGACCAGTATAAAAAAACAGGTAGGGATATGCTCTGAAAAAATTCTGCTCCATTGGACAACTGGGTCAGACTTCCAGGTTGTCCGCTTAAATTTCAGATTGTCCGCAAGTATTATATACTGTATATCCCCGTGTATAATGTAATGTTTTTTTTCAGCTATTAATGTCACAAAAAGGCACCTCGTATTATACATAGATGTAGAATTTAATACAATTTTTTAGCTTTCTAGCAGTAAGTTCAGCGGTAAGTTATCAAGCAGTAAAACATATATGTAAAGTAACGTAGGCCAGTCAGCGTGTTTGGTAAGCAGGCCTACACAGCAAGAACAACAGTTCTAGTAAGCAGATACTGCCTTTTGGCTTTGCATGGCAGAGTTAGACTGTGCCTTTCCAACCAGTAGAATGTCATTTACTGTATTTCACGGACGACGTATATTAGCGGCCTAGCGACGATTTTGGTAATACACCCAGTGCAGCGTTCGAAATAAGGCCTTTCCGGTTGTCTCGGACAACCAATAAATTTGTGGCGGACAATCAATAGTTACCATAAGGTTGTCCGCTCGGACAATCAACTTCTCTGAAGGATATTTTCACATTACATTATTATTTAAAGGCATTTAATGATTTATAAGTCAAGTGACTGTCAGGTTTGGCAATTTTGATTACAGTGGTGAGCTTCCACTTGTTGGTTAACTAATGTTTTAAGAAAGTTGTGAGAACAGGCTGGGTCGTGGCTAAATATTACTTGGGGACAATCTGAAATTTCAGCGGACAACTTAAAAATCTCACCCGATTGTCTGATGGACAACCTCAATTTTAACCCTTATTTCGAACGCTGCAGTGAGCACGATAAACTAACGCAATGCTGGGTCAAAGTTAGGACATTGTTGTCGACGCTGGTCCAACAATTATAAAGCAGCATTGGACATTGAGTGTGTTTGTTGTGAATACAAGAGACGTTTACCCAATGCTGGTACATTGTTGGGCCACTGTCTGCGACGCTAACGCAACCTGGTTCTAGCATTGGGTCAATGTGTCATGTTTGCTAGGAGCCCCTGTCTCATATCTCCCCAAAAGGCAAAGACGCGCGTGGCACCTCAGCCTCCTTCTCAGGGCCACACTAGCACAGCTAGGTGGCTGTGATATTTCTGTTTCGTTAATTTCTGATATTTAGATTGCCCTTTAGTCAAGCAGGTCATATGAGCGCTGTCATTCGTTCATTCTGTTTCTGCCTCCACTAAGAGAACATGTTGTTCTTAATGTAACGGGTTTTTAATGTAATAAAGATGTTATTACAAAGTATACCAAGTTGTTCTGCTGCCACGTTTCTACAGTGGCCCTGCTACAGTGCTTTAAGAATCTCTTCTGTAATGCCACGTCCTGATAGGGCATTTAAATCTGGTGTACCGTGACCCCAAGCTTGACCCTTTCCAACTGTGTCAAATGTGTCATTACGTTGGCCAATTACAGATCTACTTGCAAACAACTTTTCGAACTTTCCCTATCATCGTCCACCTCCATGTGAATCGCAAACAACATGTCCACGCTGACTGATTTTTAGCTCCCGCCGTCACCGTAGGTGATACGGAGGGAGCTATGGATTCCGCCTCCGTTCTGTTTTTACCTCTTCTTTTGCCTATAACTTTGCAAGAAAATAAGCTAGGATAACAATTTTTGCTATGTGGTTTACTTCCAGGTGGATAATAGACAGGGTAAAATATTTTCAATAGAAATTCAATATGCAAGGTCGCAGAGGAGAAAATAATGATGTTACGGCATCGGGCCGTCCGTGAACATTTCGTTTCCGGAGCATATCTCTGAAAGTACTTTTTACACACAACACCTCTAGGGGGTCTAGTTGTGCCTTTTGGGGTATATGAACTTTGACCTACTTTTGGTTCAGAACTATGACTTATTTAGACGTTTTGAAACACGTACACTTCGTTCCCGGAGCAGATCCCGAAAAGTACTGGGCCGATTACAGTCATATTGCACATACATTTTCTCTAAGGTCCCTAGTTGTGCCTTTTCAGGTTTTTGGACCTCGACCTTAAAGTTGACCCAGCACTTTGACCTAATTTATGCCATCGGTAAATCCGCTGAAATATTTTGCGGAATATCATGAAAACCGCTCAAGATAGCTACACCATTACTATAAAACAAATTGTAAGGTTTCAGGAGAGGATGCATCTTGAAAAATTTCAAGTAGATGAAATTCAAAATGAAGCCTATCGGCCATTATTCACCTCGACAGGCCTGATATTGCGGTATATCATGAAAACCGCTCATGAAACTACACCATTACTATATAACAAATTGTAAGGTTTCAAGAGAGGATGCATCTTGAAAAATTTCAAGTTGATAAAATTCAAAATGGTCGCCTATCGGCCATTATTTACCTCGACAGGCCTGATATTGCGGAATATCATGAAAACCGCTCAAGATAGCTACACCTTTACTATAAAACAAATTGTAAGCTTTCAGGAGAGGATGCATCTTAAAAAATTTCAAGTCGATAAAATTCAAAATGGCCGCCTATCGGCCATTATTCACTTCGACAGGCCTTATATTGCGGAATATCATGAAAACCCCTCAAGATAGCTACACCATTACTATAAAACAAATTGTAAGGTTTCAAGAGAGGATGCATTTTGAAAAATTTCAACTTGATCAAGTTCAAAATGGCCGCCTATTGGCCATTATTCACCTCGACAGGCCTGATATTGGGTAAACCATGCTAGATAGCTAAACCATTACTATAAAACAAAATGTAAAATTTCAGGAGAGGATGCATCTTGGAAAAATTCGACTTGAACAAATTCAAAATGGCCGCCTTTCGGCCATTATTCACTTTCACATGGCCGTTATTTGGTAAACCGTGCTAGATGGCTACACCTTTACTATAAAACAAAATGTGACATTTCAGGAGAGGATGCATCTTGAATAATTTCGACTTGATAAAATTCAAAATGGCCGCTTATCGGCCATTATTCACTTTCACATGGCCGATATTTGGTATACCGTGCTAGATGGCTAGACCATTACTATAAAACCAAATGTGAGATTTCAGATGAGGATGCACCTTGATAAATGTTGACTTGATCGAATTCAAAATGGCCGCCTTTTCGGCCATTAATAATTTTTACATGGCCAATATTTGGTTAACCGTGCTAGATGGCTAGACCATTACTATAAAGCAAAATGTGTGTGTTCGGGGGAGGATGCACCCTGGAATTTTTTAACTCACGAATTCAAAATGGCCGACAATCAGCATTATTTACCTCGATTGGCCTGATATCAGGTAAACGTGCTAGATAGCTAGACCATTACTATAAAACAAAATGTGACGTTTCCGGAGAGGATGCCTTTTAGAAACTTTCGACTCAATCGAATTAAAAATGGCCGCCTATCGGCCACTATTTTCTTTCTCATTGCTGATATTTGGTAACCCGTGTTAGTTAGCCAGACCATTACTATAAAACAAAATATGAGATTTCAGGGGAGGATGCATCTTGAAAAAATTTGACTCATTAAAATTTAAAATGGCCGCCTAGCGGCCATTGTTCTCTTTCACATGGCCGTTATTTGGTAAGCCGTACTAGATTGCTAGACCATTACTATAAAACAAATGTGAAATTTCAGGAGAGGATGCATCTTGAAAAAATTTGACTCGTTAAAATTTAAAATAGCCGCCTAGCGGCCATTGTTCACTTTCACATGGCCGTAATTTGGTAAACCGTACTAGATTGCTAGACCATTACTATAAAACAAAATGTGAGATTTCAGGGGAGGATGCATCTTGAAAAAATTTGACTCGTTAAAATTTAAAATGGCCGCCTAGCGGCCATTGTTCACTTTCACATGGCCGTTATTTGGTAAGCCGTACTAGATTGCTAGACCATTACTATAAAACAAATGTGAAATTTCAGGAGAGGATGCATCTTGAAAAATTTCGATTTGATCAAATTCAAAATGGCTGCCTTTAGGCCATTATTCACTTTCACATGGCCGTTATTTGGTAAACCGTGCTAGATGGCTAGACCATTACTATAAAACAAAATGTGAAATTTCAGGAGAGGATGCATCTTGAAAAATTTAGACTCGATCAAACTCAAAATAGCCGCCTGCCTATCTGCCATTATTCACTTTCACATGCCCATTATTTTGCAAACTGTGTTAGATGCTAGTCCATTACTATAAAAAAAAATGTGAGGTTTCGGGGGACGATGCACCCTGAAATTTTTTAACTAGTCTCTATCGAATTCCAAATGACCGTAAATCAGCCATTATTTACCTCGATTGGCCTGATTTCGTGTAAACCGTGCCAGATAGGTAGACCATTACCGGGATACTGATTAGGATCATTAATTTCAATGGAGGTTTGCAATCTCTGACAGACTGTCTAGTTCTTATCTTCCTCTTAGACTGAGTCTCTTAGACCTAGTTGTCTTGCGTCTTGATTTTTGACCTAGCCTAGGACTACATTAATAACCCTACACAAAATTGCTTAAATCAAATTCTAATTCGGAGCTGGAGCTCCTGGACTTATGTAGTCTTGTTAAGTTATAGGTCTACAACTGGCTGTGCCCTAGGAGGGTGAATTATAACGCTTCAAAAGGGCGAATTCTAAATATTTTGGCCTAGAGGCCTTATATGGTCGTGTTTTTGTTTTCGGTACGTACCAAAGAGAGGGGGGGGGGCACTGACAGCAACCCCTCTCTCGATCCGCCACCGAGCTGTGTGTCTTAATGCGGGCCGTCTGTTCAAGTGACTGAGTTGCTCACAGAGATAGGGGTACCAAGCATTATTTAGGTGGATTCAATAAATTTTAAAATTGTCCAATAAAATTATGCTGAGCCTTTTTTTGTAACTGCCGACATGCTTTAGCATAAATATTTGACCACATTCCACAGTTTTCACTGAGCAAGAAAAATGCTGTGCTAGATCAAAATCTCAGCTAATGATAAAAACATCCAAAAGCTGAGAGCCTAATTTTGCAAATTCCGGCAGGGATACAAAAGCCAAAACATCACCCAGACACTTGAACTTTTTGAAGCAGCTGAATAAAACTACTTAGCTGTGCTATCCGTATATATCAGGTTTTAAGATACATCAGGGCACCCAATGAGTGCCCCGCAATACTGTAACAGAGCAAATACATCACATAACAATCAGAAATTTGGGCATAACGTCCGACCCCACTTTTTTTTTTTTTTAAGTCCACGAGGGGGTCATGGAAGAAGAACAATTTGATGGATTCTCATCCTTATAGCCATGAAACTTCCATTTTTACCCTCGGTGCGCCCCATGAGGAAGTGCAGGGTAGGCAAACAAAACTTCACCCAGGTTTTACCATGGGCAAACTAGGGCAGCCTTCCCCAGGCATCTCATTTCTCCCACATTGTTCTGTCCAAACGTTCTTAATGATGTCCTCCAGAACTTCCTCATAGGGCAGTGGACATAGTCTATTTTCATATTTTGCATTTTTTTACAAAAAATTTAAAATGGCACCTGCGTAAAAAAAATTATCAGAAGGGGCCACAGCATGCCTGTTCCACTTACCTCTTCAAGCACTTGTTGCAACAATTATGGAATTAAAGGCGAGAGCTGGCACCATTTTTTCATAATTGCGAGAAATCTAATGATGGGAAAATATGATAAAAGTGCCATTCAAAGCAAATTACTTTTTGAATTCTACAATGATGGCTTCATTTCTACCAGGAATAGTGATAGTCAGGGCCCATTTTTCAAAAAGAGGCATTCTTAAAGTTTGTAAGGCATTTCTTAGTAGAATTTGTCATGCAGTTGTTTTTACACAATTTGGATATGCTGAATCCAAATCTGCCCCATGCCAAGCTCTATTTTTAGGTTTTCCCTTTCAAAATTGCAAAACAAAATGGCCGCCAAAATAGCAGATAAGGTCTAAATTATCATGATTATACATCATGTCCGGGTGCACAGCGGACACACAAACTTGACTTTCGTGTTCAAAATAACATTTTTGTTTTGAGGAATTTCATGTTCTAAGACCTGGTCAACTATCACGCAAAAAATCCAAGATGGCCGCCAATAATACAGAAAGTACCATAACGTTTTTCTAACAGTCATAGAAAGTTGTTTTTGGTGGCTAAATATAGGTTTTTAATACCAATAAATCTAGTACAATACAGTGATAACCTCTAACTTTTATATTACATGTAGTTTCAGGGAAAAATCCAAGATGGCCGTCAATTATACAGAAAGTACTATAACCATTTTTCTAAATGTCGTAGGAAGTTATTTTTGGCGCTTTAATAGTTCTCAGGTACAAAACAATTACACAGCATCAAAAAACTCAACTTCCTTTTCACATGTAGTTCCGCTGAATGCAAAAAATATGATTATTAAAAACAACACATTAACTATGAGGAAATTGCACAAAAGTAGCATGTGTTACTTTCATCACTGTAGCTACATAGGCTTGCTGTGTATATCTCAGATTTGCATGAATGCCATCATCTTGCATAATGATAATGCTAGAATAGTCACCCTCATCAATATATTGATCATATATTTGTGCAGCTTCTGAATTGATGTAGCGACTCCTTGATAAGACGCCTTTGGCTACTTTCTCGTGGTCCTAATTCACACTTAATCAAACTAAATGTGATAGTTCTTCAGGTTGAGCAGGAAGCTTTTACACGAGAACTAGCTACAGTTGTCCATCAATGAAGCTCCAACCACAATCTCATAGATGTTTATAATATTGTTATCTGGCCACAGCTGTATTTTGTTGCTAAACAAGCCTAAAATACAACAGAAACAATATCCACTTTATGTGGCAGGGGTTATTGATGAAGAGGATACATTGAAATACACCGATTGGCTTAAGTTCTAGTTCTGGGTGTTTATGAATTAACTTAAATGTCTTTCTGTTAGAATTGATGTGCTGGTGTTGTGGAAGCCATTGAGTGGTACGATAAATATCACCAGTTCTAGGTTTACACAGCTAGGCATTGCTATGATAAGTACGTTTCGAAAGCAGAATGAGCAAATTTACATCAGTTCCTACGACTACCACATACAATTTGATTGACGTAATAAGATTTAACGTCCCATCATGTACCTCAGTATTTTTCACACTTAAATACCAGTGCTCGTTGAATAGTTGAATGACATTGTTCTTTACCAAAAGTGGTGAATTTGAACATTGAACTGAAACTGTATTGCCCTCCTCCCTGATTCTGTACTTTATCTGTTATATATTCATCTGAGATAACATCGCAGTGTGCATGGAAATGTTTTTGATGTAGGATACACGTGTATTGCATAGATTATTAGATGATTAATGTTTATTACAAAATAATATAATAGATAAGTAATAAATACTCTGTATGAAAGATAATTAATCTACTATGTCTGGAGGAGACATACATTTATAAGGGACCTAACTATCTTCACGTCCATCATATGATTTCATCACTTTATATATGGCAAGATTTATTGTCTTTAACATTGATACCTCTTCCTGCAAAATAGGGTGGTCGCTCCCATACCACTTCAAGACACAACTGAACCTGTTGGGTTAGTGTATATTATGTGAGAGTGAAAGCTTATATCTGATTAGAAGCATTTATGACCAGAACCCACTGGTTCCACATACATTCTACCATATCACGACCACATCTAGAAGGTTTCTGTATTTTATGTTAATCTTCATAAAAACATCCTGATCGTGCTACGAACGGTACTATTGCCCCAATTACCACATATTCTGCATCATATCTTGTTGCAATAGTGTACCCAATAATCTTTGGTGACTTGTTCATGACTATGTGTTTATAGTATTTTTATAGCATTTAGTTGCCAAGACTAGGTTAGTTACTAACATCTTCTGAAGATGGTGTATGTTCATACTATTTTTATAAAATAAATTTATCGTCAGTATTTTCAACATTACCCTAGCATGTCCTCAACCATGAATCTTATATGCCCAAAACATATATAAGACAACTTCTGCACCAAATTACAGATTTCCGATATAGTGTAACTGTATTTTATCATAGTTATTGATGGTGATATCATCTATCTCATTCAAGTTAGGGGAGTAGAAATATGTGTAGCCTACAATACGGTTTTGTGTGGATCTCTGAGCCGATGGTTGGGACTTTATTCGTTCAATTATGTCTGAAAACTGTGTTATCAGCGCATTACCAGGCTTTTGTACGGTATCTATTCTGATCAAAAATATAAAAATTAAGATAATACTATTATCATGATTATGTAAATTGTCAATCCGATTTACATAATTTGTATGTGATGTGCACGTTTTAATCAGCACAATATATCTAGTTACTAAGATCATAAATTGTTAAATTTAAATGACTTCTTGTCTCAATAGGAACGGAACATGTATGTGTGTCATTATTGCCATATTTATGCAGACCACCTTGATGGATTAACTTTATATTTTGCTTAACCCTAGTACAGGGATTGGGCAGGAGGGTGCAACCCGTGGCCAACGCACATTTAAATTATTGCTTTCTTCCTTACGGTACTGTAAAAACACGATGCAGGTGGATATCACATAGGCCCATACTAATAGGCCTAGTACGGATAAATGGTGAGCGACAGGTTATCTAGTGCCGGACAGTGATCAACAATCATAAAAAAAAAATGTCAATAGTCTAAACATTTTTACAACATGCCGGATATTAGTTAGTTCCCCTCGGCTTCTAAATGTGAAATAATGACTTTAATAAATAAATCATTGTTATTACACTGGCCTACGATGTGTCCTTTTCCTGGCGCAACATTTGTTTTTTCCTCCATAACTTTGTGAAATATTGATAATAGATGTTATCACGACTCTTAATTGATTTCTCGGGGGTGAGAAACCTATATGTAGACACCAAAAACACATCTATACGTTATTTAGAAGCAAAGTTATAGTACATTGCCTTGCAGTGGCGGCCATTTTGGATTTTGTCCTCTAGCGGCAAACGCACAAGGTGAAATTTAGGGGACTTTAAGTATGTTGCTCAGGTGGGTTTTAATACACCGAACTGATGTTTTTATGTTCATTGTAATCCAAGCCCTGATGTAAAGTTGTGACATTTTCACTAATTTTGGCGGCCATTTTGTTTTTGAATTTTGAGTAGGAAAAACACAAAATATAGCTTGGCATGGGGCAGATTTGGTATCAGCGTTCCCAAATTGTGTAAGAACAACTACTTGCCAAATTCTACTAAAAAATGCCTTACCAAGTCAGAAATTTCGAAAATGGGCCCTGACTATGAGCAAAAAGAACAAACAAACAGAGAAAAATATGGCTTTTATTGCAGTGTATCACAAATTCACATAAAAATCCTGAAAAACACGAAAAAACCCATCATAATGACTGTTTGAATGTGCCTACATTATTAGCCAAAAACACGCAACATTGGCCCGAAGCTGATTAAATATTGGCTAACGTTGGTAATAATTTTTACTATACCAATAGACAAAAGTGACTGGTAAGCCATAAAGAGGCTGGATAAACTGTACTAATTTTACCAATGATTGATATTGTATACTTGTAAATGTTATATCTGTCACTATAATAAAATAAACATATATAAACATATAATACAAGACGCTAATGCTGGACCAATGCGGCCTATTTGTCGCTTCCAGATAGTGCTTCCTAGACGGCCTGACAGATAGAGCTCAGTAGACAACCAAGACAAATTTTCTGACCATCTAATAATACCTAGGTCAAATCTAATAATGCTATGTGAACTGAATCAAGACTGCCCTATCCCAGAGAATCCCCAGTAAACGCAATGGAAAAACAGCCCTGGTAATGACTATTGGGAAATAAAACCTTTGGCTAGAGGAGCGCGCAGCTCGAGGGCTGACGCGAGATTATGCACTAGTTCTGGTATAAACCTTATAGTACCTCTCTCTTTTCACCTGGTGAGGTAGGTGATTGTACAAGCATTGGCAAGAAGTCCAGGAGACAAGGAACCAGGGCAGGGCTGCTGAACCATAAAGAAACAGCCGTTTGAGCGACCACCCACCAGAGTAAGGGCAAGGACTGACCCTTTTGAGATGTGCTCTGCTTTCTGAGCAGTGTGTTTGAAACCACCATCATGAACCAACCAGTCATCGTTAGCCAACCATCCGTGTCCGCCGTGCCATCACCCAAGCTAGCAATGTAATGATAAAGAGCTCATTGCTTAAGACCAGAATCCGCCTCCTTCAGTGCTATGATTGAAAGCCCACTGCCTTATGTGTCTCACAAAACGGCTCTTTTCAGAGCCCCTGTTCTCTGTGGGAACAGGAGTTCAGGAGTTCAACCGATATCCGTCAACCGTGTTCTTGTCTCATGCAGTGGAGTGATAGGGAACTCACTGCTTTTTGTATGTCACACAGAACGGCGCCCCCAGAGCCCCTGTTCTATGTGGGAACAGGAGCTCAAACGTTATCCGTCAACCGTGTTTAAGCGTCAGCCTGGATTGCAGCCAGCAATTGATCCAGAATTGTATTAGAGCCTGATCGTTTTTGAACGATCTCATGATTCAACACCAGATCCTTGAAACACTGTGTTTTCAAGTGATCTAAATGTTTTAACCGCCAGTGCTGTCATCCTAGTTTTGATCATAGGGACATTAGTGAGGTCATGCAGATCTATTGTTCTCATTCTGTCCAGGTAAGTTACACCAAGTGCTAGTCTCAGGCACTTGTTTTGAAAGATCTGCATTTCCTTCACTTGTGATTCCCTTAAAGCTCCAGTTATCAGTGAACCATATTCAAGGACAGGGCGTATAAAGCACTTGTAGGCTTTTAAGATGGTATATGGTCTGGCGCCCCAGTTTGTCCCTTTGAGCAACTTCAACAGGTTCAGTCGCCTGTAGACCTTTGTCATTAGGTCTTTCATATGGTCTTTGAAGCTAAGCCTTCGATCAAATAGGATTCCAAGCAGTTTGGCTGTTTGAGTTTGAATAATAGGCTCACCAAACAGTTCCAGATCTATAAGTTCTGGTTTTGGACCGACACTAAACACAATCAGCTGAGTTTTTCCTGCGTTTAGTTTTATCCGCCATTTGGAGCACCATGCTTCAATAAGTTTTAAAGCTTTTGATAGCTTTGCCTTCACCCATTAGGCATTGGTTGCATGTGCCCAGATTCCCATGTCATCTGCGAACTGGGAGAGCCTGACATTGAGTGACCTCATGTCTGGGATATCATTCACATAGATAATGAAAAGGAGAGGGCTTAGGACCGAGCCCTGAGGTGTGCCCGCATTGAGGGTCACCTCCTCTGAGCAGTTGTTACAGCAATTGACTTTGATCGTTCTGTCACTTAGGAAAGATGATATCACCCTGACCATCTTCCTAGGTAAGCTGCCGTTCATCAGCTTGTATCTTAGCCCGTCATGCCACACCGAGTCAAATGCTTTCTCAACATCGATAAAGATTGCTCCACCTTTCCATTTCTTAGTGAATCCCAGTTGAGTTTCCTCTACCAGTCTGAACACATGCTCCATGGCGATGCGCTTGCTCCTGAAGCCATTCTGCCATTTGTTAAAGGACTTTTCTTTCTCAAGAAAGTTCCTTATTCTACCAGCTAGCGTTTTTTCAAAGAGTTTGCCCATACAGCTCAGCAGGCTGATAGGTCTATTGTTCCTCGGCATTTTTCCGTCTTTGCCTGGCTTAGGTATCATGATACCTTCAGCCTTTTTCCATAGCTCAAGATAGTATCCTGTAGCCATACAAGCATTACAGATATTGGCCAGGGCCTCATAAACCTTGTCATTTGCTTGCTTAAGTACACCGTATCTGATACCGTCCAGACCAGGGGCCGAGCTACATTTGCACTTTTTCAGATAAGCCTTGATTTCCCCTGTTGTTATTGGGGTTAGTGTCTCGTGATCATCGTCCTCTTCGGGGACGTGGCTTACTAGTGGCTTGAAGAGCATTTCGTGCTCTTTAATAGTGCTTTCTACCTCCACTTTGAACTCATCGTCAAAGATGGTCCCCTGGTGGACATTGTGTACTTTTTCAAGCGAGGCTGCGAACGTGTCAGCTCTGTCTTTGTCATTTTCAGTCTGAGTACCATCACTTCTCATGAGGGGAGTTTTTCTCGTTCCTCTAGATTTGGCCCCGGTTAGCCGGAAGAACGAGTTCCAAAACTCGGTTCCATTCCTGGCTCCGTCAAGTTTATCAATCTGTTTTTGCCAAGCCCTTTCCTTGTCCGTTTTGATAGATTCCTTGACCTCGTTGGTCAGGCTCTTGTACATAGTCATGTACTCGGGCTCGTCACTGAATCTCATAGCTAGCCTTCTAGCTTTTCTTTTTTCTCTGATCAACTTAGACGTTTTTTCAGAGATAAAGAAATCCTGTTCTTTTTGTTTCACAGATTGACAATTTTTGTCTAGGGCACAAATCATAGAGGTTTCAAGCAGTTCAACAGCTTTTTCTATTTCCTCGGATGTGGTGAGGTCACCCATCTCAATTGACTTTAGTTCCTTGCGGAATTTCTGCCAATTTGCCTTGTCAAGCCTGTGAACTGCTTTTGTTAGAGCTTTCTCCACCTCATGAGAATTTAATCTAATATGCACTGGAAGATGGTCACTCCCTACATCGCCTTTGACTGCATTCAGCGACTTTAGGGCCCATCTTCCTGGAAGCAAGGGCAAGATCACGGATGCTTTCCACACTGTTGCCAGCATAGTTCTGACAGAATGTTACAGACTCATCATTGAGTATTGTGAGGTCCAGCTCCTCAGTAATGTTAAAAAGAGCGTCACCAGCGCTGTCACTCTTGTCGTTGCCAAAATAAGCATGTTTTGAGTTGAAATCGCCTGTGATAATGCAATGTTCGTATTTATCAGTCAGGTGTTTCAGTGTCTCTAACTCGACTATTTTGCCTGGAGGATTATAGACAGTTGCCAGTGCTATTTCCTTGTCCCTTTGTTTGAATGTTATAGCCACTGTTTCTGCATTGATATCATCAGTATACACAATGCTATAGGCAATTTCCTTTTTGATTAATATTGCCATGCCTCCACCTGCGGCGCTTCTGTCTTTCCTCACAGACTCATAGCCTGGTATTGACACTTTATGCTTTGGCAAGACTTTGGTCTCATTGAGAGTGACAAAATCTGGTTTGTGCTCTTTCAGATGTTCAATGAGCTCAGTTTTCCTGGCTCTTAGACCATTCACGTTAATATGTGTGATCAATAGACTGAATGTGAATCAGATTGATCCTAATGGATTGGTTGTCCAATTTAGGCAAAAAAAATTTTGTTTACCAATTTAGGCAAAGGCCTTTTCCATCAGAGTTTCGCTACTGATTTTCACATTGAACGCTTTGCTGAAGGATTCAGCTACATCTTCAGAGATGTTGGATTCTGTGCTTTCATGCATGTCTCTATTGAGCACTAACGCTATCGCTTTAGCTATGGCTATAGCTAGTCTAAGCGGCTCCCTGGGCATGGAGCTGGTCTTTTTTGGCTGTGTTTGAGATTTAGGCAGCCTTTTCGTCTTTTCGGGGCACCCTCTGTATGAAGATGGGTGGTCCCCGTGGCAGTTGACGCATGCCGGCTTGTCTGATTGGCAGTCCTTTTTAACGTGGCTGCCACCACATTTTCTGCACCTCAGGTCATTTTCACATTGGCCTGAGGTATGGCCGAATTCGAGGCACCTGTAGCATTGTTTGACCTTGGTGGTCTTGTTCACATAGGGAACTACCTTGTAGTCCTCCCCTTTGATGGTGACAGTCTGACCTATAGCCTCGAGCGTAGCCTTATTCTCACAGGTGAGCTTGACGTTATGTGAGGGCATGTTGTTATGCCTGGCTGAAATCAGTCTTTTCACCTGTACTGATTTGTTTTTTAGCTCTTTGGCTATGTCTGTATCTGATATCTCGGGGGATATCTTATTAATGACCATCACAAAATCTGAAGTGGGCCTTTTCCGTGCCTCTCGGAAAGTGGCATTGCCCAACTTCAGTTTTAGCAGGCGGCTGCGGCTCTGCTCATCAGCGGGGAAGAGAAGTGGTAGCTTCCCGGCCGTGCTGCTGCGGCCTTTGATTACAATGCTGTGCCCGTCCTTCAGCCGTTTTTTGAGCTTGTCAGTGTCATTTAGATACACTGAGCTTAGCCCTTGTGCGACCACCGGCCCTGGTTTGGGCTGTTTAGCTTTCTTCCCCTTGGAAAGAGCATTTTTTGACCTGGGGGATACCCAGGTGCCCTCATTGAGGGCGCTGGTGTTTGCCTCACCAGTCACCTCCATGTCAGTGTGAGCTGCCGTGTCAGTTTCACACGTTGGAGGCATAGCTGTGGTTTCCCCACAGGTAGGCTTGTCGCCTATAGCCTCTAACTGAGCGTTGGTGACATGTGAATCAGATTCACGTGTTGCTATTGTGTCAGCGCCGCTGATATGTGAATCAGCGGCTGTCACCATATATTGGGCGTCGCTACATGGCTTATAGGTGCCCATGTAATCACTGTTGTCACTATCTACATAGTAGCGTGTTGGTTCAACAGTGCGTATGCTGGAATCTGACCTGGGCTCGTCAGATTCGCTGTAGAAGCCACTTGTGGCTAATACAGCTGTCTTTACTTTTTTGATTAAGAGTGCCTTCTCTGGGTCAGATGGGCTTCTGACCAGGACTCTCTTTTTGGGGGTTTTGTTCAGCATTGTGCTCTCCTGGCACGCCCCCAGTGACTGCTGCCTGCCAGTCACATTAGTGGTTTGTGGGCTACCACTTTGTCTCGCCTGGCTATTGGCTGTAGCCTGGGCTATTGCCTTCGACGTTTGACCGTCAGTTTTGTTTTTGGCGATAAGTTTAAGGGCTGCCTGCTTGCCCTTTGCTCTGGCGCTGTCGTCGCCTATGAGCTTTTTTGCTGGGCTGGTTGGTAATAGCCCTGCGGTACCGTTGGTACCTGGTACCGTCTGCATCGCCTGAGCATAGCTCTTGTCTGGCGTGACCATGCCACTGCCAGGTTGGTAAGACTGCTGCAATAGTGGCCTGGTCAGGACCACTATCCTTTATCTCAGTGCTAGCGCTTGCACTGTTAGCCTTACTCTTTTTGTTAAGAGTTTTTTGCTTTCGCCTTCGCCGAGGGGGTGGCCCCTACACCCCCTTTGCCCGATTTGCTGTCGCCCCCTGCTTTTTTAAGAGATGCAGATCCCTCTTGTTTCTTCCCCGTTCGTTTTTTAGTAACGGCGGGTCCGATATTGGCCTGCTGTTGGCCTTTGCCATCTGCCTTGCGGGTGTGCCCAATACCCGACTTTGTACCCCCTGTTTCTTTATTCTGAGGTCCAGGTACATCAGTGCTTGTCTGGGTGCGCCCCTCACCCTTATTTTTCTGACCCCCTGGTGTTTTACGAGGTCCAGGTACTTCCTGAGCTTGCCCCGAGCTCTGCTTTACAGGCGACACGATTTTGACCGGGTCCCCGCCCTGGGACTCGACCATATCGGCCACCAACCTTAGAAGGTTCTCAGCCTGGACCTTGTCCATAGCTGATTCTAGCGCACCTATGAGTTGCGACTGTTGCACTTCCACAGACAAGTCCGTGGCGCTCTTAGAAGAGCGACTAGAGTCTAGGATAGCAGGGCTATTCATACCGTCAATAGTGCTTTTGCTAGTTTGCCTTGTCCAAGTTAGGATAGTGCGATACTCACAAGTCTTCCCGTAGTGCGTCGATGTCTCTGATTTCAGCTTATAATATTCACTGTGCGTGTCTATTATAAGCTTAGCTTATGTCTGACTAACAAGAGTTAGTGAGTGAGAGCTAAAGCTAGCGTCTTGAGCTGTTGACACCTCGGCGACTGCAGGCAGACTGTGATGAATGTCAAGTGAAAAAAAAAAAAACCTTTGGCCATCATTACGAGAACAATTATAGGAATTGGCGTGTAAACAATGTTAGTTTGACTTAGGCAGCAACAGCTTGACATCCACGTGGTGGGTCAGTGTATTGTTTACATTTCGTTTACAAAGTCAAGGACATACTTATCCTGATTTGCTGGCCGTAAAATTGGGCCAAGCTCATGAATATCTTCAATGGAACACATTTCACAGTGCAATCAATCAGAGCCACTAGCTGGAAGAATAATGGATCTGATGAATGAGAATTGTGGCACCTTTGAATGACGCCGTTAGTTTGCAACCAATGCACACTCCTGACCTGTTAATTTATATTAATAATGATTTAATCTAAGATCGCCTTCCATATGGGAGTGTTCTATTGTGTACGACGGTAGGCCTATCTGAACATGATATTTTATTATTATGTATTGGAATGAGAGAATGCGACGACGAAATATAACAAGATATCACTGATTATATTTCCTATGGCAAATTATATACGTGTAGGCCTCAGAATGGCCATATTGCTGGGATAACATTAACGCCTACCGCTGTTACCGCTGCTGATAAGGTATTGAGCAAATGGTGGTATATGTTTGCTTAGTTCACGGGTGGGCTGTGTTATTACACCCTGACACCTTATACAACCAACACTCTCTTATGTCTAGACAATGCGGCTAGTCTGCAAATGTTTTACAATCACATTTCATTTTAGAATGTTCTTATTTGAGCACGACAATATTAAAATATGGATGGCATTAAGCACAAGTGGGCTAACCCACATTTTGACGATTTTGAGAAAAAATCGCGCTGCATCATGAAGTATATGATAAAACGAATAAATACAAAGTAACACAGAAAGGTAACAAGATCAGTGACCAAATAGTCTAACCCTGAATGTGAAACTCGCATATTGATCAAGTTGTTGCTATCAATGACATACATTTTCATCGTTTTTTTAATGTGGGTTAGCCCACTTGCGCATGATGCCATCCATATGGTCTTTGTAATAGATAAATTAAAATATTGTAAATTTGTCGGCGAAATATAAATTCATGTATTTTAAAATCTGTGTGTATACAGTATGTAGCCTGTGCAGGCCTCAGAATGTCTGCCCATTGGCCCCAAAACGTGACATTCGCGATGACATCCACACTGCCGTGGAAAATGAAAATACACATCTGCTTACTCTACAAGAGAGCAGATACTGCCCTTTGGTTTTGCAGAGCTGTACTGTTGCGCTGTTCCCGTCATTGAGCATTGTGTACATGCAGGTGTCTATCCTGTGTCACGGCACTATGAGCAGATTAGTAGAATAAGATAATATCCATGCCCCACATTTAGATGTCCCTGGAAGCTGCTGACATCCAAAATTTTAGGTCGTATTATACAAAGTAATTAGCTCCCGCCGTCACCGTAGGTGAGCGAAGGGAGCTATGGATTCTACCTCCGTTTTTTTTTGGCCTCTTCTTTTGCCTATAACTTTGTGAGAAAATAAGCTAGGATAACAATTTTTGGTATGTGGGTTACTTCCAGGTGGCTAATGGACGGGTTAAAATATTTTTAATCTGAATTCAATACGCAACGTTGCAGAGAAAATGATGATGTTACGGCGTTGGGCCGTCCGTAAACAATTCGTTTCCGGAGCATATCTCTGAAAGTACTTGTCCGACTGTCTTCAAATTTTACACACAACACCCCTAGGGGGTCTAGTTGTGCCTTTTGGGGTATTTGAACTTTGACCTACTTCTGGTTCAGAACTATGACCTATTTAGACGTTTTGACGCGCACTTCGTTTCCGGAGCAGATCTCGAAAAGTACTGAGCCGATGACAGTCATATTGCACATACATGTTCTCTAAGGTCCCTAGTTGTGCCTTTTCAGGTTTTTGGACCTTGACCTTGAAGTTGACCCAGCACTTTGACCTTATTTATAACATCGGTAAATCCGACTGAAAGATTTTGCGGAATATCATGAAAACCGCTCAAGATAGCTACACCATTACTATAAAACAAATTGTGAGGTTTCAGGAGAGGATGCATCTTGAAAAATTTCAAGTCGATAAAATTAAAAATGGTCGTCTATCGGCCATTATTCACCTCGACAGGCCTTATATTGCGGAATATCATGAAAACCGCTCAAGATAGCTACACCATTAATATCAAATAAATTGTAAGGTTTCAGGAGAGGATGCATCCTGAAAAATTTGAAGTTGATAAAATTCAAAATGGCCGCCTATCAGCCATTATTCACCTCGACAGGCCTGATATTGTGGAATATCATGAAAACCGCTCAAGATATCTACACCATTACTATAAAACAAATTGTAAGGCTTCAGGAGAGGATGTATTTTGAAAAAAATCATTTTGTCAAAGTTCAAAATGGCCGCCAATCGGCCATTATTCACTTTCACATGGCCGTTATTTGGTAAACCGTGCTAGATGGCTAGACCATTACTATAAAACAAAATGTGTGATTTCAGGAGAGGATGCATTTTGAAAAAAATCGACTCGATAAAATTCAAAATGGCCGCTTATCGGCCATTATTCACTTTCACATGGCCGTTATTTGGTCAACCGTGCTAGATGGCTAGACCATTACTGTAAAACGAAATGTGAGATTTCAGATGAGGATGCATCTTGAAAAAAATTGACTTGATCAAATTTAAAATGGCCGCCTTTTCAGCCATTATTCATTTTCACATGGCTGATATTTGGTAAACCGTGCTAGATGGCTAGACCATTACCTGATTACTATAAAACAAAGTGTGAGTTTTCGGGGGAGGATGCACCCAGAAAATTTTTAACTTGCGAATTCAAAATGGCCGACAATCAGCATTATTTACCTCGATAGGCCTGATATCAGGTAAACCGTGCTAGATAGCTAGACCATTACTATAAAACAAAATGTGACGTTTCGAGAGAGGATGCCTTTTAAAAACTTTCGACTCAATCGAATTAAAAATGGCCGCCTATCGGCCACTATTTACTTTCACATTGCTGATATTTGGTAAACCGTGTTAGATAGCTGGACCATTACTATAAAACAAAATGTGAGATTACAAGAGAGGAAGCATCTTGAAAAAAATTGACTCGATCAAATTCAAAATGGCCGCCTGTCGGCCATTATTCACTTTCACATAGCCGGTTTCAGTAATCGTACTAGATGGCTAGACCATTACTATAAAACAAAATGTGAGATTTCAGGAGAGGATGCATCTTGAAAAATTTTGACTTGATCAAATTCAAAATGGCCTCCTATCGGCCATTATTCACTTTCACATGGGCGATATTTGGTAAACCGTGCTAGATGGCTAGACCATTACTTTAGAATAAAATGTGAGATTTCAGCCGAGGATGCATCTTGGAAAATTTTAACTTGATCAAATTCAAAATGGCCGCCTTTAGGCCATTATTCACTTTCACATGGCCGATATTTGGTAAACCGTGCTAGATAGCTAGACGATTACTATAGAATGAAATGTGACTTTTCAGCTGAGGATGCATCTTGAAAAATTCTGACTCGATCAAATTCAAAATGGCCCTCTATCGGCCATTATTTACTTTCACATGCCCAATATTTTGCAAACTGTGTTAGATGTTAGTCCATTACTATAAAACAAAATTTTAGGTTTCGGGAGAGGATGCACCCTAAGTTTTTAACTAATTTATATCGAATTCAAAATGACCGTAAATCAGCTATTAGTTAACTGGATTGGCCTGATATCGGGTAAACCATGCCAGATAGGTAGACCATTACTGGGATACTGATTAGGATCATTAATTTCAATGGAGGTTTGCAATCTCTGACAGACTGTCCAGTTCTTATCTTACTCTTAGACTGGGCTTCTTAGACCTAGTTGTCTTGCGCCTTGATTTTTGACCTAGACTAGGACTACCTTAATAACCCTATACAAAATTGCTTAAATCAAATTCTAATTCGGAGCGGGAGCTCCTGGACTTATGTAGTCTTGTTACTTATATTATTGTAATTTATCACTGGTTATATATTCTAGTCTATAATTTATTTTTCGCTAATTTATATTATGATATGCTTATTCTTGTTTTTATTGGGCATCATCCTTTTAATGTGATAGGCCTATGTGACGCCTTTAATATTTACTTAGGTTGAAAATATTTCCATCCTCACTCTTGCCGCTGCCATCTTGGCAACAGGGACCACTGTGGAAATAAGATTTTGTCACGAGACTTCTTTTAGTGTTTTTATCCCTGGTGGCAAGTATGGTGGCACCCTGTATTTATATATGGTGATGTTTACATGTACTTTACACTGAATAAAGCTATCTATCTATCTATATAAGAGGGGCAGGCGTTTTTCAGGTCATTCGAGGCCTCAAATCTTAACTCGTATTGAACATGGCGTCGCACTATACGCGGGGATATAGGATAGCTACAACCCATCCTGTTTCCACAACTTTCTGAAAACATTAACCAATGAAGTGGAAGCTCACCACTGTAGGGGCCGATTAAAAAAAAATTATTGCTGATACAGAAGACTAAGTATGATTCTCAAACTTCAGTATCATGATTATCAATAATTTGCCTCATGTTTGTGAATGATTAAAAAGGTGCACCCGTCAAAAATCAGGTGTCACATTTTTTTGTGTCTTATTATTCTCTTGATTACCTGTTGTTTCAGGTGCAACCAACCATTTAGCGATATTTTACATCAATGGAACACAGAAGAGATGAGGTCATCCGAGGCCTCAAATCTTAACTCGTATTATACAAGGGGTCGCACTATACGCGGGGATATACAGTAGCTACAACCAATCCTGTTTCCACAAATTTCTGAAACATTAACCAATGAAGTGGAAGCTCACCACTGTAGGGGCCAAATAAAAAAAAATAATCTTCATCTTGACAGTCGCTTGACTTATAAATGCCTTTAAACAATAACCATTCTAGCCTAAAATTTGTATTTCTGCAGGTCCTTGATGCCAGTTATGAACTACCAAAGATGCTCCAAGTTTATGAACAGCATAAATCAGAAATTCTGTGTGGATGTACGTGATGGTTATATTCAGCGACCACTCCTCTTCGAGTTTTTCTGCTTGAGATAGTGAAACAGGCATTTGCTCAAATTATTTCACTAAACTAGAACGTTTTTACTGCTTTGTGTTTATGATACCACACAGGAGTGGATGCATTTAAAAAGTGTGTGTGTGAAAGAGCATGTAAATATTACGAGTGGATGAAAATTTCTGCAAATACTTTTATTGTCATCCTAATGATATTGTTGTTTGTAATGTTGATAGAGGAAGTACTTGAATTGTCAGTAGAGTAAAAATTCAGTCATCATCTTTAATACAAAGTCGATCTTTTTAATCATCACATCTTTTGTTGAGTCGTCTTCCTGTGATATACATGTACTTTTTAAAACGTATTCAACTATTCAGAAAAAAGCTCGCACAAACTGATATATATTGAAACATTAATGAACTTTTTATGGCCCCTGTATCAAACCACTGAACCGCTAACCACACGTCAGTGGGAGAATAAGCATGGTGGTCTGTCATACTCACACCCTGAAATCATGGTAGGTTAACCAACATAATGGTGAATGTCTTTTGTTTGCTGGGAAGACACCGATAAAACGTACGCAGAGTTATCATGGCAGTCTATTGGAGCTTGTCATCATATGAATAGCCACTGCCCAAGTCTTTTCTTGTTTACACAAATTAATCTTACAAACACACTCCCTTTAATTACCAATATTTTTTATTCAATGGAAGGTACTACAATTCCCTCCTCCAAGTTTGAAAAATATCCAATTTGATAAAACACATTAGTTATATATCAAGTAAATGACCTTATATTGATGGATTTCCTCTTCAATTATATGCCGTAGTGCACCGAATATTGGCATTTAGGACAGACTTGTTTTACGGACGGATTTGATCAGAAACTGGAAATAAAAATTCTCAGTTCAGAATTTTTTATTATCATATTTGTAAATCACAAAAGAATGTCAGGAATAGAAATAAATTACTGTACTTAAAACCAGTATGAAGGGTTTTATACTGCGCTGTCCACAATTAAAAATATGATTTTACATGACATCATGAAAATCAGCATCAGTGACAATAAAAAAAATCGAAATTTATTTTAAAAATGGAGAAATCGTAGTCGGCTGGCGCGTAAAACATAACATAAAGAATGTCTGGCCTTATAGTGTACTTTTATTATGAGCGGTTGCTTTGACATGAAAACCTAATGTATTTTTATTTTTGGGGTGAAAGCCTCATTGTGGAGGGTGACTGGTGACATATATATGCAACATGAGTAGGCCTACTTGGAAGATTACAATTTTATAAAAGAATCTTTTTGCAATCGCTAATCAAATCATCTCGTCATGTTTATAAATTTGAACAGTCCCAGCAGGATTCACATGTCGACTCTTGTGTCATTGTTTGGATTGTATGTGTTTGAATAAATAATAATTTAATCCTGTATGCTACCTGATAGTTTAATATCCATGTATAAACTGTTAACTTATTGATGTATACAATGTAATATAAACTGATAAAAGGTACTTTTTCAATGGAACTGACACATTCGGCATGACCATGAAGCAGTCTACCGTGCCTCACTTCAAAACTCTTTTACACATTTTTTCCTTGGGCAAGTTAAATAAGGTACATTTGAAATTCAATATTTATATTGCATGTATTAAGCTCATTGATAATACCATACGATATATAAAACAAATACACGTATAACAATAGTGTGTTGAATATATAACTTAACTAGCGGTAGTGATTATCTGTTTTTGTAACTGGATTCTAATGTACCATGCATTGGATGAGTTGCATGCATACACAATGAACGACAGTTTTTCAATGCAGAAGCTGTGGTCGCTGATAGCAGACTCTACTGTACCAAAATTGAACCATTTGGTCACCTGTGAAAACCGCATGTCAGTGTCTATCAGCTCTGCTCTGCAAAGTCAAAAGGCAGTATCAGCTTACTTGTGAAGTAAGAAGATGCTGCCTTTTGACATTTTGCACGTCTATAAATAGCCACAGAACAATAGGACCCAGGTGTTATAAATAATCATTGTTTCATGTGTAGGCCCACTCTAGGCTACAAGTTGATTCACCCTGAGTTTCAAAATTTTCTTTGACCTCCTTTGTCTTCACCGAGCTAGCTAATACAATGAAGTATGGGGAGGAGGTCTTATATAACTTTGTTTTCACCAAGTTGCCATTCAAAACGTTTTCCGGTGACGTCACTGCATTTCACAGAATATATTCATAATCACCTGCAATCGGCAGGTTACAGGCCGCAAAACTGCCTTGATTATGCCCTGCATGGGCCCCTCCATGCAGCTGGCCTAGCGGTCTGCCATGTCAACACAACAGGTGCACAAGCATAGTACAACCTAGTGTCCTCAAAGAGCCTAACTAATGGCATATCATCGTATTCTAGCTGATTATTGTTTGAATTATTACCTTATGTCGCTATAATATGTCACTTTGAATTGTGGGACCACAGTATCCCACAAATACTAATCATTTGACTATGGCTTTAATGAAGTCTGGCAATCATAAAAAATGCCTTCCGTCACTTTCTGAAGTCAAATGTTTGCAGCTCTGTATATAATTTCGACCACTTACAGTGTTCTCATCTTTGGGGTAATCTCTATTGAAATACTAGACTACAAATGGTGGGGACGGGTCACATTATATTTTGCTAGGCATTTAAGAGGAATAATTTAACAGTAGCGTGCATGTTTGGAACATAATGTGTTAATTGCATACCCTTCTAAATAATTTTTGTCTTACGAGTGACATTTGAGTATTTAGCAACACCTCAGGCTAAAAAATGACCTTATAAGGCCACAATTGTACAAGGTAGTCTCAAATTAACGCATTTCTCGACTAAACACACCCTATTTTTAACATTATATAGCTTTTAGATATCTAATTCAAACTGATATCCATCATGTACCACCAGGAGTGCGGTTGTCTGATAATATTAAGTATGAAATCATAATATTGAAACACCAACATAATTGTTTTCCTATATTAGGGTTCAGCTGTTATTCCATCTCTGCATGCTCCCCGTTATATGAATAATAGAAGTCTTGACACAATATAGATGGAAATGTCAATTGTATAGAGGTATTCATGTTTCATGAAGCTAGATGAACAAGTGAATTATGTTTATTTGTTAACAACACATCCCACACAGTAAAAAGGTTTTATGTGTGAGTACAGTTTGAATCATATAGTCTATTACCGCTACCAGTAAATACACATTTCGTTGCATGCATCGCAGACCTACATATCACATAAATTGCAGAGCTGGCTTCTTTTGTTACATTGTATTAGCTTCCATAATATCGCCGAATTGTTTTTCATTATGCATCTCCCTATTATCTATGTATTAGCTCCCGCAGTCACCGTAGGTGAGACGGAGGGAACTATGGATGATGTTACGGCGTTGGGCCGTCCGTGAACATTTCGTTTCCGGAGCATATCTCAGGATGTCCTATTGTCTCCAAATTTTACACACAACACCTAGCAGGTCTAGTTGTGCCTTTTGGGGTATATGAACTTTGACCTACTTTTCGTTCAGTACTATGACCTATTTAGACGTTTTGACACACACTTCGTTCCCTGGGCAGATCTTAAAAACTATCGGGCCAATTAGTCATATTGCACCTAATTTATAACATCGGTAAATCCGACTGAAATATTTTGCGTAATATCATGAAAACCGCTCAAGATAGCTACACCATTACTGTAAAACAAATTGTAAGGTTTCAGGAGAGGATGCATCTTGAAAACTTTTGACTCTATAAAATTCAAATGGCCGCCTATCAGCCATTATTTACTTCGACGGGCCTGATATCGGGTAAATGTGCTAGACAGCTAAACCACTACTATGAAACAAAATGTGAGATTTCAGAGAGAGGATGCATTTCGACGTGATCCAATTCAAAATAGCCGCCTATCGGCTATTATTCACTTTGACATGGTTGATATTTGGTGAACCGTGCTAGATGGCTAGACCATTACTATAAAACAAAATGTGAGATTTCAGGAGATGATGCATCTTGAAAATTTTTGACTCGATCAAATTCAAAATGGCCGCCTATTGGCCATTATTCATTTTCACATGGCTGATATTTAGTAAACCGTGCTAGATGGCTAGACCATTACTATAAAACCAAACGGGAGTTTTCGGGGGAGGATGCACCCTGGAATCTGGGGGAGATTCTGTGAAAATCACATTGTAAAAAAAGGCTGGGGGTTTATCCTTGGAGGGAGGAGTAGAATCTGAAAGGCTCGCGTATATATTTTTAAGAGAGGAATGTATTTTGGGAGGGAGGGGTGGATTCCAGGCCACAGTCGCATAGATGTTTAAAGGACGATATATTCTGTGAGGGAGGGATAGATTATGGCAGTGTCGCACATAGTGGTGAAGAAGGGGGGTATATTCTGGAGGACGGGGTAGATAATGGGAGGGAGTGATAGATTCTGGGAGCGTCATATATAGTTGTAGAAAAGAGGGGGTATATTCTGTAAAGATGGGGTAGATTCTGGGAGCCCTACTTGATATAAAATAGGGTATATTCTGGAAGGGAGGGATAGATTCTGGGAGGGTCGCATATATTTAAAATGGGGGTACACTGTATATTTTGGTTTGGAGGGTGGATTCCGTGAGTATCGCATATAGATGTTTAAAGGGTGGGTATATTCTGGGAGGCAGGGGTAGATTATGGGGGTGCGCATATATTGTCTAAGAAGGGGGTATTTTCTGGAGGGATGGGCAGAATATGGAGGGGGGGGTCGCATATCTAAGGGTAGGGGGTAGGCCTATACTCTGGGAGGGCGGGGTAGATTATTGGAGGGTGGGATAGATTCTGGGAGCGTCGCATATAGTTGTAGAAAAGGGGGGTATATTTTGGGAGGAAGAGGTAGATTCTGGAAGCGTCACTTTATATAAAATTAGGTATATTCTGGGAGAGAGGGGTAGATTATGGGAATGTCGCATATAGTTGTCAAAAAGGGGGGTATCTATTTTGGGAGGGATCTGTAGATTCTGTGAGGGTCGCATAGAGTTGTTTAAAGGGGGGGGGGGTATTCAGAGAAATAGAGGTAGATCCTGGGAGGATCACATAGATGTAAAAAAAAGGAGGGTGGGGGGGTTATTATGGGAGGGAGGGATAGATCATAAGAGTGTTGCACATAGTTGTGGAAAAAGGGATAGGGTAGATTCTAGGAGTGTCGCTTTATATAAAAGGTGTATATATTCTGGGTGGGACGGTCGTGAAAAGATCTTTGATGTTTAAAAGGGTTGTATATTCTGGGAGGAAGGGTAAATTCTGGGAGGGTCGTATATAGATGTTAGAAAAAGAGGTATATTATCATAGGGCGGGTAGATTCTGGGAGGGCCTCGTATAGATGTTTGAAAAGGGGTATATTCTCGGATGGAAGGGTAGATTTAGGGATCAGAAGACACTTCACATAATCAGGAGAAGGGGGCGGGTGTAAATCCTAGGATGGAAGGGTAGATTTAATTATAATACACAATTTCATTTGGACGAACTTGTTGATCTGTATTCAAAGCTCAATACACGTCGTCTTTACTTGAGCTAGATTCACTTTTAAATAAACATTATAACGATGAGTCCAATTTTCCGTCTGTCCCAAATGACTATTATCGACATCGTCGTTCAAGCCACAACACCCATAGATCCAGTTTTCTGTCATAACATAGCCTAAAGTAGGCCCGCCCAACGTTGTTTCTGAATAAGCATAAATTTCTTTATTTGCTGAGTTATTAGGATTTCCATCGTCAATTTTATGACCATTAGCATCTTCAGTTTTTGGGCTGTGTGTTGAGCCATTAATTTTACCCTGTAGATGCCCATATATTTCACTGAGAACAAACCTTGGAAAAAAACTAGGCCAATATAATCGTGAGAAATTGCCACA
Organism: Flabesymbios commensalis; assembly: GCA_964017125.1. Lineage (NCBI taxonomy): Eukaryota > Metazoa > Annelida > Polychaeta > Terebellida > Flabelligeridae > Flabesymbios > Flabesymbios commensalis. Next base: position 34,299,127 of record OZ024904.1, on the reverse strand, counting down.
ATGAGAGTTTGAGACTGGGGAAAGCTAGCAGATGTTCTACTTTCCAAAGCAAATATGTTATGATATCGATACAATATTTTGCAATGATATATATTGCCTTTTAAAATCAAACCATTGGTCTCAATATCATCTGATGACATGGCCACAAGTGTGCTGAAAAAACTCTTAATGGGGGTGAGCTACATCTTTGGCACAGGATTGGAGGAGATAATCTTCCTTGACCAATGACACACACATTATCTGGGTCAATCACGTCTCTAGAGAGACAGGCCAATAAAAAAGTGACAGTAGTGTTTCAATGCTGGGCCAACGTTGCGGAAGTGACCTATTTATGATAGAGTCCGCTAATTGGCTTTCGGAAACCACGTGATAACGCTTAGCCTTATTGCACAGGAGTTCTCTTGCAACTGGCTCGCAAATCTAAAATGCAGTATCTGCTCACTTTACAAGTAAGCACATACTGCCTTTGCAGAGGAGATAATGTACTACGACGGAGGGGGGGGGGGGTGCTCAATCTGAGGCGTATACGCCACTGATCTGCATGGCATGTGCAGGTCTGTGGTAGGTAGGCCTATACACACTGTATTATGCCTCACAGAGCCACATCTCCTGTAGGCGTACTCTCGGCACCTGTGATTATGTAATAGGTTACAATGTGACATAACTTAGCAACTGACTGTGTATTAAATCTATTTTATTTCTAAATATCTAAGGAATAAAAATGATATGTTTGTTCTTTTCAGCTAAAACTATCTCAGATTGATACATTATATAATTGTCTAGCTATAAAATTCAGAAAATGACAATTTATTTCCCAGCATGGAGATAGTAGTTCCCAGCAAGCATAAATCAATCACTGTATGTTGTTATATGGTAATTATGTTATTGTTTATTCTAAGTGCTGGCGATAATCCAATGCTGGCTCAATGTTGTACCAGTGTGTTGACGTTGGTCCAGCATTGAACCTGCACTTGGTCATTGTCCCGTGGTCGCTGTGTGACGTATAGGGGCCTACGTCTAGGTATTAGTCTGCGGTACAGCTTGGCTGTCTAGACATCCCCATCCCGAGGTGAATAAATATCATAGAGAAGGAAAAATTTCATTGAAATTAACTAGCTACAGTAATTATCCGTTATAGCAGGAATCCTTACTACACATATCGGATATAACAGGATGCAACCATGTATCCCAAAATTTTACACTAGGTTTTTCTACGATTTTTTCATGAAAAATAGTGTTATAAATATTTCAACTATCGATTAAGCATGAAATTTTCAGCTGAATTCACTCGTTAATCTAGCGCTGATCCGCCTGACGAAACTTGCCCCTCAGGCAACGTCGCCGGCCAGTGGTAGGCCTAAGGCACACGAGGGCACCCTTTCAGAACAACAGTATTACATTCCGTATCTGAGCACGAATTGAATTTAAATATCAAGGCCTATAAGTTATAACACGAATCGTGTAATAGAATAATATGAAACGAATATGACGTGCACAATTTTGTCTCAGAAATGCAACTATATGAATAAGTTAATGCAGCGTGCTTAAATCGTGTAATAAAATATTGTAGCACGAGTAATAATGTTTTCATAACTTTCTTTTTAATTGTGTAATAAGGATTCATGGCGCGGGTGTTGTGTTTTTTTAAATGTATTTTTTATTAATTTTAAATGTATTTTTTAATTTGTAATAAAGTTTCAGGCTATAGCACGAGTGTGCTGTATTTGCAAGTTTTTAATATCGTGTAATAGCACCAATATGATGTTTTTTGATCGTTTTTAACATGTTTTTAAATCGTGTTATAAAATATTATAACACAAATACGACTGGCACGATTTTATCTTAGTAATCTAATTATTTAATGGAATTAACTTAATTCGGCGGGCTTAGCGTTCAAACCTGTTTTTTTTTAAATCGTGTAATAAAATAGGTCAATGGCCAGAGGTGATGACATGTTGATCGTTTGATGATTGCTCCTTCTTCACAACTCACAATAATTATTGTGTCGCTGTTAGCGCAATAACTGTCAAGCAGCTTTCTGTTTATATTGGCAAGGTGTTATGTTCGAGACAGTACTGTGGAGCACATCATGTTTCCTGACGTGTAATACACTATGATTAGAGCCCTTCCATTTAAGCTGGTTAACACTTGAATTATATTTATCTGCGTGTTTGTAATTCCCTGATTATTTTAAGTGAAGATAAATTTGCCATGATTACAGTCAGTTGACTAATACAAATCTTGTACGTAGCCTACTATTAATTTGAAAAATTAGTCAGTTCTTGAAAGTTTTTCATGAAGGTTTTGGTTAGTAGCTAAATAAAAACAAAATATCACGAACTGGTTCAAGTGATATATTTCTCTGGAAAGATGCAATTGTATCAAGGCTTATCTATTATCACCAATATTTTGACATATTTCATCCTACCGCCAACACTGATAGAGCAATCGTGACACTGTCCAAACATATTTTGGAGCATACGGGAGACCTAGATATGCTTGTTAAAGCAGGTGTGTTCTTTCGCGTCACTGATTCAAAATATCTAAACTCAAGGCCACGCTGCGCATGTGGGTGAGCCTACAACCTGTGCTCAGCTAATCATACCGACCCACCTACTTGGTACGATCCTTGCTAGATCGGCGTCGCACACGGTGTTCCCGCGTTAAAACAGCAGTAGTTGATTAGTGACGGCTTATAATTATACACAATTGTGTTCCCAAGTGTGGTGGTCCTTGAACGATTTCGATCATTTTACGCGAATAAACAAGTCATTTAATTTTCAGGCAAATAATTATTTGGAAACATTCATATCTCATGTTAAAGAGTTTACATGTGCGCTATCCAGTCCAGTCTGCCGCTCCAGAAACATTTCAAGATAATTTTAGTGAAATTGACGAAATTGATCTATAGGTGCATAATAACCATGATGACTTGTTCACTCATTATCTGGTTACATAATAAAACTCAATATTGTTCAGTACCGCAGGGTTCTTGTTAATTATTTTTTCTCAAAAAGTTAATCAGATCTTCTGAAATACACATAGAACCTGCAAATTAGAGTGCGATCCAGCTCACAGTTTATAAGGTATATCGCCCACAAGCTTCTTGGTCGTCCATATTTTCAAAATGTACTCCGTCAGCCATCTTGTTTCCTATAATTTTTTTCCAAAAGTTAATCAGATCTTCAGAAATATCCGGAAAACCATCACATCAAATTTGAATGCAATGCAACCGACGGTTCCTAAGATATCGCGCCTAGAAACTTTTTTTTGGTCAGCCATTTTTTCTCAAATGTCCTCTGTCGGCCATCTTGTTTTTAATGATTTCCAAAATTAATCAGATTATCTGAAATACACATAGAAAAACTAAGTCAAATTTGAGTGCAATCCAAGCCACGGTTAAAAAAATATTGAGCCCACACAGTTTTTCGTCGGCCATTTTTTTCAAAATGTCTCCTGTCTGTCATCTTGTTTATTTTTTTCCAAAAGTTGACCAGATCATCTGAAATACCTATAGAACCACCACATCAAATATTAGTGTGATCCAACCTACTGTTCATTTAAAAATATTGTTCGTCAGCCATCTTGTTTTTAATGTATTCTTCCCAAAAGTTAAGCAAATCATCAGAAATACCCAGAGAACCACACTATAAAATTTGAATGGGGTTATGGGATCCATCAACTGTTAATAAGATATCGAGCCCACAAGCTTTTTGGGCAGCCATCTTGGAAAATGGCCGTTTATGGCGTGGTTCCCCCAAAAAATATATGAGAAGAATTGCCCAGACATATAGGTCATGTCTGTAAAAATAAACAAAAAAATATTAGATAACTCCCTTATGAGAGCTTAATTGCTCATACGGCAGCGGCGGTGGAGACAGAATAATGCTAAACACTATAAGCATTCGATAGTATTGGGGATACTTAATTAATTATTCAGTACTTGAATATTAACTGCATAAGGCTACAAAATGTGCCAATTTTGTGTGTGATACAGTAGCTGTACATATTGCGTGATACCATAACGAGCCTATATTGGGTCACTGCTCTGAGACTATGTGTCTACCCTATAGTGCAGTGGGCAATGTAATGAAATTGAGGTCACTTGGATCGGAATGTTAATTTTTGCCACCAGTGCTAGAAATGTTCCCTATGGTCTACTCTTTCAGAAAAACCTTGTCGGCATTTTTTATTTTCAGGGTAAAGGTCATTTCGTGACCTTCAAAGGTCATTCATATAATAAAAGGTCAATTGTGACGGAATTTGTTGTAGATTTCACATTTGTCGTGTAAAGTGGGTCGTGTGACCTAGCAAAACGCCTAGAATGGCCTACTTTAACAGATCAAATTTGGCGATTTTTTTCTTTTTAGGGTGAAGGTCATTTTGTGACCTTCAGAACTCATTTATATATACATAAGGTCATTAAAACGCAATTGGTTGCAAATTACACGTTTTCATGTACAGTGTGTCATGTAACCTATAAAAATGCTTAACATATCGTACTCTTTCAGAAAAACTATGTCGGCATTTTTTATTTTCAAAGTAAAGGTCATTTCGTAACCTTCAAATGTTATTCATAAGGTCAATTTAAAAGGAATTTGTTGTAAATTTTACGTTTTTCATGTCAAGTGTGTCATGTAACCTAACAAAATGCTTAAAATATCCTACTCTCTATTGTTAAGGTAAAGGTCATTTCGTGACCTTCAAATGTCATTCATAAGGTCAATCTAAAAGGAATTTGTTAACATTTCACGTTTTTCATGTAAAGTGTGTCATGTAACCTATCAAAATGCTTAAAATATCCTACTCTTTTAGACAAACTCATTTTTTATTTTGAAGGTAAAGGTCATTTCGGGACCTTCAAATGTCATTCATATATTATAAGGTCAATTATAACGGAAGTTGTTGTATATTTCACATTGATCATTCAAATTGGGCCATGTGACCTACCAATACGCCTAGAATGGCCTACTTAAGCAGAAAATAGACATTTAAAGGGTAAATGTCATTTTGTGGCCCTCAAATATAATTTATTTATACATATTATATTATGTGTTATACTGGAAATGTCCATGAAATCTAAATAAACGTTGCATAAAATAGCCTACGGTCCACATTGTTTTTATTTTTGGGTCATTTTGTGACCATCAAAGGACATTTATTTCTACATAAGTCAATAATTTATTAGAAAAAAAATGGTGGAGATTTTTAAGTGAAATTGTTCGTGTGACCTACGTAAAAGCCGAATATAGTTTTGCTATATTAGTGCAGCAGATTTGTGGCGATAATCAGAAGAAATGCTCAGTTAGTGATAAAAAGCACCAACATTTGCAGAAGGTTAGCTGAGGTGATACTCTTTGACATAGGCTATGGACCCAAGCTGAACAACTCCAAGATGGCCATCATTTTCAAGATGGCGGCCAAACTAACAGAAATAAATACATTTTATTGTGATTATTAAAAAAATAATTTAAAATTAAATGTATAAAGTGTATGCTTTAAAACAAAGTGCTAGGGAACACCGCCAAGGTAGCAACACGCCGGTAATAAGCTACACGTGTAGGCTACAATCACCACACTTATAAGGTCGTCTGTAAAAGTATTTACCAGCAGTATCCAAACAAAAGACAACTTAGCTCTATATCTTGCGCCCCAAATTGAAAATTATTTGAGATCAACAAGCCTAACTGTTATTGTTTCCAACTGCGATGGTTTTACAACAAATATTGCTAATCTGGATGTATCATATCTCAGTTCCAACCACGAGGAGGCGGATACCATCCTTATGTTACATGCCAGCGATGTTGCCAAGCAGCACTCCATGAAAGCTATTCATATCCTCTCAATTGATGCAGATGTTTTAGCATTGAGCTTCTTTGATTTCCAAGTTGGGAGCATATCCCTGTGTGTTAATTGGACATGGACAAGGAAGAGAGGTGGTGCAACTTCGACCAATCTGCGATAAACTTGGGCCTTCTGTGGCAGACGCACAAATATATGATTTTCAGGGAAGGGTAAAATCCCCTGCTGAAAATCTTCCTGTAAATCTAATTCGAACATCGCAAAGGATTTCCCGATCTTGGTGAACTCGATGAGCCATCTCAAGAAACAGTACAGTCATTACATGAGTATGTCTGTCAATTGTATGTACCAGGAACAACATTAACAGATCCTGGAAAAGTGAGTGCGAAAAACTGCCACCAACATCGGGATCTTTACAACAACACATCCTGCGTGCCAGCTATCAAGCGAGCATATGGCGGCTTGCTGAAATCGCTTGGCACGAAAAAGTTGTATCTCATCAAGATAATGGCTGGACATTGGCTAATAATCGTCCATTTCAAATCACTACATTTTATATATCAATCCTGCGCAGATGCAGTAATCAAACTTGTGCATTGTATTAAGTCACATTGCAAGTTCTTTGTGCACGTGTCAAAAAGCCAACCTCAATTGCACAGAGATGTGCCAATGTGGATCGGACTCGGATAACTGAAAATGTGAGAACGATTCTGTATCTGATGATGATGACGACATTGATTAGATATTGATAAGTGCATGCCGTTTTAATTTAACGCTAAATCCGTGAACGTAAAATGCTAATGTTTGGAGGCTTCGCGGTCTAAACAGTGTATCCTTTGGCACAAACAATAAATGCTAGCCGTATTTAAAAGCTAAATTAAATGAACATTTGCGAGGAATGTGAAGTTGGTTGAAACAAAATTTTTATTGTTCACTTTTTTTTTTTCGTTAAATCTACAAATTCTAAATGCCATGCACAAGTATAAATGTTCATGTTAAGTAAGTTTTAGATATAAAACATGACTAATATTAACCAATGTGTGCCCAATGATGGCGATAATGATTACATATTACAAGTGTATACCATAGCGCTTAAAAGGCGAGGTGGTTATCAGTCAAATTATTATAGTATTCATGGTATTAGGCCTAATGTTGCTGGCTAATGTTATAAACAGTGTATGATATTCAGTATTAATCTATGTGCATGATGTCTAATAAGGTCGTTATTATTTTTGTTTGCAAACCTAGAACTCTTAAAAGAAATTCTACTGAAACATGCATATAAATATAATGATGTAATTCGTCCCCTTGGATATGAAAGGGTGCACACACCCTTCTATGTCCAAGGGGACGGTATGTAGAAGTGCACATGCACATTTGGTGACCTTGAGTGACCTCTTGGTGACCTTTATTAATTATACTCGTTTATGTGTTGTCATTTAATAAGAGTTCCATATGTCACACTGAAGATTTTTGAGGGGTCACAAGACATATATAGAAGCATGGTTAACTGATATGAGTAAATTTGAAACGATCATCTTGAATGACCATTCAATGACCTTAAATATACATATTATTAGTCTGTCTGCCAAACTGGAAATCTTACCTTAACCTCAGAGTCTCTGATAAAGTTTTTTCCACGGTGGATTATTGTAATATAATGTCTACTTGAACATGCTAGGGTGGGTGTGAAACTCTCACCCTTGAGCAATTTTTATAAATCCAAGATGGCCGCCGAAATAGCTTCCGCTATATAAAATTCTATTATAGTATATCCTAATTATGCTAGAGAGGCATGTAATACATCAAAATAGGGGTTTTGAGGGATGCTCAGTCGAAATATTTAGACTAGAAAGCTGGAAAATTGTTATATTTTGAGTTATTGACCATGTTATGGTATATATATGGCAAATTATGTAGTACTAGGTGACACACTACCTTCCTATGTCCAAAATTAATTATTGTATTTATTTGCAGTTTTATTTGTTGAATTGTAGTGATAGCCTTCAAGCTAAATGTAGACTGCAGATAGTATACCGTAAAAATGAACAATGAGTGGATAATGTGTATTTAAATTCAAGTATGGAAAATATTATCAGCAGGACTGACAAGGGGCCTACAGAAAAATAGTGGACATGCGAGAATCTTCTCGATTATAGATGCAAGTCGGAAGTATGGAGATGACTTGCACAGCAAATTACAAGACCAGTTATCAGAAACAGCTAACTTGACTATGTTCTATCACAACAATTGTGTTTCTAAGTATACTTCCAAGTCCAATGTGACAAAATATGCTTTAGAAAATGTTGCAGAAGAGCCCCCAAGAAAACTACGAAAGTCGTCTGCTGAATTTAATTTTTAAAAAACATTGCCTCTATTGTGGAGAGATCTGTGACATTGTGAAAGATGTAAAGAACCCTGAGAGATAGAGACATGCCTTTTTGTGCCGCTCCAGATACTCGGATCACGACAAAAAGCCATACAAAGAGTTACTGCTTGATAGATGTAGAGCTCGTAATTATGAATGGGCCAGCCAGGTCACACTTTGGCTGGGAGGGTCTCTGGATCTGATTGCTGCAGAGGCCAGATATCACAGGGACTGCATGTGCAAGTGTATGGGCCTCAGAAACATACAACTAACAGGAAGAGAATCAGAAACTGATGTGACTGATTCAGGACTTCAGCTTCATGTTGGAGAACAAGGACAGTCTATGGCATTCAGCCGAACTGTATGCTATCTACATCAGTTGTAGTAGTAGGTTGTTGTCACGCTCGATAATCATTGAGAAGGTTAAGGAACGGTTATCTGATGATGTCATTGTTTTGACACCCCCTGGCTATGAAAGCATCATCGCATTCAATAGGTGTACTTCGTCTGTCTTGAAGATAAGGAAGGATGAAGACGAAGACGATGAATTGGAACACAACAAGATTAAAGTGGCAAGATGCATATTAAACGTGAGTGCAAGAAAATGAAATGCAAAAACGCATTATGACATTCACAATAACAAAGACAAGATGGACGATGCGGTTTCTCAAACAATACCATCTAAGTTGTCCTTGGTTTCCCCAAGGTTGAATAAGACATTATCTGCTACTACAATAGGGAACATCGTCACCAGTGAAGTTACAAATGAGGCCACTGACCTACAGATTGCCCTAGGTTTACTTACCCAGGATTCCAAGAAAGTTGTGGACAAGTTGTATGGCTACAGAGTGACCTGCAGATATATGAGGTGGGGAAATTTTATATGTCTGCTGCCCATGCTTCTTATACAGACACTATTGTTCAGGGAATCTCTCACGCGGGTACTTATCCAGATCATTGCTGACAACTTCGATGCTGATATATCTCCCCCCAATTTTGGTTTTAAAACTATCCCAACCATTCTGCGATCAACTGGGAAAACACCAGACAAAATATTGTAAAAAGTGGCTCAACTAACCCGCCTCTCCCATAGGCCTATGTTTTGGATCATGGGATGCCGCACCTTGACTCTGTTCTAACAACGCTGAATACTAATACTGAAACTAATACAGCGATACACAGCTCACAATTTGATACGGTGGGCCGTAATGGGCATTTATTGGCGGCACTACCAAGTCAAAAAAAAAAGAAATACGGGAATTTCGTCTCTATATCTAGCCTAACTGGGAAATGCACAGCAACAAAAGTTAAAAAAAAAATTGGCAGTTCTATTCTATGGATATGTTTACATCATATGGTCATATTAATAAGCCAAAATAGAATCACTAATTTTTTTATGATTTTAGCCTGAGCCAGTCCCTTTAATTCAGCAGGCAGGGCCTAGAACTTATCTTGAAAAATCGTATGGCCCACTAAAATTAACTTGTTACGTCAAAAACAAAGATATTGCTCAAAGTGTTGGAATGATGTTGGGCCAGTTTTATTTTTTGTGGGAATACCGCAATTAGGCCTACTCTTTATAAGTCAGGCACTGGGTATTCTTTACATCAGGCGCCAGAAACACCAGATAACACGATACATTGGCCCAATGCTGATGTAATGCTGGGCCACTGTCTGCGACGCTTGGCCAATATTATTCCACTCAAAACCCTTTATGGTCTAATCACTATATTTTATCATGAACACTTCTTGAAGACGAAAGTAGGCCTACCTAACCTAGGGACCCCAAACGTTATATTGGAGATATTCATAAGAACTGGTGTACAGAAATGTCAACCGTTTCTCACACACAGCACCCCTATTTCCCCTAAATAGGACACAAACTCAGGCAAAATAAACTTAATAAATAAAAATGTATATTTTACCATACTTTGTCCCTTTTTCATGTCAGATGGTCGTAATGAAGGGGTTAACTTACCACATGATCGGGCATTGCAATAAATTACATTATTAGGTCATATTTCACACCAGAAGTGTATAAATTATATCAATGTGCAATGCCTTTTACTGCAGAGTCAAAAAATCTATTTTTAATAATACAAAATTTGCTATTTCTGGGGATAAATAACTTGGCCAAGGCCTAATTGTTATATTGCGTAACATAACACAGTTGTGTCAAGTGAGGCAGAGAGGGGTGGGAGAAGGTGGAGAGCCCTACTGTGACAGACTGCTGGCGTTCATGAACACCCGCCCAGCTATCACGAGGCATTGACCCACTGTTGTTTGAATGTTGTGCCGACGTCGAAGACGGCGGGCCAGAAATAGAACAACATTGGGTCATTGCCTCTGTTTGCTGATCAGCAAACTCGAGTCGTTGACACAATGTTAGCCTGATGGTGGCACACCGTTTACAACACTGGGCCGACATTAGCACAGCATTGGCATACCAGTATGTAGGCCTTAACATGATAAACGTTCACCCAATGCTAGCTTAATGCTGGCCCATCGTCTACGACCATGGCTCAGCTGTAAAACAGCATTGGCTAAAGTCTCATTTTTGCAGGGAACATCGGCAACTCGATACCCTGACACAATATTGGTTTAATGTTGGAAGAGTGTCATAGATGATGGCACAGCATTTAACCAACATTGGGTGAGTGCAAGCCAAAAGGAGGCAGTGACATCAACGGAAAGGAAGTATATATATATACTTGATTTACAAGTGAGCAAATACGGCCTTTTGGCAGCGCTATGGCAGGAAGAGACGGGACGCCAGTTAAAAAGCAGTAGGGGCTTACTGCATTATATAATTATTTTCTGCCACAATTTAAAGCAACATATTTTGCTGACTGTGTGATAAAAATTGAATTTACGTGTGTTTAGTTCAATTTTAATATATTTTATGTCTTGGTATAAATAGAACATGATTTATATAGGAGCAGCTACAGATAAGGCTGTTATATTATTAAGCATTAGAGTAAATACTATGAAAAATGCCGTTTTGTCAACTTTGGAGCTTAAAATCTTGCCATGTGACCTTGGTATGTTCAGTAAATGCATGTTGTGGTTACTTCATTGTTCAGGTGTAAAAACATTCATTTTGATACCTCACATGCCCAGGAATGTCCGTGAAATAATTTTTTCGATTTTTGCCAAAATAGTATACGGTAGGTTCAGAAAAACAACTTTTTCACCCAAATCGCCCCATTTGCAGAAATTCAGGAACCACCTTCAAACCTTTTGGTTTCAGACGTGTAATTAAAAGTGTCCAGGCTCTTGGTCTACTTAGTAATGAACTTGGGAAGCAGAATCTGTGAAATACGATGCTTTAATTAGTAAAAATCGCCGAAAATAGATTTTCTGACCACTGACCCCCACCTCCTTAAAATGTCATTGCTAAAAAATGTATACGTTGCCGGTACGATCTGCTAATACCATGAGGTGGTAGATATAGTGATGGTCGTATTGTATACATGCGTAATTTGCATTTTCTATGTGTCATCTTTTTTGTACACACGATTTAGTGCACAAAACAGAGATACAATCCAGGAGCTCAGTCGTTCATGACTTTACAAAAACAACTGAAATGTAGATTATTATATATATTTAACTAAACTGCTTCCTCACACTGCAAATTCATAGGAAGTTATGCACTGTGATTCGTAGTTTTTCTGGGGCTGGTCCCTTTGCTATTCTACCGTGAAAAGCCAAAGGGCAGTATCTGCTTACTTAACAAGTAAGCTCGGTCGTTTTTAAATGGGCGGCCATTTAAAAACCACTGGACCCGTAACTGATTAAGATACACATATAAAAACAATACCGGTACAGTTTAACCAACCCCGCATATGTCACCTCGGCCATATTGATATCGCGTAACCTAGTCACGATATCCAATATCATGGTGAAATTTTAACTAATTCTTCATTATATTAAGTTGATATTAGCCTTCTTTAGGGGCGGATCCCTATTGTCTTCACCAGGCGTGTCCACCTGACCGCCACTTTTAGCACTATTACTTGTTTTACGTAACATGAATGCTCATTAAACTACAGATACAGGTTATTAATCATGACTAACGCTTGATAAACTGTACTTTTTTGTGATCCCCTATGACATTTGACTTTTTCAACAATTTTTCCCATTAGCGCGATTCACTCAACATTTTTTCATGTATTTCCTACATTAACGTTAGGCCACTGGTTTTTTTTCTCTGACTTAGATTAGAAAAAAATCTTATGTGGGAGGGCAGACAAAAATACTTTTAAACCTATTTCTGGAAAAGTTCATGACTGTGAGGAAATAAAAAAACACCTATTTTGAAAAGGTTCCCGAGGGCGATGAAAAACCAACACATCGCTGGATCTATGTTTTGTCCCCTGAATTGAACTAGGTTGTTTTCAGAAAAGTGGCCTTAGCACGTGAATCACAATTCGACAATACACGCTGGCATGATGACAGCCATACACTGAGCTTATGCCATCACAACTCCTGTAAAAGTCCAAAGCCGTTTTCAGCATATTATATTTTCCCTTCAAACCTAAAAATTGAAGTGAAGATCTGGGGCGGTATTCTCGCACCAGTTACGACATATCGTAGGCTTCGGATTAGTCGAGATTGCCATCTCGACCAATCCGAAGCCTACGATATGTTTAACTTGTACGAGAATACGGGGCCAGCCTGAACTTGCCATGTTGATATCTGTTCGATTAACTGAGCATCTACCACAAACTATTTTATCAATTTTCTTGACGGTTTTATTTACATTGAAACGTTCTTTATAAATATACAGACAGAACAGACCTGTTTGAAATTAGGATGCAACATTATTATACTACTGTTATTATTGTTTAATTGTTTATAAAAATGGATTATTAAATCATGTAATTGTATTATATTCACAGACACTTACCGCTCTAACAATCTGATTGGTTTTAGTTGTGCCCCAGTTGCCTCTATCTCTGTAATCAGCTTTTTGGGTACAGGTGTGTCCCGCTGTTCGTACACTTTAAAGTGGTGACTATTGACAGTTACGCCGTCATATGGGGATCTGAAATGGTTCATGGCAGAATCAGTCAAGACATGTGGATTCCACCAGCTGCTATAAAATATCAACTCTTAAACATGTTAAAGTCCTAGTCACGTTTCTGTCCATTTTCAGCCTAATATATTTATGTCAATCCAAAAAATGAGGCTTAAACTTGCTATATTGATGTATTACATTAGATTGTAGCGCTATTGTGTCAAATAGTATAACGATGTAGCGGCTACCTTGGATGCCATCTTTGATTTTAAATTTGTATCTGTCGTAGTGGTATATACGCGTCGTACCCCAAAAAGCATATGTAGCTGTAATGATAACAAAGTCTCCAATGCATTTAGTGATATTTTATTACAGTGTAAATAGTTAAAAAACGAAAATGTCAATATTTACAGCAATGAGAGCCAGGGATAAATTATATTTCCCCTGAATACTAGTAATGACCCATGTGACGAAGTTGACCTGTTACGTAATCAACCGACCGATGAGTCAACATCATAACACTTATGACAGAGTAATGAGAATGCTACTTAATAATAAAATAATAATTATCCACAGGGCTAGTTTTAGCATAGTGAATTATTTTCATTGCATGATGAAACTTTTAAAAATTTTACAACATGTGGTGTACTAAAATGAGTTACTATGGTTTATATATTAAAATACAAAGGCAGTAATAATATAAAAAAAAAATCACTAGAGGATGTAAGAAAAAGGTGGAGGTGATAAATCATTAGGAAACTCATATATATTTTGTGAGAAATGTTTGGCTTGATTTCATATTCTAAAGTGTTCACATTATCCATGGTCATCCATTGGTCGGGGGATGTGAACACAATTATGATATGAAAATTCCAAGTCTCCTCAAGCTTTATATAGTAGAACACAATATGCTTCACAAGCTGCAGTCCTCGTTATCTGCATCCTCCCAGAATTTCCTCTCTGTATTCTTCATAAAGTTGTTGCATTTTTGGTAATTCTTGACTTGCATCTAATACCTGAAAGGAAAACCACTATAAGTAAGCATTCAAAGATCAAAATCATAACAAGAACCCTGTGGTTCTGAACATTATTGTGGGTTTCATTATGTAGCCAGATAATGAGTGATTAAACCTGTGGTCACCTGTGAAAGCCGCATGCGTGAGCCAGTGTCCATCAGCTCCGCTCTACAAAGTCAAAATGCAGTATCTCCTTACTTGTGAAATGAGGAGATACTGCCTTTTGGCATCGCACAACAGATTTATCTATAAATAGCCACGACAAGGGACTCGTCCACAACAATAGGACCCGGATGTTATAAATAAACATTGCACCATGTGTAGGCCTACACTAGGCCTCAGGTTGATTCACACTGAGTTTTAAAATATTTATTAAAACAAGAGCACACTCGACAATAGCCCGCCGCCATTATTGAACTTAAAGTCATTATTGCAGCCACAAGATCAAACTATTGACTTAAAATGCGAAAAATGACAATAAATCGGCCATTTTCAATTTTTTTCCAGCCATCATTGAACTTGTCTGAGAACTGGTTATTAGTAGCATGCATAACAGATTTGAAGATGATACATCGCGCCCACAAGGTCAAATTATTGACATAAAATGCGAAAAATCACAATAAATCAGCCATTTTGAAAAAAATTTCAGCCATTATTAAACTTGTCCAAGAACTACTTATTAGTAACATGCATAACAGATTTGAAAAGGATACGTGAAAAACTTTTCAAGTTATCGTGCCCACAAGGTCAAATTATTGACGTAAAATGCGAAAAATCGCAATAAATCAACCATTTTGAATTTTTTTTCAGCCATTATTGAACTTCTCCAAGAACTACTTATTAGTAATATGCATAACCAATTTGAAGAGGATATGTGAAAAACTTTTCAAGTTTTCGCGCCCACAAGGTCAAATTATTGACGTAAAATGTGAAAAATCGCAATAAATCGGCCATTTTTTTTTTTTTGGCCATTATTGAACTTGTCCAAGAACTACTTATTAGTAACATGCATAACCAATTTGAAGAGGATATGTGAAAAACTTTTCAACTTATCGCGCCCACAAGGTCAAATTATTGACGTAAAATGTGAAAAATCGCAATAAATCGGCCATTTTTTTTTTTTTTCTGCCATTATTGAACTTGTCCGAGAACTGGTCATTAGTAACATGCATGACAAATTTGAAAAGGATATGTGAAAAACTTTTCAAGTTATCGCGCCCACAAGGTCAAATTATTGACGTAAAATGTGAAAAATCGCAATAAATCGGCCATTTTTTTTTTTTTTCGGCCATTCTTGAACTTGTCCGAAAACTGGTCATTAGTAACATTCATAACAAATTTGAAAAGGATACGTGAAAAACTTT
Organism: Flabesymbios commensalis; assembly: GCA_964017125.1. Classification (NCBI taxonomy): domain Eukaryota; kingdom Metazoa; phylum Annelida; class Polychaeta; order Terebellida; family Flabelligeridae; genus Flabesymbios; species Flabesymbios commensalis. Next base: position 34,283,557 of record OZ024904.1, on the reverse strand, counting down.
CAAGTTATCGCGCACACAAGGTCAAATTATTGACGTAAAAGGTGAAAAATCGCAATAAGTCGGCCATTTTGAATTTTTTTTCAGCCATTATTGAACTTGTCCGAGAAGTGGTCATTAGTAACATGCAAAACAAATTTGGGAAGGAAACATGAAAAACTTTTCAAGTTATCGCGCCCACAAGTAAATGTTAACGCCGACGATTAAAAGGCGGGCTAAAAACACCTGCAATTGGCAGGTTATAGGTCGGAACACTACAAAAACTGACTTGATTTTGCCTGTTTCGGTAGTATCAGAATGTGTTTCCTCTGCTTGCCCAGCTTGGCCCAATATCAACACAACAGGTGCACACACATAGATATTTCCACCTGGTGTCCCCAAAGAGCCTAACTGGGAGCAATATCAATATCCATAGCTGAATGTTGTTTAAATTATTATCCATAGATTTCGCTCAAGTATATAGCCTCACAGTTATTTAAGAGCCATCTCTTAATGCTGCGCTCGATATGATCTTGGTTCATGGCTGTTGGTCATGGCTGTGACTTCATTATGGAATTTCCATGGGTCACTTTGAATTATGGGAACCCATTGTCCCGCAAACACTAAAGAGTTGACTATGGCTTTAAGTTATCATGGTTATCATCTACCTAGATCTATTTCATCAATTTCACTAAAAATTTACTCGGAATATTTCTGGAACTGTAATCTGTACTGGATAGCGTACACACCGGACACAGGTACAACTCTTTTAACATAAGACATAAGAAATTTCCAAAGATTTGTTTGCCTAGAAATTAAATGACAATGTAGAAGTTGGTGCATTGAAGCTAGTTTGAATGGAAAACTATACAAATTGTCACGAAATTCAAAAGGCGACATTTTCATTTTCGGTAGGCCCTTATTTCTTTTAGTGGGAGAATGTACTGTATAATCTGTGACTTGCTTAGTCGACTAAACTGATCAAAATTGTTTTAAGAACCACCACACAAAAGTAATTATGTATAATTTTGATTTTTTTCAGCCATTATTGAACTTGTCCAAGAACTGGTCACTAGTAACATAAATAACAAATTTGGAAAGGATACATGAAAAACTTTTCAAGTTATCGCGCCCACAAAATAAATTATTGACGTAAAATGCGAAAAATCACAAGAAATTTGCCATTTTGAATTTTTTTCAGCCATTATTGAACTTGTCCGAGAACTGGTCATTAGTAACATGTACAACAAATTTGGGAAGGATACATAAAAAACTTTTCAGTAATCGAGCCCACAAGTAAATGTTAACGCCGCCGCCAACGCACTTCAATTGCAATAGCCCACCTTTTTAGCTCCCGCCGTCACCGTAGGTGAGCGAAGGGAGCTATGGATTCTACCTCCGTTTTTTTTTTGCCTCTTCTTTTGCCTATAACTTTGTGAGAAAATAAGCTAGGATAACAATTTTTGGTATGTGGGTTACTTCCAGGTGGCTAATGGACGGGTTAAAATATTTTTAATCTGAATTCAATACGCAAGGTTGCAGAGGAGAAAATGATGATGTGACGGCGTTGGGCCGTTGGGCCGTCCGTAAACAATTCGTTTCCGGAGCATATCTCTGAAAGTACTTGTCCGATTGTCTTCAAATTTTACACACAACACCCCTAGGGGGTCTAGTTGTGCCTTTTGGGGTATTTGAACTTTGACCTACTTCTGGTTCAGAACTATGACCTATTTAGACGTTTTGACGCGCACTTCGTTTCCGGAGCAGATCTCGAAAAGTACTGGGCCGATGACAGTCATATTGCACATACATGTTCTCTAAGGTCCCTAGTTGTGCCTTTTCAGGTTTTTGGACCTTGACCTTGAAGTTGACCCAGCACTTAGACCTAATTTATAACATCGGTAAATCCGACTGAAAGATTTTGCGGAATATCATGAAAACCGCTCAAGATAGCTACACCATTACTATAAAACAAATTGTGAGGTTTCAGGAGAGGATGCATCTTGAAAAAGTTTCAAGTCGATAAAATTAAAAATGGCCGCCTATCGGCCATTATTCACCTTGACAGGCCTGATATTGCGGAATATCATGAAAACCGCTCAAGATAGCTACACCATTAATATCAAATAAATTGTAAGGTTTCAGGAGAGGATGCATCCTGAAAAATTTGAAATTGATAAAATTCAAAATGGCCGCCTATCAGCCATTATTCACCTCGACAGGCCTGATATTGTGGAATATCATGAAAACCGCTCAAGATATCGAAACCATTACTATAAAACAAATTGTAAGGCTTCAGGAGAGGATGTATTTTGAAAAAATTCATTTTGTCAAAGTTCAAAATGGCCGCCAATCGGCCATTATTCACTTTCACATGGCCGTTATTTGGTAAACCGTGCTAGATGGCTAGACCATTACTATAAAACAAAATGTGTGATTTCAGGAGAGGATGCATCTTGAAAAAATTTGACTCGATAAAATTCAAAATGGCCGCTTATCGGCCATTATTCACTTTCACATGGCCGTTATTTGGTAAACCGTGCTAGATGGCTAGACCATTACTATAAAACAAAATGTGTGATTTCAGGAGAGGATGCATCTTAAAAAAATTCGACTCTATAAAATTCAAAATGGCCGCTTATCGGCCATTATTCACTTTCACATGGCCGTTATTTGGTAAACCGTGCTAGATGGCTAGACCATTACTATAAAACAAAATGTGTGATTTCAGGAGAGGATGCATCTTGAAAAAATTAGACTCGATAAAATTCAAAATGGCCGCCTTTTCGGCCATTATTCATTTTCACATGGCTGATATTTGGTAAGCCGTGCTAGATGGCTAGACCATTACCTGATTACTATAAAACAAAGTGTGAGTTTTCGGGGGAGGATGCACCCTGAAAATTTTTAATTTACGAATTCAAAATGGCCGACAATCAGCATTATTTACCTCGATAGGCCTGATATCAGGTAAACCGTGCTAGATAGCTAGACCATTACTATAAAACAAAATGTGACGTTTAGAAAGAGGATGCCTTTAAAAAACTTTCGACTCAATCGAATTCAAAATGGCCGCCTATCGGCCACTATTTACTTTCACATTGCTGATATTTGGTAAACCGTGTTAGATAGCTGGGCCATTACTATAAAACAAAATGTGAGATTACAAGAGAGGTTGCATCTTGAAAAAAATTGACTCGATCAAATTCAAAATGGCCGCCTATCGGCCATTATTTACTTTCACATAGCCGGTTTTTAGTAACCGTACTAGATGGCTAGACCATTACTATAAAACAAAATGTGAGATTTCAGGAGAGGATGCATCTTGAAAAATTTTGACTTGATCAAATTCAAAATGGCCTCCTATCGGCCATTATTCACTTTCACATGGGCGATATTTGGTAAACCGTGCTAGATGGCTAGACCATTACTATAGAATGAAATGTGACATTTCAGCTGAGGATGCATCTTGAAAAATTCAGACTCGATCAAATTCAAAATGGCCCCCTATCGGCCATTATTTACTTTCACATGCCCAATATTTTGCAAACTGTGTTAGATGTTAGTCTATTACTATAAAACAAAATATGAGGTTTCGGGGAAGGGATGCACCCTAAGTTTTTAACTAGTTTATATCGAATTCAAAATGACCGTAAATCAGCTATTAGTTACCTCGATTGGCCTGATATCGGGTAAACCATGCCAGATAGGTAGACCATTACTGGGATACTGATTAGGATCATTAATTTTAATGGAGGTTTGCAATCTCTGACAAAAACTGTCTAGTTCTTATCTTACTCTTAGACTGAGCTTCTTAGACCTAGTTGTCTTGCGTCTTGATTTTTGACCTAGCCTAGTACTACATTAAAAACCCTACACAAAATTGCTTAAATCAAATTCGAATTCGTCGCGGGAGCTCCTGGACTTATGTAGTCTTGTTTAATTAAAATTTGTGAGCCGTATGATGATACAACAAGACTACATAGTTCCAGGAGCTCCCGCTCCGAATTAGAATTTGATTTGAGCAATTTTGTGTAGGGTTATTAATGTAGTCCTAGGCTAGGTCAAAAATCAACACGCAAGACAACTAGGTCTAAGAAGCCTAGTCTAAGAGTAAGATAAGAACTAGACAGTCTGTCAGAGATTGCAAACCTCCATTGAAATTAATGATCCTAATCAGTATCCCAGTAATGGTCTACCTATCTGGCACGGTTTACCCGATATCAGGCCAATCGAGATAACTAATAGCTGATTTACGGTCATTTTGAATTCGATATAAACTAGTTAAAAACTTAGGGTGCATCCTCCCCCGAAACCTCAAATTTTGTTTTATAGCAATGGACTAACATCTAACACATTTTGCAAAATATTGGGCATGTGAAAGTAAATAATGGCCGATAAGGGGTCATTTTGAATTTGATCGAGTCAGAATTTTTCAAGATGCATCCTCAGCTGAAATCTCACATTTCATTCTATAGTAATGGTCTAGCCATCTAGCACGGTTTACCAAATATCGCCCATGTGAAAGTAAATAATGGCCGATAGGAGGCCATTTTGAATTTGATCGAGTCAATTTTTTTTCAAGATGCATCCTCTCTTGTAATCTCACATTTTGTTTTATAGTAATGGTCCAGCTATCTATCACGGTTTACCAAATATCAGCAATGTGAAAGTAAATAGTGGCCGATAGGCGGCCATTTTAAATTCGATTTAGTTCAAAGTTTTTAAAAGACATCCTCTCCCGAAACGTCACATTTTGTTTTATAGTAATGGTCTAGCTATCTAGCACGGTTTACCTGATATCAGGCCTAATGAGATAAATAATGCTGATTGTCGGCCATTTTGAATTCATAAGTTAAAAATTTTCAGGGTGCATCCTCCCCCGAAAACTCACACTTTGTTTTATAGTAATCAGGTAATGGTCTAGCCATCTAGCACGGTTTACCAAATATCAGCCATGTGAAAATGAAAAATGGCCGAAAAGGCGGCCATTTTGAATTTGATCAAGTCATATTTTTTCAAGATGCATCCTCTCCTGAAATCTCACATTTCGTTTTATAGTAATGGTCTAGCCATCTAGCACGGTTGACCAAATATCGGCCATGTGAAAGTGAATAATGGCCGATAAGCGGCCATTTTGAATTTTATCGAGTCGAATTTTTTCAAGATGCATCCTCTCCTGAAATCACACATTTTGTTTTATAGTAATGGTCTAGCCATCTAGCACGGTTTACCAGAAAACGGCCATGTGAAATAGAATAATGGCCGATTGGCGGCCATTTTGAATTTGGACGAGTTTAATTTTTTCAAAACGCATCCTCCCCTGAAACCTTACAATTTGTTCTATAGTAATGGTGTAGATATCTTGAGTGGTTTTCATGATATTCCACAATATCAGGCCTGTCAAGGTGAATAATGGCCGATAGGCGGCCATTTTGAATTTTATCAACTTGAAATTTTTCAAGATGCATCCTCTCCTGAAACCTTACAATTTATTTGATATTAATGGTGTAGCTGTCTTGAGCGGTTTTCATGATATTCCGCAATATCAGGCCTGTCGAGGTGAATAATGGCCGATAGGCGGTCATTTTTAATTTTATCGACGTGAAATTTTTCAAGATACATCCTCTCCTGAAACCTCACAATTTGTTTTATAGTAATGGTGTAGCTATCGAGAGCGGTTTTCATGATATTCCGCAAAATCTTTCGGTCGGATTTACCGATGTTATAAATTAGGTCAAAGTGCTGGGTCAACTTCAAGGTCAAGGTCCAAAAACCTGAACAGGCACAACTAGGACCCTTAGAGAACATGTATGTGCAATATGTACTTTTCGAGATCTGCTCCGGAAACGAAGTGCGCGTCAAACGTCTAAATAGGTCATAGTTCTGAACCAGAAGTAGGTCAAAGTTCAAATACCCCAAAAGGCACAACTAGACCCCCTAGGGGTGTTGTGTGTAAAATTTGAAGTACAAGTACTTTCAGAGATAAGCTCCAGAAACGAATTGTTTACGGACGGCCCAACGCCGTAACATCATCATTTTCTCCTCTGCGACCTTGCGTATTGAATTCAGATTAAAAATATTTTAACCTGTCCATTATCCACCTGGAAGTAACCCACATACTAAAAATTGTTATCCTAGCTTATTTTCTTACAAAGTTATAGGCAAAAGAAGAGGCAAAATAAACCGGAGGCGGGATCCATAGCTACCTCCGTCTCACCTACGGTGACGGCGGGAGCTAAAAAATGCTCAACACTGCTTATATGAACGCTGTATAAATGCAATGATAAAAAATATTATTTTCATTTCTTCTGATATGTTACTAAAATACATGCAACATGGCATAGAGTAAGTTTTATTCTATTGATGACAAGATAAGTAGCGAAGTCCCATTTACTTTTTGCTAATATGGTTTTTACAAGCTTGACAATATACTAGTAGTAAGTTGTGAAATCACAAGGACAAGGTGACACAAAACACAATAATCCTAATCCAGCTGACACTTCGAGGGAAGTGAGAAACCCCCCCTGACACTTTAACCCTGCCAGCAATGAGCCTGTTTCAACCTGTTTGGAAACCCACTCCAGGAGGACATCAAAGTTAACCACAAAATGCTGGCAATCACATGGCAATGTCTGGCGTGAGCACATCAAGCCAAGTGACATCATATGCGAAACAATGCGGTAACTTTCCCAGCACCGTTCCAACATTGTGTTGCTATCAAGAAGATGCGATTCGTACAGCTAATCATACAATAATAGAGTGTGCACAACCGGAGAATTCAGTCAAATATTGACACCTCTTATTAACCATTGAATAATTAGAGCCTAAAACAGGGGGATTATATCAACTAAAATATCAAAAACACTTTAAACAGTGACTAAACTCTACTCTCGTGATTTTGTATCAATATAATCCCCCTAATTATCTACTTATGAACGAAACGTGGTGTCATTTCGAAAAAGAATACGCCAGCCTTTCATTAACGGATTGAGCGATGTTGGTGTAATGTTGGAAGCCTGTCTTAGACGGGGAGCATCATTACAACTATTTATTTGGACGATTTCTTGGTGCTGGTAGTTCAGCTATAAAAACAACAGCCCAGGGCTGAATCCAATGGCGATATATATCTGCATCAATAATAACATACCATATAAGAACATACAGTCATTGTTTTGTGCTTGCTATGAAATTAATCATCATTTCGTCAATTTTCAAGCTAGAGAAATATATAATATATCAAGCTGGAATAGTTTTAGATAAAAATAACAAATTTGTTATTTTTAACCTCAGATATTTAAAAATAAAATGTCTTTCAGTGGCTTACTTATGTCAGTGTCGCGGCTCGCCTATTACATAATCAGGGTTTTTCAACTCTGAGTTCAACTGTACATCGAGGCAATGCGTTATCACCTGGTTGCCGACAGCCAATCAGCAGATGTTGTCGGAAATGGACACTTCCGAGACGATGTGATTATGTCCCAGCATTGAAATAACACTGGATCCATGTCACTTGTTTTCTGGTCTGTCGTACATGTTGAAAGGTCCAGAGATGTAATTGACCTATGGCATCAGATGCAATTAACCCTGAAACCGCCAGTACCGATTCCATTCGTTTTTTACATTTTTTATTAGCACATTGCATATCAGCTTTTAAACATATTTAAGATAAAACGTGACATCAATCACTAACATGAAAATAGTTGACCTTCATTTTGTCAAATCTGAATAATTTGCACTCACTTGGAAGTTGTGGATCGCGTCAGCGAGACACAACTTCAAGTGGGGGAAAATACAAATTTAATCATTTTTGGCGGTTAAAGGGTTAAGACAAAGGGTCAGATTTTCAAAGGCGATATAGATTATTGCAAAATTTTGTTTCGATATCATAATAAGTTGCTTCGGAAAGTAGAATATCTGCTACCTTCCCCCAGTTTCAAACTCGCATTGTGTTTATTAGCTTCTGCCGTCACCGTAGGTGAGACGGAGGGAGCTATGGATTCTCCCTCCGTTTTTTTTGCCTCTTTTTTTGCCTATAACTTTGTAAGAAAATAAGCTAGTTTCTTTAAATTATATTGGCATTGTTTTATCTCAAGGTATACATTGCTCTCAGTAAAATCTATGGGCTATCTACAGTGTATAAACCAAGGCTCTACACACAGCTCAAAAACCCTAACAGTCGTAAAATTGGCGACAAAAACTGCAAATACAGAAATTTATGCTTATTCAGAAACCAGGTTTGGTGGGCCTACTATAGGCTATGACAGAAAACTGCATCTATGCATGTTGCCGTTTTTTGACAAGATGTCAGAGAACGCCATATTAGGACACACAGACAAAAAAACAGTTCCCAGAAATCCGTTCTGATAAACCATGTTAATACATTATGGGAATGAGTTCCAATAATGTAAAAATAAATAAAAAATTCTAGTAAACATCACAACTGGCAGGGCCGTAGCCACCAATCCAGTTGGTCCTGTATTTACCGGACCAATATTGCCAGAACGCACTATTTAAAATGGTCAAATTTCGAAATTTTCTTGGGGGGCATTCCCCCACACCCCCCCTGGACAACCCCATCTCCCACACACCGGAGTAATCAGTATCTGGGAATTAATATCAAGAATTATACATTTATGCACATGTGGCTCTTGGGTTAAAAATTGAAGGCCCTAAGTCAAGGCGTTATGAAGTTATCGCGCATACGTGCCACTTTGGTTTTTTGAGCTGGTGACCTTGAAATTAGGTCACGGTCACTGAATGTCTAGCTTGACTTTCAGATTAATGTCATGAAAATGAGGTGAAAAAATGAGGGTTCCAAGTCACTTGGCGTTATAAAGTTATCACGTTTACAAGCCATTTTGGTTTTCGTGACCTGGTGACCTTGAAAGCAGGTCATGGTCACTGAATGTCGAACTTGCCCTTCAGATTAGGGGTCATCCATATGAGGTAACAAATGAAGTGAAGTTATCGCGCTTACAAGCCATTTTGGTTTCCGTGACCTGGTGACCTTGCAATTAGTTCAAGGTCACTGAATGTCGAACTTGACCTTCAGACTAACATCATCCATATGAGGTAAAAAAATAAAGGCTTTAAGTCAAGGCGCTATGAATTTATCGCACTTACAAGTCATTTTGGTTTGTGTTACCTGGTGACCTTGAAATTAGGTCACGGTCAGTGAATGTCTAACTTGACCTTCAGATTAGGGTCATGTGCATGAGGTGAACAAATTAGGCTTCCAAGTCAAGGCGTTATAATGACCTTGAAATTAAGTCGAGGTCACTGCATGTCAATATTGACTTTCATACTAGGGTCATCCATACGAGGTAAAAAAGTGAAGGCCCTAAGTCAAGGCGCTATGAATTTATCGTGCTTACAAGCCATTTTGGTTTTCGTGACCTAGTGACCTTGAAATTAGGTCAAGGTCACTGAATGTTGAACGTGAACTTCAAATTAGAGTCATGTACATGAGGTGAAAAAATGAAGGTGCTAAATCAAGGCGCTATGAGTTTATGGCACTTACAAGCCATTTTGGTTTTCGTGACCTAGTGACCTTGAAATTAGGTCAAGGTCACTGAATGTCGAACTTGACCTTTAGATTAGTGTCATACACATGAGGTAAAAAAAGGCCTTAAGTGGAGGCGTTTTGAAGTTATCGCGCTTACAAGCATCTGCACCGCCCGCCAGTGGCAGACGATTTGAAATTACCCTGTACTTCTTTAAATCTCTGTATGATGATAGAAAATTCACTCACAAGAACTGGTCCGGGTACATTGTAGTGAGTTTGATTGACAAGCCAGTCTTCATGTAATTGATGCAAGTCCTGGAGAAAATCCTGAAATAATAAATTAAATTTAATGTTCCAGGTATACCCAAGAAAACTAAATGTACAAAATAATGTGCAACAAAAGAACCATAAAGTTTCCGCTCAATTCAGTCAAGACAGACCACATATATCTGGACGGTATCGAAACACAATTAATCTCACGAGGCAGACTATGGGGAATAAAAAGGGGCAATTTTGCTTTAACACCTTGGAACAAACTTTCATAGAGGATTGACACTAAAGGTGCTCTTGACTTTTCTATCACCTTCCTGTGCCATTTATTACTGAACATTACAAAATACTTACCTGTGACATCTCTACAATGTGTTCATAATTAGAAATAAAATTGATCAATGGCCCAAACATGGATGATTAGTGAAGTCACACATCCATTCTCAGAAAAAAATTCATCACATTTCATGAAGTCAACATCATTTAGAAAATCTTAGCTCAACAAGAGACCAGCCGGCCACCATAATCCCGCTCACGTGATAGAAAGTTTACAGCGTGCATCCTTCCCTAAATTTTCACATTTCGTTTTACAGTAATGGTCTATCTATCTATCTAGCACAGTTTGCCATGTACAGATGCTCCCCAATATCAACCGAGCACTTTTGAGTGCTTTTGTGAGCCTACACATTTTTTTCAGGTATATTACAGATATTAGACAATGATGGCCGCAAGAAGGCCATTTTAAATTTCATCAAGTTGAAATTTTGAAGGGCATATCTCTCCCTGAAAACACACATCTTGTTTTATAGTAATCGTCTAGCTAAAAAAAAAAAAACGGCAAAATAAAAAAGAATTCATCTCCAGAGCATGTAAGTTATTTACTTTCAGTCTTGCAATATATTCCCACTTACACCAGGGCTGCAAGTGAGACAAGGGAGCTTTAAGGTACTTTAATAGTTGGAATAAATGTGCTACATTCCGTACCATAGGAACACCTGCTTCTTCCTGTCTGTTTCTTTTCTTTAATCTTTCATAGCACACTTCAGGTGGTGCTCGCAAATATACTGCAAGACGTAGAAAAGATTACAGATGGTGATTTAATTGTATTCAATAAAAAAAGTGTCCAATTATTACTTTTATGAAGAGAGCTTCCCTTGTCACCTAATACCTAAGTTAATCATGGACATCCCTCATTACTTAAAGCTAAAAACAGAATACCAATGCCAGTCTAAAATAGTTAAAAGCAGCAGGGGTTGCATGTATTGTAATAAACATAAACAAACTGTACCCATCTTTACAATAGAATAAATGTTGATGGGGAGAGAGGGCTGTTCAAAATTGTGGCTTGTGATAATGTTGATTTTTATGCAGAGCCCCTAAATAATGATGTAGTTGGATAAACAATGAACATTTTAAAACTCACCAAAAAGGTCAACATTGTAGTGGTGATATTTAATGAACTGATTGAACATTTCTGATAGTACTGTGTATTCAACATTAGTCAAATTTCCACTACAACATTCAAAGCAAATACTCTTGATTAATAAACAGTATTAAATAAGAAATATATAATGGCCCATTCATAAACAAAAAGTTGAGTATTATTAATACGATTATGCAGCCGAATGCAACCAAATTGTAATAATTTTGTTGCCATGTAACTCATTTCTATTCAGCTTCTTGGCAAAAATTACAATAAATTTTGGGTAAAAATATAATATAATTTGATTTTCATACTTTTCATAATTTTACAACATATTGGAGGAATTACGTTAGTTTATCATGTTCAAATGAAAAAAGTAGCAGCACTGTCGAAAGTATGTCTGCTTGAGAATAATTCACCTATAATAAGATGATGTTGTCAATTTAAATTATTCTGATGGTTTGAAAAGTTATGGATTTATTATATTTCATTTGTACCAGGTTGCTTCAATCTGGAACATATGATAAATACCTGGTATGGTTTTTCTCTATGAACACGTATCGGGTACTGTATAGCGATCTTTCCAACATCTTTACATGACATTTCTGTCAAATGAATTTCAAGAAAAGCAAACAAAATCAAATTATATGTTACAAACTGTTAAATTCAAGTTCCATTTTTACAGATATTAGGAAGATATAAGCCATGTAGAAGTAATGGTAGTCTTCTAGTATGTTGATAGTTCACAAGAAACAACTTCACAAATAACAGCAAATTCTACCAGAAACATATTTCTAAACAAATATGAGTGCATTGAGTGGAGATGATGCACAGTTTTAAATTCAATTTGAGTAATTAACTAAGAGCTAATTAACTTACAGCTTTATGCTGATGCATCTGAAGACGTGTCAACAAAGCATAATTGTTGAACGTGAAGCTCCATCTCTTTGAATCTTCGTAGAGCAATTTCTTTGAAGCAGTAAAAAAAAAAATATAATGACAAATAGATAAAAATATGTGGTGAATGAGAGCGAGAGAGAGAGAGAGAGAGAGAGAGCAAGAGAGCGAGAGCGAGAGCGAGAGAGAGAGAGAGAGAGAGAGAGAGAGAGAGAGAGAGAGAGAGGGAGATGCAGCGTGTTTAGATCTAGTAATAAAATATCGTGTAAAACGTTCAGGTATCACATGCACATTTTAATAGCCCTCTGGCAGAGAATCATGCTGTAGAAACTGTTTTTACACATACAAATGTTTAGGATGATACCTCTGCATATTTCTGTCAGTACCGACTGGAGCTCACGGAATATGGACACAAAAAGAGTTTCCAGAATCTGCTTTGTGAACCATATTTAAACATTATTGGAATGAGTTCCAATAATGTAAGAATGGAGCGGCGAAATAATCAATTTTTTTAAATAAAAAATTTCAATAACGGTAAAATCAAAGCTGGCAAATCCATAAAAATTTATATGCTGTGGCCTTATGTGGTTCAACTCCGGTCTAATGCTGGGCTAGTAAAGTATGTGGTTTTCCAGCAGTGAAACAACATTAGATTAGTATCTCCTGATCACCACTAATTGGACTGCTCACTGCCAATGTTGTTTTAATATTGAGACATCGTTGAAGACGGTGGACCAGCCTCAAGGCAATGTTGTATCAGTGTGACTGGCTTTCCTGTTGGACGAGACTGGTTTCTGGGATGATATACGTAGCTAATCACCATATGCAGTCCAGACAGACCATGACGGGAGCCTACACAAGACGCTGACCCAATGTTGGGTTAAGGTTGGCCCATCGTCTCCCGACTCTGGACCAACATTAACACAACATTGGGTCAGTGTCTGTGTTTACCCTATGTTCAGCCAATGTTGGGCCAGCGTACTAGATGGTGGACCAGCATTGGATCACCAATGTATTGTGCTTGCTGGGAGGTTGGTGACAGAAGCTCTTCACCTCACTCATTTCGTCAATATTGGGGCTAAGGAAGTATGTAATATATAATTCTTGGGTAGTTTTAGCTGAAAAAAAACGACTATGTATTTGTAATCTTGCGATGTTTCAAATTAAATATATCAATTTCAGCAGTCGCAGCTGATGCTGGGGACATGTGGCGTGGGTAGGCCTATATTATGTCATGCATGTAAAGAATAGTATCTACTTAATCAGCTGTTAATTTACAATTTCGTAGTTACTGTCTTTCGGCTTTGCAGCAGTATCTGCTCACCTAAGAAGTGAGCATATACTACCGACTACCGCCGTCAGTGGAGATGTCGAGCCAATATTAATTCAATGCTTGGCCACTGTCTCTGAACCTGCCACAACGATAACACGACACTGCTTACCCAGTGAACAGTTACTGCCTTTCCCTTTGCCTGTCACAGCTACCTAGCAAACATGAGACGTTGACCCAATGTTGGCCTAATTGAGGCCCACTGTCTGAAACGCTGGGCCAACATTAACCCAGCATTGGTCAACCAGGATACAAGATAAACTTACGCCTAATGCTGGCCCAACCTCTACGACGCTGACTCGGCACTAAAACAGCATTGGCTAAATGACTTGTGTCAATACACTGACCTAATGTTGGATCAATGTTGAGACATCATCATAGACGATGGCACAACATTTACCAACATTGGCTCAGTGTAGATGTTGACTGACTAGAAAGAGCATGATCTAGAAGGCTGCTGCACACAGCGGAAAACAAGTATCTGCTTATTTTACAAGTGTGCAGATACTGTCTATTGAAAGGGCTGTTACACACAAAGAGGCAGTGACACCAGCAAAAAAGTAAGTATCTAGGCCCCCTACTTGATTTACAAGTGAGCAAATATGATCTTGTGGCAGTGCTGTTGCATGCAGGAAGAGACGGGGATGCCAGTGAAAAGCAGTAAATGCAGAGAGCAGATAATGCCTTTTGACTTTGCACAGGCAGAGCTGAGAGACCAGAACTTAACGCGGACATTTGCTTCAAAAAGTAAATTAATGGCTTGTCCGTCAACAAGCTACTAAAAAGTTACGCAAATATCTGTAATAAAATTCTTCTCAGTTTTGCATCTAGACATCTCTAACATGGCGATGTGCCAAGCTGCCCTTAATTCATCGCCATGTTGTCCTTGTTAATATTCAGAAAACACCAGCCCTTTAATCTATTGTCACGTCACATTTAACCTCACCTGGGTGATTTTACCTGTAAACACTTGATCGTGCTTAATTCCTGATGCTGTGCATTCACACCTATTATGTAGTGCGCTAATGTGTGGTCATCACTGGGTTCTGTTTCTTAATTAGGGAGGGGGTAGTGGAAATGCCTAAACGGGGTGCCTGTCATGCATACTTGCCCCCAATAATAGGTGGCGACCCCTTGTGAATACTGGATAAAAGACACTGCTTCTAGCCTGGTGGATGTAAGAATTTTATTTTCACATCTTTAAAACAACCGATTTGTTCTTCAAAAGCACAATACCTTATTATAAATGGAACAAATACCTGGTTTTTATAAATTTCACTTTTTTTATACCTTTAGCTATCTTATCTGTGTCATAGAAATAAGCATGTGGACCCTGCTTTACCAACATTACAACAATATACTGAATAAAAAGTAAAATAACACAGTAAAAGATATTATACTATCCTTTGAATTTTTTTCTGAAACTTACCAACAAATTATGACCTTCCAAATTAGTCCATTGTTCAACAGGCTCTTTCAGAGACTGCAAGTAAATTAACAAATAAACACTTTAATCGATCCCCAAAACAAAGTTACATTTAACATGACACATGCACCCCATAAGGAGATGAAAACTTATTTATTTCAAAATGCCTTAAAAAAAAGGAAGAAATAATAAAACTTATTTATTTCAAAATGCCTAAAAAAACAAGGAAGAAATAAGCTTTATAAATAGACAAGAGATTCATTGAAATAAAGGAGAGATGAAGAAATTATTTTGAATATGACATTTCATCAAATCTGATATTTAGTCCTTTGTTTTAACCATTTATATAAGCAATTTATCTGATTATAATTGTCATCACCTCCATTTTTCATATTGTAAAATACCTTCTATCATTAAATTACATGTCCTGGCTATGTGACAGTAACAGCTATGAAAAGGCTTAAAAAGAATCAGATTGTTGGAAAGTGAATCCAGCAGACACAAGTCATTGAACTAGTGCAGGGTTAATGTTGGGCCAGCGTGGCAGACGGTGGAACAAAAACTAGTTCAACGTCTCGTGTTTGCTGGGAGGTGATGAACACAATAGCTAAACTGAGGATTGCAGCATACAGACAGATGCTGACTCAATGGCCCACTAGTAAACCAACAGATCTTTGATGGGTAATACCTCCACTGCAGAACAGTTCTGAAAGTAGCTTAGCAGGGTTGATTTTCCACAGCCTATATTTCCCTCAACAGCCACCTGTAATCAAAAATTACAAACAGTTCCATCAAAACTTATACCATTTATCACTAGTTACTGTGTCTCCTAGAATAAATAGGAAGGCTGAGGGAAGTTAGGATATATTTGGAGATAATTTGCTTGAAGATGTTTGTATCACGACATACATGCTTGTGTGAAAGCAAATCCTGCAAATCATGCAAAAGTGATTCAAATGAGTCACAAAATTCAATGGGTTACTTATACATCTGTTGATTTATGCCACTCGTATATGCAAAATTAGATTAAAACAATTTGTTTATTCAACAACAGTTTTATTACTTACTGTGAAACCCTTCTTTCTTCTGGCACAAAATTCTCTAAGACTGTGAACTCCATCTGAAATATTCACAATTGAATAACTTGATGTAAATAGGTAAATAGATTTCTAAATCCTGATTTTAAAGACATATTAATAGGAACCTGGTACAGAATCAAAACTTTTTTAAAGAAAAAAATTATGTGCAAGCACTCAAACATCCTTTGGCCTCAGGATGTATTGACTCGATATGACCACAAATTTGACACAACTGCACTGCCAATACGCGATGCTTATACTCGAAGACCACAAAAACATGTACATGTGAGCCTATATGTATTATAATATATACCGCATATGATCTACCGTATAGTTATGAGGTGTCAAGGTATTTAACTGAACATGGCCACCACAACTGCGTTTTTGGTTGCACATGAAAACGGACAATGTCAACAGATTCGCAAACCCCGAAAACTTATATATATGTATGTATACCAGGTTTCAAGACATTTAACTGAAAATAAGTAAGATTTATTAAAATTGATAAATCAAGATGGCCGCCATAGCCTCGCTTCCGGTCACACGAGAAAATGGACAATGCCAATAGATTTGCAGACCCTGAAAACCTATATACCAGGTTTCAAAGAAATTCTGAAAAAAAATTGAGTCGGGAAAAGGAAAAAAAATTTAGTCGACAGCTGGCGGCCATTTTGATAATCGGTAGAAAGTTGAAAATCTAATCAGATGTAATAATTATTTTTGGTGTGATTTTGACTACATAATCCATTTATGATATTATTATGGTGATTTAAGGACACTTTCAAGGTCAAAAGGTTATTCCAAGGTGAAAACTGCAAAAATATGCTTTTTAACAAATAGAAATAGCAGCAAGTGTAATACCTCTTTTTAAAATGTTTTTCCCTGAAGAATCAAGTTGTGGTACCATTTTGATGATCAGAAGTCAGTTCAAGTTAAAAATGAAAATTTCAAGGTCAAGAAAGTAAAATCTGACTTTTCTAACTACCGTAATATAGCTAGGAAAAAGTGTTATACCTCTTTTTCGTATATTTTTGACGGGAAAATTCATTTCTGATAATATTTTCATGATTCAACATTGTTTTGAGGTTATTAGACCTATCGAGGTAAATAATGACGATTGTTGGCCATTTTGAATTCGATAAGAGTTAAAAATTTCCAGGGTGCATCCTCCCCCGAAAAATCCCATTTTGTTTTATAGTAATGGTCTAGCCATCTAGCACGGTTTACCAAATATCGGCCATGTGAAAGTGCATACCGTATATCCCCGCATATAGTGCGACGCCATGTATAATACGAGTTAAGATTTGAGGCCTTGGATGACCTGAAAAACGTCTACCCCTCTGTATAATACGACCTCAAATTTTGGATGTCGGCAGAGTTCCGGGCCATCTAAATGTGAGGCATGGATATTATCTTATTCTACTAAATAGCGCCGTAACACCTGCATAGACGATGCTCAATGACGGGAACAGCGGCAACAGTACAGCTCTGCAAAACCAAAGGGCAGTATCTCCTTACTTATAAAGTAAGCAAATACTGTATTTTCATTATCCACGGCAGAGTGGATGTCATCGGGACTGTCTCGATTGGCAGACATTCTGAGGCCTGCATAGGCTACATATATATACACACAGGTTTAAAATACCCGAATTTATATTTCGCCGACAAATTTATATTATTTTAATTTATCTATTACAAAGACCATATTTTAATATCGTCGTGCTCAAATAAGAGCATTCCAAGATGAAATGTGATTGTAAAACATTTGCAGACTAGCCCATTGGCTAGACACAAGAGGTGTTTGGTTATATAAGTGTCAGGGTACAATAACACAGCAGCGCTCCATGAACTACAGCTAACAGATACCACCATTTGCTCAATACCGTATCAGCCGCGGCAACAGCGGTAGGCGTTAATGTTATCCCAACAATATGGACATTCTGAGGCCTACATGTATAGAATTTGCGATAGGAGATATAATCAGTGATATCTTGTTATATTTCTTCAACGCATTCTCTCATTCCAATATGAAAATATTATGTTCAGATTTGTTGTACACATTAGAACACTCCCATATGAAAGGCGATCTTAGATTAAATCATTATTAATATAAATGGTCAGGAGTGTGAACTGGTTGCAGAATAACGGCGTCATTTATTCGCCCGTGGTTGTCAAAGGTGCCACGCGCGGCTGCGGGAATGTGAGACGGGGGGCTCGCAGCAAACACGACCCATTCACCCAATGCTGGTACAATGTTGTGTCAGACCACAACAGACGGTGGCCCAACAATGTACCAGTATCGGGTAAAGGTCTCTTGTTTGCTACTAGTTGGAAAGGCACAGTCTTGTTGTATCGTGTAGGCCTGCTTACCAAACACGCTGACTGGCCTATGTTTAAAGATACGTTCTACCGCTAGAGAACTTACCGCTGAACTTACCGCTAGAGAGCTAAAAATTTATATTAAATTCTACATCTATGTATAATACGAGGTGCCTCTTTGTGACATGAATAGCTAAGAAAAAACATCGCATTATACACGGGGATATACGGTAATGGCCGATAGGCGGCCATTTTGACGTTAATCTAGTCTGAATTATTCAAGATGCATCCTCTCCTGAAATCTCACATTTTGTTTTATAGTAATGGTCTAGCCATCTAGCACGGTTTACCAAATATCGGCCATGTAAAAGTGAATAATGGCCGATAAGCAGCCATTTTGAATTTGATCAAGTCGATTTTTTCAAAATGCATCCTCTTGCTTATTTTACACTATATATATACAGAATCTGATAAAAAATAATCAAACATGAAAAATAAACTGCAAACCTGAATAGAATATAACAATAGTCCGTTGGACTATGAATTGAAATGGAAGCCATATGGTCATCTTTGGTCTTATCAATTTCAAGCACTGGTACATGGCTGGTAAGTTTCTTTTGTTTAATGAGTGACATAGAAACATTTTCACATTAACTTAACAGCTAATACTGTTGTCATGATTGGTTCAATGTGTAGCATTTTCAACAATATATTGTTTCCAAGTTATAGCAGTAGTCCATCATCAGCCTTTTTAGAGTTGCAGAGCTTGAAACAGTTCTTCTTCCAAATGTTCTTTTCTACATGGTTCATATATCAGACTCTGATAGTCATATAAAACAAACAAATTGCATATCCGTATATAGCTTTCACCCAGGTAGCTTTTAAGTGTTGGTAGGATATCTGAGGATTTGTCTTTTATAGCAGTTCACAATTTCACTACTGGTGAAGTTGATGCGAGGACAGTATTGAATTAAGGCTTCCATTTATGATATCATAAAAAGGGAAGAGACCAGCGGGACTAATGTAATAATGTCAATCAGCTTTTGATGTCAATTTAGTATTAATTTTCCCCTGATTTTAGAACATGATTGAGTATTTACTAAAAATAATTCAGTATTCTAATTTTCATTGCCTATCAAAGTGAATTGAATTGAGTATTGTAGTGCTTTTGTGCAGCTAATAATACTGCTGCTTGTTCACTGCCTTTACACACCATATGTGATGCACAATGTACATCGCTACTGGACGATACCCCACTGTAATATTGATCTAAGTTGAATACATTTTAGAATGTGAACTCAAAAATTATACTTAGTATTCTTACGCAATGCATTAAATAAAGTTTAAAGCGACACAATCAGACCAAACATCATCCAAAAGCCAACATTTTATTTTCGCTTCTTGATCTGTCCATGATATGTGAACATGTCCATAGACTAGAATTGTGAAAGTCTTTTAAATTTTGGGTTGCTGTGACAACGTGGCAGTGTGCCGAAAGCACCATTTATCAGTTATTCCTTTTTTCTTATTTTGGTCAAGCAGGTCCGATTTTGTCCTTATTTCTGACTTAAATGGTACGAGTTCGCCGGTTACGAGTTGTACATGGTACAAAATGTGTAGAAATCTGTTATAATCTGATAATAACGTTACTCAATTAACTAAATCTCAGTGAAAGTAGATATTTATTTTAAACTTGAAATAATAATTAGATAATAAATATTTTTTTTCGTATAAGATTGGTATCTGCATAGATCTACCTGAATATTTAATGCCTCAGCAGGGCTGGAAATAAAGTTCAAAATGTTGGTTTTCCAGCGGACAACCAAACATGAATATTTTGGTTGTCCGCCACAATTTTAAGTTTTTCCGCCCAAAAAAAAGAACAGAAGTTAAAGTGACACAATGGTTGAAATTAAGAATATTAATTTGTGATTAGTCCTGGTCTACCGGGCGGCAGGAGGCAGGTATACATACATGTATACATGCAAGCTTGTACCGCTTTGGCTGTTTATCTCATTGCAAAAGATAAATGGCAGATGGCTAGCTCGGGTCCCTGTGTCTGTTAGTGATAACAGATCCCGGGACGCCCAGTAATGATTGGCGCGAAATTTAGATACAGAGCAGTCTGACAGAGCGAGCAGAGGCGGCGGCAGCATTTACTTTGCTCTATCAGCCTACTCTGGCAGGTATACATACATGTATACATGCAGGCTTGTACCGCTTTGGCTGTTTATCTCATGGCAAAAGATAAATGGCAGATGGCTAGCTCGGGTCCCTGTGTCTGTTAGTGATAACAGATCCCGGGACGCCCAGTAATGAGTTGGTGCGAAATTTAGATACAGAGCAGTCTGACAGAGCAAGCGAAGGCGGCGGCAGTATTTACTCTATATATTTTTCTCCCCACCCACCCTGCCCTTGTCATTAAAAATGTTATTTTTAATGGATTTTTGAGTTCAGTAGTTATTAGGTAGTTTACGTTGATTGGTACAACACATGACACAGACACCCCATGCGCAGGTCTCCAATTTAGTATTACCGGGTACATCATAATAAGTATACTTGGCTATTGTTATTATCTTTGGGTATTAAGCATAAAAAAATTAATCAATTGTATGTTTCCTGTAACAGACTTTTTACAAATAGGGTAGGTACCGATTTTTTTTTTTTTTTTTTGCTACACCTCATTAGGTGATGCACATGTTGGCTATTTTTGTGCAGCAAAGCAAAATAACCAAATTCTTCATAAACAGTACCGTTTTTCATACTGTGCGCCGATCAGAATGTTAAAAAAAAAGTTTAGCTCTGTTATTTATTGATAAGAAGAATTGGGGTCGGCAGAGTTTGAAAAAAACAAGAGCCCTGCTGTTCTGAACATTATTGAGAGTTTTATTATGTAGCCAGATAATGAGTGATCAAGTCATCATGGTTATTATCCACCTATAGAACTATTTCATCTATTTCACTAAAATTAACTTGAAATATTTCTGGAACGGCAGACTGAACTGGATAGTGCACATACCGGAAACATGTAAATTCTTTAACATGAGATATGAATGTTTCCAAATAATTGTTTGCCCGAAAATTGAATGACTTGCTTGACTTGCTTATTCGGCTAAAATGACCGAAATCGTTTTAAAGACCACCACACAATCAAAGAACGGAACAATCAAAGAACGCAATTGTGCATAATTATCAGCCGTCACTAATCAACTAATGCTGGTTTAATGCGGGAACACTGTCTGCGACGCTGATCTAACAAGTATCGTACCAAGTAGGTGGGTCGTTATGATTAGCTGAGCACAGGTTGTAGGCTCACCCACATGCGCAGCGTGGTCTTGAGTTTAGATATTTTGAATCAGTGACTCAAAACAACACACTTGCTTTAACAAGCATATCTAGGCCTCCCTTATATATACTTTAAAATATGTTCGGACAATGTCACAATTGCTCTATCAGTGTTGGCGGTAGGATGAAATATGTCAAAAAATATTGATGATAATAGAAAAGCCTTGATACAATTGCATCTTTCCAGAGAAATATATTACTTGAACTAGTTCATGATATTTAGTTTTCTTTATCTACTAACAAAAAACTTCACGAATAACACTTAAGAACTGATGAAGTTTTGAGAATTAATAGTAGGCTACGTACAAGATTTGTATTAGTCAACTGACTGTAATTGTGGTAATCAAAATTTCTGTTATTATACTTATTGGGATATATCACACCAATAAATTGTATAGTCCAGCCATATAAGGCCAACACTGAATACTGCGGATATTCGAGATAAGAACGCCCAAATTATAACCACTTGTGATAATAGTGTATACAGGGTTCCCACTCAAAACTGAAAACAAAATTCCATGATTTCTCCATGATTTTTCCATGATACCAGGTTATTATTCTAGACTAGGCACAAAATAGGATTGATGTCTGTATTAACATTGCTGTTAGCATTTTTGAGGAAAAGTTGAAAAGCATGTTTTTTAACCTATTTCTGGTGTGCTGAATTCGAAAAAAGTCCTTTCCAAGGTGGTTATAAATCAAAATAAAAATGTCGGCCGTTATATTTTATTGTATTGAATTATGCAGTCACATAATATATTATATGGTAATTGTAGTGGTGTTTTTTTGGCATATGTACTCCTTTAGAAAAAAGCTTTGTGATATAAGTTTAAAGGAAACAAAAATCCTCCTTCATAAGACGTCTAATTTGCAGAAATACAAGATGGCCGTCATATGATTTAGCAATTATCATATTATGCCTCATAACTTTGAAAAAAAATATAGAACAAGAACCCTGCGGTTCTGAACATTATTGAGAGTTATTTTTTGCATCAGACTGAAGTTCATATTTAAGCAATGTGCCATGTGAAACTGAAATTAGAACAAACATATATTTTCCGCTAATAACTACATTAGATTGCAAAAACTTGCTTAAAAATAATTAGATGCACAAGTGCAAGATGTTAGTTCACATGATAGCAGTATATTAAAATACCCTGCAAGCACTCCCAACCGGATGTAGTGACTTGTTTTAAAATTGTGTAATGAATATTATAACACTAATTTATATGATGTTTCTTCAAGTAAATCAGGTGATAAGATATTATCACTGATATCATATTATTCATAGGATAACTACATGTACCAAGCCTCTATAGGTAGGGTTCAACACGCTCCAATAAACACGGCAACATAATCCTTGTATTTTACAATTTTTTTGCAATCATCAAACACCAAACTACATGAAAATATAACCAGCGCCTATACACAGTACCGCACTGCAGACCCAACGCAGCAACGCTGTCTCAATGCACGCGCTCTTTCAAACAATCCAAACAAAATTGAAATCGAATGAGAACTGCGGGAGAAGCATTTCTTGTGAATTGTGGACAGACACAACACGATGGCATTTAGCTCATCTAGGCCCAATAAAGGCCGGATGAGCTGATAAAGCAAAATAAAAAGATAGTAACGTTAGTTTTTTTTTAATTATTGATACTAGTATATCTGTATATATACGTAATTTGTTATGAAAATGATTTTATTTCAAATTAAAATGTAAAAAAACATGATTCTTCATGATTAAGTTCAATATTTAGTACAATGAGCGACCACTAGTTATGAAAAACGTCGTCCCCATGCCTTGAGATAGGCTATGTGGTTGGTCGCTCAGTGATCTGATGCACTGTCATGCCTTCAGTGCTTATTGCGAACCGTGATCTAGCG
This sequence comes from Flabesymbios commensalis, assembly GCA_964017125.1. Classification (NCBI taxonomy): domain Eukaryota; kingdom Metazoa; phylum Annelida; class Polychaeta; order Terebellida; family Flabelligeridae; genus Flabesymbios; species Flabesymbios commensalis. The sequence goes on along the minus strand of OZ024904.1, from coordinate 34,260,097 downwards.
GTAAATATAAAACAAACATCTTTCGGGAACATACTTATGATTTGCTGTACAGTCAGCGTGGTAATATCCTGTAAATAATTTATTTAGACGTTCAACCAACGTTTGCTTATTTTTGTCCACCGTCAGCAAAGTTGATGTTTCAAGCATAATAATGATCTGACAAGTATAAACATCCAGGGTGCAAATAGTGGCTCAATAGATAATGTTAATAATGTATATCACAAAATGTCATTTTGGTGGGGTTTTTTCGTGTTTTTTTTAGGATTTATCTGAATTTGTGAGACACTGCAAAAAAAGACATATTGCTCATTATTACTTGTATAAATGAAGCCATCATTGTAGAATTGAAAGCATTTTTTGTTTTAAATGGTACTTTTATCACCTTTTCTGGGGGTTCCCATCATTGGATTTGTCACAATTACGAAAAATGATGTCAGCTCTCGCCTTTAATTTTCATTATTGTTGCAACAAATGCTTGAAGAGGTAAGTGGAACAGGCATGCTATGGGCCCTTGTGATATTTTTTTGGCAGTGGCTAATCGTAGGCCTATGCAATTCTTTATAATTTAACTCTATGGGCAGCCTCATTTACGAAATGACGGGCTCCCATTGACTCCTATTAAAACTTTGCCGTATGATTAGACACTCCTGTTTTTTTTTACACAAGTGCCATTTTTTTATTTTTTGAAAAAAATGCAAAAAATGAAAATAGACTATGCCCACTGCCTTATGAGGAAGTTCTGGAGGCCATCTTTAGGCTGTTTGGACAGCACAATGTGGGAATCTCTGAGATACCCGGAGAAGGCTGCACTTAATGCTTAGTTTGCCCAGGGTGAAACCTGGGTGGAGTTTTGTTTATCTGCTCTACGCTTCCTGCAAAGAGAGGCAGGAGATTATGCACAATTGTTATGTGCATATATGTGGTATATTTGCCACTGTTACTGTATTGCGGGGCACTCATTGAAATCATTGGGTGCCCTGATGTATCTGAAACCTAAAACTCTCAATAACGTTTATTTTGGTTGCCAAAATTCAAGTGTCTGGGTGATGTTTTGGATTCTGTATCCCTGCCGTAATTTGCAACATTGAGGTCATAGCACAGCATTATTCTTGCTGAGTGAAAACTGTGGAATGTGGTCAACTGTTTTTTTTTATAGCATGTCGTCTGTTACGAAAAAAGAGCTTGGCAATGGGTGATAAATTATATCAAACGAACAACTCAGCTGACAATAATTTAGGACACTTTTTCAAAGCCACTGATTTTGATGATATAGCCATGAAAGTTAAAATAATGAAAATTATATTAAATATTTCACCATACTTTGTCCTTGCTTTTTTCCATGTGAGATCATCGTAATGAAAAGGTTTGTTTCCGTAACAGCGTGCTTGATCCACAATAACTACCAGTCTGAGTCAGCATCCCAGCAAACACGGGGCATTCACCCAATGTTGTTTCAAAATTTACCGCAAACCCCATCCAAGGTCGTTGGTGAAAGGATTTGTTAAAATGACTGAAAATAATTATGTCATCAAGGAGGACGCCCAGCAAGCACAAGACATTAAACCAATGCTGGGCTGATGTTGGGCCAGCGTCGCAGACGTTGGGCCAAAATTTTGTGACCCCTAACTGTCGTAAAATTGACGACGGAAATCCTGATAACTCAAATACAGATATTAATGCTTATTCAGAAACAACGTTTGGTCCGCCGACTGTAGGCTATGGAATGACAGAAAACTGACTCTATGGGTCTTGCCGTATTTGAGAAGATGTGAGTGATAGTCATTTGGGACACACATTATATGGACACAAAAAAACAGTGCCCAGAATCCGTTTTGTGAACCATATTAAAACATTATTGGAATGAGTTCTAATAATGTAAAAATGAATAAGGTATCAAAATATTTAGAACTGCCTTGACAACACTATGCAATCACAATAATAATGATGACAAATGCCTCATTTGCATAAATCCAAGATGGCCACCATGTGATTTGACGATTATCACATTATGCATCGTAACTTTGGAACAAATGAAGATGAAAACATGTATAATGTGTCAAAATAATCCAGATTGAAATTTCAACACCGTGCAAAGTCTAATTTGCATAAATTAAATATGGTCCAAGCCTATGAACCCCCTAGCTTTTCTTAATAGGAATTTGGATTATTGTCACCCAATAAAACTTGTTGAATGCAGACTATTGCATTTTTGTTGTATCCAGATTATTAGAACTTAAGAAACATGCACAAAAAGGGGGTTTTGCTCATGTAAGAAAACCCTATAAAAACACACTAAGTTGAGATTTGATTTTCTAGATTTCTCTTTTGATGACAAATTACAAATATTTGATTCATTCATTCTTTCCACGAAAAGACACAATTGGAGCAAAGTACATGTTACTGTACATTACTCACGAAAATTTCACAGAGCATTGTATTTTAAGGTATTTTAATGTTTAGGGTGTACATAAGTAAACATCCAAAATTCCCATTACTTCAGTTGAGATAAGCTTAAGTTAAGTGTTTTATCGAGGTTATCATTTCCAACAACAGTTACACTTATTAATATCGCACATCAATAAAGTAATGCACAATTTAATTAAACATGCTACTTTTTGAAAATGGTGGCATATTTTGCTTGTGAGCACTCTGCAGTCAATATTGTTGAGCAAATTTGTATTTTGCTCAAGTATGGTATTGTGCCCTGTATTCACATAACAAATGAATGACTGTAATGATTAGCTGAGCCCTCGAGGGGGCAGACTGAGCCAGCCACTCTTTTAATTATTAAAGGGTATAGTGCTATTATTTATTAGCCTGTGTTCAAAGCAAATGTAAGATATTCCTGTGGTCGAAACCCATTATATTTAAATGTACCACGTGAATGGTCATTCATGAATCTGAAAGTTGTACAGGAAGTTGTAGTACCCAAGGTAACGGCAGGTATACTCAAAATAGAGGGGGTATTGCGAACACCAAGTAGGGTATAATCAAACACCCACCCATTTTTTAATCTAAAGAGAAAATAACCAGTTTAAAAGCATGAACATGCGCAGTATACTTAAATATGATACAAATAGAATCAATGCCCAATGTAATTCGTCCGCAAAGAAAAATATGAAACAAAAAGTATTTGGAAATGCCACTGTTCGAGATTAACCGAATCTGTTGAAATCTGAGGAAGTTGTAGTACCCAAGGTAATGGCGGGTATACTCAAAATAGAGGGGGTATTGCGAACACCAAGTAGGGTATAATCAAACACCCACCCATTTTTTAATCTAAAGAGAAAATAACCAGTTTAAAAGCATGAACATGCGCAGTATACTTAAATATGATACAAATAGAATCAATGCCCAATGTAATTCGTCCGCAAAGAAAATTATGAAACAAAAAGTATTTGGAAATGCCACTGTTCGAGATTAACCGAATCTGTTGAAATCTGAGATTTTTTTTCATTGTTTCCTTCATATTTCTTTTCAAACCCACATAGTAACGTCACAATGGTTTGTAGGCTTACACATAGCTCCATTGGTGTATTTCCTTTCGCAATGAGGCATTCACTGTGAAACTGTGGTGTATGGGCCTAGTGTTCTTAATTAGACGAAACCAAATTAATTGATTATTTCCGAACACGTCCCAAACGATTAGGCATTCATAACCAAAAATTGTTTTTTGATGTTTTTATACCTAATAGTCAGGGAGCTTAACCCATATTTACCCCTGAATTGTTCAAATCGTTCCACAAGCACCAAATTTGGACCACTTGTAGCCAAGGGCATATACTTTTGATTTTTCGCGGGAGCCAAGCTGGGCTCCCGCCGTGGACGCCATGTTGGACAAATCCAAGATGGCCGCCATTCATAATATGTTCATGTCATAACTTGCAAACTGATACCAGTAGAGACACACTTAATAACACTTTTCTATGATTTTCGACCATGCAGAATCTATTTACCACGTTTTAAAATTGATTTAAAAATTATTTAACTTGTAAATATGTATATAAATGGTATTTTAGCTGAAATTAGACGGTTTTAGATATACCTTAGTGATTTAAAGACTAATAATCCCAAAAATCATACTAGAAGCAGACTATTTTGGTCATGAGTAATACAAAGCTTATTATTTTTGTTTAATAAACAATCTCCTACTTTGAAGAGGAGAATGAATTGTAAAATCCAAGATGGCCGCGGGACAAAAATCATTTATAAGGTGCAAAAGCGGAAAGGTAGAATCAAGTAAGATAACACTTTTTATGCATAATAATAATAATATTAATAATAATAATAATAATAATAATAATAATAATAATAATAATAATAATATTATTAATAATAATAATAATAATAATAATAATAATAATAATAATAATAATAATATAATAATAATATAATGATAATAATAATAATAATAATAATAATAATATAATAATAATAATAATAATAATAATAATAATAATAATAATAATAATAATAATAATAATAATAATAATAAACTTCCATAGCGCCTAAATCCTTGGTGATCCGAGTACAGAGGCTCGACAAATATAATCGTAATCTGACTCATATTTCCAAAACCGTTTGCGTTTGTTGTCTGGGCCAACCAGAGCACCGAGGATTTAAATCGGAAAAGCCAGACCAAAAAGATATGTTTTCATTTTCTTCCGGAAACTGATTTGTATTTTCACAGAGCGAATTTCTAAACAAAGTTCATTCCAAAGTCTAGGTGCAGCAACAGAAAAAGCCATGTTGCCTACCGCGGTTCTGACCCGTGGAACATTCAGCTGATCTAGATCACTGCAACGAAGTGTCCCTCTCGCGATGGCTGAAGCATGTTTCGAATATATTCTGGTTATCCACTGGTCAGAGCCTGGTAGGTCAGGGAATAAAACTTAAATTTGATTTTGTAACCAACAGGTAACCAGTGCAAAGATTTTAGAAGAGGAGTTATGTGACAGAAACGAAGAGACTTTGTCACAACCCGCGCGAAACAGTTCTGTGATGATGAAGCTATTTATAAGATTATGTAGGTAATGTTACAGTCACATATGTACCATGTGTACATTGATCTCCACAATATATAATACCAAACTCAACCTCTAATGCTTCTAACCTGGACATAACACAGTAAAAAATAAACTGTCTGTACATTTGTTACCAAAATGGCACTCGTGCAAATCCGCCATTCAGAATGTTGGTATATATACAAAGCGAAGATGGAACTTCTAAATTATAACTACAAACATTCATCCATTTACATGTTTCACCACCACGATGCAAATCTTCCAGTGAGTGAAAATAGTTGCAAATTGTGCCATCCAAATTATGATATTCGCTAATACAGATACATTTAACACCTAAAGTTAATATTGAAAGAAATATATCAAATTACCCTAAATATTTTAATGTATTACACAATAAATGTTTATTACACAAGCAAAATTAACCCTCCACAGACTTAAGAACTGGCAACTCTTTCACAGAGGGTCGGTTGCATGGCTTTGATATTAATGCTGCTCTAGATAATTGAAGGTATTATATGAACATAGCATTATTGTGTAGCAGTCAATTCAACATTAAACCAGATCAACCGCTAAGTGTTTTAGGAACACAATGATAAGCATAACTAAACTTCTACTGTTTCATCACTGTTAATGAATCCACCCTCGCACTTGCACAGCGATGTGCATGTGACACCTGCTCTGCAGCATTTACAATTCCTCTTACATGCCTTTGTAAAACCACAGAGTAAGAGGATGGCACATGCCTTGCTTGCGTCAGCATGCGTCAGCAAGGGTTGTCCAAAACGGCAAACATATCTTACTATGGTCATCCCATACCAAAGTCAGGTGCAAGTAGTATTTCTTTGCTGATGGCTACTTGCTTTTCGATAAAACTGGCTTGCAATACAGATATCCTAACGTGCTCGAGAAGTGCAGCTTGGGTTGCTGGGATATTCTCTAATGAGAGACTGCCAGTGAATAATAAATTATAGGTGGCATCATTAACATATGAACAGGCACATATCTTGTTGTTCATAAACACAACACATCGTTCAATGCGCTCCATATGCACACTTTCCAGAGTCAAACATTCCTGATCGTTAGTAAGGGCAATCAATGTCTCTGTCAGGAGTATTTTGCCATGCTTTCCAGCCACTCTTCTTGCCACAGAGTATAATGTGAGAGTCTGTATCACAATCTGTTAAGGACTGAAATGGTAACGCTAATGACTTTGATGGCCTAGCTGTTGGTGTAGAATATGCAAAGGAATGTATCTATAGCTTTTGCCACTACCAAACCCAATCTATTAATCTGCAAGCCTCACGTTTTCAAACAAACTCAGAGCTAGAACAACAATATGTCAATGTCAACTGTTCGTACAAAAACTTTTTTGTGACCCTGATATGCTGTGTGGGGCAGATGCAGAAATATACTCTGTGTGGTTGCAAGGGTCTAGTGTTTTCATATCAATATTTAATAATCTGACCATCCCTGGCCAGTCGTTTACTTATGCAGGAGAAAACTCCTTTTATTATATACATCTGTTTCAGATATGTTTGCCCTCCTCTTTTGGGAATGGGTGTGCTGCCATCACTGTTTGGTTCAAGTCGTGTACGAACACCTGTTGAGACCACGTCTCTTCTGAGTCAGTGATTTGAATTTTTCAGGGTATGTGTCCCAGATTGCATCGACACGCTCCACTGTAGACGTCAGATCTAGGAAAGGAACGACATTTGCATGTTGTAATATTCTGCAAGCGTTACAGCTCTGGTTGGGCGCACCATATGAACGATAGCAGCCACATCAAAAACCAAAAGTAAAGGTTGTCTTGCTGCATAAACGCGGGCTGTTGGAGCTTTGATACAAGCCGGTATATCTGACTTGTTTCCCGCTCCAAGCAAACCATAATCCGATAGAGAAGGGGGTTCTCGTTGGTTTTCATATTTAAAGAAATCCATCATATCTGCTTCTGGTCTCGACTGAAGAGATATAAAAAGTTGGGTGATGAGAGTGGTGTTCTGTTTTAACATTTCAAAGTTCTCTCCTTTTTTTAGTGTGTCGGGACGATTGCTAAACTGTTTATTTTAATTGTATGTGAGACGTGTGTCTATATATTCTGAATGGAGAGTTTTGCCAACTTCAGTGATTTTGTATAGAGACATAGCTAAAAAAAATATTTACATATTTATTTGTGCTTTCAGTTATTCCCAGATGAACTCTAAATCATCACAAATGAATTTTACATAGTCGGGAACCATAGAAAAGTGGTATTAATTTGGTCCCTACGTCTATTAGTCTAAAAAGTTATGACATGCCCACAATTGGTTGACATACTGGAGCTCCAGAGGCTGGCTCTGGTTCGAAATATTATGGTTAGGTCATTCTCAATGCCTGACATGTAACATGATTTAAAGAAAATCTCCCTCATTTAAAGCACTATAATGTGTTTAAAATCTAATTTTTTTGGCAAAAAATACTTTTGCAACTTATAAATGATTTTTGTTCTGCGGCCATCTTGGATTTTACAAAATATTCTCCTCTTTAAAGTGGGAGTGTTTTTTTAAATAAAAATAATAAGATTTTTATTACTCATGACCACAATATTTTGCTTCTAGTATGATTTTTAGAATAATTACAGTCTTTAAATCACTAAGGTATATCTAAAACCGTCTAATTTCAGCTAAAATACCATTTATATACATATTAACAAGTTAAATAATTTCTAAATCAATTTGAAAACGTGTTAAATGGATTCTGCATGGTCGAAAATCATAGAAAAGTGTTATTAAGTGTGTCTCGACTGGTATTAGTTTGCAAGATATGACATGAACATGTTATGAATGGCGGCCATCTTGGATTTGGCCAATATGGCGCCCACGGCGGGAGCTCAGCTTGGCTCCCGCGAAAAATCAAAACTATGTGACCTGGGCTACAAGTGGTCCAAATTTGGTGCTTGTGGAACGATTTGAACAATTATATGATTAAGCCCCCTGACTATAAGAGGTGCATTGCAAGGTACATTTGCCCATATAAATAATAATTCCACGATTGATAATACATATAAACATACCATTATCTTTCGTGTAATTACCTTATTTTTTAAAGACATGTCTACTTTACGACATTTTATAAGTGCCTTTTTGAAATAGCAAAATTAATGGATATGAAATTGGTCCATAATAAAAGTGAGCGACAGAACAGTCACGCACAACGGGCAGCTCTGCCTGACACAATTTATTCATGTCTAGCCAGCAACGGGATAAAATGTATTAGCGATGTTCGGAAATACCCCCCCCCCCTCCGTTCAAAAATACCCGAACCCGCTCTATCGTTTGACATACTGACTCAAATTTCACGAAATTTTCTGGGAAGTCTAGGCACCGGAATAGTTGCACAATGCTTGCAAAATTTCATGTAAATTGATCAAAAATTGAGTGAGAGATCAGCAAAAAACAGCCAACGCTTGTGGAAGTTGACTGCAACTATATATAGCCCAACGTTAGACCTATACTATAGTAGACTATACTATAGCCTATATAGTATAGCCGTATAGGCCTACAATTTTTTTCTAAGAAAATTCCACGGTGACGTTAGGCCTATGCCATGGCTATGCTAGACCTACTAGGATAGTCGCCGCACGACTCGAAAATAGTCCTTGCAAAATTTCATGAAAATCGGTTGAGAATTGACGGAGAAATCGGCAAAAAACATGCGAAACAAGTTAAATCTGACGGCAGGCTTAGGCGAGTGTGAGGCTGTGGCCAGTGTGGGCGATAAAACCGTAAACGTGAATACGGAACTCGGTCGTCATCGCTTATTAATATTATACGACTGAGTCACTGTGACACTGTCACTGACACTGACAGTCAACTCAACTCCGTCTCCAGTCGTGCAGCCAGTCCGTAAACGTTAACTGTTACTGCTAGACACTAGGCTAGCTGCAGTTATACTAGTTTACGAATCGTGTAGTTTATTAAGAATACGATATTTTAATGTATGATTTGAAGAGTAGGCTAGTATTGCGCGTGCAACTTGGCTCAGCGTGAGATTGTTTGTGGGTTGATACTGTTGACATGGTTGATAGATCGACCCGAAAAATGACGTTTGAAGTTGAATCTACAAAGACTTTCATAAATTTTTTTGGATGATTCAGTGTCAAATTTTCTTTAATCTTCAGCTTACCAACATTTTCCAAGTCATCTATAGTTTCGTCACCAAGCATGTTGTTGTTATTACACTACAACAAAAACTGGAAAGTGAAATAATATCTCACATAAATCAGTAAATAACTAGATTAACAAAATCTCATGAGATGTCAAATTTGGCGCCAACAGCCCTGCTGTTTGTTTGTTTGGGATAGCTAGCCCTGGTTGGGGCTAGCCGGGCCCTCCGACAAGTAAAAGGCTAAAATAGAACTTCCTGCCTGGTGGCAAAGGAGTGCATGTATGTAGCTTTTACCGCCCGCCAGATAGTGGCATTGCTTGGGTTGTAAAAGCTATCAACCCATCTTCAGACCAGCACGTTATTGTTGCAGGTGACCTGAATTGCGGGGTTATTGACAGGGGAAAAATTGTTTGAAAATGTTAGATTAGCAATTTTCTCATCAGAGTTGTAACTTGCTAGACATCCTTATGTATAAATATTTTTCTAATGAATTACAAATTTGATTAGCAAATGGGACAGAATTGCGTAGCATTTTGCTATGCGATATGTAGGCCTACTGAACAATTTTTTCCTTGATTGACTGGGAGAATATGGCAGTCAACTTATCCCCCATACCAACTCATCCCCCATAGGGGCCTACCAACTCAACCCCTGTTCACACCCGGGTACACAGAGCACTGTGCAGCTTGTTCCAACGCGTGTATCATAATGCGGACAGCTCTCCCAGCAAACACGAAGACTTGACCCGATGTTGTTTCAATATTGGTCCAGCGCCGTTGGCAGTGGGCCAATAGTGAAACAGCATTGGGTCAAATCCTCGCGTTTGCTGGCCTCCACACAGGTGTCTCTCTACACCCACCCCTCCCCCACCATAATATTCTCGCCAGCCGATCAGGGTACTTTTAGCAAGACAGCCGGCCAATCACAAGCTTACTACAATACTTGAAATTGAGAGCGGGGGACATATGACGTCAACCATCTGCACATTTCAACATGGGATGCAGCAGTGTCTAGGGTGAGCAGTGTAACACCCGGGTAGACCAACTCAACCCCAACGGCCGTGAAGGCTTTACCAGCTCATCCCCTCCAGGCGTCAATACCTGACTAGCTCATCCCCAGCCATATCGTCCAAGTGTTACCAACTCATCCCAAACTCATGACCATATTGTAGGCTATCTGATCTAATTTAATGTTAGACCTACGGGCAGCGATTACTTTGGGAGTGTAATAAAAAAACATATTTATTATTATAGAAACGATATATTTTATTTAAAAACAAAATTATAGCATGTAGGGGAGACTGGGGCACCTTGAGACATGGGGCACCATGAGACAGGCCTGTTTGACACAGATATTATTTTGCGATTTGTACGCCATCTGGTCAATGATACCAAAACTAACCAATTTCGATTTTTCACCCTATTGCTAATGGCTATCGGACATCCTTGGCATGCATGTAAGCCTAGGTCCATTTTTTACATGAAAAGTAGATTTTTTGGATGATCAATATTTGGTTCTATAGATCACATAATACTTGATTTCCCTATGATTTTGGCGGCATCTTACACTTGTTTTATCACTTTATAACTTATGTATAATGGTTTGGTTCAAATACACCCCACAACTATGATATCAGATGTGAGGTCAGTCAGGGTGGGGCACCTTGAGACGCTGTCTCAATGTGCCCCAAAACAGTCTCAAGGTGCCCCAAATCTGTCTCAAAGTGCCCCGAAAGTGTCTCAAGGTGCCCCCACTTTTTTTAGGCACATATTTTACTGCAAAATCTAACATTAGCCAACTGCAGGCTTTATCTACAGGTATATGTAGTATTCAAATCTTGATTTTAGTTAAATCCATGTTGTTTTCAGGTACCTAATTTGGCGTCTCAAGGTACCCCATGTGGTGTCTCAAGGTGCCCGAGTACGGGGTAGGCCTACATTGAGACACTTTTTTGAAAATCTGTTTTATTAAAAAATGTAAGGTTACACATTTCTGATAATTTCCAACTCTTGCTCAAATATACCCCACTGGATGCTGTATCTGTATGTGTCGTCAGAATATTTTATTTTGAAAATTTAATCTATGTTTCAGGGGTTTGAATTTTTCCGTCTCAAGGTGCCCCAGTCTCCCCTGGACATATTAACATTCACTTAAAAATACCAGGTCGCATGATTATAAAACATGAAATATACATAATATTTATCAAATATATAATTCATTAAAAAAAATATCACGCCCTATAACATGTAGACATATTAATATTAAACTAAAGTTAGCAGGTCACATGATACTAAAACATGAAATATACATAAATATACATAATATATATAGGCTAAAACATATAATTCATTTTTAAAAATATAACATGTAGGCATATTACCGTACATAAATAGCAGGTCACATGATTATAAAACATGAAATATACGCAAAGATACATAGCATATATATAAAACATTTGAAACTCTTGTGAGAAGATTACAGTCTCGGGGCATCCAGGTGAGCACATGATCTAAGTAAGGAATTCAGGCGCGTAGTGTTGACAAGTCGACGCACTACGATCCGGGCGTGAAGTTATCTTCAAAGTATTCTCTTTCCTCCGTAGCTAAATACGCAAATATCACATTTCAAACCCGAATTTTATTATACACTTATATTATATAAAATCGATCATCAAATATATTGTACTTTATTGTAGGGCCTACTTTATATGGACATGGACATTCAAATAAACAAAGAAAAATTGAATAAAAATATTTAGGCCTACGTTGTGACAGGTTACAGATTAAACATATGCCTATTATCAGAAATACTATTATGTACTTTATATTGAAACGTTTATTAGATCTGTATATCAGATAAATAAGCTCTTTCTATGGTCGTAAATATAAAGATTCGATTGATTTACGGAAGGCCTTCTATCAGTACTTATCCGTTACTTAACATAAAGATATTTTAAGAAAAAGATTTAATGTGATTCAATTATTTGCAATAACAGCTACTTAACAAAAATATCTTTTAACAATACGGTCCATATTCAATGACAATATTAAAATATATCCAGGGGTCTAACTGTGAGCTAATAGCTAGAGCCATGAAATGTCAACGGCTTGGATGAGTTGTGAGTCTTTAGTGAACTCACCCGCTCCACCCCTTGCACCTGAGGTGTTGTGATGATGATTATTGTGCTAATTCAGACCTGTCAGCGAGAGCAGCTCGTAAAATGTCAACGGCTTTGATGAGTTTTGAATCTTTGATTAATTAGCTCCACTAATACTCGCGAAATGTCAACCAAAATCTAATGTTCAAGGGGTCAGATACAATTGCAATTTTAGTATTTTATAGAAAATAAACAAGTGACATACCCGGTTTAAATCTGATAATAATTAACAAATAAGCAGTACATGTCATATAACTCTGTCGAGTTGTTACCCTTCACAAATGTTGATGACGATCAATAAACAGTACAATCACAATTATATTTAATTATATTTTATCATCTATACTATAATAGAATAAGAGTTTTCAGGCTTCGTGGGTCGTTGACCGAGCCCCCTGACCAAATCGTTATTTCCCGCCACCCACTATATACCTCACGCAAATCTTTGACATTCTGACATGGTTGTAGTAATAATAAAAAAATATTACGATTTTTTTTCGTGCCGTAATTTCGCTTTTATTCGATGTTCATCACAATTTCTAGCTGATGTCTGTGTCCACTACAAGTCAGCACGACACCAACCCAATGTCGTCTCAATGCTGGGCCAACGTCTCCGGCGCTGGCCAGCATCGACTCAACAATGGGCAGTGAGATCGATCCAATGTCGGTTAAATGTTGAAAATCTATTCAAATCTGGGCGATGCCTTATGCTTGCTACGCGCACGTGTCTACAATAGGGGCCTGTACATACAATACACCGATACAATGTCGGCTCAATGTTAGGCCAGCGTCGCAGACGATTGCCCAACACCGCTCCAGTGATTCGTAATGAATGGGCACTGGCCCAATTCTGAAATAATGCTGGCCCGCCATCTGTGACACTGACCCACAGTTTCCGGCGCTGTCTTTACCTTAACCATGTTAACCCAGCTAGCAGTGGTGAATCACCGCACAGATTGATGGCAGCTGTGGTACTGCACCTGTACTGTGTACATAGCCCTTTAAAAGTCGGACCAGACTTTTCAATCCAATGTCGGGTTAAAGTTGGGAAAGCCCGCTGGCCCACTGGATCATAAATATTTATATATTAAATATATATATTATTTATACCAGGGAAGCCTACTTAACTAGCTTTGCCCGTGCGGAGCACGTGTCAAATCTAGTATATATTTATTCAAACCACTGATTAGCCGACACCATTATATTTACGAGTAACAGAAATTTATTTAAACAACTAATCCGCCGACATCACATTTACGGAAAACAGAAAGGAAAACATTATTATCAGTAATGTCAGCTATATCTGTTGCAATATCTGATATTTGATATTATAAGTAACCCATCCTCTTTAAGAAATATAAAATATTTGTGGAAGTAATAAGTGATAATCCCTGAAAACGCTGAATTGTGAACGCCGCTTACGTACATCACATTTACGGGGAACATAAAAAAAATCGTTATTATCAGTTACAGTATATCTCTTGGAATATCTGATGTTTGATATTACAAGTAACCCATAGTCTTTAAGAAATATAAAATATTTGTATAAGTGATAATCCCTGAAAACACTGAGTGTGCGCATGAATGTGTTATATGCGTCACCTTGTATCGGCGCAGATTAGCCGACACCATTATATTTACGAGTAGCAGAAATTTATTTAAACAACTAATCCGCCGACATCACATTTACGGGAAACAGAAAGAAAAACATTATTATCAGTAATTAATGTCAGCTATATCTGTTGCAATATCTGATATCTGATATGAATGTGTTATATGCGTCACCTTGTATCGGCGCAGATATTTTTTTAGCGCTGTCAAAGGAGGAGGTGTGATGGTAGGGTCACTGTTAACGCATCAACATTGCAGAGATTTGGGATATTAGTTCGGGCTATTGTTCTCATTATCACAGTTTATAAAACACTATACTATAATAGCGGGGGCAGTCTGTGAAGTACAATTAGGTATAATAGGTGAGATAACTAAAATTTAAAGGGTTAACTATAAAAATATATATAAAGAATTATTAACTATTTATAACAATAAATTTGCGAAATAACAACATAACTGACTTAAAAATCTGCTAATAATAAAAAGTACCATAGCCGTGCTAAAGACTTAAAGGGTTTACTATAAAAATATATATCAAAAATTATAAATTATTTATAGGCCTAACAATAGACTGGCGAAATAACAATAGCGAATAATATATAATATACGTTTTTAAACACTGTCTTCTGTTATCATTATGTTATTACTCCAACAACGATCTTGTTAGGCGTAAGCCTAATATGCTTAAACTATATTTTATTCAAGTCAGATTTTAAAACATATATCTTATACATTTAAGTGATCATCATCAAAAATGATCAAATATCATTAAAGACAAGTTAATACCAACTAATCACCAAAGGTGCAACACACATGGCCAACTCATCCCCAGCCCTCCAACAGCTATAACCAATTCATTCCCAGCCCGTCAACACCCATACCAACTCATCCCCTGATATACCGGGGGATGAGTTGGTATAGGGGATGAGTTGACTGCACACCGACTGGGATATGGTAGGCCTATATTTAGGCCAGGAGCCTAGCTACGACATTCAGCCTAACCATTGATTGCTTGAAGTATCAAACAATCTTTCCCTTACAAATGTAAAAACTAATCCCACGCTGAAAGGTCGCAAACTTAACATTTACCTGACAAGCAACCCATCACTCATCAAAAAAGTCACGGTAGTTCCAATTCCTTTGGTTTTGAGAAAAGTCCATTCCAATTCAATTCCAATTCCTAAAAAGTCAATTCCTTATCAATTCCACCCAAGAATGAGACTTTTGCCACACATAGAACAGCTGTATATAAATAACTTGATATAAAATAAAATAATAACACCCGATATAAAATAAAATACATTTTATTTATTATCTTGTAAAGATATTTAAACATGTTACACTTACTAAACTTCAATATTAGTAGGGTGGAGTACATCCTTAATACTTGATGACAGCTGCCAAAATTCAAGTGTCTGGGTGATGTTTTGGATTCTGTATCCCTGCCGTAATTTGCAACATTGAGGTCATAGCACAGCATTATTCTTGCTGAGTGAAAACTGTGGAATGTGGTCAACTGTTTTTTTTATAGCATGTCGTCAGTTACGAAAAAAGAGCTTGGCAATGGGTGATAAATTAAATCAAACGAACAACTCAGCTGACAATAATTTAGGACACTTTTTCAAAGCCACTGATTTTGATGATATAGCCATGAAAGTTAAAATAATGAAAATTATATTAAATATTCCACCATACTTTGTCCTTGCTTTTTTCCATGTGAGATCGTCGTAATGAAAAGGTTAGTTTCCGTAACAGCGTGCTTGATCCACAATAACTACCAGTCTGAGTCAACATCCCAGCAAACACGGGGCATTCACCCAATGTTATTTCAATGTTGGGCCAGCGTTGAAGACGGTGGGCCAACATTGAAACACCATTAGGTGAATTCCACGTGTTTGCGGGATGGTGGGCGAATGTTGCCGACATTTGCCCTATATTGAGCCAGCGGCAAAATTTACAGCAAACCCGCAAATCAATGTTAGGCCAGCGTCGCAGACGATTGCCCAACACAGCGCCAGTGATTCGTAATGAATGGGCACTGGCCCAATTCTGGATTAATGCTGGCCCGCCGTCTGTTACACTGACCCACAGTTTCCGGCGCTGTCTTAACCTTAACCATGTTAACCCAGCTAGCAGCGGGGAATCACCGCACAGATTGATGGCAGCTGTGGCACTGCACCTGTACTGTGTGCCTAGTCCTTTAAAAATCGGACCAGACTTTTCAATCCAATGTCGGATTAAAGTTGGGAAAGCCCGCTGGCCCACTGAATCATAAATACTTATATATTAAATAAATATATTATGTATACCAGGGAAGCCTACTTAACTAGCTTTGCCCGTGCGGAGCATGGGTCAAATCTAGTATATATTTATTTAAACCACTGATTAGCCGACACCATTATATTTACGAGTAGCAGAAATTTATTTAAACAACTAATCCGCCGACATCACATTTACGGGAAACAGAAAGAAAAACATTATTATCAGTAATTAATGTCAGCTATATCTGTTGCAATATCTGATATCTGATATGAATGTGTTATATGCGTCACCTTGTATCGGCGCAGATATTTTTTTAGCGCTGTCAAAGGAGGAGGTGTGATAGTAGGGTCACTGTTAACGCATCAACATTGCAGAGATTTGGTATATTAGTTCGGGCTATTGTTCTCATATTCACAGTTTATAAGTTACCAGTGCCTCTTGAACAAAATGTAGGTTTTAATAAGGGTTTTAAAATATTAAATATAGTTTTATATAGGCAACTCAACAATAAAAATATAGGTTTATATAGTTTTTTTCTCATCAAATGTTAGGAATTGATCAATCTTTGCTTTAAATTAACAACTTTCTGAAGTCCACAATGAGCAACACATATCAAAATGAACGCTAATTAAACTAAAATGATTTTTTTTAGCTAAAATGTACAAATTCTGTACATGATGCATGCATCATAATATCAGAGGCACTTTATGGGACGTGACAGTAGCAAAAAAACCTGTTCGCGACAAACAAACATACGCAGGAATTGGCTTTTTTAAAAATTTTATAGATCTGAAAGTTTAATATAGGTTTTTATAGGTTTTATAGATTTTATAGGTTTTACCGTGATGCCTGTAGATAAGTTAAACAATTTGCCAAGGCAGATTGGGATGCAATAAAAAAAAAGCATCTTAACTCGTCCTTCCTAGAAAACGTTGAGAATAAAGTTCTCAGTTGACAGCAACTGGGAAGCATTCAAGGAAGTTTTTAAATTTTCTGCTGCGCATTCAGCAGCTAGACTAGATATATATAGAGACGAAATTCCCGTATTTCTAATTTTTGACATGGTTGTTAATAATTAGAAATCGGGAATTTCGTCTCTATATCTAGCCTAACTGGTGAATGCGCAGCAGAAAAATTTAAAAACTTTTGCAGTTCTAGTCTATGGACATGTTTACATCACATGGTCATATTAAGAACCCAAAATAAAATCACCGATTTTTTGATGATTTTAGCCTGGGCCAGTCCCTTTATTAAAAAAACTGACTAAAGGGTTGCGTTCGCAGAATAGCAAACCCCTCTGGTCATACATATTAAATCGATCAGGAAAGATAATGTGGGAGTAGCCCCGATTAAATCAGAAGGAAAACTTCACAGTGATCCAACTGATAAGGCTAACCTACTGAACCAGCAGTTTAAATCAGTTTTTGTTCAGGAAGACTCTAGTTCAAAAATTCCTAAATTAAATATTCCATCTTTTCCGGGGATTGACAATCTCAGAATTGATACTGCTGGCATTGCCTAATTATTACGCACGCTTAAATGTAATAAAGTGCCTGGACCGGATCAGTTACCGAATATCTACCTTCATTAAGCCACAGCCGAGGAAACAGCCCCTTTCGTAGCAGCTATTTTTAACCAATCTTTACGAACAGGCCAACTACCGGCTGATTGGCTTACTGCAAATGTCAGCCCCATCTTTAGGAAAGGTGACAAGCACCTTCCCAGTAATTATAGGCCACTTTGTCTGACTAGCGTGAGTTGCAAGTTGCTCGAACACATAATTGTCAAACATATTATGAATCATGTAGAAACCCATATTATTTTAACCAGCCGGCAGCATGGTTTTAGATCAGGTCACTCCGGTGAATCCCAGCTGATTATAATGGCGGAAGACCTACTGTCATCAGCTGACAAAGGCAAGGGCATCGATATGTCCATCCTCGACTTCTCAGAAGCTTTTGATATGGTACCCCATGCCAGGCTGATGGGTATACATTATCAGATAATGACATTATATATAATCATACGGTATAAGGGGTGATATCCATAGATGGGTATCAACCTTCCTAATCAATAGGACACAAAAAGTAGTCCAAGACGGTTTTCACTCTGACAAGGTTACTGTTGACACAAGAGTTCCGCAGGGTACGGTCCTCGGACCAATACTCTTTCTCTTATTCATAAATGACTTGCCAGCACAAGTCAAGAGTCAGTGTAGGCTGTTCGCAGGCGACTGCTTAATATATACTGAATTCAATAGCATTCAAGACTCGATCCAGATCCAAGCAGACCTGCATGACCAGTCTTGGTTAAAGGTAAGAAACATGGGGAATGCGATTTAACACTAAAAAAGGCTTTATTCTTTCCACCGGAAAGCATAGCACCCTCTATTTTTACCAATTAAATCATCAGATACTGGAAACCGTATCCACTAACCCTTATTTGGGTGTCGTCCTGTCTGAAGACCTGAGTTTCAGCCCTTATATTTCAAATACAGTGAAAAAAAATCCATTATGAAAACTTTTCTAAGGTTTATTGACCATGTGACTCGCGGTCTCGATGTCGTTTTCGTCTATTTGAACGACTTGATCGTGACAAGTCCCGATCATAAAACACACAAGAAACATTTGAAAATTCTATTTACTCGCATCGCCGAATACAGAATAATAACCGGTCCCGAGAAATGTCAGTTCGGAACAATGGAACTGAGTTTCCTAGGTCACCGTGTTTGCTCAAAAGGCATTTCTCCTTTGCCTACAGCTGCTGATGCGATTGTAAATTTCGTCGAACCTGAGAAACAACGAGCATTGCGCAGCCAAATTGACGCCGTTGAACACTTTACTGACAGAAGCTAATGAAGGACACACAAGATTGTCACCTAAGTCAAATTTCGACCTGAATTGTAATGAAAGTGCATATTCAGCTTTCATTGAGTCTAAGCAAATGCTTGCTAACGCAACATATTGCTGGTGCACCCGGAACCTGCGGCACAATTGAATATCACATGTAACGTCGGGGGAGTTTTGCAACAGTGCGTGGATAATATTTAGCAACCGTTGTCATTTTTCAGTAAAAAGTTATCACCTGCAGAGACACTTATTTACAGCGTTTTGACCGTGAGCTGTTGGCAATTGCCACGATCAGACACTTTAGACATAATTTAGAAGGCCGCAATTTTGTTGTCAATACTGACCATAAGCCTCTAACGTATGTAATGACATCAACAATCGAACGACCGTCGCTCCGCCAAACTAGGCATTTGGCTTATATTGCAGAGTTCACAACCGATATTAGATATGTAAAAGGTGAAACAAATTTCGTAGCCGACGCCCTGTCCGTACCGTCCGTGTCAACTATAGGCGGTGCTTCAGCAATCAATTATAGAGAATTGAGCGAAGATCAGGCCTTGGACGCTGAATTCACACTATTGCGCCATTTGACGTCTTCTACCTTGAATTTTCAGCTACTCAAATCATTCGATAATAATTTGATTTGGTGCGACGTGTCGACGGGACATGCTAGACCGTACATCACAGCCAAATTTTGAAAAAAAGTTTTCATGAGCCTGCACAGATTAGGACACCCATCACATAGAGCTACAAAGCCACTTATTAATACCATATTCGTATGGCACGGCATGAATATAGATGTTGTGAATTGGTGCCGTTCTTGTAAAGGTTGTCAGACAGCCAAAATTTCTCGACATAATAAGCTGGTTTTTGGCAAGTTTACTGAACCAAACGAGAGATTCGATCACGTTCACGTCAACATGGTCGGTCCTTTACCGTACTCCAACGGTTTCAAATATTTACTGACCTGCGTCGATCGTTTCACACCTTGGCTGGAAGCCATTCGTTTAGTAGATATTTAGAGCTAATGCCGGTGAATAGCTCGTTTTGGGACGCCAGCCACTATCACCATGGATAGAGGCGCTCAGTTCGAATCCAAATTATGGGATAATTTATGCAATCAATTTGTTATAGTCAGAAACCGTACAACGAGCTACCACCCCCAGTCAAACAGCATGGTCAAACGTTTTCACTGTCAGCTTATAAGGCCGCTATCATGGCACACAAATCACCGAATCCTTGGACTATAACATTACCCGCAGTATTACTCAGCGTTTGTTCCGCCGTTAAAGAGTTATTGGGCAGATCAGCGGCCGAAATGAATTATGGCACGAGGCTTAGATTACCAGACGAATTCACAGAACAGTACACCGTCAACGCACATACAGACATAAAAAATTATTATGACAAGCTAGATATAGCCATGTCGCGTTTCCGATTGTGTCCACTGCGCGACACACCACAAAAATACATTTTCCAATACAAGGAGCTCGAAGCATACTCGCATGTATTTTTGCGACGAATCGCAATAGCACCACCTCTGACCACCCCTTACGATGGACCATACAAGGTCATCTCCAAGAGTGGAAGAGTAATGAAAATCCTAATGAAAGGCAAGGTGGAGACGGTCCCTATAGATCACGTTAAACATGCACACTTCGAGCACGAGCCTAAATCAGATACGAATACAAAGCGTCAAACACAACCGAAAAATACGAGCCTAAAGCCTGCTGCGATCGCTCGTGGACCTCGAAGGGACCCATTAGGATCCAGTAGCGCTTTCACTTCAAAGTCCGCCAAGACGGGAGTCAAACCGAATCTGAGTGCTCATACAAAGTTTTGACGCTTAAAGTTGGCACGAGTCGGCAATTACTCTACAGTCTCAAATGGTTTGCGCACGTACTCACGTCAGGGTCACCATTATGAATGGATAGGTTTGTTCAGCCGCCACGTTGGCCAACTGTCCAACCCTACCGAAAACTGGGAGTGACTTTGGCCCACTTTGTTATAGTTTTAAATCTAGAGAGCTTATAATTATAATAATTATTGTTTCTAGTGAATGTAGATATATAAATAAAGAAAACTAATCATAAAAAATAAATTATAATTTGAGGTGAGGATTCTTTCAAACTTTTTTTTCAGTTTATACGGCTGGGCCAAAGTCACTTGGGGTGACTTTGTTCCAAGAAAATAAGTTACAACTTCGGTGACTTTAAACAGTGATTTTAAACATTGATATAATGCTAAAAAAGCACTAGACATTTTGACATAATTGTTCTGAATTTTTTAATAAGGTAATTTCCAGAAATAAAAAAATTCGGAACCAACTGAAATTGAAAATCTGGGGAGTTTGTGATTCAAAGCTGGGGGTGACTTTGGCCCCCAAAAAATTAACTTGGGGTGACTTTGGCCGAAAGTATTACACGCTAATTTTAAGCAGAGATATAATGCTAAAAAAGAACTGAAAACCATCTGACGTAAATGTTTTGAAATTTAAATACGTTACTCTCAAGAAATTTAAATGTTCTCAAGCATTTCAAGCCGAAGCTATAAAAAAAAAATTCATGTTGGGCCAGTCACCCCAAAAATACGCCTAAACATATTTTATTCTACTTTTTTTTTTATCAGTGTAATTTTTGCAGGCATATAAAATACGTGTTTTGACTTGGTGACCTTCTTTGCGATGCCTACCTCTATACGCTACAAATAGCTAGAAAGAAAAGGGCGTGGTGCACACACAAACATATGTATATACCAAAAGTAACAAAATAATACAACTGTCATATATATTTATAGTGTGACATCATAAAATAACTTTTTTTTTCATTCGGGCCAAATTCACCCTAGGGGGCAAAGTCAAAAATTTATGGTACCGCCGATTATCTAGTCTATCTTCATCCCCGTCTGGGCGACGGTCATTAATAAATCACTATCAAATTCATAGTTCTCTCTTCCTTCGTTTATTTCATCAATCAAACATAAAGGCTACTTGGATGTACACATGACCTCAGACAAGACGCGATGGCCAAGCCTCGTGGCTTATTCTGCTCTAGCAGCACGAAGCGTCCGTCTGCTGAGTGAGTGAATGCGGGGCGGTCAAATTACGCGGCAGGGACAGTGTGGGTAAAAACCCGACAGGAAAACGTAACTCGTCAATTACACAATCTTGTCAGATCTCACAGGCCGAAAGGATGCCGGTTGCTGATCCCCAAAGAAATATTTATGATCCTTTGTATCTATTGTTATATTGATTTGTATTATGTTTCTGTACTCATTATCCATTAGCTCTGGCTTTTGGTCGAAACTCAGAGGTACTGGGTTCGAATCCCGGTGTAATGATTGGTGTGCCGAGATGCGGCGTGAGATGAAAAAGCTGATGAAGGAATGAAGGTCAACCTTCAAGGCTTGAACTCGGACCCACTCTACCCAGAGTGCAACATCTCTTTTCAGAGCAGTGGCTACAGCCGATTAGGTCTTACAGCCTTTAGGATTTGGTGTGTTGCCACATCAGGTGCTGTACCGTAGTCTTTGAGGGATACTACAGGGCAACCAGGATCTCATCTGCGGTTGCTTCTGTTGAGGTGGTAGGGCCATCAAAAGCTCAAGGCTTGGTGTTGGGGGACGAGCTTACTGCAGAGGACCTTCACTGCAGGTTTGGAGGACTTGGAAAGTGCCTTAAAGCATATGATAGGAGCATGCGACGCGATGGAGGATGAGCCAACGAAGGACATAGTGAGAGAAGCCCACTGAGAAATGACGCAGGATTTAATGATGTTGGCCACAAGAGGCGCAACAATCTGACAGGTTCCATGAGCGTAGGTCGTTGGCTCGGCAAATAAAGAAAACACCTCTGGGATTTGATTTGTTGCTTAAATCTTCTTTGCAACCAGCACTTGATATGCCAGTGCTACCAGACGCCAGCAAGATCTGTTAGCTGCAACTCTGTAGTTTATTGCTAGGAGAGACAGGAGTCGTTCCCGGGTGCGTGAGAACACCTTCCAACAAGGTCTTCCTATCAGCCCTTTCGCCAGGGAAGCCGTGGGAGCTTCCACAGCCAAAGAAGAACCAGAGAGGTAGCAGAGGCTACAGAGGTGGGCACTCGTTCTCGAGGGGTTCATGACTTCCTCGAAAGGTTGGAGGAGAAAGTGAAATTATGGAAGGACACTAACGTAATGGACTCTTTTTTTGTCCAGGAAGTGGTACAAGGGCACAGATTGTAATTTTGTGCTCGACTGCCAGTGTCTCTGCCAATAACACATCCAGTGCAGGAACTTCAGAAAAGGAGGCTAATTCATGAAGAAGTGGACTCTTTGCTTGTGATATAAGAGGCAGTATAAGACAATTTTACTCAAATCTATTCCTGGTAAAAAAGATGGAGCATCATACCAATCTCAGAGAGCAGAACTGCCTCATAAGACGAGGACGTTCAGGATGTCCACCACCAAGGACGTCTCTCAAGTATACACAAAGGCAACTGGGCCTCCATGATAGACTTGAACCTTCACGTACCTATAGCAAAATAACACAAAATGTTCCTACGTTTTTGGTGGGAGGGAAAGATCGAGCTTCCAGTTCCTCCGGCTTCCTTTTGGACTCTTACAATAATAAGCTGACTGACTGTGACACTGTGTTGGGCAATAGGGATCAGATTGATAGCATACCTAGACGACTTCCTAGTGTTTGCGCGGAGCAGTGGGGAGTTGTCAAGACATACGGTACCACCATGGTTTTGGATATTCTGGACCAGAATCTGAATCTGTGCGATTCAAGAGAGCTTTGTTAATTTTTTTCTCAAGATCAGATTTCAGGTTACAACAGGCTGGAGTCAAACTTGCTGAGGAGCTCTACCCTGAATCTGACGCAGCTGTGTCACTACGACGAGCACGCCTATGAGCTCTGCAGATGCATTCAGACAATTGTTTGAACAACGTTAGGTGGTCGATTTTTCCTCAGGAGGGACTGTAGATGGAACAAGACTACATAAGTCCAGGAGCTCCCGCGACGAATTAGAATTTGATTTAAGCAATTTTGTGTAGGGTTTTTAATGTTGTCCTAAGCTAGGTCAACAAGACGCAAGACAACTAGGTCTAAGAAGCCCAGTCTAAGAGTAAGATAAGAACTAGACAGTCTGTCAGAGATTGCAAACCTCCATTGAAATTATTGATCCTAATCAGTATCCCAGTAATGGTCTACCTATCTGGCACGGTTTACCCGATATCAGGCCAATCGAGGTAACTAATAGCTGATTTACGGTCATTTTGAATTCGATATAAATTAGTTAATTAGTTAAATTAGTTAAAAACAAAATATTGTGCATGTGAAAGTAAATAATGGCCGATAGGGGGCCATTTTGAATTTGATCGAGTCAGAATTTTTCAAGATGCATCCTCAGTTGAAATCTCACATTTCATTCTATAGTAATCGTCTAGCTATCTAGCACGGTTTACCAAATATCGGCCATGTGGAAGTGAATAATGGCCTAAAGGCGGCCATTTTGAATTTGATCAAGTCGAAATTTTCCAAGATGCATCCTCAGCTGAAATCTCACATTTCATTCTATAGTAATGGTCTAGCCATCTAGCACGGTTTACCAAAAAACGGCTATGTGAAAGTGAATAATGGCCGATAGGCGGCCATTTTGAATTTGATCTAGTCATTTTTTTTCAAGATGCATCCTCTCTTGTAATCTCACATTTTGTTTTATAGTAATAGTCCAGCTATCTAACACAGTTTACCAAATATCAGCAATGTGAAAGTAAATAGTGGCGATAGGCGGCCATTTTGAATTCGATTGAGTCGAAAGTTTTTGAAAGGCATCCTCTCTCGAAACGTCACATTTTGTTTTATAGTAATGGTCTAGCTATCTAGCACGGTTTACCTGATATCAAGCCTATCAAGGTAAATAATGCTGATTGTCGGCCATTTTGAATTCGTAAGTTAAAAATTTTCAGGGTGCATCCTCCCCCGAAAACTCACACTTTGTTTTATAGTAATCAGGTAATGGTCTAGCCATCTAGCACGGTTTACCAAATATCAGCCATGTGAAAATGAATAATGGCCGAAAAGGCGGCCATTTTAAATTTGATCAAGTCAAACTTTTTCAAGATGCATCCTCATCTGAAATCTCACATTTCGATTTATAGTAATGGTCCAGCCATCTAGCACGGTTGACCAAATATTGGCCATGTGAAAGTGAATAATGGCCGATAAGCGGCCATTTTGAATTTTATCGAGTCAAATTTTTTCAAGATGCATCCTCTCCTGAAATCACACATTTTGTTTTATAGTAATGGTCTAGCCATCTAGCACGGTTTACCAAATAACGGCCATGTGAAAGTGAATAATGGCCGATTGGCGGCCATTTTGAACTTGGACAAAATGAATTTTTTAAAAATGCATCCTCTCCTGAAACCTTACAATTTGTTTTATAGTAATGGTGTAGATATCTTGAGCAGTTTTCATGATATTCCACAATATCAGGCCTGTCGAGGTGAATAATGGCCGATAGGCGGCCATTTTGAATTTTATCAACTTGAAATTTTTCAAGATGCATCCTCTCCTGAAACCTTACAATTTATTTGTTATTAATGGTGTAGCTATCTTGAGCGGTGTTCATGATATTCCGCAATATCAGGCCTGTCGAGGTGAATAATGGCCGATAGGCGGCCATTTTTGATTTTATCAACTTGAAATTTTTCAAGATGCATCCTCTCCTGGAACCTCACAATTTGTTTTATAGTAATGGTGTAGCTATCTTGAGCGGTTTTCATGATATTCCGCAAAATCTTTCAGTCAGATTTACCGATGTTATAAATTAGGTCAAAGTGCTGGGTCAACTTCCAGGTCAAGGTCCAAAAACCTGAAAAGGCCCAACTAGGGACCTTAGAGAACATGTATGTGCAATATGACTGTCATCGGCCCAGTACTTTTCGAGATCTGCTCCGGAAACGAAGTGCGCGTCAAAACGTCTAAATAGGTCATAGTTCTGAACCAGAAGTAGGTCAAAGTTCAAATACCCCAAAAGGCACAACTAGACCCCCTAGGGGTGTTGTGTGTAAAATTTGAAGACAATCGGACAAGTACTTTCAGAGATATGCTCCGGAAACGAATTGTTTACGGACGGCCCAACGCCGTCACATCATCATTTTCTCCTCTGCAACCTTGCGTATTGAATTCAGATTAAAAATATTTTAACCCGTCCATTAGCCACCTGGAAGTAACCCACATACCAAAAATTGTTATCCTAGCTTATTTTCTCACAAAGTTATAGGCAAAAGAAGAGGCAAAAAAAGGTAGAGGTAGAATCCATAGCTCCCTTCGCTCACCTACGGTGACGGCGGGAGCTAAAAAGAGATCCCATCAGTAGAAATAACTACAGATGCTTCCAACAGCAGATGTGGTGCCAATCTAGGATCCGGGTGCGCGAGCGGCAGGTGGTCAACAAGAGTCCAGGTTACATATCAATCACCTAGATCATCTAGCAGTTCTCAAGGCAGTACACTACTCCAGACGATTGCTCTCTACAGGGACAACGTCACAGCAATGTCGTACCTGAACAAACAAGATGCCCGAAGTCCTATATCATCCCCTGCCATAAATTACGTTAAAGAGTATTTGCTGTCACAAATAATTAAAAAGTAGACTTGTGGTGGCAATTTTAAATTTCAGTAAAATCACCTGCATATTTCCATATGGTGGGTAATTTGATTGTAAAATTTGAATTATTTCTGACCTTAATATTTGAGATTTTGAAATTATGAAGTTTATACGTGAACATTTTGAATTTCAGTTAAACCTTGAAAACATCACCTGCACATCACCATATAGTGGGGAATGTGAGCGTAAAATTTGAATAATTTTGACTTCTGGCAGCCATTTTGAATTTTGGTAGCAAAAAAATTAAGTTGATACGTGGCGGCCATTTTTAATTTCAGTAAAAGCTTGAAAAATCACCTGCACATCTACATATCGTGGGGAAAGTGATAGTAGCATTTGAATAATTTCTGCCTTCAAGTTTTAGATTTTTTGCACCCACAAAAAATTTGTAATTCACATCTGGCGGTTTATTTTGAATTTTGGTAGCATCTTGCACATCCCCATGTTGCTAGGAATGTGATGTTAACATTTCCAAAAAAATTGATCACTAGTTTTTAAGTTCTCGCGCCCACAAAACGTGTGATACCGGACGAAATCCTTGCGCGACTAAAATCTCACTCCGTAACGGGCGGGGGATAAAAAGGCGAACAAGGTCCTCAGCTCTGGCTCTGGAGTTTTTCCAAAATTATTGCATAACATTAATCCTGTCTTCCGTGAGTGGCAAATTTTATTAGACTTGACCTAGATGATGTTGAATGACCTTTATTTGACCTTGGCGTTCAATGAATCAATAAAACGTCTATAGTGCATTAATCTCTTAGATTATGTGGAATGTGTAGGATTTCTGAGTGCAATAAAGCTGATTTGAGTGATGGCATTCAATTACTTAAACATAATCTGGTAGGCCTACCAGCGCCCCCCCCCCCCGTTCCTGGTCCCAAAAACATAAAAACCGTCCATATTTCGGCCGAAATATGGGCTAGAATGCGGCATTGAGGCCTTAGATTAGAGCATATACGCTTATATAAGTGCAAGCTGTAATGTGTATGAATTATTGCGAAAATCGGCGGCCCCCGTCTTTCTATTGCTGGATCCTCCACTGGGTACCAGTCGTTATTATCCCATCTGCTGAGAATGTTTTAGAGAAAACCTTTTCTAAATTCGAAGATATTCGATCACATAACAACAGCTATAATAGTCATACAGTTTTAATTCTTTTTGAGTTAAAGGGAATCACACATAGGCTATAATTCAACTAGTTTTTTACACATAACAAAGTTTTACAATAACAAGAGATAATTTTAATTAAAGTAAACCGAACCAGTACAAGTTTAAGTAATTCGAAAGTAAATATATTATATCAATACAAAAATAATTGTTATTTTTCCACAACTTCTCTTCCTCTGAAATATTTGGAATTTATTTATACTCCGTACACACTAATTTTGTTATTATAAACGAGGTGTAGTATAATATATACTATATATATTACTTTATAATATTATAAATTGTATTATCATAAACAAGGTATAGTATGATATAATGTATCTATATATTATTATAACTGTAAGTACTTTGGCAAAGAATATTATATTTAAAGAATACAGTAATTTTGCGCTTCGGTATCACAGATAGGCTTTACATTTAAAGAAAAAAACATAATTAGTCTTGTGCTTCTAAAGCAGCTTCTAATGCAGCAGTTGCACCAGCAGAGACAGAATCTTGATCTTTCTGAAAATAAATATATAGCGTTAATAAAACTTCATTGTTCATAGATAACCAATTGCATTACTATTTATTGTTAAATTATCTTCCTTACCTTCAGTTCCAACATAATAAGATCACTTAGGCGCTTCACTTCTCTGGGCTTGGCAAGCAAGGCTGCCTCACGGCGGTCCAGCTCTTTTGAGTTAGCTTTTTGTGTTTTGATAAAATGAGCTGTGTCTCGCTGATTTCGCTCCACGAGACTGTAACAAAAAACAATCTCTGATGACAGATCATCAACTGCATGTACTTCAAATTATAAATCATTGACTCACTCACTTTTACATTGGTGTAGCTCTACATAATTGGACTTTCAACATTGTCATTCTTTTCCCTACAATATGCAATATCTAATCTGAAAGGAGACCCAGGATCGTTATCAATGTTTAATCAGCACTGAAAAGCGGGGTTGAGTGGATGCTGATAATGGGGAGGGGGCATCATCTATAGTGATACTGATTACATTTGTTGATCACCTGACAAAAAGAAATCATCAACCTTCATAATGATTTAAAATTATTTGAAAACATACTTTAGAAAGAAAATAAATGCGAAATATTACACGACCAGTCTATGTGTATGATGATATTCTATTACTTAGTGCTTTTAAAATGTATGTACCCACCATCAGTGGTAGAAAGCTTTTTAAAAAATAATGCTAAATAATTAAATAAATAAATAAATAAAAATAATATCTCCATTTCAAGACTCGTGCACAAGTAATGACATTAGTACTCCAAACAGGACATACATCTAGAAAAAAATACTGGTGTCACCTTGCAAAATAAACTTTTGAGAACAGTGCACGGATGCTTTTTTCATCTAGTGATGCTTAAAATATAATAATAACCATATATTTGGATATCAATACTGTCATAAAAATTGTTGGATTTAAACTAAGTAATCTAGTATCTATTTATTCTCAGATTATGGCTCACATGGAAAAAACAACAACCCAAATGATTCCTTGAATATGACAACATATTAATAAGCTGAAAGGAAATTGTCATTTATGTACAGTGTATATACACAAATCTTATTAATATCGAAACTGATATCAGTGTGTAAAGATTGGTTTATTTATTAGTGCAGATGTAGAGGAGAAAAATGTATATTCCATGTTAACCCTTTAATTTTTTTAGCGTGGGGACCAACTTTAAACGTCAGATACTAACGTCTAAAGTCGATCCCTGTATGATATAATTTGAAGATAATTTATTTTGTAGATATTTGAGAGGGTTGAAAATATTTTATGAAGTATTGATAAGCATTGTAAAACTTACTGTTGGTGTTTCCTTGAGATGTCTTTTACACATTTACGAGATTCACCAATGACATCACGATACGTCCGGGATTTCAAAGTATATTAGGGTCAAGGATAACACAAAATTAGAAACTAATTTGAAATAAAAAAAATTCAATTGAGACAATAATATTACCCAGCTGCAGCATAAGCGTACAGAACAATTCTCATAAAAATTATCCTGTATCTTCTAGTTAGTAGTTATATGGTACAATTAGACAATTTGTAATATACAAACAAAGAAAATAGTACATGCATACAGCAAAATTTGCAATGCATTACGAATTTTAAGTGGTTGCTATAATCCCAAATATGAGGCGACAATGCAGAAGTCAAACATATAACAGAGATATCACTGATATAATTTTAGAGCAAATATCAGGAATTGCCTATACATGCTCAACTATAAATAGAGAGGATACATTTTCAAATGTATCCCATCTACATGGCACAGAAATTAAATTTGACAGCAAAAAATAGCATCATGGACAGTGTTATCTCATGGTTTACACACTGAAAAGGATATGGTGGCAAACTGGCAATTTCTGTTCGTTGAACTCGAACATGTAGACCAGCATCAGTTTGAAGCTTCTTCATTTTCAGGAAATGCGCAACCAGAGGGCTGTTTCCACACATGTCAAAAACAC
The DNA here is from genome assembly GCA_964017125.1 of Flabesymbios commensalis. Classification (NCBI taxonomy): domain Eukaryota; kingdom Metazoa; phylum Annelida; class Polychaeta; order Terebellida; family Flabelligeridae; genus Flabesymbios; species Flabesymbios commensalis. Next base: position 34,229,741 of record OZ024904.1, on the reverse strand, counting down.
AATGTGTAAATTTGGCTCCTTCTCCAACAGGATGACTCTGTAATATCAACGAAAAAACTTATGCTTAATTTTCTTTGCATATCACAATGGAAGCAATTAAAAGATTTCACATGAAAACATTGTAAACATTCCTTTACCCTTTCATCTCTGGGACCGTCTATATACGTCAGAATCTGACGTTTGTAGACTTATGACGTATAGATTCTGACGTATAAAAATGGTCGGTCCCAGCACTGAAAGAAAGAAAATATTTATAATGGCCGTCCACCCATAACATAGAGTCTCCATTGTTTTTACAAAAATATATCAGTGTTGTAAGGGTTAATTTCATGTCTTGATATGATTTAAATCCATGAGAAACATTGGCAAAATAATGTCCATTAACCCTTTCACCACTGAAGCCCGTTTTTATGTGCTGAATGCCATGGTTAAATACATAACAACAGGCCAACCGGCCACCATAATAAGAACAAGACTACATAAGTCCAGGAGCTCCCGCGACAAATTAGAATTTGATTTAAGCAATTTTGTTAATCAGTATCCTAGTAAAGGTCTACCTATCTGGCACGGTTTACCCGATATCAGGCCAATCGAGGTAACTAATAGCTGATTTACTGTCATTTTGAATTCGCTATAAACTAGTTAAAAACTTAGGGTGCATTCTCCCCCGAAACCTCAAATTTTGTTTTATAGTAATGGACTAACATCTAACAGTTTGCAAAATATTGGGCATGTGAAAGAAAATAATGGCCGATAGGGGGCCATTTTGAATTTGATCGAGTCAGAATTTTTCAAGATGCATCCTCAGCTGAAATCTCACATTTCATTCTATAGTAATCGTCTAGCTATCTAGCACGGTTTACCAAATATCGGCCATGTGAAAGTGAATAATGGCCTAAAGGCGGCCATTTTGAATTTGATCAAGTCGAAATTTTCCAAGATGCATCCTCAGCTGAAATCTCACATTTCATTCTATAGTAATGGTCCAGCCATCTAGCACGGTTTACCAAATGTCGCTCATGTGTAAGTGAATAATGGCCGATAGGAGGCCATTTTGAATTTGATCAAGTCAAAATTTTTCAAGATGCATCCTCTCATGAAATCTCACAATTTGTTTTATAGTGATGGTCCAGCCATCTAGTACGGTTACCAAATAACAGCTATGTGAAAGTGAATATTGGCCGATAGGCGGCCATTTTGAATTTGATTGAGTCAATTTTTTTCAAGATGCTTCCTCTCTTGTAATCTCACATTTTGTTTTATAGTAATGGTCCAGCTATCTAACACGGTTTACCAAATATCAGCAATGTGAAAGTAAATAGTGGCCGATAGGCGGCCATTTTGAATTCGATTGAGTCGAAAGTTTTCAAAAGGCATCCTCTCCCGAAACGTCACATTTTGTGTTATAGTAATGGTCTAGCTATCTAGCACGGTTTACCTGATATCAGGCCTATCGAAGTAAATAATGCTGATTGTCTGCCATTTTGAATTCGTAAATTAAAAATTTTCAGGGTGCATCCTCCCCAGAAAACTCACACTTTGTTTTATAGTAATCAGGTAATGGTCTAGCCATCTAGCACGGTTTACCAAATATCAGCCATGTAAAAATGAATAATGGCCGAAAAGGCGGCCATTTTGAATTTGATCAAGTCAAATTTTTTCAAGATGCATCCTTATCTGAAATCTCACATAATCTAGTTCAATTTTTCCAAGATGCATCCTCTCCTGAAATCACACATTTTGTTTTATAGTAATGGTCTAGCCATCTAGCACGGTTTACCAAATAACGGCCTTGTGAATGTGAATAATGGCCGATTGGCGGCCATTTTGAACTTGGACGAGTTGAATTTTTTCAAAATGCATCCTCTCCTGAAACCTTACAATTTGTTTTATAGTAATGGTGTAGGTATCTTGAGTGGTTTTTATGATATTCCACAATATCAGGCCTGTCGAGGTGAATAATGGCCGATAGGCGGCCATTTTGAATTTTATCAACTTTAATTTTCCAAGATGCATCCTCTCCTGAAACCTTACAATTTATTTGTTATTAATGGTGTAGCTATATTGAGCGGTTTCCATGATATTCCGCAATATCAGGCCTGTCGAGGTGAATAATGGCTGATAGGCGGCCATTTTTAATTTTATCGACTTGAAATTTTTCAAGATGCACCCTCTCCTGAAACCTCACAATTTGTTTTATAGTAATGGTGTAGCTATCTTGAGCGGTTTTCATTATAATCCGCAAAATCTTTCAGTCGGATTTACCGATGTTATAAATTAGGTCAAAGTGCTGGGTCAACTTCAAGGTCAAGGTCCAAAAACCTGAAAAGGCACAACTAGGGACCTTAGAGAACATGTATGTGCAATATGACTGTCATCGGTCCAGTACTTTTCGAGATCTGCTCCGGAAACGAAGTGCGCGTCAAAACGTCCAAATAGGTCATAGTTCTGAACCAGAAGTAGGTCAAAGTTCAAATACCCCAAAAGGCACAACTAGACCCCCTAGGGGTGTTGTGTGTAAAATTTGAAGACAATCGGACAAGTACTTTCAGAGATATGCTCCGGAAACGAATTGTTTACGGACGGCCCAACGGCCCATCGCCGTAACCTCATCATTTTCTCCTCTGCGACCTTGCGTATTGAATTCAGATTAAAAATATTTTAACCTGTCCATTAGCCACCTGGAAGTAACCCACATACCAAAAATTGTTATCCTAGCTTATTTTCTTACAAAGTTATAGGCAAAAGAAGAGGCCAAAAAAAAACGGAGGTAGAATCCATAGCTCCCTTCGTCTCACCTACGGTGACGGCGGGAGCTAATAATGTGAGTATTCATATGGTGCACATATCCAGCCTAGGGCTGCTCATGGCGCTTTACATTTATGTTATCCCTGGGGTCGGTTTCTGTAACATACTTAAGTCTTAAACTTAAGTATTTAAGCCTCTTGTACTTAACTTTATGCTGAGCACGTTTCTACCATGACCTAATTAGAGTTAACAGACTTAAGTCACTTGATTTAAGCAAAACATTTAAGCATTGAAGTTAGCAGACTTAAGTCTGAAATTCTCAATGTTGATTCACTCGAAAAAGTACTTATAAATATCTCTTCTACACATTTTTGGCATATATATTTGCTGAAAATGACATCTACGAGATGAAATCTTTGTTATCTAGGCCTAGGCCCCTACTTATTTAAATAACATAGGTCTATAGACTATACTGAGACTTACAATGAATAGCTTATAGATGTGGCCACGGGAACCGAGTCCACTTGCACTGTGGCAAAGTCCAAAGTGTCAATTGTCATGCAGGTCCACCCAGCAAACGCGAGACTTCGGCCCGGCGTTGGCGGAGTGTTGGGCCAACGTCGTAGATGGTGGACCGACATTGTTCTGGCTTTGGTTTCGGGTTTGTTGGGCAGTGTCAGTAGCCTGAGTAGGTCCCTAATTAGCCTTACTTAGGCCCAGGAGGCTAGGCTTATCAATATTACTGTCGGCAGCCGGGCAGGGTTGTGATCACTGCCAAAAATGCACAATTTTCGTCATATTAGAGTTGTTTTTATTGTTTAGGCTTAGACTATGTCCAGTTTAACCCCCCAAAACGGAATGGTATAGGGCCTACGTGCAATAATGTGGATAGACTATACTATATGGGACGATAACCTCCTGATGTTATAAAGGCTACAAAGTCGCCTATAGTATAGGGCTGAATAGGCTACTATAATCCAGCCTATAAGCAGATGTTAGGCCTAGGTCTGCGTCATAGGCCTCTAGGCTGTAGGCCTAGAGGTCATAGGCCTACAAATTACACAATATTCAACACTCAGTTGCAGATCCTCTATGAAATTTCCCGTCACTGCAACACAGCCCACAATGGTCACTCAAATAAAGACAATAAAATTAATCTAACATTAGGCCCTAGTCCAAATTGCATGGGCAGTCGGTGTATGAAACTTAATAATTTTTGTGTGCTCACTTTCCCAAATTCTAGACTTGTGTTTACAATAATAATATCCTAGGTCTACTGCTAATGTACTTAATATAGGCTAGGCTTGACTAACGTTATAGTCTAGACTCTAGGCCTAAAGTTAGATTCTAATGTTCGGACCCTACAAAAATTTAACATTTTGTATTTTTTCAATCAGCGGCTTTGATAGGCCTAAGCTAGTCTAAGGGCCATAGTCTACATGTTTAAATTTATCCAGGAAAAATAATCACTCTGAAAATAGCATGGAAAAACATAACTTAGGTCTTAGTGGAAGCACAGACTTAACATTGTGTTATATTGTTGTACACAGTTCTGCAAGATTCTGACAGACTAGCCTACTGATAGTCAATGCTAGCCTATAGCCTAGAATTTAGTTGGGTCTATACCATGTATAGCCTACTAGTACTAGTACAATGGCCATAGAGCACCTGCTGTTGTTGTCATGGTTGTTCAGGTTTGACCAATTGCAAGCTAGATAATTATATAATTGGGTCAACGTGGCTCCATGTGTCATGAAGAAAACGTACTTAGTTAAGTAAAAGAATATACATAGTTGAGCAAGAAACAGAAATGGAACTTAAGTATTATTTTAAGCATGCTCAACTAAGCAAACTTAGTTTGCTAAGTATGCTTATATTTAAGTACGATGCAGAAACCGGCCCCTGGTCATTGGACCTGTTCGTTCATGTACCATTTCAACTCCCTGGGGAGCATACAGCACTGCAACCATGTGGCGCTGTAACTTGTCACACAACAATTGCCATCTCTTTCCCACCAGGTACTCTTTTATTACGCCTGAATGAAGTGAAGCACCACTTGATGGTAAAGTGCCTTGCCCAAGGATTAAACATTGATACCACAATGGCACAGCGTTGAGAGGGAAGAAACATGATATTTCTCTGAAAATCCTGCGCCTAGCGAGCCTCAAACTCGCGCAGCAGGCATCGGCTAATTGCAAAGCGCTACCCTCTAACCATTGTGACATGTCCCTCTTACTCCCCCCGCCCGCGTGATAGAAATTTCTCAGGGTACATCCTTCCCTGAAATCTCACATTCTGTTTTACAATAATTCTCTACCTATTTAGCACAGTATGCCATGTACATTACTGTCATAACAGATGGTCACAAGTCAGCCATTTTTTAATTAGATCAAGTTGGACATTTTTCAGACGATATCCCTCCCTGAAACCGCACATTTTGTTTTATATTAAGTCTAGCTATCTGCATAGTTTTCACGATATTAACCAGATTAAAGTGAATAAGTGCGTCATTTTGAATTTGATCGAGTTGCGATTATTTAGGGAATATCTGTCCTTGAAACTGCATATTTTGTTTAATACTTAATGGTCTAGCTATCTAGCTCAGTTTGCCAGATATCAGGTATAATAATTTTCATTATGGCCACTAGTTGGCCATTTTGAATTTGATCGAGCTAAAATTTTTCAAGCCATTTTGTTTTATAGTACTGGTCTAGCTATCTGGCATGGCTTGCCAGATATCAGGCATATTAAAGTTAATTATTGCCGATAGCCAGCCATTTTGAATTTCATCGAGTTAAAATAATTAAGGGCATTTCCCTACCTGAAACCACACATTTTGTTTTCATAGTAAACTGTAATGGTCTAGCTATCTGGCATGGTTTAGGTACCATATATCAGGCATATTAAAGTTAATTATGGCCTATGGTCGGCTATTTTAAATTTGATCAAGTAGTAGTTTTTCAAAATATATCCCTACCTGAAACCACACATTTTGTTTTTTAGCAATGGTTTAGCCATCTGGCACAATTTGCCAGATATCAAGTTTAGCATATTAAAGATAATTATGGCCGATAGTCAGCCATTTTGAATTTTATCAAGTTGAAATTTTTCAGGGCATATTTCTACCTCAAACCACACATTTTGCTTTACAGTACCGGTAATAGTCTAACTATCTGGCATGGTTTGTCAGATATCAGGCATATTACAGTTAATTATGGCCAATGGTTGGCCATTATGCTTTTGATGGAGTTGAAAATTTTCTGGCCATATTCTTACCTGAAAACGCAGATTTTGTGTTATAGTAATGGTCCAGCTATCTGGCACGGTTTGCCAGATATCAGGCATATTTAAGGTAATTATGGCCGATGATCTGCCAATAAAGTAGGTCAAAATTCATCAACCCTAAAAGGCACATCTCCACCCCCTAAGCGAAGTGTTAATGCATATGAAAGAATACATCCATGAGTTTCTGGGATCTGCTCCGGAAACAAATTGCTGCCAGATATCAGGCATATTAAAGTGTGTAATATCAAGGAAATCCCCCCCATGGGTTTAAGCGATCTTCTCCAGAAACGTACCCCCTGCCGGTAGGGGTGGGGTGGGGGGATAGAAATATTTTAAAATATGGTTGCATGGTGGTCATCTTGTTAAAAAGAATAGTCAAATAAGTATGAAAACAGAATTTGCACACTTCTTAAAGGTATAAACAAAGTACCTCTGGACCAATTCAGATAAAATTAGTTTTGCGTTGACAAACATGGCTTTAAACCTGTGGTCCACTGTGAAATAGACATGCGCAGGCAGGTTTCTATAAATAGCCAAGACGAAGGAGTCCTCCAGAATAGTAAGGCCCGGATGATGTAAATAAATAATGAAACAATTGTAGGCCTACAGGTTGATTGATGTTAGGTTTGAAAAAAATCTTCAAAATCACCTGTAATGAGCAGGTGACAGGCTATGAAACTGTCACCAGTGGCGCACATGTAATTTTGTGTAACCTGATCACCTGACCACAGTAGACTACTATGTTGCTGTTTTTATTTCGCGGCTGTAACTAAGAGGGTGTTTAGCGGCCCAGCACCTAAATACAAGCCTTGTTAACAGTCTGAGTAGCAGCATAGCTGACTGATTTCTTGAATTATTGGCATTATTTCTCATAGATGTAGCTAAAGTATATGGACTTACTGTGATTTAGAAACTTCTGCTCTCAAGGCGGCGTTGAGTATGAAAAGCATACAATATTATTGATACAGCGGTTTTAAACCAAATCACGCTTTTCTCAAAACTTAGCCATCTGAGAACCACAAAAGGCTACCTCAGGGCAGTTACCAATTGACTTAACCACCATCTGATGATGCGAACTAGCAAAACAGCTGTCATGATCCTGGATTAATAAATCATTCCAGCCAAACACCACTTTGTTGAAGGGACTTTTCATTTTAAGATTTTCAACTACAGCCAGACCCGTATACAAATTGTATCTGAACACAGGCATGGTACCTCTGTCCCACTGGCTTTAATAATCTTTAGAAACAATATTATTGATGGTATTTATTGACTATGGTTGGTGGCTGTGTCGCTATTGTGTAACCCACGGACCATGAGTGTAACTTACTTGACTGTCTGATTCAAATATGAGAAAGGTTTAAATTTAAACAAAATCAAGCTAATTCAGGACTACCGGTATATGCAGAACAGAATTGGAAAAATACTGTTGCCAAATCTACATCATGTACTGCTTTGAAAAATACCACTCTCTATCAATAACTTGCTATAGAGACTCATTCGAATATTTAACAAATTATGCAATATCACTAGGTGCTAGGGAGAAATTGTATCACAAATCTACTAACTTCTCGTAATTTATTCTGTCTTTTAAGTGAAGTCGATGATTTAGTGGTAGGCATGGTTGAGCGAGAGTCTTTCACCTCAGGACTAATCACTATAGCCTGAGAAAATGATGTCACAGCTCTGCTGTCTTCCTCCTCTTGTTTTTCACTTATGGTCGAAAGAAGATCTGTTGGATTGTTACCTCCCCATATCTTGCTGCGAGAGTTTAAAGAAGAGGCATTATGTTTTTTCCCCAGGGCATTACCACCAACATCATTGGTGTTTCCCATGTCTTTCTGAGCATTAGCCACTTCATTTATAGCCACCCCGATACTGGTCGTAGAGCTGTTTTGGGAGACGAGAGATTGTCCTGATTCTTTTGGCTTAATATGATCAGAAGTTGTCGCTGAAGAATGTGAATGAACAGAGAATGAGCTGCAGCTGGGATTACCGACAGACTGAGAATTCTCAAGTTGCTTGAAGTCTGGTAAATCCAAATTTAGTGAAGAAGCTATGTAGATGAAAAATAAAAGTATTTTATATAGTACTTCATATACACATCTTAGTAGTAACAAGGTTTGATCATGTGAATCTTTTATTACCATTATTAAATTTTACAGGGTATGATTTATAAATGCAGATTTGACAAAAATTATCGGATGCTACAGCCAGCACAACATCAAACACCAAGATGCATGCTCACCCGCTCAGGAGAGTGCATTTCTCAACAGCGGGCAATGTGTTGCAGTGATGTACCATGTCTATGTTGTTGAAAGTAAAGTTTAAGATTTCAAAATTTTAATTATTGTGTGTTTCTACTTTAATGCAAAAAAATATATACAATACATTCATACAAGATACTTTGTAATCCACAGCATCTGCCAAATGTGGCCTACCAATCATCATAGCTGTAAATAAAACATTACCAGTAACAATTGCAAGCAAAGTAACATACATTTAGAGTTGGTTTTGTTGGACGACTGTTGTATTAGATCATCAGGCATCTTCATACCAGGTGGCTCCAGCTTCATTAGATTCCATCCCATCCAAGTACGAGGGGACGGCCTCAATCCTGCAAAGTATTATTTTCTAGTGGGAGCCCAGCAAACACAAGACGTTGACTGATGTTGGGTTAATGTTGGATCCGTGTCTGAGGTGGTGGAACAACATTGATCCAACATTGGGTCAATATCACGTCTTTGCCGAGATTATATAATTTTAGCTACCAGAAATATAACACATATTTATCATCTTTGTGCTACAATTCATATCTTAGGGAAGGTTTAGGATGAAAGGTGGTATTCAGTTTATTTCTTTAATAGATATAAATATGGAATGTGCTTCATAATTTTCATAATTATTTTTGTTTTGAATGCTTTGAAGTTCATTGAAGATTCGGTTTTAAAAAAGCCTATAATCCGAGTATCTAAATGTTATAAATAATCCATACCCACAGTCCACTGGTAAATTAGGTTAATAAGGTCATCCTTGAAAACGTCATTAAATTGACGGTAAGAATCAGGAAAAGATTCACAGAAAGCTGAGTAGACACTTTGAGAAAGTAAACTTGAATAATTCTGAAAAAAATACTTGAGATCAGAATATAATTTAACTTTATTCAGTGATATATAAACTATAGCATTGTTTTGTTACTGATTATTTTAATGTTGTTTTAATGTTTTATTTTAATGTTGATATATCCATGTATCAATAAAGCTGATAATGTTAAATAATAATGCCCAGCTCTGAAATATGTTATAGGGTAAGTACCAGTACTTTTTTAGATAAATTGATATCAGTTTGTGTAAACACAATTATGACATTTACCTTCTGAAAGCTTTCTCTGTACTGTGGTCCTTTTGAGTAAGTCAGCAATTTAACATAATTATGAGCTACTCTGTTGAACATCTTTTCCTGGGTTGCCTTGCTGGCCTGCCACTTTTCAAGGAATATCCACCAAAAGACATCCTTTGAAATAAAAAGTATCAACTTTAGGCTATGATCACTTTCCCCACATTTGTGCATGTCTTGCTGCCTAATTCTTTCTACGACCAAGAGAATGTATCACAAAATTGTGGAGTTGAATCAAAACGTAAATAAAAAAATGATTATATTGTACTCAATAAAATGTTTACCACACGTACAGGATATCTTCGCATGACATCTACACTACTTCGTAACATTTTGAGCATGTGAATAATTTCTGGCAAATTTATTCATTATAAACTTCTGATCAACAACTGATATTAAAAACCCTTAAATTGCAAAATTTAAGACTACCTAATATCTTTATGTGATATCTTTTGAAAGGAAATATCAAGAAACCATTGAAAAAAAATGGAATTCACAGAGCTGTACAGTGTAAGGGTAAATATAATGGCGTGATCAGATCGACACTGAGCACATACATGTACTGCGGCGATAATAATAAATAAACAGACAGAGAGGATTGTGTTATTGCTCAGATTTGTTCCACAACCCAGAGTTTAAAGAATCATTCAGCTTCAAAACGCGCATGCCTGGGACGGTCAAGTGTAGGCCAACAGTAGCCTATTGAGTACAGATTGACGGCATTAATATAGCCACTGAACTGATTACAAGATACTACTCAAACGAGACATTGATCCAATGCTGTTTTAATGTTAGGCCAACGTCTGCGACGCTGGCCCAACATTGAACCAACATTAGATAAATGTACAATGTTTGAGAGAAAGTCCTCCTGCCCAGGAAACGCAAGACATTTGTATGACATTTCTGCAATGTCGGCCCAACGTTGCATAAAGTCATACAAATGTTTTGTGTTTACTGGGCGACAATACCAAATTGGGGGTCAAGCAGTTTCCAAATCCCCCAGTAATATAGGCAGTTTGTTTGCAAGTAGGCGACCAAGTAGGGGCAAAAGACAAGGGCTTTGAATTATTAACTCATAGATGTCGCTCAAGTATATATGAACTTGCTGTGATTTGAGAACTTGCTCTTAATGAGGCTTCGGGTATGAAACGCATATTTAGTATTATTATGGAATAGGGCCTTGGCTTACCCACGGGCACTATTGCCTTCTGGGGGACCCTTATCCTGCGAATTTTGACAGTTGACTACACCTTTAACAATTGGAAGTACCGTAGGTCACCTTCCAGCACTAGCATCAACTCAAAACATACAGTGAAAGAGCTATTGTTATTGATGTTGTTGTGGCTAATAGACATAAATTGAGGTCAACATAGCGTACATACATACTACCAGAAATAGATATCTATTTCTGATACTCCCTTTTTCATGGTAGCCATCAAAACATTTCAAAGGACATCATCATACTTCAAGACTTTTTGTTATCATGGTTATGGTACATCATTATCTATGATACTTGTGTGCTACCGGTAACATTATAAAAGTGGAGATTTATCTTACTTGCAACACAGCTTGCGACATCTGGGAGTAAAAGAGTCGATCAAATTCCTCTTTATAATGACCCTGAAGTAAAGTACTCACATTAGTATACTTACTAGTACAAATTGTATATTATACAGGACAGAGTGTTCTGATGTTGATACTCAGGTGCTAGCAGACAAGGAGCAAATATTCTAGTACCCGTATATTGCAATAGGCCCACTTTAATTATATACTGAGGTCTATGTCAAAAGGGCTCTATCAAATACCACATACATGTAGTTATTATCATTTTTTTAATACATACTCTAGTTATACCAACTTGCACACATTCTTTAGGTTTCTACACTTTCCAGAGTGTCTCTTATGTATACCATAATAATAATAATACCCTGGTAGTTATAATAGTAGTTATTTTATCTCTTGTTTTGGTGAGGGAAACATGCATGTATCATGTACAGCATCCTTAACATGTATATTTGCTATAGTTCTTTGTGTACTTGTACACAGTGTTTTCCCAAAGCGTCTTAGCGCATCGGTACCGAGACGCTTCTGTTTTTTCCGAGACACTAAAAAACCCTTTAATTCGTCATTTCTTTTGAATTGGCCATGAATTCAGCCACAAAACAGTATCTTCCAGAAAGGCGATACTCTTTGGACAAATCCTGGGGAAAACACTGGTACATATTTTATATCATTATCCATTTTAATATATTATAAACTGCATATCAAAATCTATTACTAAGTTTATTTTAATGACGCATCAGACTTCCCGCCATCAATAAATATATCTATCTATTTATTTCTCTACAGGAACAGACAGTTTACTGATTTTTAACTCTTTCTTTTTTAGCTGTAGAACACCACACTCCCGAAAGAATACCCCTTCTACACCTCCGTCCTGGGAGATTATTGAGAACATTCCTAACAATTCATTATTGCATTATTTTAAAAAAAATAGATTGCAATATATAATTATAGAGGAAAATACAGAATGTACCAACCTGTTTTTTTGATCGTTTTTGAGCACCTGCTGTCTTACTCAGGATATATACAGCAGAAGTGCAATTAGGTAAAGGTGTCAGTTGTCCGGGATCATATCCTGGATATTGATGAAGCTGAAAAGGTCAGCACAGATATATTAAACATACAGTAGTATTTCTCTTAAGCTTGTGAATTGCTGTTACAATGGTCACCTCAAAGTAAATAAATGTCATTTATTTTGAGAAAAATGTGAACATGTAATAATACATACCAGTATATTCTTCTGAGGGACACCAGTAATTTGTTTTTAATAGGCTACATGGTGGATAAATACAAGATGATGGTTTAGAGTCTACAACTTAGGTGAAATAAAAAGAAAGTAACCAGAGAGGTTTTCAGATGTTTCACTACCAGGTGTATTACCAGGTGTATTATCAGGTGTAATACCAGGTGCATTACCAGGTGCATTACCAGGTGTATTACCAGGTGTATTACCAGGTATATTACCAGGTGTATTACCAGGTACATAACCAGGTGCATTACCAGGTGTATTACCAGGTGTATTACCAGGTGTATTACCAGGTATATTACCATGTGTATTACCAGGTGTATCACCAGGTATATTACCAGGTGTATTACCAGGTACATAACCTCGTATATTACCTGGTGTATTACCAGGTGTATAACCAGGTGTATTACCAGATATATTAAAAGGTGGATTACCAGGTGTATTACCAAGTGTATTACCCAGGTTTTTTACCAGGTACATAACCAGGTGTATTACCAGGTGTATTATCAGGTCTATTACCAGGTCTATTATTACCAGGTGTATTACCATGTGTATTAACAGGTGTATTACCAGGTGTATTACCAGGTGTATTACCAGGTGTATTACCAGGTGTATTACCAGCTGTATTACCAACTGTATTATCCAGGTGTATTACCAGGTATATAACCAGGTGTATTACCAGGTGTATTACCAAGTGTATTACCCAGGTATATTACCAGGTACATAACCAGGTGTATTACCAGGTGTATTATCAGGTCTATTACCAGGTCTATTATTACCAGGTGTATTACCAGGTGTATTACCAAATGTATTACCAGGTATATTTCCAGGTCCATTACCAGGTGTATTAACAGGTCTATTATCAGGTCTATTACCAGGTCTATTACCATGTGTATTATCAGGTGTATCACCAGGTATATTACCAGGTCTATTATCGCGTGTATTATCAGGTAAATTACCAGGTCTATAACCAGATGTATTACCAGGTGTATTACCAGATGAATTACCAGGTGTATTACCCAGGTGTATTACCAGATATTATCAGCTCTAGTATCAGGTCCATTACCAGGTATATTACCAGGTGTACTACCAGGTGTATTACCAGGTCTATCAGATTATCAGGTAAATTACCAGGTGTATAACCAGATGTATTACCAGGTGTATTACCAGATACATTACCAGGTGTATAACTAAAGGTATATTACCAGGTGTATTACCAGGTGTATTACCAGGTGTATTAGCAGTTGTATTACCAGGTATATTTCCAGATACATTACAAGGTATATTTATAGGTGTATTACGAGGTATATTACCAGGTACATTACCGGGTGTATTACCAGGTACATAATCAGGTGTATTACCAGGTGTATTACAAAGTACATTACCAGGTGTATTACCAGGTGTATTACCAGGTGTATTACCAGATGTATTTCCAGGTGTATTACCAGGTACATAACCAGGTGTATTACCAGATGTATTACGAGGTACATTACCAGGTCTATTACCAGGTGTATTACCAGGTGTATTACGATGTACATTACCAGGTCTATTACCAGGTATATTACCAGGTGTATTACCAGGTGTATTACCAGTATATTAGCAGGTTATTAGCAGGTGTATTACCAGGTATATTTCAAGATACATTAGCAGGTGTAATGACAGGTGTATTACCAGGTATATTACCAGGTGTATTACCAGGTGTATTACCAGATGTATTATCAGGTGTATTACCAGGTGTATTACCAGGTGTACTACCAGGTGTATTTCCCAGGTGTATTACCAGGTGTATTACCAGTTACATAACCAGGTGTATTACCAGGTGTATTACCAAGTGTATTACCCAGGTGTATTACCAGGTACATTACCAAGTGTATTACCAAGTGTATTACCATGTGTATTACTAGGTGTATTCATGGTTCCCACACTTTCAAATACAAAATTCAAGGACCTTTTAAGGACCTTTCAAGGACTTCTCAATATTTTTCAAGGACCTTTTTTGTGCATGTTAAAAAAGTGGTTTGATGATCACACAAATAAGCTTAGGCCAAAAGGTATTAGAAACGGCAACTTCTTAACGTTTTTAAAACTTTTTTTTATCAAATTTTAGACATTGTTTATCGATATTTGTGTTTTGACTTTATATATCAATAAAATAGGCACACTACATTCCTAAACCACATCTTTATTCAAGTGTAGCTTTTGCTTTTATTTAATCACTAGGTGTCGTCCTGCGTGACGTTTTTCAAGATCAATTCAGCAAAACATCACAGGTTGATCAAAATCAAGGACTTTTCCCGGTTTATTAAAGTTTTTACAAAAAATCAAGGACTTTTCAAGGCCTGGAATTACTTTTTTCAAATTCAAGGTTTTTTCCCGTTTTCAAGGACCCGCGGGAACCATGTGTATTACCAGGTGTATTATCAGATGTATTATCAGGTTTTTTATCAGGTCAATTACCAGGTCTATTACCAGGTGTATTACAAGGAGTATTACCAAATGAATTACCAGTGTATTAGCAGGTGTATTACCAGTGTATTAGCAGGTGTATTACCTAGTATATTTCCAGGTACATTACCAGGTGTATTACCAGGTGTATTACCAGGTATATTACCAGGTACATTACCTGGCAGGTGTAATATCAGGTGTTTTACCAGGTGTATTAACAGGTATATTACCGGTGTATTATCAGGTATATTATCAGGTGTACCGTATATCCCCGTGTATAATGCGATGTTTTTTCTTAGCTATTCATGTCACAAAAAGGCACCTCGTATTATACATAGATGTAGAATTGAATACAAATTTTTAGCTCTCTAGCGGTAAGTTCAGCGGTAAGTTATCTAGCGGTAGAACGTATCTTTAAACATAGGCCAGTCAGCGTGTTTGGTAAGCAGGCCCATACACACGATACTGTGCCTTTCCAACTAGTAGCAAACAAGAGACATTCACCCAATGCTGGTACATTGTTGGGCCACCGTCTGCGACGCTGACACAACATTGTACCAGCATTGGGTGAATGTGTCGCGTTTGCTGGGAGCCCCCGTCTCACATTCCCGCCGACGCGCGTGGCACCTTTGACAACCACGGGCAGATAAATGACTTCGTTATTCTGCAACCAATTCACACTCCTGACCTCTTCATTTATATTGTTAATGATTCAATCTAAGATCGCCTTTTATATGGGAGTGTTCTATTGTGTACGACAAATCTGAACATGATATTTTCATATTGGAATGAGAGAATGCGTTGACGAAATATAACAAGATATCACTGATTATATCTCCTATCGCAAATTCAATACATGTAGGCCTCAGAATGTCCATATTGTTGGGATAACATTAACGCCTACCGCTGTTGCCGCGGCTGATACGGTATTGAGCAAATGGAGGTATCTGTTAGCTGTAGTTCACGGAGCGCTGCTGTGTTATTGCACCCTGACACTTATATAACCAAACACCTCTTGTGTCTAGACAATGCGGCTAGTCTGCATATGTTTTACAATCACATTTCATCTTGGAATGTTCTTATTTGAGCACGACGATATTAAAATCTGGTCTTTGTAATAGATAAATTAAAATAATATAAATTTGTCGGCGAAATATAAATACGGGTATTTTAAAATCTGTGTGTATATATATATATGTAGCCTAGTATGCAGGCCTCAGGATGTCTGCCGATCGAGACAGTCCCGATGACGTCCACTCTGCCGTGGAGAATGAAAATACAGTATCTGCTTACTTTATAAGTAAGGAGATACTGCCCTTTGGTTTTGCAGAGCTGTACTGTTGCCGCTGTTCCCGTCATTGAGCATCGTCTATGCAGGTGTCACGGCGCTATTTAGTAGAATAAGATAATATCCATGCCTCACATTTAGAGAATAAGATAATATCCATGCCTCACATTTAGATGGCCCGGAACGCTGCCGACCGGGACGCTGCCGACATCCAAAATTTGAGGTCGTATTATACAGAGGGGTAGACGTTTTTCATGTCATCCAAGGCCTCAAATCTTAACTCGTATTATACATGGCGTCGCACTATACGCGGGGATATACGGTATTACCAGGTGTATTACCAGGTGTATTATCAGGTGTATTAACAGGTAAATTATCAGGTGTATTACCAGGTGTATTACCAGGTGTATTAACAGGTGTATTACCAGGTGTATTACCGGTGTATTATCAGGTATATTATCAGGTGTATTACCAGGTGTATTACCAGGTGTATTATCAGGTGTATTAACAGGTAAATTATCAGGTGTATTACCAGGTGTATTACCAGGTGTATTAACAGGTGTATTACCAGGTGTATTACCGGTGTATTATCAGGTATATTATCAGGTGTATTACCAGGTGTATTACCAGGTGTATTATCAGGTGTATTAACAGGTATATAACCAGGTCTATTATCGTGTGTATTATCAGGTGTATTACCATGTGTATTACCAGGTGTATTACCGGGTGTATTACCAGATGAATTACCAGGTGTATTACCAGGTACATTACCAGGTTTATTACCCAGGGGTATTACCAGGTACATTACCATGTCTATTACCAAGTGTATTACCGGTGTATTACCAGGTGCATAAACAGTTACTGAGTTTCAACTTTCAAAAGTTCTTGTTTAGCTGTCATTTCCAGAAAAAAATAGATTGAACAGATATTTCAGTGCATACTCAGCACACATAAGACATAATACAACTTTTAAATACAAAGTCAGACATTGTAAGAATATAAATTGCAATTTAAAATTATCATGTCAAAATATTTTGTCTCTCTGTCTATTGATCTGTATCAAATTTCTAGTATCCCAGAAGGCTAATGATAATTGGTATGGGCTAAGAAACCTCTTGAGAAACAAATGAATAAATAACAGACACAGTACAGATTTTAACACTTGTCCTGTGTCATCGTATTTCCTGGTGTATTGCCCGCACCGGAGAATAGCCCGCAGAGGGTTAAATTAACCAACAACTGCTGCTTTGGCCATACATAACCCACGCTGCTGTATACAAATGGCATAGCCTGAGTCTTCTGGCTCACACCGCCGACCTATGTGGTCCACTCATAACACTACAGTTGTGAAATACATGTAACATATTGCAACTCTAATTAGGGCAATATAATAAAATCTGATACGTTTTAAATAGTACCAGTACCGGGGTACTTATTAATAATTATCTGTCTTATGCAGACATTGTATAATACAATAACTAATGAGAACCCTGTGGTTCTGTGCTTTACATAACTGGTTTTGTAATTTTGTGTATATGAAATGAGGCTACAGCACACAGTACTAAAATTGGCCCGAAATGTCTGATTCTTAACATGTTGTTCTTATTACATGGCAGTAAAATGAAGTGGACTCTTCTCAAATCCCCACAAGATTATCTCAGATTCCAGAGAGTTATAGGGTTGAAGATGTATACCAAGTGATGTTTCTTACAAACAGTCTCAATCTGTCACAGGCTCAAACCTCTCAGAATAGGCTCAAAACAGGCTCCGACAAAGCTGTCATACAAACAGGCTCAGACAAGCCTCTGACAAACAAGGTGATAAAAAAACTGTCACATACATTGGAATGATAGAAAAGAGTCTGTAAAATATGAATATATGAATATACCATATATTCATATTTCACATACTCTTTTCTGTCATTCCAATGTATCTAAATACAAAGACCATTTTATATATTGTCATGCTCACATAAGAACATTCGAAGATGAAATGCGATGGTAAATTATTTGTAGGTTAACTGCGTCGTCCAGCTGCTTGTGAGCCTTAAATGTAAGGTAAGCAATTTCAGACAAGACCAAGGGCCAGTAATTATCTGAAGTTACTGGCCGCTTGGGCTACTACCTTAGAGAAGTTAGTGTTGATTTCTGCACTGACAGATTATGGTATGACAAATGTAGAACTACTAACCTCAACAAACTTTGGCTTCCCTGTTTCCTTTTTCACCTAAAAGAGATGTAAATAAATGGTCAATAAAAAAAGAGCCGAGATATTATATAATTGACTAATGTCTTCACCAACACTTGATATATGTAGTGTGAAGTGTAGGAATCAGGATACCACGGATCAGATTATGATGCCGGGCCATATGTCAAATTAGATGGAAAAAAAAGGCCACAATGCAGTATATAGTGTTGCAGCTTTTATTTTTTAATACATCATGATAGCTATTTCTCAGGTGAAATTCTAAGGTACTGCAGTGACCTGATACCACAGGTTACCACGTTTCATTTCTTCTTTTGCTTACCTCAATTAGTTGCCTATATCGCAGTATTAAAAAAAAATACTGCTGTATCGTAACGTCACACAACCATACCGCATAGGACACTTCAGTGCGGTCATATTTTTATCCCTTATCATCTGACGATGATACTGAAATAGCCATCATGATGTAATTAAAATAATAAAAACTGCAACACTACACACTATATACCCAGGGCTCAATTTATCCGGGTGCACGCACTTAAACTGTCGCTGATTTTGGTGTTGCGCTCTGTTTAGGGGCGTTGTGCCACTAAAGTTTCAGGTGTTTGGTTGCGATACGCAAGTGGGATATCAACTCTTTAGTCAGTGCAGTATATATACATGTATCTTCACGTAACTAAATTTGGGAAAAAAGTCAAAATATTGACAAAATATATTTCCAAATCGCACATGTGCCCCTAATTTATTTTGTTTACTGGTGAATGTGCCCGTAAATATGGTCATTCAAATTGAGCCTTTTTTTTCCATCTAGCTTGATACACCTAATCCAAATGATCTTAAACACTTTTTCAATCTCATACATGATGGAAATTTGTGTGATTGTGTGTCAATATACATATCCATACTATTGAAAAAACTTCACAATAATACAGGGACTACAAAATGTGATACACCACTTATAAATAACTTGTGAAAATGAACGAATACATAGATTTTCTTAATTTGTTTTAACACCCATGTATTTGCTCTCATTTTTGTTCACTTTGAGATGCGAATTGACGCCGCGATTCCCACCTTAAAGTGGATGAAAACTGATTTCATTAAAAACCCTAATTATAGTCTAATATCTGAAAAGAAGGCTGAAAATGTCCCGAAATCAACTAATTCTAATAAAAATATTTCATGTGGTGCATAAATGTGATAAGGAGGCTTAAAGGGTTAACTAACACTATGACCATACCCATACTTCACTCATTTCTGGCCTTTTTTTAAACCCCCCCCCCCCCTTCCAACATTAAAGTTTATGGCTAAGTGTCCAAAAACATTTTTTAGGACTGTTTTGTCATCGTAAGGTAAGCTTGAAATTATTGACATCACACAATGTGATAAACAATTCTATCAAAATATACACACTTGAGTTGAGCAATTATCATCATATTTAGCCAGAATAAAACCTGTTGCACTATAGAAATAGAAACTTTCATTATACTAATAGATGTATAACTAGAGCCTAACGGCACTGAAGTAGAGCTTGTGTCGACTTTCAGGGTTATTGTTCTACAGACAGCTAAAATGGAGCTGTCTCACAATAATTATTAAAGCTGCTTAGCTGTTTTGCTTATTTTAACCAAAAGACCCAGTCATAGAAAATGGTGTTTAATTTATTATTTAACTGTTTAAAGTATTAAAACCCAGTGGGGGCTTCTGAATTCTGAACTTTAAAGTCTGAAGTTTAAAGTCCAAAGGCTGAAGAAATCTTAAGTAGCCTATATTATCCACAGTCTGAAATTCAAAGACCGAAGTTCAAAATCCGTAGGACGAGGTCTGTCCAAAGTATATCCAAAGTCTAAAATCCGAACTCCAAGTCTGAAGTTCAAAGTTTGACGTTCGAATTCTGATGTCTGAAGTTCAAAGTCTGTCTGAAGTCTTAAATCTAAAGTGTGAAATTCAAAGTCAGAAGTTCAAAATCCGAAGTTTGATGTTCGAAATCTGGCCTAAGTCTGAAGTAGGAGTCTGACGTCTGAAGTCTGTCCGAAGTTAGTCTGAAGTCTGTCATAAGTCTGAAAACTGTCCGAAGTCTGTCTGAAGTGGTCTGCATGATAGCGATCACCATTGATCAGCAGTTATCCTGATCCTCATAACATATATTATAACATATTTCTTGCGCTTATTTGGTTACATATGTATGTTTGTTTTTGTTGTGTGACAAATAAATTGTCCAAGTCTTTGCGTCCGAAGTTTGACATCTGTATAATGTCTGACAATGAAGCTACAATCCGACGTCTGAAGTATGTCTAAAGTCCATAATCTGAAGTCTGAAAACTGATGTCTAAAAACCACAATCGGAAGTCTGATGTACGAAGTCTGACAAAATCTGAAGTTTGATGACCGACGTCTGTCCGAAAACTGTCTGAATTATGTCCAGAGTCTGAAGTAGGTACTACGTATGTCTGTTCAAAACCTGGAGTCCAAAAACCAAAGTCTGAAGTCCAAAGTATGTCCAAAGTCCAAAATCCGAGTCCGAAACCAAAGTCTGAAATCTGTCAGTTGTCTAACTTTGAAACCGAAGTCCAGAGTCTAGCGCCCAAAATGCGAAGTTGAAAGTCTGAAGTCGAAAGTCTATCTGAAGTCCGTTCAAAGTTTTTTGCAATTATTATAACTTTGTCATACAATACCGGTACAGTAGAACCTGCTATGAGCAGCCACCCTTATGACACATGAAAAGTGGCCTTTTAAGGCAGGTGGCTGCTCATAGGAGGCTCATTTGTATGAGAAATGCCGTTTTGGGGAATGGCCAAGTGGCCTCCCATAGGAGGTTGGCTGCTCAAAAGAGTGGCTGCTCATAGCAAGTTCTACTGTATTATATATTGTGTGTTTGTAGATCAATTATGACAATAGCAGGCCAATTGTACCGATAAGCCTGCATATTCCTCTAATTATTTTAGGCCTAGTCAAATTGTCATTTCTCCATCGAGGTCTACTATTTTACAATCTTATCCGAAGATCATATTATCAAAATATATAAATAGGTGAAATAATATTTCAGAACGAGATTATATAGACTAGCATTCAATTAACAAACAATATAAAATGCAAACACATGTGTAGGCCTACATGTATTTAATATACAAACGATTAGGCCTATCTCTAATACAATTTATACTATTTATAATTATATTGATCAGAATTTAATTGGACAGCCCCTCCCCTAATGCAGCAAAATTTCGTCACCGACATCTCCAGGAGAACCGGAGCCGCTGGCTATGTACCCAACAAACACGATGAAATTGTTGCAGCTGTTAGTTTCTTAATGATGGGCCAATAACGGCGACGCTGGCCTAACATTGAAACAGCATTGGTTGAATGTCTTGTGTCGGTGTTTGCTTGGCACTAGCAAAAAAAGGATATCCCCCCATGAACTGCTTGTCGCGCTTTTCACGTAGACAGAGAATAGAGGCAGAATATTATAAAGACATACTTATAACATGACTGTATCTGCATAGATACAGATACCGGCATACAGATACATGATGATGCACTTCTGTGCAGGTGGGAAGACTGCATCGTATTTCTACAGATCTGTAGAAATATGATGCAGTCCTCCCAGCAAACACGAGGCATTCACCCAATACTGTTTCAATGTTGGGCCAACGATGGCGACGCTGGCCAACATTGAACAGCATTGGTTGAATGCCTTGTGTAGCCTTGTCTTTGCTGGGCGGTGTCACTGTGTTGAGGCCTAATGCAAGTGCTGTGCATACAAGCACTCTGCTTGTTGGTGTTCAATGTCAGCTACAGCTAATGTCGCGCAGCCGGGTCACGAGTGACGTCACAGAACTGACCTAATTAATCAACTGGACAGAGGCAGGGGACGGAAGACTTGTTGACCCAGTGAACTGTATATACATGTAGTTCACTGGGTTGACCTGTACGCTGTTTACTGGGCCACGGGTAATCTCTGAAGGCTGACATGGTATCACAGAGAAACAGATATTTAACTGTGTTTATCTGAGCATCTAAATAGAAATCTTAAAATTGGAGCTCGTAGTGCAATAAAGAAAGTTCTTTTGAACAGACACATGACGTTAGATATGTTCTCAGCTCAACGAATTTTAACTTTATTGTCGTGAAATAAATCGACACTAAAATACATTAAGCCCGGATAACTGCAGCAGTAGCTCTACTAACAAATCATTATTGAGAAAATTAAGCAGTTTTAACACCATTTTAGTTACCTGAGAAAAACAGATAAATCTCACATTATTTCCCATGCAGATTTGGTGTTCTAAAATACACTCTAATTGACTTCATAAGACATTTTTATTGTAGTTTTTTCACTTTAGGGTATGGTGATTAAAGTGTCAAAATGAGGTTTTTTGACATGTTTATTTTTGGCTAATGTTCGCAATATGAAAGTTAAGAAAATTTTCGACAAATAAAAACAAAGAGATCTATTTTGCAGCCTGAGGGAAGCGGCGGAATTGTCTTTTTAGAAGGCTTTGAGAAAAGAGCCTCAGGCCTAAACAGGAAATATATGTTGCTTGATACGCTGAAAAAATAAGCAAATCAATTAATATCTTATGATACCCCTAAAGAGGTCAGACAGAAATGTCCTTGTCGGTCTCTATGTTATATACTGTGTTATTAATCCTTCAACGGTGCTACATATTGTTGACAACTTCCATCCAATTTGTAAAAAGAAATAGCAATTGTCGGCCTTGGTCTGTGCAAGGCTGAAAATAGGCTACATCAAGCCTAATTATGTTTGCAGCAAAATGTGGATAACAGCTTGGTTATTCTGTACTCCCTTTCATTAGAATACTCAGATTGCAAGTGGAGTGGGTATTCACAACAAAAGCTACATAATAATTACCTCTTATCTAAAAGTACACAGACTTAATCATAAAACATGAGAATGAATCACCTGTGTTTTACTGGGCTGCTGCATACTGATCTTAGCAATATTCTTCACTCTTTCACTGGGTTTGGATAAGAAAGCTGTCAACATTTGAATTTTAAGAGTAAATTAGACACTTACACTAGAAATTGTGTTATAATTAATATTAAATGCACTATTGAAAGCTGAGATTGTACATACAACTGTATATGAAAAAGAGTTAACTATTTTTGTTTCAACTCTTCAAACATATCTCACAACAGAATATAAGTATATTGAAAAAATGTCCACTAAGTGATAATCTCTTTCTCTTGATAATCTATTTCAGTTGATAAAGGCCTCAAAATATCACATTTTATCACATTTCAAGAAAGTCGGGAATTCAAATGTTCAATTACCTTTCATTTGAATGTTAGTTAAGTAACTAACATTCAAATAAAAGTTGTACTACAACTTACTTGATTTCATGGAATAAATCCCAGCAAACTGATTAATTTCTCTTGCTTCTCTTTCTATAAATACAATTTAATAAACATTTTATGCAAAAAGATAAATAATAATTTTTAGACCAGAATGAATTATATATAGCTTTATAGATACCGGTACTTCTGTTATTACCCAGCATGATTTATAATAATACACAGCATTATATATGTCATATTTTATGTTGACTAGTACATTGGCAAAATTCATGAGATATCTGAACTTTTAACAACTATTTAAAAAGTGTCACATCAGTTACTCAGTTGCAAATTGATGTGCTCAAGTTAATTCTGGTGATTCAAAGTTGGTGGTAAAATAATTCAATAAATAATAAGTGATAATTCAACCTTACACTGCTGCATAACATTTGGAGCATATGATGTTGTTGATTTCATCATACATGTACTATGACTACCAATAGACTTGGTAGTCTCTAGTTGTCATCATAAACCATCTAAAAATATAGTACCCTTGGCAAAACAGATAGAAACAGCCCTTAAAATAAAAAAATACTCAAGTGGCAGAGGTGACACTTCAGTTGCGAAGGGAAAAAATACTCACCTCTTTTCAGATAGATTTCTTTGCCCCTTTCAGTAACTGATTCCAAATGAGCAAACTCATCAGGATGGTCTGAAGCACGACTCTCTATAACAAGTTCTGTATAGTTCTGTAACTTCCTATCCAATTGACTTATTTTTTCGTTAATGTCACTGATAGAGCCAATCAGAAAAGCTAAATAAAAATTAAGGCCATGTTGTAAAAAAACTGCAACTTTCATACACATGTATACATGCAAATAAGCAGTATTATCCATTTATCCTTGTAACCCTTGTAATGATAATTGATACATACAGGCGAACATCGTGATAAATAGCACAAATTTTTACAGCATGAATCGGTTATAGCACAATAAGGTCATGGACCCAAAAATTTCATACCCTTTTTCTAGTTTCTTTTCAAGATATTGTGTTATAAAAGCCAGCTGTTACACCTTAACGCTTTACTAAAACAGAGAGCAATCGTCAGCTCTGACTTATTACCGCTGACAACACAAACATGCGTGCTTGTCACTGCATTCACACAACAGTTCTCCAGCTAACAGCGATGTTATACACAATTGTACCAGTACAGTATACCTGGCAGTGGTAGGCAGATTCGTAAAGTGAGGAAATTGGCTCGGCACTCATTGGTTCTAAGAGATATGTTTGATCCTTGCCGGGAGATAGAGACTGAGCGATTGAAAATGTCGGAAGCCCAGTCCTATTCAGGGTCATTCTCATTTATCAGATCCACTATCCTTCCACTAGCATCAGCTAGTGGCTCTGATTGATTGCACTGTAAAATGTGTTCTGTAGATGTATTCATGAATTTGATTTGATTTTGTATCTGGCCAATAAGGCAATACCTGACAAAAATAGTTTCCTTGACTGGGGCCATATTGATGGACCTCAGCAAGGCATTTGATTACATGCCACATAAATTATTAATTGCAAAATTCAAAGCGTATGGTCTAGATTACCTCAGTATTCAGCAGGTCACCTCTTACCTTGAAGGAGGAAAGCAGAGGGTGAGGGTTGGCAACGAGAAAAGCGAGTGGGCTGATATTATCAAGGGGGTACCTCAGAGATCTATCTTGGGGCCCATTTTCTTTAATATTTTTATAAATGACATGTTTTATTCTATCAAAAAAGCTGAACTAAATTATGCAGACGACAACACCGTGATTACTGTACAGCCCACCCAGAAACTTGTTGTCGACCTTCTCCAAGCTGAATCCCGAGTAGCCATAACATGGTTCACACTAAATCAGATGCTGGGCAGCCCTGAGAAATTCCAGGCAATATTCATAAATTGTGCCGAAAATGATATAGAAATTGAAATAGACGGAATCAAATTATCTTCAGAAGACCACGTAAAACTGCTCAGGGTCAATTTGGACTCTAAACTAAATTTTGAAATTCATATTCAACAAATTTGTTTTAAAGCTGGAAATCACTTAAATGTACTGAAGAGACTATCAACTTTTATACATTGTAAAGACAGAATGGCCATATCTAGAAGTTTGATCCTCTGCCACTTTGAATTTTGTTCAGTTGTATGGCACTTCTGTGGGAAGACCAGCATCCGAAGAATGGAAAAAATACAGGAGAGAGCCCTACGCTTTGTGTACAGAGATTATGATACAACATACCATGATGATCTCCTACACAAGGCCAAACTGCCGACCCTGGAACTGGGCAGAGAGAGGAGCATTGCTATTCTCACTTACAAAATTCTCCATGATCAAGCACCAAACTACTTGAAAGATCTGATAAATTGCAATAGAAATTCAAAATTATACTTACCATCACACAAAAGCACTAAACATGGAATAAATTATTTTTCAAATCTGGCCCCACGCATTTGGAACAGCCTTCCAGAAACAACTAGGAATGCTCCCTCTCCCCAGTTTCAAGACTCGCATAAAGAGATGGAATGGGCTACCAGGAAACAAGTGTGGTTGTTGCTCGGAGGACCAGTAGAAAACGGCTTTGATAATCTGTGATAATTGTATATATATATGCTGTGATAACTTATTCTAACTCTTAAATACTTTAATCTATATCATGTTTTAATCTACTATATTTTATAATTATTTAATGTAAATGCAAATAATGTATAATATTTTATCTACTCACTTAAATTAATTGTTTTACAATAGCTTCCCTTACTATATTTTAAAAATGCATGTATAAATACTTGAATGTCTGTTATTGTTATAATATTGTTGATTTTTACCTTACAAATCGGGAGAATAGCCTTTAGCTAATGTTTGTATTTTCACAAAAAACGATTTTAAATAAACATGATTTGATTTGACATTCTAAACCACATGGTCAGGTCAAGGAATACAGGTAGCCAGGCACGTGACAATTTCTATGAAATTAACAGCTTCTTTCAACCTCTTTAACAGAGGGTGGGGTGGACCAGGGAGGGGTTTGACTGACTACATTACTACATCTAAAATGTTTGGTGTTGGCTATATTTAGGCCTGACATTATGTGCTACTGTCAGTATTGTCTGATAAGATATAGGCCTACATCTGTACATGTATGTATCATGCGTATTGACTATCCCACTAGTATAGTTTTATTATATAAGTTAATATACACATCGTCAATGTTTATTTTTTGTTGGGCTAGCGTCTTAAAATTGCTATACATCAATCCAGCATTGTCAATCCTACAGAGTAAACAGGATAGGTCTACACAGGCCCAATGTTTTTTTAATGTTGGGCCTGCGTCGCAGATGATGGACCAACGTTAAACCAATATTGGGTCAGTGTATCGTACTGACTGAGACTGCACACCAGTAAGAGCGATGACCCAGCGCTGGGTTCATGTTATTCCACAATCTGAGATGCTGTCCTGACATTAAACAAAGAGTGGTTGTTAACATTGTTGTCTTACACTAAAGTAAGTCTACAACAACACAAGTAAAAGACGCACATCCAATGTTTCTTTTATGCTCGGCCGTCATTGTATAGGATGGACCAACTATAATACAACACAGGTTGATCGCATGTACTGGTCATAAAAATACTAGGCATATAATGACAACCATAGCCCAGTATACATAGTATAGGGGAGACATAATTTTTATAAACTTTTCTCCTATAGGTGCAACGAATCCTCAAACTTGACATAGTTTCAGAGTAAGGTGTGGGTCACGGTACACCAGATTTTGATGCCCTATCAGAACGCAGCAAATAAAGAACATATTCTCAAAGCACTGTAGCAGGGCCACCTAGCTGTGCTAGTGTGGCCCTGGGGCCACCTAGCTGTGCTAGTGTGGCCCTGAGAAGGAGGCTGATTCAGGGCTAGCTATCCCAAACAAACAAACAGACACTGTGCACAGGCCACAGCCATCTCTAGACTAATCACGTGATTGTTACTTCTACTAGAGTAATGAAGGGTATTATGGGCTGAGGCAATTAGGAGCGTTTTTAACATATTAAGTTTAATATTTCAATTCTGTGTGGCCCCAGTATATTTTTTTACCATCATACATCTATCCTGAGCCTTACCCAGCATATACACCCTCAAAAAATTAATCTCAAATGGAAACCTTCACCCACACATCGATTTAACATCAGTTTGTGAAAACTAAAAATGACCCTTTTATCATATTGTGTTAAAAAACACACAAAAAATGTATCTGTTATTCTTGAGCCTTACCCAGCATATACACCCTCAAAAAATTATAATCAAATGGAAACCTTCACCCACACATCGATTTAACATCAGTTTGTGAAAACTAAAAATGACCCTTTTATCATATTGTGTTAAAAAACACACAAAAAATGTATCTGTTATTCTTGAGCCTTACCCAGCATATACACCCTCAAAAAATTATTATCAAATGGAAACCTTCACCCACACATCGATTTAACATCAGTTTGTGAAAACTAAAAATGACCCTTTTATCATATTGTGTTAAAAAACACACAAAAAATGTATCTGTTATTCTTGGAAAAATGAAATTAAAATAATTGAAAATATTATGTACAAATAGTTTAATCTCACATTTGAGTCAATTTTTATCAATATAGCACACCCATAGAAAATCGCCCATAATACCAGCACAATTTTGTGATTGCTGCAATTATGGGCTGCTGCAACTTCAGAGATAATCCTACCCACGAAAAAAAATAATTTGCACAATATTAAATCACTCATACATAAGTTTAATTTAAGTCAATTTTAAGTGAAAATAAATTGTCATGCATATATTACTAAAATGTAACAGTTTAACTAGATGGTATAATTTAGAATATCAACTATTTTTGTTCCTTTTTTATTCAAAGTAACCAGAAACATATATACAGGAACAATACTTAAAAATAAAAATTATACCCTGGGTCATGCTTTTTCAACAATAACAAAGTGCAGCCCATAATACCAGCAACAGCAGCCCATAATTGCAGCAGCAGACCATATGGCCTGATTGCAGTAAAACCAGAATATATTCAAATATCGAATGTGCCTTTGTTATTGTACAAGTAGCTTAATAATGACAATAGGACATAGCTACAGACTCTATCTATAGTCTGTTTGACGGTGGAGGATGGTACAAAAATAATGTAACCTTTCAGTATCCAGTCAGTCATTTCTCAAGCGATTGCCACAAAATTTTGTAACCTTTAATATCTAGTCATTTGGCAACAACCCTGAAAATTTCGCGAAATTACATTAAGCATTTCAAAATTTAGACCATTTGACATGTTACACAATTTTCTAAGAATAAACCGGAAGAAGTTAATGGGTTTATACATGTTATAGAGGAGCGTCAATTTTTTGACTTTCACTAGGCCTACATGTCAAATGGTCTAACTTTTGAACAACACAATATTTTTTTATGAAATTTTCAGGATCGATGCCAAATGACTAGAAAATAGGATTCACAAAATTTCCTAAAAATCGCTTGCGAATTGACTGACTGGATACCGAAAAGCTAACTCTCATTTTGGAGCATCCTCCACCGTCGGACAGACTTTACCCATAGGTCATACCAAAAAATAATACTGGTATATATTAAAATTATTTTGTGTGAGCTAGCCTAGATCTAGACTGGATTAGGCCTAGCCTCTAATGCTAGAAGCATTTTAGCGCTATATCGGCCTAAGATAAAAAAAACTTTAAAGGCCGTTGTAACACACAGCTAGAAGCATTTGTTTTATGTGTTAACCAGCAATAATACCCTCCATTACTCTACATAGCCTACGCCTACAGTTCGAAGAAGTCATTTTGGTGTTTTTTTGATGTTTTTTCAGGATTTATGTGAGTTTGTGATACACTGCAATAAAATACATATTTTTCTTTGTTTGTTTGTTCTTTTTGCTCACTATTACTGGTAAAAATGAAGCCATCATTGTAGAATTAAAAGAGTTTTGAATGGCACTTTTATCACCTGTTCTGGGGGTTCCCATCATTAGATTTCTCGCAATTAGGACAACTGATGCCAGCTCTCACCTTTAATTTCATGTAGTATTGTTTATTTTACTGCTATGTGCAAAATACATTTATACAGTGATTTTATAATACTATTTTTAGAACACCCAGCCCATCTTGGGCTTATATATCAGTTTAAATACAAGTTTAGTCAATGACGTCCTTGAGTTTTTTGACATAATTAGTCAATATAAAATTAAAACATACATATGTAGTTTAATACTAATTTAAATGTATCAATGCCATTATTTTACACCAGACTTTATTTTTTTTTTTTTCGAGGTTACTAACATTAGAGAGACGTATAAAAAAATATAATAAAATAATCAATTAAAGGGACTGGCCCAGGCTAAAATCATCAAAAAATCGGTGATTTTATTTCGGGTTCTTAATATGACCATATGATGTAAACATGTACATAGACT
Organism: Flabesymbios commensalis; assembly: GCA_964017125.1. NCBI lineage: Eukaryota > Metazoa > Annelida > Polychaeta > Terebellida > Flabelligeridae > Flabesymbios > Flabesymbios commensalis. Next base: position 34,199,770 of record OZ024904.1, on the reverse strand, counting down.
AGAACTGCAAATTTTTATAATTTTTGTGCTGCGCACTTACCAGTTAGACTAGATATAGAGACGAAATTCCCGCATTTCTTATTTTTGACATGGTTGTCAATAATTACAAATCAGGAATTTCGTCTCTATATCTAGCCTAACTGGTAAATGCGCAGCACAAAAATTATAAAAATTTGCAGTTCTAGTCTATGTACATGCTTACATTATATGGTCATATTAAGAACTCGAAATAAAATCACCGATTTTTTGATGATTTTAGCCTGGGCCAGTCCCTTTAAATAACAATGTAGTTCTCCTACTCCAGGCTATCTACAAAATCTAAGACACATTTATCATTACAACACATTACATATAGCTCCCTATATAAATTTATTCTCGTTATCAAGCAAAGTAAAATTTGAGGAATTAAGGATAATCTTGTCATACATTATTTCTCTATATACAGCATAGGTTGGGCAAATACAAATAAAATGTTTTTCATCTTCAGGCATATTTACACAAAAAGGACATAATCTATTTTCCGGTGGTATATTTTGGTATCTGCTTGTCTCTACCTCTAAGGGCAAGATGCCTACCCTAAGTTGAGCAAACAGAGAAGGTTTTCATTTTGAAAAGTGTTTACAAACTCCGCATCGAATGTGGTTTTATATGATTTAAAAAGTCTCAGTTTAGGTTTACTCAGTACATTGTTTTTCCATTCAAAAGTTTGTAAATTGCACAAGATTGAGCTCTTTAACCCTTACAGCGCGGAAATATTTTGTATAAATCATGGAGACCAAAGGGTTATTTTTAATTTGAAATCATCATAAATGTCTTAGTTAGCTCTTTCTGATTCATTTGGATACCTATGTTATGGGTCTACGGCCAATAGAAATAGTTTCACTCTTACAGTGCGTGGGTCGACTTTAGACGTCAAGATTCTGATGACTTTTTAAAGTCTATCCCCGCGCTGTAAGGGTTAATGTGTTTAAGATCATACAATACATTTAATTTGGTTCGTGACATTCAAGTATTCGACATATGTTTCTGAGTGCATTAGTCCAACTTTTAACTTTTTGTTTACTATTCCAAATTAAAACTTTATAGGTTATTCTGTTTACATCCATTTTGTTATATCTGTTCCAGTTTTTTAAAACATTAGAAAATGACGGTATTTAGGTAACATCCAACCTATTTCTGCTTGAAGTGCGGGAATTGGTGCTTTAGCATGTAAACTTAGATAAAACCAACAAGCCCTGTTATGTATTTTATCAATCGCCGGATATTTTAAAAAGCCCCATATACCTGAAAAATAGTCCATTATAAGTACGACATTAATTCCCTCTCTAATATCCATATGCTCATTAAAAAAAACCCCAAATATTTATACTTTGACACTAATTCCAATTCGGTGCCACCTAAATTAAAAATGGCTTGTGTAGATTTACATGGTTTCCTGCGTACATGCATAACATGCGTTTTTTTTGTGTTAACTTTCATGCGCCATTTTTTACACCAGACTGCTATGTAGTCTAGCACTATTTGCATGTTGTCTTCACTCTCAGTAATTATCACTACATCATCTGCATAACATAGTACAGAAAGGGAAAATTTGTCTGTTAGAACTATACCACAGTGGAGATTCTCAATGTTAAATAATGTTGGAGAGAGAGTGTCTGACTATCGAGTATCAAACCAACTTGAGAACATTTGGTTAACTTTTACAATTGTTCTTGTGTTATTGCACATAGCTCTGATAGCTTTATAAAACTTGCCATCGACATTGTATGAAATCAATTTATACATCAGCATATCCCTGTCAATCTAATCAAATGCCTTTTCAAAATCTATAAATGAAATATATGTTGATTTCTGTTCGAGCGTTCTATTTCTTAGCACAGAAAAAAGAACGAATGCGTGATCTTCACAAGATCATTTTCGCCTGAATCCATTTTTAAAATTTGCAAACGGATTTAACGTATCAAAGTATCTCAATAGGGGATAGCTGCAACAAATGCTTGAAGAGGTGAGTGGAACAGGCACGCTGTGGCCCCTTCTGATCATTTTTTACACATGTGCCATTTTTTTTTAATTTTAGTAAGAAAATGCAGAAAATGAAAATAGACAATGTCCACTGCCAGATGAATAATTCTGGAGGACATCATTAACCCTTGTCCTGCTGAATATTTTCAATTGTATTTTTTGTCATTTGAAGCTGGAATTGCTAACGCAATTTCCAGCTCCAAATGACAAAAATATTTATATTTTTTGAAAATATACATCTTCCAAATTGAATTATTTGGCTAACTGAGCATATACCACAAACTGTATTGTCTACTTTCAGTGACATATTATCTTGCCTCAAATCTGTTTGAAACCGTATATAAAAACGGGCACAGCAAGGTGAGGGTTAAGACCATTTGGACAGAACAATGTGGGAATCTCAAAGAAATGAGATACCTGGGGAAGGCTGCACTAGTTTGCCCAGGGTAAAACCTGGGTGAAGTTTTGTTTGCCTGCCCTGCACTTTCCAATGGGGTGCACTAAAGGTAAAAAATGAACGTTTCATAGCTATAAGGATGAGAATCCATAAAAAAATTCTTCTTCCATGAAACCCTCGTGGACTTGAAAAAAAAAAACGGAGGCTATGCCCAAATTTCTGATTGTTATGTGGTATATTTGCTACTGTTACTGTAACGGGGGGCACTCGTTGGGTGCCCTGGTGTATCTAAAAACTAAAACTCTCAACACAGACATCATCTCAGTAGTTTTCTTCCTCTGCTTCAAAAACTGTCTGGGTGATGTTTTGGATTATGGTACCCCCGTAACAATTTGCAGCATTGAGGTGCCATTTTTTGGACGTTTTTTATAATTTAGCTCAGATTTTGATCTAGCACAGCATTGTTCTTGCTCAGTAAAAACTGTGGAATGTAGTCAAGTATTTATTTTTTTTCACATGTCGGCAGATACAGAAAAAGACTCAGCATAATTTTATTGGACAATTTTAAAAATTATTGAATATACCTTAACCTACAGTCCGTTTCACCAGATTCTGGGAGTAGCCTTTTTTCAATTTGCTCGGTGGCTGTTTAAAATTTTTTAACAACATTTTTCTAGGATCATTTTTTCATCTGCCCCTAATTAACGTTGCTGAAAATCTAATGAAATTTTGTTGTGTATTTTGTAAATTAGACTATTTGGCATGTAATGGAATTCTTGTTTGACGCTAATGGTGTTGAAGAGATCTGTAATTTTAAAAATTGACAAATGCCAAATGGTCTGACTTTGATAATACACGAAAAAATCCAACAAATTTTCAGCGATGTTGGGGGGGGGGGGGGTACCGGTTGGGGGAAGATGAAAAAATGATCCGAGAAAAATGTTTGTGGGAATAGCGTCTCACCCGTTTCGGGACTGCTCGGGTTTACGACTACTGACGAGTGGCATTTTGCCTGTGCAGCCTTGCTTTGAATAGCTCTGCTGCCAAACCGACCGCGCACCACTTACTCCACAGGCACTGAGCTGAACGGACATCCCGTCTCAGCTGCAGGGCCCGAGCCGCATGGCGTGGGGTCGTCGTGCTCTGTTTGGGATTGTGTGCACAGCTAAATGTCTAGACTATAATAAAGAAAGAATGAACAGAAGCAAGAGTTAAGCAAGTTATTCACTCACCGTTGCCAAGACGGCAGATTGAATTATTAGCAGGGTTCCCCACAGTGCCGGAAATGCCGGCATGCCGACCGGATGAATTTTATGCCGACCAGCATGTAATAGGTCACATCCGGCTGTTATCCAGCTGGCAGATTAGCTAATATTCCCGTCGCCAGTGTCCCGTCTGTGTTGGTTTAGCGATCAGCGTGTACTAGTAAGACAAGATACGTGCTAACACCCCCCCCCCCTCTTCCCTCTCCCCCCCCCATAATCCCCCACCTATGGGCAACCCGTCATGTGCTGTATGCTACATAACATAGGTGTAGGCCTACGCCTGGCAGAAGCAGCGCTGACAGAAAGTGCTGTCACAGTGTGGCCAGTCCACCGCTGTGCCAATGTCAGTCCAGGGTTAACAGCGCTGAGCCGGCATTGGCGCGACGCTGGCGTTGCCAGTCACCACGACACGTTCGTTGTCACTCACCAAAGTGTCAGCGCGTTGGTGAGTGAGTGATACTAACTCACAAACCATGTCAGGCATACACAACAACAGTTATAAATAACATTCTACTCAAATTCAATCAAAATTACATAACTCTGACGTATGCTGGGTATGCTGGAGTATGGTGACGGCACACAAACAGTCAGGCAAACAACACAAATGAAAAAACTTTGATATTTTTTGTCGCGCGCGCGCGTGCAACAGTAAATATTTTATTATGCTGCTCGCGCGCGCTAAGTTAAGATTTTTAAGATAACGACCGGATGATTTTTTTTTCTGTGGGGAACCCTGTTATTAGGATAGGTGTTCGGTGCGGGCAGTTGCCGGTACGCCAATTGGCCGTCTCCCCAGACCAAGCTAGACCCTGGCACCCCACACGATATAAGGTTAAAAAAATTTAAACAGCGATTAAGCAAATTGAAAAAAAAGCTACTCCCAGGATCTGGGGCGCATATTACAAAGGATCCAAACTTGGATCCTATCTTAACTTTCTCTCATTTTCATTAAAAAAGTTGGGATCAATCCTAACTTTTTTTTATGGAAATGAGAGAAAGTTGAGATAAGATCAAAATTAGGATTCTTTATAATATGTGCCCCTGTTCAATTAATTACATGTGAAATGGTCTAACTTTTGAAATACGCTAACGTAGACCTCTAGGGTGGTGGTGGGTATTTTCGCGCACCTCGTTTTTTTTGCCCTAGTTCTTAAAGGGTTTTGTAAATTATTATCTTGTTTTGATTTTCGGTCTTTGACTGGTGTTTTAATGCAGCGTATATAAAAATTACGTCGTTTCGCGGCAAACTTTTTTTTCCATCCGTTATTAAAATAATTCCTTTTTATTTTAAGTCCCAGAAACTGCAGGTTTTTTTTGGCTCCTAAAACTCAAAATCAGTAAAATTACAATTTTTTTTAAAATTTTTGCACATTGTTGTATCAGGTTGAAATAAAAACAGGCATGTGCCGGAAGGAATCCTATCTATTTGGAAACAAACTAAATGAAAAATATATGCAACATGGGTCTCCACGCTGTTACACAATGCGGTGCGTGAAAATACCCTCAACTGCGCAAAAACTCCCCCAGAAACATAGAAGATTGAAATACTCTATGCTCCCAGGGTTCGAACTTGGACTAAATTACTAAAAATTACTAATCCTTCCTAAAAATATCACTTGTCCTTCCTAATAATTGTCAAGCAGGGGCAATCGTCCAGTCGGACAAGCCCTGTGAAACTGAACTCGTCCATTTCAGATTGTTGGTCGTCTCGGACGATAGGATGGGGCCAATTTTGAGCCCTGGCTCCCTATTCCCAATGGACCCGGAAGAATATTTTTTATCAAACCGGAAGTGGCTCAGACATATCAATCACAATACAACCCACAAATATTCACAAATATTCATATCCTTCCATTATGTGCACGCTGTGGGCTGTATTCAGTTAGGTGCCGGAAAACTACCGCCACCACCCTAGATCCATATAATTTTACGAAATTTCCAGGCCTTTTGAAGTTTTGGGATTCTTTTGAAAAATAGTAGTCTAGTCTATTTGCCAAATTTCATGAAAATCTGGTGAGAATTGACTAAGAAATCAGCGAGAAACATGATCACTTTTAATGTGACTTTGAATATTCTGTGAAACTCAATGACCTCGACCTCCTTTGACAGCTGGCTAATACAATGAAGTATGGGGGAGGGTTCTTATATAACCTTGTTTTCACCGAGTGACGTCACTGCGTCTGCGTTTCACAGAATAGGCCTAGCCCTAGTCTATATCACTGTCATGGTGTAATAACAATCATCACCATGTTTATATTACAAATAAAAAAGATACAGGATCGATGTTGCTGAGCATCTCGTAGTTTTTTCTTCTTTTTTTCCACCTCCTCACGATTGTCATCCAGTGTTTCTTCTAAATATGGCATGGGCGAACAATAACGGTTTATTGATTCTAAATTCATTTTTGGATTTGTTTTCGCTGTCATTTTGTGATAATTTTATGAACAAAGGGGAATATTTCAGTGTTTTTTGGCGAAAAAAAACTCCCCGACCTCCATTTTTGTTATTTTTTTAGCGTCCATGTCAACCAAAAAAATCAGTCAATAAAGTCAGCTAGACATAATAATAGTTCCATGTTCTATACTACGTGGCGGTTCAGTCTTCCAGCTACCACAGCTAATGTAGTGAAGCCAAATTTACCTGATAGGCATAAGGCCTGACATGCCTGATGTATGTTATCCCTGCCATAGAGGCTCTGGTCGATAAATAAAGCTATGGTGAATCCTATTGCTTGCATCAGTGTAAACCTACCTCTATCGTGTAGGCCTATCGCCTGGTGTCATCTAGGCCTAGCTAGGGCCTAGGCTATTTTCACTCTTGTACAGTGACTCAACGCTCCAAGCAGGCGTCACTGTTATGAGAGTGAAAGGCTATTTGGATTTGTAATCTTCGCGAGTTAACTTACTAGCCTAACAGTACTTTAGCATTTTACTATTTTCAGCATTATCTCTGCGCGGGTTATTATATTTGAGATTACCAGTCTATGATAATCCCTCATGGCCTGCGTGCGATATGGGTCACACGCTTATAAATAAGGGTGCGACCCATTGGCATATAGCACGCAGGCCATCAGAAATTATCATAGACTAGTAATCCCAAATTCAAGGTCACTTAATGGTCAAACCAGCTAAAATATTGAATACAAACATTTTTTTTACAGTGTGACATTTGTTTTTTATTGCAGGGAAGTGTTGTAATTATTAATTCAATGATAACTATGTCGTTTTAAAAGGCGATTACTGAAATTTCAGTAATCTGTATAAACAGCTGTGACAATGATTAGCTCTGTTTAAATTCATGTAAGATTTAAAAGGTGTTGTCCTACATTGGAATATGCTTCAATGTGAATATAATAGAAAAGTGTAAATATCAGCTGGATTACTTTCCAGACAGGGGCCAAAACACACAAGCTTAATTAGGCCTATTCATATACTAGCTGCTTCCTTGATAAAAATAGTGTATTTTGTCAAGTAATATTTAGAGAATCACACACACACTCACAAATAAGTATCTAGTTTGTTGGTATACTTATTGTTATACACCTGTACACTAATACATTTTTATAACTGAAATCTAACATTAATTATGTTGATTAATTTTGTCCTTGAGGTAAATACAACTCGGAAAGGGTCTGGTGGTATGAAATGTCTCACTTTGAGAGGAGCAGCCTCTACAAAGTGTTTCTGGCACGTGCAGTGTTTTCAAGATATTCAGCAAAACTTCATGAATCAGTTTGTAAGCCAAAACACCGACGTTGTATAAATGTTATTCAAATGTCTTGTGTCTGCTGGGCAATGATAAAACATCTTCACCTGAAACAGTTTTTATGTCACTATATGACCAGACAAAACATCAAAACAATATCAGATATAAAATGAGTGAGAAAAACAAAATTATTGGTGAAGTGGAATGACTGTTGTTACATATCAAAACACTGTTGTGTCGCTAATTTTATTCGGTGATGATAGATCAATGTTTGCATGCAATAATAGGGCCTATTTATGAGAAAGTTAGAAAGTCTAATCCCAGGTGATGCAGTTTCATCCATCAATGGAAAATAAAAATCCAGTAATTATTGATGCTAATTAAAAGTTTTACAAGCTCAGTAGCCACCGCGCGCCATACATTGATGGCAGAGACATTCACGCGATACATTTTAGGTTGTAGTAGATGTTTCCATGTATGCGTGTTGATTGCTATTTCGAAGAAAGTTGCAAATTGTCACTAGAGACAAGAGGACTGGTGGATCCCGAGGTAACTTGTATCATGCTCAACCTGATTGGATAATGTTTTTTTCCCGTGCTGAAAATAAAGAATCACTTGCCAAGTGTTACATTAAAAAATAGACTTCGAGAAAACATATTTCAATGGAGGAAATGATAATATTTGTTACCTCATGATTCTCTATATGAAGCTGTTCCTCGAGACTGTTGATGGCAGAACTGGAATCAAGCCACATAATTTCGGTCTGCTGGAGCAAAAGGCAAATGCCAACTTTGCTTTAGATTTCATCCCAGACTAAATACACACATTTACGCTGCAACACTCTTCCACTAAAAAACGGAAATTTTATTCCCATTTATATGGCATAGCATGTGCTGATTGGCTAATTAGAACAACAAGATACAGACATTTACGCAACCCTACTCCTTAAATCTAGAGTAGACTGATCGGTAGGTACTTCCATATAAGTGGTCCAAATTTATATATTTTGCTTACTGTTAACATTTCATGTTTTAGAAATAGCAAGGCGCAAAAATGGGAGTGAGTGGGCTGTGCTGGAGGGGGGGGGGAATGCAAATGGGGTGGTATAGTAGAAAATGGTCAAGATGTAAAATTTCCGCAGCTCAAACACGACACGTAAACTATCGATGGCAAAAATCAGCCCCCTCACAGACAATAGTTTCTCTGTACCATTTATTAGCTCTTCATTTGGTGGCAGGTCCATATTTCCATGATGTATCTACCCGATCCAGATCAATATGGTTACAGAAAGATCAACTGGAAAAGCAGACTACAACCATGGCTGTTGACCCAAGGGGTATCTGTCCCTCAGTTACCTCAGTTGCGTGCTGCTATATTTCGAACTCTCTGCAATTTAGCTAGATATGTCTCAGGGATAGGCCTACCAACCAGAAGAGAGTTACATCCAATCTAAACTAACAAATGCGTGGATTAGTTTCTCAGCAGCTTGTTGTTTTAAATAACGCCGAATATCAGCAATGTTTGATTGGCATTGTTTCTGCATATGAACGTCCATTTTTAATGCATGATCAATGTGGACTCCCAAATTTCGTGCGGATACTGTCGCCTTAACAAGGGGCCGTTCAACAATTACGTAACGCCTAGAGGGGGAAGGGGTGGTTAAGCGATGCGTTACGTTCCGTAGTCAACACAACGTTAAAAAGCGTTACGAAGGGGGGAGGGGGGGGGTCGTCAAAATCTCTCAAAAAAGCGTTACGTAATTGTTGAACAGCCCCACTGTCAAAATATATTGAGTTTACAACTCAATATATTGTGTTTATAACACGATACATTAAGTTAAGAACTTGGAATATTGAGCTAAGAACTCGTTATATTGAGTTGTAAACTCAATATATGGAGTTGTAGACTCAATAGATCTTGTTGTCAACTCATTATATGGAGTTGTAAACTCAATATATGGAGTTGTAAACTCAAGCTATCGAGAAAACAAACTTACTATATCAAGTTGTGAATTTAATATATTGAGTTGCGACTTGCGAACTCAAAATCCATGTTGTCAACTCAATAAATCGAGAATACGAACTCCATATACCATGTATATTGATTTCTTAACTCAATAATATATCGAGTTACTTACTCAATATATATCTAGTTGGAAACGCAATATATCGAGTTAATTAAAAACCTAAATGTCGCTTTAGGGTCTTCGTAGTTTGGATTTTAAAAAACATCTTATTTTTATTCATTTCAATTATATACGAATATTTTGCATCTAGGATATAAAGGGTTAATACTTGAAGAAAAAATGATCAACATATCATAATATTACATAGCTGTATTAAAAATATTTATTATAAGGAAAATAATGATAAGAATTGTAGACAGGAGTTCAAAGAAGTGTTTGAACAAGCATAGGGTCTACTACTATTGTCTAACTGTCCGCATTGTTTACAATATGTTTGCTCGACATTTATGTATGATACTGGTCCGTGTATGCTTGACGCGCGGGCCGTGAACGCACACACCAGATCGTTAACCCTCTGCGTCCCGATAACCATGACAACAAGACGTGTATTCCGCGTGAAATTTTTGTTTTAAATTTTAACATGCATTAAGAATTACTTTAAATCAGATCAGCTGCAAAATCAACTACAAAGTGGAGTGTTGTTTTGTATTATAACATATTCGTAGGTTACGATAGGCTTATTGCAGCACGCAGACTGTAAACGGTCTTAAATCGCGGCACACGTTATCAGTAATTAACCCTTATTCTGCTGATGATCACAGTCAACATCCTAGAATATAATATTTATTGTTTAAATAATTATCATTGTATTATTTTCCGCTAATAACGTGCTAGGGTCGTGAAAATGATAATAAAAAGTCTCTATAATTTCCATCCATTTGAAATGTGCTTGCATTATCTTGACCGCAGTGACGAGAGTGAACTTGCCTTTTTGCCACAAAAGTATGACCGTTGTCTGCGAAGTGGGACCTCAAAGGTGTGTGATGTGCATAAAAAATAAAAATGACAAATTCGATTATATTGTATATAAATAAATATATCAAAATATATTTTGTATATATAAAATAATATGCCTATGTGACGATGACAAACGTTCTTATATATGTACATATGTATCATAACTGTACCGGTATATCACTGATTTTTGTATTTCTAAAATTATATGCATATATATTAGTACAGGAATAAATATAGTCATATAAAAGTGTACTCTGTTAAGGTTTTTTACGTTAAGTTTTTTTTAAACATGTTTAATATAAGTTTTTTTATACATACATCACATCGTCCGAAATCACCGTCCGAAATCACCGTCCGAAATCACGTTCCGAAATTAGCGATATTAGTACCAAAATAGTGATATAAAAGACTACGATGTTAGGCGTCCGAATTCATCTCACACCGTCCGAAATCACCGTCCGAATTCACTGCGGCGTGCGAATTCACCGCACACCCTTCCGAAATCACCGTCCGATTTCATCGCACACCGTCCGAAATCACCGTCCGAAATCACAGATATGCGTCCGAAATCACCAGGTCCGAAATAGTCGAGGTCCAAAATCACCGGCAGTCAATCAAGTCTCGCACACGAGCAATTCAAAAACTAGAGGGGAATTGTGACATTTTCAAGTAACAACAATGTTTGGATTAGGTTTTAAGATTTTTGTCGGCCATTATGAATTTTGTTGTGTTTTTTATTATGACAGATTGATTAGAATTTTGCTTATATTTTTTTTGGCAACCATTTTGAATTGAAATATTAGACTTCAAGAATTCAGACTTCAAATTTCAGAGATGAGAAGTCCCCACTGAGCTATCGTACTTTTAAATTGACATATATTTATTTGTCAAATGGAAGCACATTCAGAGGGCACATATAGTGAATACATTGACTTGACTCCCTGTTGCACATTGACACAAATACTTACACACTTACACATTTGCTCAGGAACTTGCGCACTCCGCAAGTACTTGCTCACTTGCGCACTTGTGTACTTTTGCGTACTTGCGCAGGTACTTGCGCACTTATGCACTTGCGCAAGTATTTGCACACTTACGCGCTCGCGCACTTGATTGGAAATTTGTTTATGGTTTTTTTGACAGTCATTTTGAATAGGAATTTTAGACTTCAGAATTCGCACTTCAGACTTCAAATTGAGATCACAAGTCCCCACAGAGCTTTTGTATAGACAGATATTTGTTTGTCTAATGGAATTCAGTGTACCCAGTAAACATATAGACTAGATCTGTTGGTTTAATGCTGTATCACTATCTGTGACGCAGGTCAAATATTAAAACAACAATGGATCGACCTTTCGTTTTTGATAGAATTATAACTGTTAGTTCAAGCTTAAAATGTAACATTTTAAAGTTTTCTACTGTTCATGGCAAATACCCAATGCCGGGCCACTGTTTACGACGCTGGGAGAAATATCACACCGATTTTTGGACACGGAAAACAGAAATACGAGAAAGAACCGAGGTAAACTAAATTGTTTGGGCATAGCCCAACATAATTTGTAGTACTGCCTCATCTCTTATCAATAATAAATCAAAAAAATATATATGTAATAGTTTGAAATTAATAATAAATGTATAATAAAATCTATCTCTATCTACGAAACGAAATCATAGGCCTAACGTAATTTTATATTATTTCAAATACAAATACATGCCTATGCCTGCATTTTGTGGCGAACTAGTTATGGCCTATGGCAGCGCACATGAGCTCGCACTATAAGCTCGCTAACGCATAGCCCTAGCTTAGGATTGTGCGTTAGTGAGCTCATTAAATTATCATTATCTGCAATGGTTCACCATGCATGTGAAAACTGATAGTTTATTAACCTAATACAACCTAATGGTAAAATACAACCTAATGGTAAAATATATCATGTAACGCACCATAGGCATGTACTGTAGATCTGGTAATTTTCGCGTGTTTCAATTTTCGCGAATTAATGATTTTGCGAGTTTTTACGAAGTCTAATATTCGCGAATTATCGATTTCGATGATAAGTATATAGCCCTTATAATAATAATTTTCGCAAAAGTATCAAATTCGCGAATTTGTCCTCCACGCGACATTCGCGAAAATTAAAACTATTACCAGATCTACAGTATACTTATATACCTAATGGCGGGGGATGCCAACATAATATTCCTGCTTTTCTGTGACAATTTATTATGTCAACGAAGATGATTGGAATGTTTGATCTTGCAGCTTACGTATGTTTGCACTATTTATTTAAAGTACCGGTATAGAATACAAAGAGCTGACAAGCCATGCGAATAGAGCACAACAGCTGGCGATTTCGAGCGGGTGATTCACTAATAGGCAACATCGGCTGAGGGCTGGATCAAAATTAGCCTGAACACTGGCCCTGTGATTACATGTTGGGCCAGAAACTGGGCTCTGGTTTTTATGTTGTGATTGGTCAGCCTCAATTTGATTCAATTTGGGGGTGTGGCTTGAAGGTTGCAGTGCCATTGGCCGATTGAATGTAGGGAATCCCCGACGTATTTCTTCAAACTGTCAATATAAATAAGTCCGATTAGTAATGCGTACCACACTGGGTTTTTTTAAAGAGGTGTTTTAATCATTTCGTTTGACACAAAATGTTATTTAACTATATGTATGTATAACATGGAGCGCCAGAAGAATAACTCAACAGATTATGTAGTCATCTGATTTATTAGACTTAGAACAGTACATTTATATCGGCGCAAAAGTGTAGGCTACATAATGCATACAGCCACTATGGCTCAGATTACCCGGCTAAGCCAAGCTACTCACATTGCGCGGAGCTCGGCCATTTTTCCACAGCTGCCCGTGTAAAAAAGACAGTGACTCCGCCTACTGATAAGACGGTAACGGTGTTGGCCCTAGTCAGCTAGCGCGCTCTGGTGATCACCGTAGAGCCATGCCCGCTAAAACATGGCGGTCAGTTTGTCAGAGCCTTGCGATGTCATCAGGGTAGGCTCAGATAGCGACAGTCATACATCATTGCACATTGCAATGATGTATGACTGTCATTGTCTGATTGTCCACCCGGCCTGTAACACCCTTGAAACCCTTAAAACCACATAAATAATTAAGTAGTGAACTTTCATATTAAGCCGTGAAAAAGAGGCCTATCACAACTTCAAATGCGCGTATTTTTATTAAAATTAAAATATGGATACTAGTAGTCCAGAACTACCGATACCGTATAGGACCCACATGACTGTCAGTGTCAAGTGCTAGTGAAAACTTTATAACTTTGCAAGCCACTACTTATTTACATAGACTTATATTCTTATACAAGCAACACATAATAATAAAACAAAATAGCAGCTACGGCTATTTTGTTTAGGCAACAATCGGTATAAACTATGTAGTTTATAAAGGTATATACATAATCAAATTATAATATTCCCAGGAAACACGTTACATTGAAACAATGCTGTTTTTTAATGTTGGGCCAGCGTCGAAGAAGATGGCCCAACATTAAAACAATCTTTTATCAGTGTATCGTTTTTGCTGGGTTGACCATACTTGGTGATGCTCTGCATCACCGATCGTACTTGCATCATCGCTCTAAATAGCTCTGTGACCCTCACGTGTCCGTGACGTATATAGGCCTGGTGAACCGCTAGGAATTTCTACTGGTTAAAGAATGTAAGATGGAGCCCAGTATCTGGCCCAATATCAGTGTTCAGGCTAGACCAAAATTGGCCCTCTTTAGAGTTGTCGACTCCATCTTGCGGCAGCGTTTGGCAACGTTTCGCGGCATGTTACACGATACACTCACAACGGAACGCGAACCACGCCTGTTTAAATACAAAGACAAACCGCGGTATCTTTTCCACTTCCATGTGAGCAGTTACTGCTTTTTGCTTCTGTATGTTAGAGTTTACTACCAGCTCTGCAATGTAAGGACACATAGCATTAACAGTACTGCTCAGTGGAAAGTATAAGCAGTTACTGCTGTTACTGCTGGTACAGATTCAATATGGGACAGCCTCATTGCTCCGACGATCAATGCTATAAGAGATCATTGCTCCGACAATCATTGCTCCAACAATCACACTGATTTGTGAGAGTTAACAGTCCTCATTCTGCGGTTTTACTTCAGATCTACTCCCGTAATTTTTAACTTCACACCCATTTCAATTTAATTAGGATCGTAACACTTTATTACGTTTATCATATTGAAGTATACATTGCTAATAATCGAGGGGGTTATGCAGATAATCGAAAGAACCAAAGACATAAAACCTATGTTCGTGCACGTCTTAATACACGCCTAATATATCGAATACAATATTTTCCGCTTTTTATAAAGCTTACACAGGTACGAAAAAATTAACATTGGCAAAATCAACTACAGTATAATCTGTACATACAGTAGAACCTCGCTAAACGGACCACCTAAGGGACTTAGCAAAAGTGGTCCCATTAGCGAGGAGGTCCCCTAAGTGAAATTTTATATTATCTCAAAGTATATTTGCATGCTCAAAGTACAGTATGTGTACTATATTAACTACATATATCAGAGATAAAACGAGCACAAAACAAACACATACAAATATTATAACAAAAATCTGAATTAGCACTAAAAATAATTAATTTAATTAAATAAAACATTAAAATAAATTATTAATTGAAGCCTGCCGCAGTTTGCATGCTGTCTCTACTGTAGCAACACACAAACTTGAACAGTCTTCAAGCAGTCTTCAAATTTTCAACAGTTTATCCCTTCTACGGAATGTGGAAATGTTTATTACGTAGAAGGTCACTATCTATTTCATCTAATCCGCTAATTGTTGCTGACCGTGAATCTGACTTGCATCTATGAGATATATTTTTTCTTTGAGCAATATTATTACGTCTCGCTTTTGCCATATTGATACACAACATTGAATGATTAATTAAATTCAGCTCCTCTCTTTATTTCTTGATAAGCTGGTCTTATGTTTATTATAGTAGCCATCGAATGGGGAAGTGGAGCATAAATTCCCATAAATCACTTCAGAAGAAGTTTGTGAAAAGTGTTATGGTGTAAGACGTGCAGCAAACACGACATGTGGTCCCAATGTTGTATTATTGTTGGCCAACCGTCTGATATGCCGCCCCAACATTTAACCAACATTGGCTCAATGCCTTGTGTTCGATGGGTTATCCCTTAATTGATCAAAGCTGACCATACGGACGCTATGGTATTGTTAATGTGGCCCATAATGGTAAATCAGACGCGTAATTGCCGCCTCTTGTTGCAAATACGAATAAGTTTATTTGTTAGGTCAGATCAGTAATACGTCATTAATATAAAATTATCATTGCAGCCCGAGACTTAACAACTAGTATACAATTTAGTAAAAGTGTAGATACAGAATTTTAGAAACACGTGGGTCTCTCGAGTGCACACAAAGTATATAACGTTGATATATTGAGCTATGAGGGTCAAATTCCTGGAGAAGTAGGCAATAATGTTGAAACTTCCGATTAATGACGATAATCATATTATAATTTTATTTAGTAGCTAGTAGTGATACAATTTTATAAAATAGTTACAAAAAGAACGGTATGCAATAAAGAACTTTACAACGATAAAGATTATAAAAAGATTATCGTTATCAGCTTTACTTTATTAAAAGCTACCAAAATATTTAAATGAACATGAAATGAAGATTAATTCTGAGCAATCAGATGACCGTTGCCTGTCTGCAAGCAAGCGTGAAGGCGCGACGTCGACCATGTAGGGCCCATGGCAATTTTAATGTCTCACCATGGCTGCCATCTAAATATCACGGTGCAGGGCGTTAACAAGGACCAGGGAAGTTATAGGGTCTTATCCAGATGCGTTTGTGGGCATCCAAGCGTGGAGGCGCGACTTTCACCGCAGGTGTGAATGCGCTGTCAGTGATCCTGAGGGTTCAAAAAATTGACACTTGATGTCCCAGGTGGTCCGCTTAGCGAGGTTGAGACTGGTTTGGTGCAAAAAAAGTGGTCCGAGTCTCGAATAGCGGGGGTGGTCCGCTAAGGGTTAATCCTTAACCATTACGTCAATGGGGAAAACTTTGGGACTGGATAAAAGTGGTCCGAGACGCGAGGTGGTCCGCTTATTGAGGTGGTCCGGAACCGAGGTTATACTGTATATCGGAATACCTTAGGGACACAGTTTATCCCGGTTTGGACAGGTTCCGGTTTGGACATGGTTTATTGCTTTGAACGATCACTTGTACAATTGACATGAGGCTTGTAATTCAGGGTGCGTCGTTGGTGAGCCTATAAATGACAGGTTGCTGTATGCAAATTAAATTGATATGATGAAAGACATATTTTTTTAAAGATGTTTATCAATTTTATTTTTAATATGATTTTTTTTCTAGCTCGCGTTTTATGTGGTTGAGACATGATGATTATACGGATCAAAGAAACATACTGATCTATTTGTGGGTATTGGGTTTCGATCATCTGCACCACTCCAGTCTCAATTCACGCAGAGCGTAGCTGCAAATCACATGACAGAGTGAAGATGGGTTTTGATAAGAATTGCCTTTTTAACACCTAAGTTGCAAAAACAGTACAATTTGTAATTGTTTGTCACATATCACATACTGAGCTCAATTCTCATTTTATAAACATTGAATTTTTATCGCCAAACCTAAAATAACATTTAATTCTTGTGATCGTCCGTCACGCATATCAGACACGGAGCATATTAATTTTATTTACAACGGCATAAGCTCGTTTAAATTAAAAGCAATAGGAGCTGTGTTTTTGATACAGAGTTAATCATATATATTGCAGCATTAAATGCAATGAAAAATAATATAGAAATATTCCAGTGGTGAAAGAATTATTCAAGCATACTTATATTTTACCTATGTATTTATTTATTTATAGGGTCATTAAGTATCACAAATAGAATAAATTAAACCAAAACCCAGTCTAATTTCCTTGAGAATTATTTGTGTTTAATGTACTGATATGTTTAAGAATTGATACGAACTTTTAATATTTTTTTGCCTATTTTTTATATTTACTTTTAATTTTGTTATAATATTTTATTGACCAATTATTAATCCGTTATGTTGTTAAAATATCTTTCCAATCGCAAAGTTAAGGTGGTGACAAGTTAGCTAAACTCAAACTATGTTAACAACACTAACACAACACTAACAGCAATTTCACACCTTTACCATTGCTTAAAAAGCAGGATGACAGACAGACAGACAGATATTTTATTGACAGAAAGAAAGTCGATCCAGACTTATTTGTCATAGAAATAAGAGAGAGATATGTACATGTATATACAACATTGTTAATTTGTTAAAATCATATGACAATATACATAGTATGTCATACACAACTAAAATCATGTTAACTGGCATTGCCATAAGAAACACTGGGTATGTACTTTAAATAAGATTGAAAGGCATTGCCAGGGTAACATAAGGTCTATCATTTTGTTTCCCGCACCAAAACCAGAGATAAAATAGCTACTATGTATGACATGCTAATTATATATATAGTAGCAAAAAAGACACTCTGGAAAGCGTAGAAACCTAGAATATATACAAGTGCATAATTATGCTACAGTAATTTGAGAATGTATTAGGACAATGTTAAAAATTACACGATATTTTTAAAAATCAAATATTATATCATGCAAGTACAATCAATGTGACAATCTGCGATGTTACATCACCTTGTCACCGCTCTGTTTAACTCTCATAGTGCACCACATGCGATTTTTTTTAATTAAAAAAATTAGATTCCGGGTTGAACAATGTATCCATTTTGGGAAAATAATGAGCCCGGTTTTCAGAGTAGATAAAGACGGGTTCCGGTTTGGAAAGGGTTAATTAGTTTTGTTTTGAATGCAATACTGTAATTAATTCGGTACCAAATAATCATTACGGTTTAGATAGGATTCCGGTTTGTACAGGGTCCGGTATGTGCAGGTTGCACTGTATTATGGTGGATAGAAATATTTTTTTTACATTTTCTCGACTTTTCTCTAGAGTCGACGCTAATTAGTCGTTTTAAAACCAAATTTATAACGTTGTTTAGATCAATGATGAAAAACCGTGTTCTGTGAACTATGCAAACACTGCCTTTAATAGGCATATTGATATAGCCTAGTGGCGTCAATTAAAGGGTTTTGTCTAAAGATAATTAATTTGAGCCTTATAGGCCTACATTTAGGCCTATTGAATATCAAAGTTGTCATTTTCGGCGTCAGATCAACGATCGTCGAAACAAAAGTTGTCGGAGCAATGATTGTCGGAGATGATTGTCGGAGCAATGATCGTCGGAGCAATGATTGCCAGAACAATGGTTGTCGGAGCAATGATTGTCGGAGCAATGAGAAGACCCCGTTAAGATACTGTGTGAAAATACTTTTGCTCGCGCATTATAATGGGCATCGATATTCAGCAGATATTAGCCGATTATAATATTTAATTGATCTATCTAGTCTATGTGTATCCTACCACAGAAATGACATACACAATTTTGTATTAGTAGGCTACCAATTGCAAATGCGACAGCTACTTTTATATTTGTATGGATATTCGCATGACAATTATTTAATTAATATCGGAGTAGTCCGAGAGCCCGGAGGGTTTTATTTATATTTTTGGTCCAATTGTCCGGTCAGTTGTTTCTATAGTGAAAATGTCTCAGGAATTCAAATCTGGAACTCTGGCAAACCCAAAGGTGGCATTTTTTTTTAAAATTGACTTATAGCAGGGTACCCTCAAATAAAACTAGAATTCTGTAATGGAAAATTGCAGACGGACAAATAGGTTTATTGTTAATCTTTATTTATATACATGTCTATACATTTTACTCTAATCATTGCCACAAAGGGCCAGGAAATTAAATTTAACACCTTTGCAGGCCCAAAGTGGTATTTTTTTCTAAAATAGCAAATAAATGAATGGTAGTTATCAAGTATTCTTATAATCAAGTATTATTTCTTTCACTTGAACATCTGGATTACCTTGAATAAAAGCCGGCTAGGTGTATTGGGAAAAACATGGCAGGAATTCATATCTGGAACTCTTACTAGCCGAAAGGTAGCCGTTTTCTTAAAATCGACTTTAAAGTAGGATGCTCTCAAATAATGCTATAATTCTCTAATGGCAATAAGTTCACTTTTAATTTGTATTCATATACATGCCTATAAATTTGTATGTTCACTCTAGTTTTGGCCACAAGGAGCTAAAATTCTAATTTAGCACCCTGTCAGACCTAAAGGTTGTTATGGTATTTGAAAAGAATAGTAAAATGTATGGTATCCATCGATTATTATTCTAATCACGTATTATTGTCTCACTGGAACATGTGTATATTTATTTACACGTGTTATGATTTTGACAAAACATAAACAAATTTTTACAAACGTACAATAGTTATGTCTGTATATAAACTACACCTGATCACCGAGACATCAAAATCGTTTGTTTACCCTGATTTTTTAATTATTTGACGACGTTGGGTCACTGAGAGTTTCAAATTTCAACTGGAGAGTTGTAAATATTGGAATAAAAACACAATTACAGGAATATATGATTAAAAATATGGAATAATCTTGCTATTTTACTGTTAATTTTCTTTCTTGGGGTTACAATTTTATTTGAGCACATCCTATTTTAATGTCAAAAATTTGATTTTCTGATATATTTCTCCTATAGAAACAACTAACCTGCTTCCATTCCTAATAATCCACAGAGTCTGAAATCCCGAAGGGTTTTACTTATGTTTTAGGTCCATATGTCTGGTTAGTTGTTTCTATAGGGAAAATATGTCAGGAATTTAAATCTGTAACTCTTACAAATACAAAAGTAGCAATTTTGTAAATCGACTTTAAAGTACGGTATCCTCAAATAAAGCTATGATTCTGTAATGGGAAATTGGCAACGGATCAATCAATGAGCCAAAAATTCAAATTTTGCACCTTTGCAGACCCGACGGTGGTTATTTGTCTAAAATAGCAAATACATGGAGGGTAGTTATCCATTATTCTTAAAATCACACCTTATCTGTTTCACTTGAACATGTGGATTATTAGGAATGGAAGCAGGCTAGTTTTTTCTATAGAAAAAATATATCAGGAAATCAAATCTGGAATTTATGCTTTTTACATAATTATGAGTATAATAGTTTGTTCTATGGAACTTTTATTATACAGTACAGGTTTGCACGGTGACATGCATCCCTTCTATTTTTGTCAGTGGTTGATTTGGCTCTTTAGGAGCATCTGTTGAAACAAGGCTAGACATACTTCATTGGTGTCACTATATCTGCGCATGCAATGCTGAGTGTGCATGTGATTTTTTTTCCATATTTGCAGTGACAGTCTCTTCAGCTATACCACTCCTCCCAAATTAGGCAAATGCAGCTGTAAAGGTTGGGTGTTTAAAGATTCATACAACTGCGAAATGGGCATGTGTGGGACAGTCAGGTGTAGGCCTACATTAGCCTATAGAGTACACTTTGACAGCAATCGTATCAGTGACTGAACTGATTACAAAATACTACTCCAACGAGAAATCGGCCCAATGTTGTTTTAATATCAGGCCGACATTAAACCAATATTTGGTGAGTGTGCCGTGTTGGCTTGGAAAGCTCTCACTGTCAATATGCTAGAGGTCAACTGTTTCCAGATTCCTATGGTAACACAACCGTTTGTGTCTCAACAGGAAGCCCACATGAGAGAAATTTGTGAATTATTTCCTCATAGATATCGCTCAAGTATATAGAGTTTATAAGATTTGGGAACTTGCTCTTAATGCGGCGATGTGTATGAAACGCATATAGTATTATTATCTTGTCTGATAACTGTGGATGTGGGGTGATATGTGTGGGACGGTCAGGTGTAGGCCTACATTAGCCTATAGAGTACACTTTGACAGCAATAATATCTGCGACTGAACTGATTACAAAATACTACTCCAACGAGAAATCGGCCTAATGTTGTTTTAATTTTAGGCCGACATTAAACTAATATTAGGTGAGTGTGCCGTGTTGGCTTGGAAAGCTCTCACTGTCAATATGCTAGAGGTCAACTGTTTCCAGATTCTTATGGTAACACAACCGTTTGTGTCTCAACAGAAAGCCCACATGAGAGAAATTTGCGAATTATTTCCTCATAGATATCGCTCAAGTATATAGAGTTTATATGATTTGGGAACTTGCTCTTAATGCGGCGATGTGTATGAAACGCATATAGTATTATTAGCTTGTCTGATAACTGTGAATGTGGGGTGATATGTCATTGTGGAATGTCGAGGGGCCACCGTTGCATTCTGAGGACACCCTTGTCTAGTGTATTTTGACAGTTGACTATACCTTTAATACCGATATCGAGAGCTCTCAACTTGCCATTTATCCATAAAGGAGGCAGAATACTCCGATTCAGTGAATGTATAAACAGCTGCCGATGCATCACTCACAGCAACCAAGAATTCTTCTAACTTGGAAATGTTTATGTAGCGCTTTGTGTTGTTGGAGCTTAGAACAACATCCATCCAGACTGCAGGCGTGACACCAAATTTTAATACATGAAATAACAGAAGAACAACAAATGTCTGTATCCGACCTTCTAACTACTATCATCCTCCTTCAAGATACAACACATATGATATTTAGTGCATGCCTATATGTGGCAACACATAAGTGCTAGTACTTTTTATGGCACATTTGGCTTCCAATAACAGCTCAGTGATGGCACTGTTCATCTATGGCAAGATATACACCATGTCCAGCACTGACATTTATAGTTCACTGTTCTGTGAAAAGTCGTGGAAATTCTATCTTGAAACTGGCAGAGAGTAGGGGTTACTGCCAATCCTTGGGTCGTTGTTGCTCAGGTCGAGTGATGGTGTGTGATGTCTTATCTGATCGTCGTGTGTGCTCGACACCTTTTACTGAATGGGAACCGTAAGTCGGCCTATCACATAGCATATCAACACGCTCAGACATCTCACACAACTTGCAAAGTATTACTCTTGAAACTTCTCTAAATGTATTCGACAGATTTTGTAGTATGTGCAGAACAAACATTCCATCCACGAGAGTAATGTTGACTTTTTGACTGGGTGCAGTACTG
Source organism: Flabesymbios commensalis (assembly GCA_964017125.1). NCBI lineage: Eukaryota > Metazoa > Annelida > Polychaeta > Terebellida > Flabelligeridae > Flabesymbios > Flabesymbios commensalis. Next base: position 34,177,252 of record OZ024904.1, on the reverse strand, counting down.
GTAATCATATTTTCACGTATATAAAGCAGCTTCGCCTTGTCTGTTTTGTTAATAATTTTATCAACATGAACAAGTGAGAGTGGGGCAGAAGTCAAAGGATAAGCAAACACCTTTTCCATGTCTATATTCTGCACAGTGTTAAGATATAGCAGTCTTCGAAAAAGATATATTTTTCTATGTAACCCAATAACCTTAAGATCTTTTTATTGTACACTTGAGGGCAGCAGATAATTTTTTTTATTTTTTTCTCTGGGGAATTGGCTTCTCAAATCATAGGGAATCTTTAAGACTACCATCTATGAATGACTGACACCACCTTTGTCCAGCCTCAATTCAATGCAGTAGATCATGTTTGAAATCATCTTGCATGCGTCTTCAAGTGATTATGCAATATACTTCTATCTGAATGGGATTGATTCTGTTCTTTATTGTTTCCTTTACTTTCTTTAGGTCATCACTGTTTTAGACAGACTCAGTTGGTGATGGTAAAAAAAAATACTAGCCTTTTATGGCAGCGATTGCGTCATCACAACAAACATTAAAACCCAACTCGCTCCGCAGCTCGTTCAACGCAAATACCTCAAAAGAATGTGACAAACATAGTAGTGAATGCAAAAGGTAATTTATTATTGACGTGGTAAGCATACAACTTATACGTAGAGCATACAACTTAGATGGTTCAAATAGAAATGCCATTTTTAAACTTAGTTATAAATGCTAATAATACTGTAATGAAATGCATAATAATGTCAACAATTCAGCTACTATAAAAATAATTTATCAATGAGCATTGAAGGAGGGGGCCACAAACGCCCACCTGAAAAATAAGCATAGCAATAAAGGGGGGCAGGTGGGGAAAGAAAGTGTTTTTTTATAAAAAAAAATATTTATAAACACATGTACCTCTCAGAGAGTTTAAACAGAAAAGAGCTACCTCTTTTCAATACCACATGAGACTTGGCTCACAATGACTTAATCCCAAATTGTGCAAATGAAGAAAAGTCTTTTGATGAATAATTTGGGCCTTTATCACTAATTAATGTTAACGGGATCCCATGTCTTGAAAATACTTGTTTAGTTTTTTCAATTAATGTCTCAGACCATAAGTTTTCAAGCTTGGAACTGGGGGTCTCAGCAGCACCAGAATGTGGGAGTCTCAACAGCATCAGAATATGGGGATCTCAGCAGCACCAGAATTAGGGGGTCTCATCAGCACCAGAATGTGGGACTGGGGGCCTCAGCAGCACCAGAATCAGGGGGTCTCAGCAGCACCAGAATATGGTGGTCTCAGCAGCACCAGTTTTTTCAAAAGGGGTCTCGGCAGCACCAAAGGGGTCTCAGCAGCATGCAGTGCTTCTAACCTTGCTCACATAGACACAATAATAACTCCCAGAAACTTAAAAACAGTCGCTAGCAACGACTTGCCAAGGTTGTTTAGGCAGCGGATATGTCATCATTGCATGGCTCCTTGACCTGTGCCGGTTTGGCTTCTTCACAAGTACTGCAGCATTGAACTTCTGTAGTCAGGTCAATCTGCATTTTGGGCCAAAACATTACTTCCCTTGCAGTGTTTAGTGTATAGTGTATCCCCAAATAAAATGCATGAGCTCGTGTAGTCATGCCAGGCCTCATAGTAAGAACAATGATGATCATAGTGCCTCTTAAGAAAAATCCATTGGCAGCAGCTAGCTCATCTCTATATGGCTAATATTCACGAATAGCCATGCAGTGGGACGTTGTTCTTATTTTCAGGCCAGCCTTTATAAATGAGTAAATTAATGTCTGTAATGTTACATCCATACTTGTTTCTCTGCGGATTTTTTCAAGTTTTTCATCTGTAACAAACATAACCTCATAATTTACGGTATTTTCAATATCATCTGTTATTGCCTTCTCACCACCTAGCTGACATATGAGGTGGTCGGGTATCTGGTCATTGTCCTGTTCGAATGGTAACGATGCTCTAGACAAAGTGTCGCTTATGTATATCTTTACTCCAGGTTTGTGATGCAGATTTAGGCTGAGCTTTTGTAAAGTCAAACCGACAGTCATCTTCAGAATGGGCATGCATTGGTCATGTGTATAGGCCTTAAGTATATACAGAAGGCCTACAGGTTGATTGCATTCAGCTGAATAGCTATAGCCTGATTCCAAGACCATGGGTACTACTCCAACGAGACACTCACCCAACGCTGTTTTAATGTTAGGCCAACGTCTGCGACGCCGGCCCAACATTGAACCAATATTGGAGAAATGTACATTGTTTGAGGGAAAGTCGTCCTGCCCAGCAAACACAAAACATATGTATAACATTTATACAACGTCGGCCCAACGTCTTCGACGTTGGTCCAACATTGTATAAAGTCATACAAATGTTTAGTGTTTACTAAGTGTCAATACAAGCGTGGGGTCGGCCCGTTTCGAAATCCCCGCAGTAATATAGTCAGTTTGTTTGCAAGCCAAAGCCCAGCTAAGAGCCAGGGCTAAGGGCTTTGAGCTTAGATGGAATTATTAACTCATAGATGTCACTCGAGTATATGAGGGATTCTATAATTTTAGGCACCAGTGATGATATTTTCCTTGATATATGAGATTGTCTGGATATTGTCAGAGCTTAATTTCACTTTTAAATGATTATTTTTATCAATTTAAATTTTTCTTACCGTTATGGAGAGACTAATTTACCGTTATGGAGAGACCAATTTATGTTACGGAGTAATCTTCAAACTTAAATTTCTCAGTGACCCTTCTACAAAAGTATATAATATTTAACAAGTAGTTGAACATGTTTTTTATAATGTTGATCACTTAATTTAGAAAGAATCACTTTATGACAATAACCCTTAAATAATGAAATAAGAGTTTCTCTCCGTTACGATTATTGTCGTTATGGAGAGTAATAATAACGAACATTGTCTCTCCATAACGACAATTATTTCTGTTATGGAGTGACAATGAACAAATACTAAATATCGATGCTAACACAATTTAAAAGACAAAAAGAAAAGTTACTATTTCAACAAATGTCACTTGCTGGTTGAAATACCAAATTCATAAAGGTTTATAGCTATTTTTAAATGAGTAAAAGGGTAATTTGTGACTACTTTTTCTCTCCATAACGTTTTTATTTTTGTTATGGAGAGACAGAAAATATGCGTTATGGAGAGACGTTTTTTTTACTAAATCGTCCATAACATCTGAGGGATTCTATAATTTTAAGCACCAGCACTGTCCGCACCTTGTAATATTTATTATTGAATATTTTGATTTAATTTGATTACATAAATGCAATGAATGACCTTTATTTTACAATATAGCAATATTACAACCCAAAAAATTCTAACATAAATGTGTTTTTTGAAAGAAATATTGTGTAAATTTAGCCAATTTTAGCCAAAAAGCCTTGTCCCACATTCTAAATTCCACATAAACAGGCGATTTATTCTAGACTTCCTGTATTATATATTATATTTGTTTCTGATATAATGTTAGTGCACAACACTATCTATAAGATTATATACAAGTTTTTTAAAATAATTTTATTATTTTACCACTTTTTATGCAATTTATGTCTGTCTCACGCTGCAGCGACTCTCCGTAACGCTTATAGTTTTCAGGTAATTTTTATACTTTTTTTGACCAAAATATCACTTGTCTGGTGCCAAAGAGTTGCGCGAGACCTTCATGCAGTGAATCGTGAAAAAAAGTATAATAAATGTGTTTTTGTTTAGAAATAATGTAGGGTTTGTGTGAGTCTTTGGGTGAGTATTTTAACTCAACGTCTCTCCGTAACGCGATTTTTTACACATAAATACTGCAATTAAACTTTTAAGCACCCTACAACTTTCAAGCCTACTACAACCTCATTTGAAAAAAACAAAAATAATCATAGTATAGCATAATACATAGATGCTATGCACGATTTAGTAAAAAAATTGTCTCTCCATAACGCGTATTTTCTGTCTCTCCATAACAAAAATAAAAACGTTATGGAGAGAAAAAGTAGTCACAAATTACCCTTTTACTCATTTAAAAATAGCTATAAACCTTTATGAATTTGGTATTTTAACCAACAAGTGACACTTGTTTAAATAGTCACTTTTCTTTTTGTCTTTCAAATTGTGTTAGCATCGATATTTAGTATTTGTTTATTGTCACTCCATAACAGAAATAATTGTTGTTATGGAGAGACAATGTTGGTTATTATTACTCTCCATAACGACAATAATCGTAACGGAGACAAATTCTTATTTCATTATTTAAGGGTTATTGTCATAAAGTGATTCTTTCTAAATTAAGTGATCAACATTATAATAACCATGTTCAACTACTTGTTAAATATGGTATACTTTTGTAGAAGGGTCACTGAGAAATTTAAGTTTAAAGATTACTCCGTAACATAAATTGGTCTCTCCATAACGGTAAATTAGTCTCCCCATAACGGTAAGAAAAATTTAAATTGATAAAAATAATCATTTAAAAGTGAAATTAAGCTCTGCTGACAACGCTATGTCAATAAACAAAGCTAAGTTGACATGTGTTTTAATTTTTGACAATATCCAGACAATCTAATATATCAGGGAAAATATCATCACTGGTGCCTAAAATTATAGAATCCCTCATCTATGTATTATGCTATACTAAGATTATTTTTGTTTTTTTCAAATGAGGTTGTAGTAGGCTTGGAGGTTGTAGGGTGCTTAAAAGTTAAATTGCAGTATTTATGTGTAAAAAATCGCGTTACGGAGAGACGTTGAATTATAATACTCACCCAAAGACTTGCACAAACCTTACATTATTTCTGAAGAAAAACACATTAATTATACTTTTTTTTCACGATTCACTGCATGAAGGTCTCGCGCAACTGTTTTGCACCAGACAAGTAATATTTTGGTCAGAAAAAGTATAGAAATTACCTGAAAACTATAAGCGTTACGGAGAGTCGCTGCAACGTGGGACAGACATAAATTGCATAAAAAGTGGTAAAATAATAAAATTATTTTGAAAAACTTGTATATAATCTCATAGATAGTGTTGTGCACTAACATTATATCAAAAACAAATATAATACATAATACATAAATCGCTTGTTTATGTGGGATTTAGAATGTGGGACAAGGCTTTTTGGCTAAAATTGGCTAAATTTACACAATATTTCTTTCAAAAAACACATTTATGTTAGAATTTTTTGAGTTGTAATATTGCTATATTGTAAAATAAAGGTCATTTATTGCATTTATGTAATCAAATTAAATCAAAATATTCAATAATAAATATTAAAAGGCGCGGACAGTGCTGGTGCTTAAAATTATAGAATCCCTCATATATATATGAACTTGCCGTGATTTGATAACTTGGTCTTAATGTGCCTTTGGGTATGAAACGCATATTTAGTATTATTATGGAATAGGGCCTAGGCCTACCCACGGGCATTATTGCATTCTGGGGGACCCGTGTCCTGCAAATTTTGACAGTTGACTAGGCTATACATTAACGCTCTCGAGGCATAGGCTACAGGCCGGCCTTCTTACATGAGAACAGCTCCCAACCCTACGTCAGAACTATCACATTCAATGATAACGTCTTGATATGGGTCATAAAATTTTAGAGTCGGTGTTCTGTGACCAAGTTTTTTATTTCCTCAAAAGCCTCATCGTGGACTTTAGACCAACAAAATTCAGCTGTTTTGTCCGTAAGTCGTCTCAGCGGTTAACATATTGTGCTAAGTTTTGGAAGAATTTGGCTAAGTACGGTAGTAAACAACGCCCAAGAGCCTTTGAACACCCAGAGAATCGATGGCACGAGGCATCTGACGTATGGCATGAATTTTCTCTCCATCAGGGGACAGGCCTTCTTTACTAATAACGTGTCCCATATAACCTAGACTGGGCTGTTTGAACTTGAGCTTAATGCGATTTAACTTTTGGCGACAACGTTGTAGTAAAGACAGAAATGCTCTGTCATGAGATTCTTAAGCTTCTTTAAACGTCTTCCCTACTCCATAGCATACCACATCATCTGCAATTATTTCTACTTGCTCTAGGCCTTCTAGGCACTCTTCGAAGCGACGTTGGAACTCCTCTGGTGCTGATGAAATTCCAAATTTCTCATCCGACTCTACTTGTAAAAATCTGTCTTTGGCATCGACGACTGAGAATACTTCAGCGTTTGCCAAGCGTGGAGCTATCGCATCAATTCTTGGGATTGGATGGTGATTCTTTTTAATGCCCAAATTGAGGTGCATCGGATCCAAGCAAATCCTTAGTTTATTTGGTTTATTGATGACAACTATACTGTTTATCCATGGCGTCGGTGTAGTGATTTTCTCAATTATTTTTAGTTGCTCTAGCTAATTCACTGATTTTGTTCTCAGAACTAATTGGTATGGGTACGCGACGTCTGGTATTTGTTTACTGGTTTAGCTTCAGGATCCATATCTATATGGTACAAACCTGGTAATTGTCCATGAAACACATCCTTAGGCCTAAATTAAAATCTTCTAAGACATGTTCTTTGGAAAGTTGTGTTGACTTAATGTTCCTGGTTAAAGCTGCAAAACTGTTTTGTTTATCGTACAAAAAACAGACACATAAAATGGGGAAAATTTGTTTATTAAAAATAAACATCAAATTAAACGACTACAAATAAAAAGGGCTTCACTTCAAATGTTGTTAATGTAAACGTGGTTGTAACAGAGTGAAGCCCTAAGACCAAAATAGGTATAAATTTACTTGACAGTCAGTTAACAGGATTAACCAGTGAATATTTATACATGTCTCTAATTGATCTAATCTACTATGAATATTTATACATGTCTCAAATTGATCAAATCTACTAGGACTATTTATACATGTCTCTGATTGATCTAATCTACTATGAATATTTATACATGTCTCTGATTGATCTAATCTACTATTTAAATGTGAACTTTGACTCTTGTATCATTACAAACAAATTAGATAATATCAACCAAACTATCAATAACAATCTAGTAATTGTTCACACAAAACCAAACCTATCAATAACAATCTACTAATTGTTCACAATAATATATTAATGAACATTGACTCTTGTATCATTACATACAAATTACATAATATTGACAAAATCTATCAATAACATTATTAAACAAGATTATCTGTTGTTGAGGAGGGTATGAAAACGGCACACAGACACAAAGTGTCTGACCCCCACAACACAAACTTACAAATGCATCGTAAGAGCACATATGAATTCCAACCTCTCATCTGTCTAATCCACCATTACTTGCGGCATCAGAAACAACACTAATTCTAAATAGTGAAGTGCTATAAAGTCTGAAATTTAGTTTTTAAATTGAAATTAGGATGTCTACAGAAGTGAAACTTGAAATTTACATGTAATGAATAGATAACCAAATAATTAAAATTTCCAAATGTAGATAATAAGGGACACATTATCATAACATCTATTGTATTTATAATTCCTGAAGCAAGTCTGAGTAGTGTTTTGACTGGCTGGATTTATATGTCAGTGGAATTTTATTTTCTGTAAGTGTAAAATCTGACCACAGAAGTATACAGACCTCATTTTGAGCTGACCTAGGTATTGCAGACACACTTTGAAAACATAAGAAGACCACAAAACATAGATTTAGAAGGATTTGAAGCAAATTAGGAACATGAGGAAATGGTCCACATCTTGAGTATTGCTGTATTCACTAAAAATGGTGTTTACATATACATTCAAAAGCAAGATCTAAAGAATTCTAAAAAAAAAATAATAATAATAATAATAATAATTTCTTACTCACGCAGTTATTGACGAAAAAGCAAAATTTTAACTTTTTCTTCTCTTCTACGGGAGAAGAAAAAGGACATAAATCATTCACATTTAAAGTAATTCCACCTGTAAGAATGAGCTTGTGGATATTGTATCAAAAACCGACTGGCCGAAATCGGGTTGGCAAATCACTCCCCATCATGTTTTCCATTGTTAGAACAGCTGGCGCAAGTCCTGCCGAACTAACAAATGGAAAATCATGTTTGGTTCTTCACAAAGTTTATTGCATCTGGCGCAAGTCCGGATGCATCCTGCCCATACTTGCTAGCACTGATTTCAGCAGCTGGCGCAAATCCTGATGCTAGAATAAACTAATTCCACCTGTAAGAATGAGCTTGTGGATATTGTATCAAAAACCGACTGGCCGAAATCGGGTTGGCAAATCACTCCCCATCATGTTTTCCATTGTTAGAACAGCTGGCGCAAGTCCTGCCGAACTAACAAATGGAAAATCATATGTTTGGTTCTTCACAAAGTTTATTGCATCTGGCGCAAGTCCGGATGCATCCTGCCCATCCTTGCTAGCACTGATTTCAGCAGATGTCGCAAATCCTGATGCTAGATTAAACTAATTCCACCTGTAAGAAAGAGCTTGTGGATATTGTATCAAAAACCAACTGGCCCAAATCCAGTTGGCAAATCACTCCCCATCATGTTTGCTATAGTTAGAACAGCTGGCGCAAGTCCTGCCGAACTAACAAATGAATAATCATATGTTTGGTTCTTCATGAAGTTCATTGCATCTGGCGCAAGTCCGGATGCATCCTGTCTATCATTACCAGCACTGATTTCAGCAGCTGGCGCAAGTCCTGATGCTAGATTAATCAAGCTAGACAGAGAGCATCATGTAGTTGGCGTATAAGGCATGCAATAATTACTGCGGCCTGTAACAACTGGCCAAGTCTTGTTGTAACTGACCTTGTATTTATTGACTAATAATATGTTCTTGCAGTAGTTTAATTGAATAATTATATTGCTTTTACCGTACACTCCTACACTTGGATACTCTTCCGAATTATTTTAATTTACAAATTATTTATTATATATATATATATCTAAGTAAGAATTATGAAAGATTTAATTCTTGTGGCCATTTTTTTTTTTTTTTTTTTTTTTTTTTTGTTATTATTATTTAATTTCAAAGCAGCTGGATCACTAAGCTTTACAAAACAAACAACAAGAAGAAAACTTAGAAAGAAAAAGGTGACCCAAAACATAATTTCGTAGGATCCACTTGAAACCTAAGGTCACTTTGGCAAAGCCAGAGAATGGCCTACAGGAAAACCAGCCCCTGGGATTATTCCAGAGTCATCACAAATTGGCATAATTGCATTAATTATATAAAATGAAATCAAGAGATTATCAACTATATCTCTTCTCATTAATTTAAATTATTACTAATAAGAACGTTAAATCTTAACTTCCTAACATGAATTATTTTTAAATATCTTTATGAGCACTAATATTGTATATTTTAATTTGAGATTAAGAGTGGCTGGTATGTATGCTTCATTGACCAAAAGTAACAAAAAAAGAAAACTCCATTCAAAGAGGAAATGTGCCAAAAACATAGTTTTGACAAAGACCTATCTGAAACCGAAAGCTGTACTGGCGAGGCCAGAAAATAGCCCACAGGAAACAAATCCTGACAGGAATCAGTGGGTCCACCACAAATTGGCATCAGCCAATGTGATCATCGCCTCCAGAGTTTATCAAATCTTGCCAAATCAAATCCTAGAAACAACAATTGCTCCTCTTATTTATTTATATTATTTGTAAATTTATGCCCTACAAATCACACGATAAAATGTACCCAAAAAAATTTAAGTAACAAAGATGAAACTCCAATAAATGAGGAAAAAGGCCAAAAACATATGTTCCTGACAACAAGACCTATCTGAAACCCCATAAGGCCGCAGTGGCAATGCCAAAGAATGGCCCACAGGAAAACAGTTCCTGAAAGGAATCAGTGAGTCAACCACAAATTGGCATAAATGCATAAAAACAGCCAAAGTGGTTATCGCCTCCAGAGTTAATCAATCTTTGTTAAACAAATTCTCTGAGACAATTATCATTGATTTATAAAATTAATATTGTCTATTGCATTAATCTCACAGTGGTGGGCGACTCTAACATGCGTGAATGCCACAAGCTTTTAAACAATGAGGAGCTTACCAGTGTTGTGTGGCTAAGTGGAGGGGCGCAATTTGAGACCATGGCAAGAAAGATAAACAACATGACATCCAGTAGTACTGATGCTGTGATGTTACACCTTGGCACAAATGATGTATTGAATGCACCCACCGATGGGCAAGCTCTATTACGCGTCAGCAAGGCCTTGGATATTGTTGAACAGTCAGTGAACCACCCAGTTTTTCTGTGTGGACTACCCCCATTGAAAGACAGGAAACTAAACAAAGTGAGAGGCATGGTAAATGACTATTTTCACCATCATTGTGAGAAGAGCAGCAAAATGTGTTTTGTTAATCCTGCAAACACCGTCAAACATCTATCTGAGGATGGTATTCACCTCACACCTGGTGCAGAACAGTTATTGTGTGACACTGTGACAGCAGCTGCTGTAAATTTTCATGTAAATGGCTTAAAGCACAAAAAGTAGATCCACATAAACAATATCAAATAACCGCAAATTCGAAAACTAAAGAAAACCCAGTCAAGAAAGTACAACAAAGTATTAAAATTGTGTGTAGCAATACAAACTTATGTGCTATTAGAAGTGTAGCCTGGAATATAGGTGGACTGGGGGACAAACTAGAAGCTTTAGATTTACAACACTATTTGATAAATTTTGATGTCATAATACTTTCAGAGACATGGTTAACAGAAAAAGATATATTAATAAATGATTTATATTTTGGTAGTTACAATGTAATTAATGTAACAAGAAGTGTGCTTCATGTTAATGCAAGAAGAGGCTCAGGAGGACAGTTAATATTGTTCAACTCTAATGTTAATGTTACAATAATAGAATCAATATGTGAACATTTTCTTGTACTGAAAGTCTCTAGAAAGGAAACTCCCTCAGAGACAGTAACTCTTATTTCTTCTTACATACCCCCAAAAGACACAACATTTGTTTGTCATTCCTGTTCAAATGACTACTATGATCAGCTATTGGTTCTGACAGCCAAATACAGAAACCAAAACCTGCTCATTGTAGGAGATCTGAATGCACGCACTGGGGCCCTATCTGATCATCATGTTAAATGCGAAGGTACTGATTGTGAAGTTGAATTACTTATTCCAAAAGATGAATGTGATGATGTTTTCCTACAACCGAGAGTTAATTCAGATAAGAAAGTAAATGAATATGGTAAACACCTGATTGATTTGTGTGTAAGTTCTGGAATGTCAATTGTAAATGGGCGAAGTGTTGATGACAATAATGGTATGTTTACCAGAGTGCATACAACTGGTAAAAGTGTTGTAGATTATGTTATTTCTCCTTCTGATAATTTCAATCTTGTTGAAAAAATGAAAGTAGGTAAACAATGGCTATATTCGGACCACAGACCATTAGAATTTGACATCAACTGTAATACCATTAATAACCAAAATTCTAATAACCCTGTGATATCTTCAGCTCCTAGACCAATTATGAAAAGGACATACTTTAAATGGTCAGAGCCTGACAAAGATAAATATATTAAATGTCTGTCTGATCATATAGGCTCAGGTTTCTTGGGAAATATATATAAGAAATTATCTGAGTGTGAATCTGTTAATTCTGTGGCAGAATCACTCCAGGCTTTTATAAGACAAGCTTTATCTAGGTCAATGAAATTAAAAACATGTAATTCAAAACCTTCATTCCCAAGAAATAACTGGTTTGACGGTGAATGTAAAGAGATTAAAAGGGAGTTACATGCTATGGACCCACTTGTAGATGGATCAAATGATTATTTTCATAAATATTCAGAATATGAGAAAGTAACACAAAAAAAGAAAAGAGATCATCAGGTTGAGATGCTCTCTGAAATTCAGAATTCTAATGACTCCACCAAAATGTGGAAAATTATTCAAAGTAATACAAATAGCCAATCTCATAATTGTCCCATTGATTCAAACTTATTGTTTGACAAGTTTCAAAATAACCGTAGTAACTTCAAATGTGATTATTTTAATGATTGTAATGAAGAGAAAATTGACAAATTCATAAAAGGACACTTTATCTCTGATAATTGTAATGTACAAAATAGTATAATCTCTGATATTATGAACAAACACTTTACCGAAAGTGAAATCATACATGCAGTCAAACAAATGAAATGTAAAAAGGCATGTGGTTCAGATGGTATACCATCTGAAGCCTTGCATTCATCATTAGAAGTTATTTTGCCTGTTATTACGTTGACATTGAACTATATGCTTGACATGGGTAATTTTCCGGACTGTTGGATAGAAGGTCTTATATTTCCTATTCACAAAGGTGGAGATAAAAAAGACCCTAATAATTATAGACGTATAACCGTACTACCATCTATGGGCAAATTATTTGAAACTCTGGTTAATAATAGACTTGTATTCATCAAAGATGTATTCAACATGGAGGACAAATTTAATGGTGGTTTCAAGAAAAACAGTTCCACCTCAGATAACATGTTTTTATTAGTAGGAGCAATTCAGAGAGCAGAGTTTCTTAATCAGCCATTGTATGTTGCTTTCGTAGATTTTAAGAGGGCCTTTGATACTGTGAATCGAAACATGTTATTCTATAAATTAGTAAAAAAGCAAATTGATGGAAATCTTATTAGGCTATTGTATGACATGTATAACAAAACAAAGTCTAAAATATGTACTGGCGGTTTACTATCTGAGTTGTTACATGACACTCTCGGAGTTAATCAGGGTGGACCAAATAGTCCAGACATGTTTAAAGGTTTTCTCGATGACATTGGTGATTACTTAAACAAGAAATGTGGGATTGTAATAAGTAATGAACTACTTTTATTACACCTCTTGTGGGCAGATGACCTCATTCTAATGTCAAACACACCTGAGGGTCTTCAGACACAATTGGATCAACTGTTACAGTATTGTTCTGACTGGCAAATGATTGTTAATATTCTAAAGACTAAAGTGATGATTTTTGGATCTAAGAAAGCCTCAAATCAACCACATATTTTTCATTTTAACCATCAGGTAATTGAAGTAACCAAGCAATACAAATATTTAGGTGCTATTTTTAGCAGTGAATCTTGTCTTTTTAACAAACACTTGGATGGGTCTCTCTCTACTGCTCTTAAAGCTTCTTTCAAAGTACTAAAATTTTGCAAATGTTTAGGTCAAGTACCACCCATAGTAGCAATGAAATTGTTTAATTCTCTAGTATTACCCATTATCTTATATGGATGTGAGATATGGTTTCCACTGATAAATCAAACTCTTAGAACCAAACTAAATGTCTTTCAAATGAAGAATATGAAATCCATTCTTAAAGTTAAACAGTCAACAGCAAACTTGTGTGTTTATGGTGATTTAGGAGAATATCCAATAGATCAAAAAATAATATGTAAAACAATTAAATATTGGATAAGAATTGTAAATCTACCGAAAGATAATATTGTTAAGCAAATGTATACAGTCCTAGAGGGCCTGCATCACATTGGTCATAAAACATGGGTATCTCAAGTAAAAGATATTATGGAAAAGGCTGAACTTGCAGAACTGTGGACAGATGTTCCTCCAAAAAAAACTCTTTCTAAATATATACGTCATCATCTTGAATCTATATTCAGACAGCATTGGCTAGATGAGATCAATAATTCTGTTTAGAATTCTAAGCTTAGACTTTATAAAGAAATTAAATACACATTCATGCCAGAACCCTATCTTTTCTTTAACATTCCAAAATTTCGCTATGCAATTTCAAGGCTACGCCTTAGTTCCCATCACTTAGAAATTGAAACCGGTAGATATACCCGGCCTTTAACACCAGCCAATCAGCGATTTTGTGCTGCGTGTCCTGGAAAAGTGGGTGATGAATATCATTTTCTTACAGAATGTGTGTCTCATTCAGAAAACCGTAACATTTTATTTGATGAAATTACGAGAGATATACCAAATTTCCTGACTCAGGCAAATAAGGAAAAATTTATCTCAATCCTCACCTCGCAAAATATGAATGTATTGCTTTCATTAGCAAAATTTATTGTTAAGGCATGGGGCTAAATATTAATTGTGTGAAGTTAGATATGAAACAGATGTAAATGCTGTAATATATATTGTTCTTTAACATATTCCATTTAGTACAAGTTTGCATTCCTGACATAAGTACAAGCCTGAATCAAATTTAAAATATATATCTGTTTAAACTAGACTTCTCCGAATTTTTTTTTTGTGATGTTAAAGAATTTCGATCAATATTCCTGTGGGGAATACTGATCACTTCAAAATGTGCTTATAAGTGCTCCTACTGAAATGAAAGGAGATGTATTTTCATTATAGGCCTAGGTCTACATAAAATCTATACATATTTTTTGTCTAATGTGTAAAAGGTATATTTTCATAACCATATACTTCTATGCATTTTTTATTATGAATATTATTTGATACCATAGACTACTTTTTATTTTTATAACACTGACATTTGTATCATACTGATTCTCTTTGTCAATAAAAGTATTATTATTAAAACGAGCACCATCTCAAATGTTTACTCAGCGAATCACAACAAGAATCAATCTTCTTATTAAGATAATTTCTAAAGTTGACCCTGCAAATCACACAATAAAATGTACCCAAAAAATTTAAGTAACAAAGATGAAACTCCCAACGAGGAAAAAGGCCAAAAACATATGTTCCTGACAACAAGACCTATCTGAAACCCTATAAGGCCGCAGTGGCAATGCCAAAGAATGGCCCACAGGAAAAACAGTTCCTGAAAAGAATCAGTGAGTCAACCACAAACTAGCATAAAAGCATAAAAGCAGCTAAAGTGGTTATCGCCTCAAGAGTTAATCAACCTTTGTTAAACAAATTCTCTGACACAATTATCGTTGATTTATAAAATTAATATTGTCTAAAGTGAACGCCATCTCAAATTTTTACTCAGCGAATCACAACAAGTTAACATAGTACTTTTTCACCTGAATGAAACCAAATTTTTTTATAACAAAGATGAAACTATTTTCCATCCCCCTTGACATATTAAAAGTTATGGAAGCATCATCCAAACCCAAATTTGGATGCAAAAATGCAAATGATTTTTTCATTATGTCATTCCGCAAATGTTTGATAAATGAGAAACCGATCAGTGTTACTCTGCATTATGAGAATTTTTGTTTTATGCTCAATTTGTTAAATTTGATAATTTAATAACAACGGAAATTCATGATTGAAACAAAGAATGAGTGAACGATAATGTAAGGTTTTGAGACTGACTAGACCACATGGAAAGCCAACAATGTCAATGAGACAAAGATAAGGGTCATAATCCAAATAAGTGGTCAGACAGATTCAATAACAACCACGCAAAGCTGTTATCAAATATATACACAAACTATTAAAAATATTTGTAACAAAAATTTTATTTATAGATCTTTATAGTCATAAAAAAATAAAGTATAGACAGCTACAAATTTTTAATGTGCAATTGGTTATCGCCTCAAAAAGTTCATCAAATCTTGCTATTTTAAATCAAATTTAAAACTGGTGAACTATCACCACTCTCATTGATTTAAATTAAATCAAAATTATATGGTCATTGTGCTTTTAACTTAATTTAAAGTTAACACTAGCGCTTGAATTTCTAAGATTGTAAATTTTTTGATCTACATTTTATTAAAATCATGAAAGAACTGTCCAAACCAAATTTAATCCAGATGAATTTTGTATTATGAATTTGTCACTCCAAAAATATGTCACTAGTGACTGGAAGTGCTGCCGACTATTACACTAATAATGACGATTCAACCAGTCTAATGGTAGACTAGTCTACATCATATATTTTAATTTTTATTCCATAGTCTATACTAAACTATAGTATAGTCTGAGTCTACTAACAGTTAGAGTAACAATTAGAGCTGAGTCTAGACTATATCTAGACTCCAGTAACTTTGACATTTGATTAACAGCGCGTACGGATAATACTATTAATAATAGTTAATAAAAACACGAATTCAGCGTGAGCGATAATATAAGAATTTGAAGTGGACTTAACCACGTGACTGCGACCGGATTGATGTCGGCGATGTCAATCGAAGTCATAATCTAAAAAACCACTGACACATGGTTGAACATATTCAAAAACAATGCAAAACTATATCTATCATATAAAAGAACTATTGAAACGTATTTAAAATACAAGATTTTCTTGATAGACATAGAATCTGCTATATAAATTTATATTTCTTTCAGATTAATTTTTGGTTTGGATCACCCTCAAGATTTCATTGCTAAAAGAGACCGTTACAAACAAATCGAGATCCGAACAAACCACGAATTACATAGCTTGGGATTCGCCTAAGATTAATAATCTATTTTGTGTCCGATAAAAAGAGCTTTCATTCTACGAAAACTCTGTATTTATTTCGATAGAAATAACCTAAAATGTATTTATACCGTATCCCCGCGCATTAACGTGCATGCAATTATATTTGAAGATGCACTTTTTTTCGAAAACAGGTGCATGCACTTATATTCGAACATGAAATTAAATTGATAATGAGGAAATGATAAATATTTCGACATAAAAAAATCAAGCGGTAATCTTATCTGGTTTGTAACGTCAAAAATTATTATAGTACGTATAACTTTATTAATGCACCATCTATAGCATCGAGATGTGCATTATATAATCTTATTTCAAGAAAACAACTTTCGAAAATATTTATTGTTTAAATATAAGTCGAGTTGCCATAGGCAAAAAAAATCTTCACTGTCTCAACAGCCAGCCATCATTCAACATACTGCATGTAAACTTGCATCGTCACAGCTATCGTCAACACTCGCGTTCATACAGGTCTCTGTCTATAGACGTGATCATTGTTATAAAAACATTCTCATTGACTTGACGCGTCCCCACTCTCCCACCCTTTGCGAACTGCTGTCGCCCATTTGTGGATCATTTTTTTCGCAGATTAATAATCCACACGAATCTGTTTAGATGCAAAGTTTATTTCAAGAACTCGGCGGGTGTTACGGGAGTGATTATTATAATGTTGCTTAAAATACTAATTTCTTCTTGTCGTTTAAGGTGTCAGATTTGGCGACACAAATTCCTATTCAGAGGGGTGCACTTAGTTTTCGAAAACAAGTGCATGCACTTGTATTCGAAAATAAACCAATTTTAAAACATCCCGAAAACGCGCGATTTTCACTTATAAGTGCATGCACGTTTATACGCGGGGATACGGTAACAATCATTTATATTGTCTTAAAGCCTTATAAATGCACTAAAACTGGGTGAATGTAGCGGAATTAGTTCACCATGCGATACACTATCAAGAATTATGAAGTAGTGAATCGGCATGTGCACAATATGTATGTAATAGTGGTTAAGTTATGGGCCAATATAAGGTTACATTGGCCAACACCAAACCACCTTAATAGCAAACACGAGACGTTGAACTTAATCGGTATAATGTTGGGCCAGTACCGCAGACGATGGGCCAACATTAGTCTGCCATTGGATCAATGCCTCGTGTTAGCTGAGATAAAAAGCTCACATAACCAGCGGTATATGTCCTGAGACTGGGTCAAAAAACCTGCTGGAAATCGGTTACAGTGAAGTCTGATGTTTTTAAATATTATTTCATTTTACCGCATAGCGCGATTTAAATCACTGTATGTGATCATTTACGATAAAATAAAGTCTGATATTATCTAGTGGCATTTTGACTAAATTTTAAAATGCCCATGAGATACCAAATAAAAAAATGTGAATGTTTTTCTAGAAAATCACGAAAATCATAAGAGCGAAAAAGATGCTTTACATCACTCAATTTGGTGCTAATTCCTGACTACAATTTCTCACAGACTGGGGAGAGCGTCTTAATGGCAGGTCAAAGGCTCAGATGCTGGCCCACACTAAAATAACCATACTAAAATAGAGTCCTATTTTTCAAGTGAGTGACATTCTCCATACCGATACCGAAATTAAACATGAAATTATATGCAGATATCACCCATATCACACAAAGTAATAACTACTAGATATGTCTAAATGACATGGGACAATACACTTTGTACTGTGAAATGTATCTATCATCACTTAAAAAATAAGAATAACTTTAAAAGTCTTCCACTCTTTTTTCAATGATGATCGTCATCTGCCACTTGGTATTTTTAATGTCCTGATTATACAGTGTGTCTTACTCCCCTGTGATAAGGTTTGTTTTTGTGGGGTAGCAATATTTACAAATCATCAAACTTATATTCGTAATAACTCAGTCATTCACCCTGGTGGTTTCGAAATTGAATTAGCAGGTTGTTTGTTTTGATGGGTATCTTTATGCTTAGAATGGGGATAATTCAACATGAGATCATATGGGCTTAGTTTATTCAGGTCTTTAAATATGCATCACATATAATCTATCAAATACAAATCTAATTATGACATTATTATACAATTTCGAATGTGAATTATCACAAACCTGAATCTATGAAGACACAAGTTGATGGCAGATTTGTTTAAAGTAGGCCCTATTATAGTATCACTGGGAATAGGGGTGCACTTTGTTTTTGTGCATGCACGTTTATGCGCGGGGATACGGTATACCATTTTCACTAACGAACAACACATATATACACGGTGCTGCGGTGGAAAGAAAATCAGTTGACTTAGCATCTCTGAAATCATCCATAAGACCCCTGATAACAAAGGTGACAGGAATGTCCCTAAGCTTAAAAACACTGGCCGAACATAAAACAGTCCAGCCGGTGCCCAGTCGATGCTCACCGGAAGTCTGGACATTGTGCGATTCACTGAAATGTTCCAGCATCCTTGCAGTGCTCGGCCGATCTTCGGCTGGCCATCATCCGATTATTAATCCGATGCTCCACCCAAAAGTTATCCAGATTCCCGGCCGATTATCAGCAGATGGCCGACCGGCGTGTTTTTTCTTCAATCTTCAGTCCCACCCATCGGCGATATCAGTCTCATTTGTCAGTTATAGGGTCATTTCAGAGTCTTTTAGGATCATTCTAGGGTCATTACATTCGATTTGAATAATACACTTTATAAACGGCTGAAATCCATGTAGTTATTCAAATTTATGCTTGAATCTATGACGTATTCATCTGAAAACCGTTTATCTCCAATAATTTGTAGCGCTATGAAAATGTATTTTCAAATATTTATTCTCCAAGCACTTAGGACATATGCGTCATGGGACATTATGTTGAATTGTATGTAAAATGAATACAACCACCCATCAAATTGAAGTCGTTTACGGTTTCACTTTATATATACAGTATTTAGTACTCTATAGTATTTTATAAAATTTGATTATTTTCATTTACTCTGAGGTGGGAAGTGCAGTAGCAATTCGAAACTAGCAGCAAATAAGGATTTGATGTCATTCACTGGTAAAAGTGTTGTTTTAGTTTAGGGTATTAATATTAGGGTAATTACAATTTTACAGTCCGTAAGTAATAATATTCAATATTCAGTATTCAAAAAGTAAAGACAGCTAAGTCGAGCCGACTATGTTTTATGTGTATAAAAAAATACTGTTGATGGTCGTGATCATTCCTGTTTGACAATGTTTACGGCAATGCTGCGGCAGACCACATCGTCACATGAGCATGCAGATGTCTGATTTATCATCTCGACTGGCCTCCCAATGCAATGTTCACTACCGCATGAAACATAATACCATGTCAATGCATTTCTTGTTGTGTACAATTTTTCAATGTACTTTTTAAATTGTATTTTTTCCAATTGTTCCACATATCCTAATTGTGGTTGAGATATTGCTTGAGGCGTATAGAAAGTCTGTTTCTTTTCACTTTGCAATCATTGCTTTACTTCTGTCATATCAAGAAAATGAGTATGTATATGACTATTGCTACAACAATACAATTGCATGACGCATGGAGATGTCATTATGTCATATAGTACAAGCTGTACTCATTTTTCAGCCATTGTTCGTAGGTGATATGGTATGTTTTTTGTTTCAATGATTAACCAAATATTTGATTGTACATGAGCGACAATATAATATAAATAGGACCTTTATTTCTAGAGCCTGGAACTGCAACAACATAGTGAAACATCACAATTAAGCTGAACATCAAATGGGTTTCCCCGTTGGACAATGTGTTACTCTAAAATTCGATATCCTTTTATTTTTTTGACGATTTGCGAGCTACATTCGTTTAAATGACTTAAAAAAATACGATGCGTTCACAGAGACGCATAATCGTCACCATATAAATTATTCGAGATTCTCTAATATGGGAAATTATTTATAGCAATAATCATGTTCATAATGAGATGCATACGTTTCCAGAGGTCGAATGGGATTCGAACTGGTGATGCCATGGATAACAAACGTTTTGATTATATGAGAAATACATAAAATTTGATAATTTTCATGGATTTTTTTATATAATTTTTTTAAATGCAGATTTTCCTCTATTTGCTGTTAACGAGTTAAAAAATATAATATTTATTAATAAATTGACCAACCCTCGTAATGATGTCGATCTATGAATTGCACTGAGGAGCATGTATGTTTATCACGAATAAGGAGCAGAGAAAACAAAACAATTATGGCACTGGCCCATGGAATGCCCATGCAAGATTCTTTGTTTTATCGGCTGCACAATGAGCGGAGTATGGGCGGTTATTAGATCTAATGACATGACTTAGAGCGGACTCAAGCTGTTACCAATACTTACACCAGCCCCATACTAGACAACAGTCCAATGTCGGCTCAACTGACGTTTTATTTGATGTCGTGAGGGCACGTAGCTTTATCGGAGTCCACGCGGTACGGCCGGCTATAACAAGCAGAAATTACCTCTCAGCACGATATTGCCTTTCTCACACGCTCACTCACCAGTTGCTCACTAACGTGGTGTGATCGTCGCTGCAATCCTTCGTGTTTTACATCCACGACAGGTTTTCTCTGCACCTGTGGTTAACAGGACGACAGATGAGCTGAGTGAAAAGAACGCTGTCAAAGAAATCACGTACCACCATCGCATCTTTCTAATGGGACCCGAGGATATCGCCAGCCTATTTCATAACGATGTAATAGTTGTAAAAGGTCTTGCTTAATCTTTCATAACGTGGATATCATTTTGTGCAACATTTTAGAGCTACAAAGAACACAGCTACGTGATACTTGACTCTTCATCTTTACAACAAGGACAAGCAAATCTAAATCTATATAAGTAAAAACAGTCGATGACGTCAGCTCATACACACCTTTATGGACACAAACTTGCTTATCAGGTTCTAATTTCAAATAATAGTGTTGGTATGTTTACTTTTGTCATCATAACAATATATGTATTTGTGTGCACGAAAAAATGCAATTGTGATCTGCTGTATTTGAATTCAAACGCAAACAATCTGTTTGTTTAATACTCACCCTCTCTGCAATAGAATGATGCAAGATCTATTAATCAAGGAAATGAATAGGTGTTAATTTGTAATAAATAATCAATGTCTGTATTTTGTATTCCATACAAGCCCTTACACATGTTACAGTTTTAGTCACAAGTTTTAATTGAAAGAAACCGATCAATCAGTATATTCAAATAAATACGAGATTGCTTTCTATAGCTGGTTTAATATCTTACATATTGGCTCAACAGTAAACCAAAGGTCAGACCAACATCAAGTAGTTATTGGGCTATTTGGTTGAACAGCACAGTCAGATGGATATAATGACTGGTAGATCCCACGAGAACATAGCCACGACAGACAGTGAGAGTCAACACGAGGACCCACCGCTCCGCAGCCTGGCCATGGATTCAGGCTTATGGCTGAGCGATCTCCAGGGGGATCGCTACTGCACGGATGACATATACAAGGTCAAAGATCACGTTAAGGTCAGTGCAATGCAGGACAATAAGTTAAAACACTGACCGATATCTACACTGACAAGATATCTAATTGTAATTGTCACCAGCTTTTAAAGTGTGAATCGCTGACGTGACACGGCGATTTGTATTTATTGACGAAGTAAAATCAAATGAAATGAATCGGGCTTTAGGCCACCTCTGTGCACATATAGGCTAAACTGGGCCAGGAGAACCTCTTGAGGATGGTGAGATGAAAGAGATGACACTGTCCTCCAGACACAGGATTCGAAATTCGAGCCCTGGCGGTCTGAGGCCGAGCACGCTACCTTTCGGTCACGGAGGCTCCCCACAATACTGAGTTTCACACGTGGATGGAGAAGAAACATTTTTGTTTCTTTCAAACCGCCGAGACCGGGAACCAAACCCCGAACTCTAGTGTGAAAGGCAGCGGTGCTAACCACCACCCTAGGGCCCCCGCCCTATTGACGAAGTGGCTACTAGACCATGTTTAGTTGACTAGTGCCAGCTTTATAAGCTCCTAAATCGGGATATATTTAGTGAGTGAGTGAGTGAGTGAGTGAGTGAGTGAGTGAGTGAGTGAGTGAGTGAGTGAGTGAGTGAGTGAGTGAGTGAGTGAGTGAGTGAGTGAGTGAGTGAGTGAGTGAGTGAGTGAGTGAGTGAGTGAGTGAGTGAGTGAGTGAGTGAGTGAGTGAGTGAGTGAGTGAGTGAGTGAGTGAGTGAGTGAGTGAGTGAGTGAGTGAGTGAGTGAGTGAGTGAGTGAGTGAGTGAGTGAGTGAGTGAGTGAGTGAGTGAGTGAGTGAGTGAGTGAGTGAGTGAGTGAGTGAGTGAATATGAAAGTATTTTTTATCTGAGTGGGTGGTTCGGTGAGTGAATATGGGAGCATTACTATCTGGCTGGGTGGTTGAGTGGGTGAGTGAGTGAATAATTTATGGGAGTATTGTTATCTGGGTGGGTGGTTGGGCCAGCGCCGAAGACGGTGTGCCAACATTGAAACAGCTTTGGGTGAATGCCCCGTGTTTACTGGGTGGTTGAGTGAGTGAGTGAATATGGGAGTTTTTTTTTATCTGGGTGGGTGGTTGAGTGCGCGAGTGAATATGGGAGTATTGTTAAGAACGTATTATTTAATCATTTGCGTTATTAGTGCATACATATAAACGTGGCTAATATCAGTGCGATTACGTAAACGTGAGTTTATTTCAGACTTCAGAGTGCAATCAATTTAATATTTATTTATTATATCAACCTGATCTTAGTAAACATAAAATTCAGCATTACAAAAATTGGTGTGATTGGTAAAATGCAATATCCACAATTTTATGTTGAACACAATTAAAAATGTAATTAAAAAATATCATCATAAAATGGGATCATTTCTCCACTTCATAATTTAATTATTTACGTGTGATTTCATGGTTTTGCTGTTTATTGAAGCACACAAAGTATTGTATATCTACAAATATGTCATGTCATTAGTGGAGTGGGGTTCATAAGCAACATGTCACAGTCCTGAATTTCACAGGATGTCTGGCACGCGGTATGTGTTGAGTAGACCTAATTATTATAATTATTGGGCTACATCATTTGACCAGCTGGTACTCAGTATGTTACGGGTAGAGTCTATGATAGCATATAAATTTGTTTTCCATTATGTAAATGTTCTACGAAAATGTGAATCCTAGCCACAGCATTTAAAATCAATGTACTGTACGAGATAAAATGAATTTGTTATATTTAGCAGTAGACTGATATTAAAGCTACTTGGCATAATTATATTATTTTCATTCAATATGTTTACCAAGCAGTACATTGGTTCTTGAAGTTTGTATTTTTTTCAACAAAAAATAACTAAATACAGTTCATGATTTTGTGGATAGATAGTTGAATATAATATATATATATTTTAAACACAATTTATATAGTTTTAATGTTATTAGAGCATACAACTCAATCTGTGAAAACCTAGCAGTGCATATTTATGTATACATAATAGCAGAAATGCATAAGAATGTCTATTATGTATATCTGATAATAAGAATGTTTTAATTACCTTTTGTTGGCCAGGTTGGATACGATGACATATTTTGGGAGCCATCTGCTTTGAGAACAGGTGATATTGGTCAGACACTGTCACCCCATGTCAGGAAAGCTTTCACTCTGGTTTTCATATACACCCAGGTGAGTTCAAGAGTATCACCCAGTGCTAGTTCAATGTTGGCCCAAAGTCATAGACGGTGGGCCAACATTGAACCAGCACTGTGCTGATATCATTAACTTGGCTTCACCCCTATAACCGCCGGCCAGGATTATATCGTTGTTGTTTTTTTAATAGCAAATTAAATATCAACATTCAAAGATGTTAAAGATAAAAAAACGTGATATCAATCAGCAAGATTTCAAAATCGTTGACCTCTATTTTGTCAAATCTGAATAATTTTCACTCACTTGAAATTGTGGATCGCGTCAGCGAGACACAACTTCAAGTGAGTGAAACTTCCAATCAAATAACTGGGCTATGAAAGGGTTAAAATGGTTGTATCTACCACTTTGAAAAGTGACAGATACGGCATGGCAGACAAATGTTACGTAGCAGAACATTTTACACACTAGTCCACTTTTCTGGTGCAAAACATGTTATAAGGAGTTTATAAAATACTTATATATCAGTTACGATATCAAACATTATAGTAGCAAATAAGCTAGTAATAAACGTTTTGTACTTATACACCACCACCACCTCTACCCATTTCAGGGGAAATGTGAACACAAATTCTAGGCAAAAGACACGTCATGTAAAAAGCATTTTTACCAAATAATTTGTATGGATGTTTTAACTTGTTTTCTATCTTTGTTTTATCAGGCGGCTATCTATTATTTCATGACAATCGTCACTGGCATGTTTCTGGGAGTGTTCTGGGGAGTACTTTTTGGCGGACTAAACTACGTGGTGGTCTGGGTTGTACAGCCAGTTATGAAATTATTATTTGTTTCACTCAGACTGGTCGCCATGCCAACACGAGCTGTGGTACGGGCCTTCTTAGATCCGTTCTTCCAGGTGAGTAAAACACATAACCCTAGCAACCAGTATCGTTTGAATGTGTCACTCATTTGAGTGACACATATTAATGTGTTAGAAATTAATCATGTAGCCTACGTTTAGCGCAAAATATATTTAAGTCATTGATAGTCAATTGACATAGAATTACCATATATTAATGGACTATATATCTAGCCGATTATCCTCGAGGCTGTATGTCTAGCCGATAAGAATTACACCTGACAACATTTCCAATTGTATTTACAATGCTATACTGCTATCGAGTATAGACTGATATTATGTCTCAGTGCCTGGCGTTCGACTTTTGAAAACACCTGAATCTTTTATAAAAACTGCATAAAACAAGCTGTCAGCAGCGTAACCCAAAACTTTAATTTGGATGAAACTAGTATTAGAGCAATGGGATGGCAAAAAATTATACCATGCAAATTTATATAATGTATATTATATGCTGGTGCACTTTTGTCTTTTTAAATTAATATTAAAGCAGCCCCTTGGGATGACATCAATTTTCGTTTTTTGTCTTGTAATGAAGTAGTGTATCCCCCGATCATGATTTTTTTTTCAGATTTTTTAAAGATTTTTCAAAATATTTTTTATCAACATTTCTATGAGTCCGCTTCAAACCCAAACAAACGTTTTGTATACATAAACACTTGTTAAAGGACGGTTGAATGTTCCTACAGCATTGGGCCTTATGTTGATGCCGTCGGCCCAGCGTTGGGCAGACAATCATGCTGCAGTTGTATCCCCCCCCCCATGACCTGACTACAAGACACCAATTAGCGGAAATTGCTTTGATGTTACCGTCCAAAACGTGGGAAGATGTGGTGTAAAGTGCTATATATTGCTGACTTGTTTTGTTTACATGGCAATATACGACCTGGAAATATAACTATTTCACTCTTTAGCAGTGCTTTAAATTTGTTTTTTGACTTTTTTGTATTTGTAGTTCAGATCAATAGGCTATATAGCTTCATATAAATTAAATTTTCAAAATTGACCAAATTGAAAATGTCTCATCCCACGGGATCCCTTTAACTATATGTTTATTTGATTGGGACGTACATTTCTATGTATATTTTAAAAAAAAAATCAATTATCTCCTTATGGTGTCTATGTGTAAAATGTTACCACGGGCCCATCCAGTAAAGGAGCTTAAAGTAGGTGGGTCTTCATGGTGCAAAATGTAAATGACACGCATGCGATGCATGGTCAACGACCACAGGAGTGGGGTCCGCCCCAATGTTCAGTGCAGCATAATGACCTACCTCCTTTAACATGAAAAAAATGCCGAATAGTTCGCTTTTGTTGCAAAAGTCTTATACAATTTGTGATGCGATATCTAAATATTTTTCATTTGTGATTGTTTTTAATTTCGACATGACCAACTGAAAACATGGGGTATCACATCCTAAGTTTTATTGAAGGATTTTGACAATAATATTGGTATTCTACCTTGTATTGTTATTTCAGATTGAAAATGACGTAGTAATCGTGATCCTTGACCTTGACCTCAAATATATATAACGCCTCTTTCTTTCTTGTTGACTCACACATGCACACACGTAAAAATTGAACGTAGATCCACTGGACAATAATCTGATAAACTGACCGATACCATAAATGCGCAAGACAGTCAGTCAGATACTGCAATCTCCCGCCACGCGATCCGGATCGTAATCAGGATCCTGGTTCCGGATCATCTCCAATTTAATGGATTATTCCTGTGAGACACACATCTGGTTACCCAAATCCGTCCATTACTTTGTAAGTAATCCTGTGGAGAGACAAACAAACAAACAAACAAACAAACAAACAAACAAACGAACGAACGAACAAACGAACGAATAAACAAACAAACAAACAAACAAACAAACAATGAAACAAACAAACAATGAAACAAACAAACAAACAAGCAAACAAACAAGCAAACCAACACGATCAAAATATAACCTCATTTGACGGAGGTAATTACAATTTTTGCACGGTAGATAGGCCAACCTCGCGAGTAGTCACCCAGCAAACACAAAACATTTGTATAACACTTGTGCAATGTTGGGCCAACGTCAAAGACGTTGGACCGACGTTGTAAAACGCTTAGAGTTTCAGCCACAGTCGGGCCTACCCATCTGTAACAGTCCAGTCTCAATTCACGCAGAGCGCAGCTCAAGGTTGCGTGCCGCAAATCACATGACAGAGTGAAGATGGGCCTACCTCAGGGTTGTATCTGCCACTGAAGTGATTGTCACTTTGGCTTCTATTAATGGACGAATTGACTACCCTATTGCAATTAACGTATTTTGTGTCTTTGTATGTTTCAGTCGCTGGGTCAGATTTTCACGTCTGTCAGCGTCAGGTGTCGAGTGAGGGCCATCGGCACGGAGTGTCTGGACATGGCGCGGGACTCCCCTCGTAAACAGCTCCACGTCGGCCTGCACCCCTCTAATTCACGGCTTTTGGTGGAAAAATCCACCTATCCCCAGGAATGGCTGGGCTTTGTTTGATACCTGCAATTAACACTTGATGCGCTGAGTCATTTTTTATATATAACCATGGAACCAAAACATGTTGTTTTTTTCAATTTGAAACCATCATAAGTTTCTTAGTTACCTCTGTCCGATTCATTTGAATACCTATACTATGTATCTACGGCCATTGTAAATAGTGTTACTCTTGGCAGCGCGGGGATAAACTTTAGTCGTCAGAATATGACGTCTACAGACGTCATATTCTGACGACTAAAGTCTATACCTGCACTGTAAGGGTTAAGCTGTCATTTTCCAGTCAAACATTTAATAAATAGCATAGCAATACAGTTCAAGCAGGTGCCATCTGTACTGACACTTTGAATGCCAATTAGGACGATAGACTAATTTTGTTTAGGCCTAATCCTTGTTGTTGGCACAGTAAATGACCTACATGTTGAGAAAATGTCTTCAATAACACAGATTCAAAACTAGTGGTTTGACAAATGTTTTATCAGCGGGACACAACAGGTGAGTGGAAGTGTTACTGCCACTTAACATTTCACGGCAGTATGTGAGAACTTGTAATATGTCGGCAACAAATATGGCTAAACAGTTAATATATTTAGTTCCTATGATGAATTGGCAATATTTGTATAATCAAATATAATTGGTCATTGCTTGAATGTATTAATAACCTACCGTTCAAGAATTGTTTATGAAACAGGTTTTTTCATATTAAATAATAAGGATTCTCAGTGCTAATTTTGCGTTACTACAACATTTACCATAACATAATAAAACATGCCTACATTAAGTGTGCCTGTGGGCCTATGTTAGGTCATTTACATGTGAGCTCATCTAGATGGGAATCACAGGGTATATTATGCTGCCGTGCAAAACTAAAGACAGTAACTGCTTACTTGAATTTTACTGCCATTGGAATTTCACGACAGTATGCGAGTGAACCCCTGAATATGTCGACAACAAATTAGCTTCAACATCATTGTTGCGAGTTGCTAATTGTTTGAAAGACTGAAACAGTAATGAACTGATGAATTTTATCCGATTTTCAAATAATAATCTTATTACCATTTAAAGCGACACAATCAGGCTAAAATCATAAAAAAGAAGTATTATTGGACATATGATGTCTATAGATGTCTATAAACTAGAATTGCGTAAGTTTTTTTTATTTTTGTGTTGCGCATCGACCAGTTAAGCGAGATATAAAGACAAAATTCTCGATTTCTATGGACATGTTTACATCATATGGTCAAATTAAGAAGCCAAAATAAAAATACAGATTTTCTGATGAATTAACCTGATTATGTCGCTTTAAGTGCCATATGCTACCTCAGCGGCAGTAGGTAGGTATTAAATATTTAGATTTGTCCAATTGAAGGACAAGTATTTAAAAATATTGTTCATCATAAATACGTTTCAACATAGGTTTTTGAAAGTACTGATGAGTAGTATAAGGTAACCCAGTATAAGGGGATTCAAGGAGGAGCGAGCAGGAAGCTGGAATGCTCATTAATTATTTATGAGGCTAATTAGAGGGGTCAACCTAATTAATCAGGTCAAATGAGATGTTTATCTTAATGTCAACCTAATCAGTGAGGTCAAATGAGATGTTTATCGTAATGTCAACCTAATTAGTGAGGTCAAACGAGATGTTTATCTTAATGTCAATCTAATTAGTGTGAGGTCAAC
Source organism: Flabesymbios commensalis (assembly GCA_964017125.1). NCBI lineage: Eukaryota > Metazoa > Annelida > Polychaeta > Terebellida > Flabelligeridae > Flabesymbios > Flabesymbios commensalis. The sequence continues at coordinate 34,148,170 of OZ024904.1, read as the reverse complement.
CAAGGGAGGGAAGGGTCAATTACGTAATAATTTATGTTAATTAGAGGGGTCAACCTAATTAGTGAGGTGAGATCATCAAAACAACATGTGGTGCATAGATCATTATCTAACAGGCAATGACGTAATAGATGAAAATGGATAATGTCATAATTAGGAGTGAGTTCAGACAGAGGTCACCAAAGCAACAACATGATGTACAAAAATTATTATCTGTTCACCAATCAACTACCTTAATAATACACTTTTTTTCTAATATGTACAAAAGGACTGAAATTGTGCTGTGAATACCAATTCAAATACATGTAAGTCCTGTGTGGATTATACAAGCAATTGGTTATTTTATATTTATCAGATCACTTGAAGCAGAACACCCAGTGTTTATTGATTTATCTTGATCAAGATACATGTGATGCACAAATTGTAAATTTCAAATAACTGGTCTGTTTACAATATAAACTAATCACAATTTTACTATAGTCTTGTTGAAAAAAATGGTAAATTGCGATATAATATTTTGACTAGTAGGCACTTATGAGCTAGGTAATCACAGCCTAAATAGCACATATTAGTACAATATATAACTTAATTGTCATCAATTAATAGATGTGACAAAATATGGTCACACATGCATCATGTGTGCATGTATACAAAACACAGACATACATGTGAACATGACAAAAACTTTTATCTGATGACATAACGTATAAACAAACTGACCAATACACTCTAATTTAAAATACCAACCCTTCTAAATACATCCCAGAAAACATGTTTTTATTTCAGAATTACTACTAATAATTATTAAATGAGCAAAAATTTATTTTTACAAAGACGACAGCACGCTTGCTACAATAATTTAGCACTAACGAGAATAATGTGCACTTGCATACATACCTGAACCCATATAATCACCTGTACAAACTCATTTTCATAATCAATTATTAGATCTGACAGAGTATGGCAACACATGTATCATGTGTGCATGTATACATACATACTCCAATTGAAAATAGCCTGTGATTTAAAACGAACTTTAATAAGACATGAAGATTTATTGACTTTCAACAACCCACCTTACCAAAATTGATCAAAAATGTTCCGTCAATCTTCTAAAAATGTCCGTTTAGGTAAATATTTCGTCAAAATAGTATATATATATTTGTCTCACACAGAATAACAACTTGACAACCCAGAAAATGTAAAGATTACTTACCATTTATTATAGGATGGCTTGACAATGTTAGTTATTAGAAGATGATGATTATAATTGTATATGTCTTTATTCACCTCCATGTGTTATACATGGTATACAGTAAAGACAATACAAATACAATTCTACATAGTATTATAACCGATAAATAAATAATTAATTGCGTAGCTAATTTTAATCATAAATGTTAATAAATCTTCTTTTTTTAATTTGACATTACATAAATTCGTCAGAACTTCTATTGAAAAACGTACCAAATACACACAATATTAACATTATGTACAGAGGGTGAAACATTGCAGCATGTGTTTATAAAAGTACAAACGAAAAAGTACAGCCGAAATTGGCACAAGGCTGGTACACCGCCTGAAACCACCCAGCCGGCACAATACGTCGGTCCCATGTCGATCCAATGCTGGTCCAGCGTCTACGACGTTGGCCCAAGATCAGATCAACACAGGGCCAACGCACTGGGCCGGCTGGGGTGGGTCCAACTCTAATCCCAAAATGGTTCAAATTCGTATGATTACTGTGACATTTCAAGGTATTGTGAACAGCTCGTGGAAAATCACAGTCGATCTAAATTCGCCTTGAACATGGTGTACATTGTGGCGAGAAAAGTGATAATGTCCTCATATATAACCTGCCACTCTGTAATGTAAGGACAATTCAATCCGCTCAATAACATAATCATTTTCTCATTGTCACAAAGCGAGCCTAACGACTCAGCCAGGGGACCGGGCATAGACTGAGTAGCGCCGGCCCAGCTGACACTTCTAAGAGGTTCAAGACTCGCACAGCTCAACAACGCGTGAGCAACAGTTAATCTGTCATAAGAATCGCACAGAGAGCATATTTGTAAATGTCGGACATTATCACCTGAAAAACTATAAAAGATACATCCGCTACCAATTAAAATCCTAGCAACAGTTTTACATTTACTTAAAAAAGCCTAATTACGTTTTGCAACCTTCCAAATCCATAAACAGTTCACAGATTTCAGACATCTGTTAAACAAATATAAACTTGTGTACATTATGCGGGACATATTTCAACGCGCAATATGCTGTTGACTTACAGAGTTATAAACACTTTTTTTCCAACGTGTAGATGACATGGGAGTTGCACTAAAAAATAATTCATTGTACACGATATCCATTAGATTATATTTCTTACAAGTTTTATATAAAACAGCAATGGGTCCCTCATATGTAGAAATATCTTTATCTATATACATTTGCATAAAAACATGAACAGTTAATTTACGGGCTAGGGAGCGAGGTTCAGCACAAATTAACCTGTGTACATAGCATAACCGTTTTATGTCAATGTGTGACTCAATACTCAGCCATCCAAGTGAAGCAGTGACCGCTAGACATGAGCTGTGATTTGGCAGACTCTGTAGGGCGCGTGCTGCCCATACATGAGCCTGCTCCATCATTAATACACTCTGTTCACTCATTGACCACACCTCACACCCGTATAGTAATTTAGGCACTGCCACAGCCCAGTACAGTTTACTACCACTGATAGGATTAATGCCACCAGTACTGCTACCAATACTTAGAATCATATGTACAAGCTTTTTGTGACAGGTGATCCTTTCATTACAAAAGTCTTTATCTGCTTTTTTTGTGCTGCATAGTGGGATACTTACATGAAGGTGACTGTCAACTTGTTTTAGTAACTGGTTTCTTATTGTGATATTAACAATACGCACTCTGTTATTTTTACAGAAAACAAGTATTCGAATTTTGTCCAAATTAAAACTATATCTCCATTTAATACTGTGTTCAACAGCCTCGTCAACTATATATTGTCAAGTAGATTCTGACTTGGCAGCAACAGCGATATCATCAGCATAGGCTGGACATGTAAGTATTGTATGAGCAATAGAAGTAGGACAGGCTATGCTAACCAGTTCATTTAACAAGTCATTGTTGTATATGCAAAAAAGGTACATAGACATGATCACCTTGATGTACTCCCTGTTGGGGTCAAAACCAATTGGATAGGCCTCCAGCTATCTTAACAGAACATTTGAACCCATTGTAGCTATCATATATAACGGACCACAGCCGTTTATCAATTCCTAGATTAATAAGTTTATACATAAGTCCCTTTATCCAGACACTATCAAACGCTTTCTTTACATCAAGGAGTGCTACATAGGTGTTTCCAGTATGGGCAATAGCTTCGTGTAGTAACAGAGCAGTATTTATACTGGAGCCACCCTTCTCTGCTACCCCTTGCAGATTATATAATGTGGTTCTGAACCAATTATCATATCTCTTTAGTAGGATTTTATCATATACCTTACTAAGTGTACTAAGGAGGGTTATACCTCTGTAGTTATTCGGATCACTATGATCTTTTTTACCTTTGGGTATAGGAATGATAATACCACGTTTCATACATTCAGGTCTGTATCCATTTAAAAACATTGCGGAGAAAACTCTGCTAAGCACAAAGTAAGTAGTTTTATCTGCGTGCCGGAGATTTTCTGCACGAATACCATCGTAACCACAGTCTTTATCAAGCTTTAATTGTTTACACACAATTTCAACTTCACCTGGCATTATAACACCATTACAAACGTGCATCTCGCGATCAGTGTTTATATTAGCAGAGAAATCAGCTACCACCTGTTTTACATGCTCGTCAAACTTTTTGTCTTGGTTATTTGAATTTGGTGTATAAATGTGCTCGAAATAACTACGCCATTCATCTCTAATAGTTATAGGGTCGGTTACGTATTGGCCATCGGGCCTTTTAAAAGCACATTCGTTACCTGCCCTAGGTTTGAGTCTCCGGTTATCAGGTGCCAAAACAGTTTTTGGTCGATATTATCAGCTTTGTCAAGTTTATTAATGTAGTTAAGCTCATATTGATAATGTAGCTGTCTCTGTCTGTCCCTCAATTCTCTTTTAGTCAGCTTGTAGCGGAGCCATAATGGGCTATCATCATTTCGCGGCCTGTCAGCTTTCACCCACTCACGCCAGGCCTGCTTTTTAGCGCGACACAGAACAGTCAACTCTGGACACCAATATGGTCGAGCATGACCCTTTGGTTTCTGACGGGGAAGTAATTTGCTGGCTAGACACATCATATTTTTGATATCGTTAATACACTTGTCAATCTCATTTTTAGAATGCGTTGATATTTCAGTAGTAAACATGCAATTTTTCAAAATATAATCAGACATGTAGCTCTCTAATTTATCAGTGTACTTAGATCTAATATCTGTTTCGCTTAATTTTTGCCAGGTTATATCGTCTCGCATAGATTTTCGACCATTATTATTATTTTCAAAACAGATGTCTATTACTGCAAACACAGGTAGGTGATCTGAAGTATTTTCAGTCGCTTCCTCCATAACGCCACACATCCGAACTTGATCTACTAATGAGCGTGATATGACACAATGATCTATATAGGATGTACCACCACATGAATTTTGAAATGAAAATGTTGGCTCAGTACTTGAATTATACAAATCTTTAATAACAAGGTCATACGAATCAGTCAGCTTGAGGAGTTTTCTACCATTACTGCATGTTTGACCCCATGACCTTCCGCTACATTCATCTCCAATATGACAGTTAAAGTCACCAATAATTATTATTTCACACCCCCTGTGACTTTCAATAAAAGCTGCTATTACACTCAAATAGTCACAAATATCATCTTTTATACATGTTCTATGGGGTAGGTAAACCCCAATGATAAATATATGACGAACAGGAGAGACATGCAACATTAAAACACACATTCTATCATTGTTTATGTCTTTCAGCGGTGTCACTTTATACTTAAGTGACTTTCGCCATGCTATAGCTATGCCACAGTTACCAGGTGTGTATCTGGTTGTATTTAAAATAGGTTTTGGTTTAGCTTTTACATACACTTGAAAATCACTTACATCACAGATTTCTTTCAGTTTATATATTTCTTCGTGGAACAGCTGATGTTCAGATATAACAACGATGTCATTATCTTTCAATAAAGTGTTCAAGTAAGGTTTAGTGCATTCATACCTCGACTGTTCCAGGCTATACATCTGAGAGGCTTTTGAGTTCATATTAGTGTCAGACATTATACACAGATAGAGTATTATATATGCAATAATAGACCAGAAAGGGTTACGGTTACGTGTATAATACATGATATAAAAGTTGAGTATAACAACAAAAATCACTCTGTCGACTGACCTGTCCGTTTCACCAAGCACTGCTATTTCTACTGTACTGAAAGTCATTAAAATCAACACACCTATCACGACCATTATCACCATCATCTTTGTCTAACCTGTCACGCCGCTGTAGGTTGTCTGGGTTCTTGTTATCTTTATTATCAGCTGTTCGGTGTGTGGTACCTGCATAGTGTCTGTTATCTCTGTCATAGTCACCAATATTCTGCCTATAAAAGATGCGTGATGGCCTTAATTCCTAGGTTTCATGCCTACGGTAGTATACCTGCTGCATGCCACGTCCAGGTGGTCTGTCCTCCCATCTGCGGCAGGTCATGCCATCTGCCCAGTATCATGGTTGTATGGACTTTTTTGCGTCATTCTCAGAAACTACGATCCTGCAGCCAACCACATCATCACATCTGTGGTTTGATATCACTGTCCATTTCTTAATTCTGATGGCTGCTGTCGGGTCATCGTCTCTATTGGCGTATTTCTTCACCATGTTAAGGACACCTAGTTTATCACATCCCTCAGGCATATGGATGTTCTGTATATAAAGTGTAACGCCAGAGTCTAATTTGGCTGCTTTCAAAACCGGTGAACTTTGCCGGTTCCGTGTTTCTAGAAGATCTTCATTTCGCTTTTTCTTTTTTAACTTTTTAAGTTCACGTTTGGGTGTTAGCCATGGTCCTTGAATCTGGGACACTACAGAATAACTTCTGTTATCACTAGGTCCTGTGTTGGTTGTTGGATGATCAGTGCTGGAGGTGATGCTACTGCTGCTGCTACTGCTTGTACTCTTATCCGAGGTGTCATTGTTGCTGGATGTGATGTTGCTGCTGCTACTCGTGTTACTACTGATTGTACTGTTATTGGTTGTACAGTTCTTATTACTGCTACTAGAATTGTCATTTTCATGGTTTATCACACTAACTGTAGTCATTATACTCAAGTCATTTGCTCTTGTCTCATGACTAGCATGCTCAGCGTTGGCTGTAGATGTATGGTGTTGTGATTTGGGAGTTGATGATGACACGTCGGGCAGTGCCGGGAATTCGGTGAGACTGACGCGAGGGTGGCGAGGGCCAGGATCGCTACAAACTGCGCGTTCAGGTGGTGGAGTGTTTCCAGTTGCACTGCAAATCTCATCTGTAGTCACGTCATTATCATCGCCAGGGCGGTCACCGCTATCCTGTTTGGGTATCTCACTGTATGATGATAATTTCATTTCTAGGCTTGTTATCCGATTTTCAAGTATCCCTAAAAAGTTCTTTCTCTCGGTTCGCTCATTCTGTAATTGAGATTGGAGATCACGACACACACTGGTAACATGAGCTAACCGCTCCAGCACGCGTAACTTGTCAGTTTTAATTATTGGACTCGATTTATTAGTGTCATTGCTATTATCTTGTTCAGCAGTCTCATGTAGCTTTGCAGTATCCTCTGTGTTTGAGGGTCTGTCGTCGTTATCATTCACTGTGGCCACCATCGGTGTGACTGGCCTTGTGCTGGTACTTTTAATTTCAATAAGATTGCACTTTGCACTTAGTACACCTTTCGGGAAGCAAGCGTCAGATGCACTTACATAGAGAAAAAGAGCGTAGACATCTCTAGAGAGTGCCGTCGTGGCATTGCTACCCTTTCTATTTTTCAAAATAAGTTTTGGTTTTTCCGCCTCCTCGCCCAACATGAGATAGAGTTGATCATGGTAGCGATCAATTGCGTGTTTAAATAACACATAGCTAGCATGTAGAAGGTCATCGTCATCAGCGTCCATCGCTGATGATTAATTGTTGATTGTTTGGGTGTCACTGCAATCTGGCCAAAAATATGTGCTATAGAGCCGTCAATATCACTGAGAACGGGGTGCATGAAATTATCCCATATCCCGTCACCTTCCACAGAGCTGATGGTGCTCGTTGACGTGTCACCTTCTCGTGACTCCATAGCTGTCAGGCTGGTTGATTCACATGCACTGCGAGGATTAACTCTGAGTTAATCACACTCCGTCTCCATGTCGATAGTCAGTTTGTGTATACACAAAACATGTCAGTTTAAAAACTTAGGAATTCTCAGCAAAGAATAAAAGATATAACATTTATAAATATATCACCAATGTCACTGGGTCTTAGTTGTCTATCTATTCAAATATCCAGATTTATGCAACCTTAGAAATAGGCAAAAAATCACAAAATATTGGAGCTCTATTTGTTGACGTCTTTGTCCAGTCATGGTCATGCGCAACGATAATTAATAACAATAATTGATATTGATACCTTAATTAGCTGCAGATAGTGATCAACTTATCAAACAATGTAACATGTGCTTTAGCTACGTTGATGAGATGGATATTTGAGCAAATATGATCCAACAGTCTTCTAAAAAGTGTTTATTTATTTTTTTCGTCAAAATAGTATAATATATATATATTTGTCTCTCACACAGAATAGCAACTTGACAACCCATAAAATGCAAAGTTTACTTGGCATATAATATAGAATGGCCTACCAATACACTAATGAATGGTGCTGGCTTCCTTCAATATAGGTAACAGTGGCTTGAAACAGAAGATTGTATAATTATCGATATTATATTTTCTAACATCAAAAGGTCAAATATGTCCTATTAAATTTCTTCTAACACATTCTACAAATGCTTAGACTAGCTAACTTCTAACATTTCTAAGTAAAACTTTTTAACATTGTCCCATTTTCTGTAGGTGAAGACCCAGTTTTCTTCAGATATATTCGACACAAATAACTCCCAATGTTGTATAAATGTACACTTGTTGAAATATTTTAAACTGCTGCATATGTTATGCGTACTTGTCTGCAATTTTTGCAAAGCAACACTTGTTCTAATATTTTTTTTATTTTTCCTCTACATGATGAATACTTGTGAAAGTGATTTTTACTCCACTTCTCATCTTTGTGATACACACGTGGTCTAATATTTTCAACTTTTTCTAAGTTTCGCACCTGTTGATGTTGCTTCACACTTGTATAAGTCATGTGAACTTGTAATATATTTTTAATTTTAAGATTTTCTAAATATTCTCAAATTACTACCAAATATTACAAATAGTCTTCCAATTTTTGAGACATGTAGTGATTTTTGTCCATGCAGTTGCTCAAAAAATGTGAATTATCTTCAAAGAAATGCAAAAATGTTAAGATTTTTTAAAGGTCACTTCCCCGGATGAAGATTTGTTCACAGTATGGTATTTCCCCTCTGACGCATTTCCTATGACTTGACCCAGAAAATGATTCACAGGCCTCAATAGCACAGGCATGAAAGTCACGTGATCCTACATATTGGGTCAATGACTCGTGTTTGCTGGTTATACTTCAAGGAAATCAGTAGGCCTAATTACTTTGGATATGTGGAAATCGGGTTGTTGAATGAACACATCATTTTGGCCCAACACCGAAAATAAGGAAGTGTTGGACCGTCCGTTTGTGTTACTTATGGGATGGCAATGCGCTACACCCTCACACAAAATAAATATACTTGAAGGGAATTGACATTCACAACCCACTGTGAATAGCCCTAATTTATGTTTCTGAAACGATTTGGCAAACAATTATAACCTTATAACGATATCAGTTGGAGTTTATGTTGTACACCACAACACGAATGACCACCCCCTTTAAAATTGAATGATTTGGCAACAAATGTATCACCCATTTATGAAAAAAGTAGTGCAGGTAATTATTATATGTCTCATTCTACTGTACATAAACATGTGAATGTTATTATTGTAATTGCTTTTTTAGTGATCAAAATACTGTATAATTCAAAAATGTCATTCTGATAGGTCCAATTGTTTCAGTAGAATTCATTATCTGGTCATCCGTGATCGTAGCTTATATCGAGTATTATTTGTTTGTACAGTTAAATGTGGTTCTTCTAAATCTACACATCAATATACACTGATTCCAATTGAATAAATGGTTATTTTTACGTTTCAATGTCATCAAGAGGTCAATATTTTCACCAGTGACCAACCACATTCTTTTGATCAAGTTCCGAAATAAAATCTAATGCAATGCCTCGTTTTGAACTAATTGGAATACGCTGATTTAATTGACTGTTCTTTTTTGCATTTAAAGTCAGGCCTACCTATAGGTAAAAACCTATAAAATCGCCTATGAAATTACAAATTTTCAACAATTATCATCGTGAATTATTAATTGTTGAAATAATAGTCCTTCAGTGTAATCCCATACATCATTCTCGAATATTCAAATCTGGGTGTTGTCATTTAATTGGAATAGTTATATTCACATTTTAATATCAGAAGATAAATCTGAGATGGCCGCTAAAATCAATGTATTTCCACCGGTGAGTTTCAACTTCTAAAATAAGTTCTTCTGGAGATCAAATCTAAAAGCAGTGGTCTAAGTGAAAATTACAACCAATCACTATTGTGAAATTGTATCAGTATAAGCAGAAACACCCCAACGTATAGCCCCACATGTGAGTGCTCGAAATAACACTCGTTAAAACCCGACATAACCTCTAAAACATGGCTAACTGTAATGCCCTGATGTTTACTCAGATGCAAAACGAATCTGTCTTGGAAAATGATAAGCCAAGCTCAAAATTGTTTTCTCGTGAGCTGTTTTACAACACACTAAAACTGGGACGTCCATTCATGCTTTTAAACTATGTGATAGCTTTTTTGCCCCCCCCCCCCCCCCCAAATAAATTATATGGATCCTTACTTCCAATTATTGATAATAATCGTACTCTAAAACAATCTATTCTCACCATAAAATATATGGATTGAATATGCATGACTATATGAATGCAGATCAGTGGATTCACATTTGCAAATAACACATAAACATGCGTATGACTGCTAATGAATTGTATTGATAGATATTAACTTAGAGCTGGAGCATAGTGACGTAATTCATCTACCTCCAAGTCAGATGATTTTTTATGACATCAACTGACCCCTAAAGATGTATGATTATTTTACGGCACAATTTATTAGCATTTGGTTCCTCGCATTGGACTTCCTGTGTGGTCACAAGGCATACATAAAAATATATGTCAATTCGGTTAATAACCTTAAATAACCGTCATGACCTTATTATGACCTTGAACCATAGAAGAATAAAATGCAGTCTATCTTTTACTGAAACAGGACATCTTACCCGGACGCTTGACAAAAATTAACATTCCATTCCCCCGAAAATACACAGTCGAAATTTACCATATACAAGCAATTACACTTGGTGCTCGTGAAAAAAATCACACCATGGGAAACTTGGGGACTTTTGTTAACATGTTCCTAACTATAGTTGGATCATTACTGAAAAAATAACTTTTACTGATTCATTTCCGACTTCAAGGGTTGGAGTAGTATTATAGAATGCTCCTAGACTACAAAACCCACGGAAACCGGATTATGATACGATAATTTTGGGAAAAAATACCAATGTCCACAAGCACTGCACGGCGTCCATATAACACCATCTCAGTATTATATGCTCACGTGTTCACAAAAAGTTTGTCACGTCAAGTTATGATCATTTTTCCGAACTATTTAAATTTTTTATATTTATTTTTATATTTTTATTATTATTTGCTCACTTATAAATGTTCAATATTGTGAGGAGCCTCAGTGACTAAAACGTTGCGAGCTCGGTATAAGACAGGCAGGGTTCAAATATCAAATCCTGTGTCCACTGATTCATGTCCCCATCATCAAGAGGTTCTTCTGACCCATTTCAGCATGTATGTGCTCAAAGTGGTGCAAAGCTCCATCATACTCGCCTGGATCAGACATAATGTTCTCGTTTTGTGAGCTTCAGAAAAAGGTATATGACGATTATTATTGTACTGTTGTTATATCTGCTTGCTGATAACACATAAATATTATCACAGTTTATTCAAAAATGTGGGAAATACAATTATGACAATTTACGACAAATTCCGTAATCATTCCATATCGGTTTTACAACAAAAATTAAAAAGCTTACGCAGTTCTAGACTATGTTCACATCATATGGTCAAATAAAATAAATAATATTAAATAAATAAACTATTGTCTATTGTCTAAGAAGGCAACATAAAAATACTGATTTTTGGATGATTTTTGCCTGATTGTGTCGCTTTAAATACACTGATCCAATTTGGAGCCAGCGTCGCAGACGATAGTCCAGCAATTCATCATTTCATCATTTCGATCTTGAGGATTAAGGATGAGAGTGTTTATTTTGTTGTTGTAAGACTAAATGAAGACGGTAAAATATGATTCTATTAGACATACTAATAAACCATCTGATTCTACATATAGAATTACATATAAAATTACAAATAATCTGTGGCTAAAGATGTATACATCCCACACCATTATGCCTATTTTCAAAAACTCCCTGTCAGCAAAATGATGATCCCTAACACGAAAACAAAAAGAGCAAAGACTTTATGACTGATCATTAAATTCATTTTATTATTTTTCAGAAACTAAGAATATATGTTGTGTTATACAATGATATATTAATAATACATAGCTGTCATGATTAGCTATGGTTGCCAATTCGGGTATAAGGACACAGTTCTCGCAGTTGCGGTGCCATTACGTCACCGTGGTCTTAAATGGCCATATTAGGCATTTTAAAAAGTGACTGATATCACCGTTCAAAACCAAGTGCGGGCGACGCTTTTTATAAAGCTCGTACTAACTGTTTTGTTGAATAAAAATTTTGATTCTAATTCACGAAATGTGCAGATTCAGATATAAAACAAAACACCAAATGCATATTATAACTGGTCAAATTTTTGAAAGTCTTGATATTTATTTGTAATTAATTTAGGCTAACAATTGGTTCACCAATGCCAGCTGCAAATGAATACAATATTCATGAAACACTTAATGAGTTATTTCGGGTTTGGTTAGGTTAACCCTTAGAGCACTGAGCCAAGAAATTTAAATTTTCAACCCCTTGAAGTTGTGTCTCGCTACCGCGATCCACAACTTCGAGTGACTAAAAATTAGTTAAATTTACAAAATCTAGGTTGCAATGTATATGATTCTCATAGATTTGAGACATCTTCAATTTTTAAAACCTGGTTAAAAAAGACAATTACAACATGAGAAAACAAAACTATAGTCAACTGTAGTCGACATCAGTCTGCTAAGGGTTAACACAAGTGAGTGACATAATATTCGTATCAGCTCTCACCCAGCCCTTTATTTACATCATATTATATTATTGTGAGCTATTAAACAACGCATGAAGGTAATGCTATCTGCATTTCTTATGAAGAGAATTTTCTGAAATCATCATGTGGCATTTATTCTCCACGCCCTTCTTTACAGTTTTTACAGTGTCTTTCTGCAGTAGATGTCGGGACCTGTACCACCCACGTTGTACCTGCTGCCATACCCGATCCAGTTGGCAGTATTTGGTATACCTGCGACGACAGACCAGGGAGAGGTTGCTGCGGTGTTTGGACCGTAGACAGTAGCAGCGCTCCAGCCTGCTTCATTAAATCCGATCTGCTCCCAGCCTGAAGCCACTGGAGGATTGCTTCCGTAGTTGCCGTAACACTTCCATGATCCGTCTGTCACCACGCCGGTGGAGGTTGAAGCCAGTAAACCCATAGCCACATTAGCCACATCTGTGCACTGGATGGCTATCACTTTGGCGCAGTCTGAGTATTCATAACGAGTGACTGTACTCCAGCCGTCGACACCGACTGTGTTGTGGGTCTGCTCCACGCCGTCAATCCATACTCTCATGGAGTCGTCACAGGTGGCTGTCAGTATGTTAGGGTAAGAAGGACCCACTGAAAGAAAAGCAATATGTTTAGCTTACCTGATGACATTCTGATTTTGACAAGCCTTCATTGAAGAAGTGAAATGGAAGGCATTTGTTTTTAAATGGCTCAACCTCTAGCTGGCCAAATCCAAAAGGCAGTAACTTATTACTTGAAAAATAAACTGCCCAACATTATTATTATTAGGCCGTCTTTGCAGAGCTGCAGTATAGTTGAAGTTAATTATAATTTATTGTTAAACTGCAGCATTATATCTGACACTGCTAACGTGATCGCCAAATAGACGCAACATATGCGTCTACATTTTTTAAGTGTGAGAGGCCTAGTTATATTTCACGAGTTTGCTTCATTTGAGTTGTGGGCACACTTGATAAATTTCATTCAATTTTTTGTTCAGAAAACGCAACTGGCTGATATTTTTTCGGCTGCTGGATTGCTACTTGACATTTTTAAAACCTATTGTTTGAGCAACGGCCACCGTCATTGTTTGAATGGTGAGGCAGTGGATCGGTATTGTACCACCGCTGCGTAACGTTTAGCCCTGAATACCTGAATACAAGGCTATTCCGCTCGAGCGCGAGAATAACCTTGTATTCAGGGGCGCATATTACAAAGAATCCTAACTTTGATCATATCTTAACTTTCTCTCATTTCCATTAGAAAAGTTGGAATCAATCCTAACTTTTTTATGGTATAAATGGGAGTTAAGATAAGGTAGAAGTTAGGATTCTTTATAATATGCACCCCAGGTAACGTTTAGTGTCCACTATAACTCACCTGGTTTGGATCCGCAGGCATGACATCCACACTGTGTGGCCACGCTGTATGGAACGACACGTTCAGTTTCTGAAAAATAAAACCAGACAGTGTAAGCAAACAGTAATCCGTCCTGTCGAAGCCAAAATGTCATATCTGCTACTTTTTAAAGTAGCATATATGACGTGTATGGTTCCAACAGACTCACGAATCCCCAATTAGTAGGTCTACACGAGTGACCGCATACTGAGTTTAGACCTAGGCTACATGTGGCTGACTCGCTCACACGATCTTGCCGCATCAGGTCTCCGGTAGCAGACATCTTGATGATGATCAGATGCTATGGAAAATTGCTTTACATGTAAGTATTAACTCCTGACACCATCGATTCCCAAGAAAAAAACGCGCATAATTAATAGACAGATAACTAACTACAGTGAGTCAGTCAGTGGATATTTTTTATGTCACTTTCCAGTATTCAGTAAGTAACATATTTTTCAAAAAAATCCACCAGACGAGAGTTGATGATTCAATGCTCGACCACATTATTCGACGTTAGAACATTATTGAATCAATTAGGCTATGTTGGCCCAGCGTCGTGTGTACCGACATTAAACCAACACTAGACTGATGTTGTAGTCCCAGCTAACACGAGACTCTGACGCGGGACTAACAATAAACCAACATTGGGTCAACGTCACGTGCTTGCTTGGAATACATGTTCACGTTGTCTTCACCTATAATTATTACTCACCATCAGAACATCGTGATAGCACACCAGTCTGGCTGAAGCAGCTAGGAGCACAACAGGTGCATTTTGGGTAATAATCTACAAAGGGGTTGTATTTTGCGGAACTGTAGCAGCATCCAGAACAAGTAGACTCTGTGATCTTTTCCAATGGCACGCATTCCCCATCAATATTGGCCTCTACCGACACCGATACCTTAGATAACCGGCACCCGGCTGCAAACATTACAAAAATAAGTAAAAAATGTAGTCTTAATGTGTGACCCATCTGCACAAAATCAATCGTGTCGCTATTTTTCTAAAAATAGGATATTACAATATAGTGAATAATAACAAGGCACTATTTCTGTGTTCCAAACTGTTGAGACGAGTATTATCGTTATATTATATATTATATTTATATTAAAAACTTGAATATATAAGATTTTAAAGACTCATTTTTTATAGTTGATATTATCAGAAATAGGCATTATATGTAGCGATCCTGAAATATTCGCGTGCTATACGGATGCGGATTGCATACGGATGACAAACAAACTTCGCAACATTTACTCCGTGCATCAGTACTTACAGCAGGGTGATGGTAGTGGTATGGCTGGTATTGGTACCACTTTCTTCATTTGGAGCTCTCCTGCCAGAACATTGGACACCGCGACCACCAACAACAAACAGATGCTGACAAAGACCCTCATGGCTCTGTTCTTTGTTTACTTCTATTTTGCTGACTACTGAAGTTACTACGAGCAACCAACCCGAGTATTCTGAAGCTCAATCAGAAATTCGCCTCTTATAAATACCCTGCTGGCTGCCACTAGAATGTCACGTGCCCCGACACGTTGACTGAACGGTAATCGGAAAAGCCCCCCGTGTCCCGAGTCTTCGTTTGAATTATATAGTTAGAAGGATAGTTCATCGGGTAGAAAGTTGAAAGAAAGGTCACAAAGTTTAGCTCAGGGAATTCCTTGGCCTACACTTCGATCTGTCACTAAATTTTAAGCCTTTCAGTGCCTACTTGAATAATTCAATTTTTACTCGCTTAAAGTTGTGTCTCGCTATCACGAACTACAACTTCAAGTGGCTCAAATTACGGATATTTTCAGAGACAAACAGTTGCAAATGAGATGTAACCCTCTATAATAGTTGTTTTATATGCAAATTAAAAAGATAAAAACGATTGTAATCGCACTTGGCACTAAACGGTATGGTAATAATTTGCCGTAATCTCTTTGTGAGGTGACACACGTGACCCTACTGCGACTGAGGTTACAAAGAAATTCTCCACACACGGATTTAAAACGAAAACTCTCATCGGAGTGATTCTTGCTCGAGAAACCAATTCAATCTAAACATCGCCACCTTTGAATTGAAAGAGTGTATCTTTTTTATGACTGTACACCTTTTCAATTCTAAAAGGACACGTTGATACAAAATTATCAAAATCATATATCAAAATTATATTAATGTGTTCCGGCAGCTGTCATATGAATACAACCAGCCTTCTAAATGGTCCATCTAAATGTGTTTTACAGTAATTATATTGTTTTATAATTATATGTCCGCTAATGAAATACCATTTTTTTCTGGAAACTTTATTGTGTTTAAGAATGAGGAAAACGCGGGTTGCTTTTTAAACACTCATTTCATTACCACTAACAGTGATTTGCATTTTGATCGGTTAATACAGCGATTTAAAAACGATTATAGCTGCGCTATAGCACTTAAATGCGCTTTAGCGCTTAAAGCGCTATAGCGGGTTAATAAAAAAGGGTTAATAAAAAAATGATTCTAGGCACCACGTGACATATTTTCAATAAAATGATATAAGCCTACATCTGAATTTATTATACTAGAGTAGGCCTATTTTACAAAAGCAGATACTTACTTTCTTGAGGTGGCAATCGCGGCAGCCAACCCCAAGGTAGATATAAATGAGATAAGATAGCTGAGAGCCTAAAGGGTTAACTCTTAACACTTAAAGCGCTGAATTTTCTAATGAAAACCTTGTCAATTTGAAATCCTCATAACTGTCGTAGTTAGCTCTTTCCGATTCATTTGAATACCTATGGTATGGGTCTACGGCCATTACAAATATTTTATTTCTTACAGTGCGGGGATCGACTTTAGACGTCAGAATCTGACGTCTACAAAGTCGATCCCCGCAATCTAAGTTTTAAGGGCTAATCAACTTTATGTAATTTGAGGGAGAAATGTAGGCCCTACACTAAATTTGCTAGATAAGATTGGATTATGTTCTGATTCAAATTACGTAAGTAATTTTACCCACTTGAAGTTGTAGGTCACACTCAGCGAGACACAACTTCAAATGGGTAAAAATGTAGCACTTTAAGGGTTAGGTCATTTTAGTGTTAGGCCCGATTTCTCGGAAACATTAAAATACCTGGGGAACGACGTGCACTGGTTTTGTCGATGTCCGCTCTTTGAACCCGCATAGGGTAAGGCGATCCTTATATAACGAGTGTGATTTATATTATTAGGTTGGCCTATGTACTATTTTTAATCGACCCATTGCTCTTGGGATTCATAGTAGCGGTTACAGTGTGTAGTCTGCTTGTTTTCTATTTTTCGGTTGGTGAGTTTCAGTTATTAAATGTGAGGTGTTCAGTGGATTGTTGACGTTGTGCCGCAACGCTGATCACAATGTTAGGCCAACATCACAGATAGTGGATCTCTATCAATTAAAGCGACGCAATCAGGCTGAAATCATAAAAAAATCAGTATTTTGTTTTGACTCCTTGATATGTCCATAATATTTCAATATATATACATCCATTGACTAGAATTGCGTAAGTTTTTTTAATTTTTGCCAGTTAAGCGAGAAATAAGGACGAAATTTCATTTCAGACATGCGTGTCCAAAATAAGAAATACGGGAATAACTGCTTTCGGCACACTTGCTACGTTGCCACAGCAGCCCAAAATTTAAAAGACTTCCGCGATTCTAGTCTATAGACATGTTCACATCTAATGGCCATATTAGGAAACACAAATAAAAATACTGATTTTTTGACGATTTTAGCCTGATTATGTTACTTTAACTAAAGAAGGAAGAATGAATATCCTGCTGTGCCATGCCTCGACACAACATACATTCACACTTCGGCCTATATGGGAAAGTGTAATTACATCTAAAAAACGTAAATGGATTTATTTTGCGTAATGTTTTTTCGATACATTACTATTGTTATTATTATTATTATTATTATTATTATTATTATTATTATTATTATTATTATTATTATTATTATTATTATTATTATTATTATTATTATTATTATTATTATTATTATTATTATTATTATTATTATTATTATTATTATTATTATTATTATTATTATTATTATTATTATTATTATTATTATTATTATTATTATTATTATTATTATTATTATTATTATTATTATTATTATTATTATTATTATTATTATTATTATTATTATTATTATTATTATTATTATTATTATTATTATTATTATTATTATTATTATTATTATTAGTAGTAGTAGTAGTAGTAGTAGTAGTAGTAGTAGTAGTAGTAGTAGTAGAAGTATTATTATTATTATTATTATTATTATTATTATTATTATTATTATTATTATTAGTAGTAGTAGTAGTAGTAGTAGTAGTAGTAGTAGTAGTAGTAGTAGTAGTAGAAGTATTATTATTATTATTATTATTAGTAGTAGTAGTAGTAGTAGAAATAGTAGTAGTAGTAGTAGTAGTAGTAGTAGTAGTAGTAGTAGTAGTAGTAGTAGTAGTAGTAGTAGTAGTAGTAGTAGTAGTAGTAGTAGTAGTAGCAGTATCATTAGTATTATTAGTATTATTAGTATTATTGTTCTTGTTCTTGTTCTTACTACTACTACTACCACTCGTCAGTAAATATCTATCTGTATTTCTTGTCATGGGAACCAAAGCTGATAATAAATGTATGCTGTTGCATATCGGTAATGTTAACAATTATTATTATAGTAGAAGTAGTAGTAGTAGTGGTATTATTATTATTATTATTATTAGTAGTAGTAGTAGTAGTAGTACTAGTAGTAGTAGTACTAGTAGTAGTAGTACTAGTAGTAGTAGTAGTAGTAGTAGTAGTAGTAGTAGTAGTAGTAGTAGTAGTAGTAGTAGTAGTAGTAGTAGTAACTTTGATAGGTAATTTTGATGTCAACAGTAAATTACATACATTTCTGTCTAAGAAGCATATTAATTATACTATAATTAGATATTAGATTTAATTGGCTCAATAGAAAAAAAATTCCGAAATATTATTTAACAAATTCTACGTATGATTCATATAAGAACTCAAATTATTACGCTCATCAAAGACAACTTGACTGAATCACATGCAGGTTGTGAATGTTTCACGTTCATAATATATACTTATGTCACCATCACTCTACTCCACCCAGCAAACATGAGACGTTGACCCAACGTTGGTTTACTGTTAGGTCGTAGACGTTGGGCCAACAACACATTATCACCAGTAGAGGATGGAGAAATAGAAAGTTATTAAAATTCAACCATGAATGAATTATGTCATGACAAACTGAACGTGTTTTGTATACTTTCAAGATATGAGTATACTGTTAACGCTCCAGTCCTAAGTGGCAGTAATGGCAGTGGACAAGGCTAACATATTATTATTTTATGTTATTGATGATGACTGTGTTTTTAATAGATGGTGCGAAACATTTACAAAAATAATGAAAGTTTGATTCAAATCGAGAAGACACGTCTGTCAATTTATGGCTGCTAGTTATGTTTTACCCCGATCTCCCTTGTCGTCAATATGATTCACGACACTGCCCTCCCGTTCTGTACCCACATATTTGTGTACTTCATGTACAGCTCTTTTGTTATTTAAATGAAGAAATTTTAATCTCTAAAATTTTAATTTAATATAACATGACTTATCTGCTGTATTACCAGTTATTTTGTTCAAAAAATAAATATTGCAAAGATATTGTCATAACTGTCAAACCTAGAAAAAACATTATATTATTGTTTATTTGGATGCTAAAGTGGTGAAATTATCACTTGCTTTATATGATGATACAGCTGCTATATCGTGGTTTGAACTCCCGTTGAAAGGTGAAAAAATTGGATAATGTATTACATGCATTCGTATGGTGAAACTCGCAAGTCGACCATTCTTGTACATGGTCTTTGGTATTACCCCACAGCGACTGAAATTACTAAAACACATCGGGGAGTTTGTTAAAGTGATGATACCTGATAAATAAGGTATTAACAAAAGTCGTTTGCTACACTTGGCTCCACCACAGATGTACTTTGAAATGATAAAAAATCTTTTCTCAAATTATTATCAATTTGACCTTAAATTCACCTTGCGATGACTACGGCGTGACTTTGCCGCGGTACCCATGTAAAGTGCAACTCCAGACATTCTAAACTTCAAACCCAATGATATTATTAACAGGGATAAATGACGTACACACTTGTACTCAATATAAAAATTAATGTTGGTGTTCTTTCTGAGATGACCTTAAAAAATGTCACAGAAGGTTACCCACTTTTTGACCCCAGTAGGTCTATATCAATAATATATTCTGACGTGTAAGGGGCAGAAAAGGAACGTTAGGCTATACACTTAGTTTAGCTGCTCAGTAGAATGCCAGTAACAATACAAAATGTGTGGTATTGTGTACATTTATGTATTATTTGACCTTGGAATTACCTTGGTCTGACCCTGAGATACTGTACCTGAATACTCTAACCCCAGTTCCTAGGTCTACCTACATTGACACCCATTTTGATATCCTGAAGATGTCTTGCAAGCCTAGCCAAATGAAGTAAACATAGACTGAATTATTCTTTTTTTTTAATTTTATTCTAAAATTAATGAACGATCAGCCCAGAAATATTCCGCATGGAAAGGGTTAAATTAATCGTTCCTAATGCAAATTCTGAGAACAATTTTTCTATTGGCCAAAATGTTGTGTTTTCTCTGCAAAGTAAGCTATGTGTGTAGTAAGTAATATATCTAGCTATATCCCATTACCAGATTAATATCGTCAAAGAGGTTATCTATGAGCCTTTACAAAGTCCACTCACTGCCGAGGATATGCTAACAAACCATCAGGTGATAAGAACTAATGTACAGTCAACTGATTCTTCGTTCTCTTTAACTGGCAAATCTAAACGTCAAACATGTCAACATTTTTATTACGTTAACGGTAAATAATGACTGAAAGTGAATATTTGCTGATCTGCAGCTTTTCAATGGACAATGTATCCATCTCGGATTGTTTTTAGGCCGCCTATTCAGAAGATAATATGACAGTGAGGAGAAGGCGTCTTCTATATGAATTGAGACACTCATTTACAGATATCAGTTGTCATGACGTAACTATATACGTATCGTAAATATGCACATACAAATTAGGCATGCTTGATACGAAGTGATGGTGAAACGCTGTGTTGCTAGCATACGCAGACCGCGGCGTATTTGCCCATCTTGCAGCAATGTTTGCCGTCAACAAAATATTTTCCAGCTCCTCGTTGCTGTCATTACGTTTGCCTGTTTGGTGTACGTCCTGGAATATCTCTATCTTTTTCACGGCGGCACATCTTTGGTTACAAGGACAAAGAGCTTACAGCATAGCGTACTGTTGATGCTCGGCTATGAGACCGACCAAAACGATTCCAGAAATTACACGGCACTTCTAGTCACTGCTCGCTGGAGTCAAGAACTCAACGTGAGTGAGAATGAAAACTTCTATAGGAATATCAGCGCAGCACCACCACCCAGATCAAACAGAGGCCAAGAGCACGAGCTTCCATCTTGTCCAATGCCATACCTGGGATCGGGTGAGCTCAGCAAAAAGTGACCCATGCTGATTTTAATGTTGGGCCACCGTCTGCGTCGTTGGTCCAGGATTAAAGTAGCATCCGTCACCGAACGCTACATAAATATATTAGTCCGTGAGCCAGACAACTTTTCGGTACCATCTCAAGGGACTAATTGTCAATGTATTTTTCTGAAAGGTATGCCTCTGTAGATCACAAGAATGTCTGGTGGCCGTGTCAAAACGGTAGCTTTGTCTTAGAATGACCTAATTTGGGTATCAACCGCTAAAGGCCCAGTCACACTGAGGCGGTCCGAGGTGGCGGTCGGCCCAAAGAGAGATACGGTTTGAACCGGGCGAAAGTCGGCGGTTCGAGCCGCGGACCATAATAATTGCAATGTTATATGCGGGGTATTATAGTCAGATACGGCCTCATAAGGTATTTTTGGCAAGTTTGGCATGTTTCATAAAAATAAATAATGCACAGTAAGTGTACAGTTCTTTTCGGAGATTTACGCGGATGTTTCTGGGGGTCGTATTCGGTTTTGGAAATAAGATTTTCGGTCTTGAATCGTTCATTTACGATTATGTACGGTCATACACGGTCGGTGTCGGTTATGTAAGTTCATATACGATTATTGAGGGTCTGTCTGTATGGGCGGGTATACGGTCTGTTTCAGAGAGATACGTTCGCAAAATGAGAGATACCGTCTAGGGTCATTTACGGGGAAACAGCCAGAGATATAAGGTTGTTGATTCGTTCAGATATAGGGACTTATGCGGTCCCGAACATTTTATATACGGTCAATTGCGTTTATATACAGACAGAAGGAGATATACGATCGCCCCTGAAATTCATAAATACAGGCTCAAAAATTACATTTTCAGAAGGTCAAATACGGACCGACGGGCGCTGTGAAAATGTCTTATGCGGTTTACTGAATGAGTATATAAGGTGTGATACGGAGATAATAATAGTGACATATAAGGAGATATAAGGAGTTATACGGAGTTAATCGCTAGGTGCGGACTAGGGTTTGATATACGCTCCAAGCCGAAATATGTTTCTCCATCGGACCACGAAGCAGACTAGACTCCTCCTGCATTTTCCTGCTACACCCCATGACGCCTTCGCCAAAGTTGTTGCGATGACTTGTGAAAATAATGAGTCATAAAAAGATATATAACGAAATAATAAGAAATAATAAGCAAAAAATAAACAAAAAGGTTATAACTAATTATTTAAAAAATAGAAAGTGTGATAATAAATAAATGAAAATAATTTAATTGAAAAAAGATATATGAAATACGAACCATTTAAATAATAAGGGCCTACAAGTGTAAATTGAAGCATTTCAAGCATTTCAAGCATTTTCATTTTTTGTTGAAATTTCATCGAGCACAAACTTGTAATTGCTACAGCAATTCCTAGCGTTTAGTACTTAGATAACTCAACACTTTTAATTAAAATATATTTGGCATCTGAAAGGGAGGTGCGATTATTCGTTTATTTAACACTATGTTGTGTATTTTTAGACAAAACTACATTCAACTGCCTGTAATGTGAGTTGCCTGAAATTTTTAACAGATAAATCAGCCAACTATCATCAGATGCGTTGACATGTAGTTTTTACTAGAAATCAACACCAAAGTGTTAAATAAATATAATGAAATAAATGGGGTTTTATGCCACCTTTGTGCACAAATACGCTAAACTGGACCAGGAGAACCTCCCGAGGATGGTGAAATGAATGTTATGACACTGACCTCCAGACACATGATTCGAGATTCGAGCCCTGGCACGCTACCTCTCGGTCACGGAGGCTCTCCACAATATTTAATCTTTACGAGTGAGAGGGGAAGAAACATTTTTTTTTTAAAAGGCCAGAGTGGGGTTCGAACCCGCGATCTCCGACTTTCTCAGCAGGCAGCTTTAACCACTGCGCCAGGGCCCCCGCCCCCAAAGTGTTAAATACACGAATAGTCGCACCTGTCTTTGATTACGCATTAGGCTTCAAAACAAAATGGTGAAGTAATTTTGAAATTTTCATCTACCACAAGCTTGTAATTGCTGCAGTAATTCACAGCTTGTTGTAGATAAAAATAACTATCTGTTTTACCAGTCAAAGCAAGTTTTTGCACCAGAATAAACTTGTATCAGATAACGGCTTTCCACACCGCGTTAGCATGTCCGCAAGGCATCGTAAATGACCTAATATGACCCTGTGATGTGAGTATAACATTAAAAACATTAAATACTCCTATTTCTCATTATCTGGCCATATACACTGTATATAAACGAGTATGGACCGTATTGGACCGAATATGGATCGTATTGGACCCCATTCCTGAACTGTATCGAACCGAACCTACCACGAAATAATGATTCCGTACTTAACAGAAAATCTCCGTAAGACACATCTTGTGCATCCATATATGATCGCTACTCATATCGTAAATTACCGTATTGGGCTTCATTGAACATTTATTGACCGCACAGAAACGTAAATTTCACTACAATCCTACATCACCTCAAATGACCTAAAATCTCCGTATTAGACCGCACTATGGCCAACCGTATATCACCTTATAAAATTCATCCAAAGCCTCGAAAGTTACTTTTTCCAACCTCAGATCTAGAAAAACCCAAGGTCATTTAAGATCATTTACGTTTCACAAAATATGATTTGCGGTTATTTGCGGAAGTTTACGGTATTGTAAGGTTATATAGCCTACGGTTCGGCGGACCGCGCGTGAACCGTACCAAGTTTTCAAACATGTTCAAAAATTAAAAAAACACCCACGGTCGACGGCCGGTCTGCTGGCGGTGCGTGAGGTTCAATACGGTTCGATTCGGTTCTTTGGCGGACGGACCGTAAATGCCGACCGTATCTCTATTTTACCTAAAAAAGCCCGTGTCGTTATTCCGACAGGTCGTTATTCCGACAGGTCCATGTTCCAACAGGTTGTTAGTCCAACAGGTCGATATTCCGACAAACAGGTCGATATTCCGAGAGGTCTATATTCCAACAGGTCGATAGTCCCACAGGTCTATATTCCGACAGGTCGTTATTCCGACATAAAAAATAATAGCGAAAGAGAGGATTAACAGTTACTGTCGCAATGAATAGCAATGCAGACGAGAGGGCCCTGTCGCAATTCCCGACTTGTAATGGATGAAGATGATTTGATGTGGTTTAAAAATTAAAGAAAATGATAATTTATTGGTAAACCAGTTTCATGGAAATTTTCGTTCTAAAACCAATTTGTTGTGGGAAAATTAGGTCTATTTTCAGGAATGTAAAATGATGCTTTAATGCATCGTGAGGGCTTAAAGCATTAACTCTTTTAATGATTAAGTGCTGCAACACTCTTTAAATATTTAGACCCTATTATTCAGTTGAAACTGGCATTGGTGACGCAAATGTTAACATCAAATGAATGGGAATGTTACCTTCACGTTTAAAAACTGGACCTGCCGTAGGTCGAATAATTTACAGTCGGGGCTTTATTTGAGACGCATTTGAGAACGCATTTGCCCGCACAGAAATTCCGGTATTACGGTCTAGTATTTCTTTATAACTGTCTACTATTCAGTTATAACGGTCTAGTCTTTCGTTATAATGGTCTACTATTCCGTTATAAATGTTTAGTATTCCGTTATAACGGTCTAATGTTACGTTATAATGGTCTACTATTCCGTTATAACGATCTAGTATTTCGTTATGACGGTCTAGTATCAAGTTATAACAGTCTACTGATCCGTTATAAAGTTTTTACATTTTTGTGCTGCGCATTTACCAGTTAGGCTAGATAGAGAGACGAAATTCCTGATTTCTTATTTTGGACAACCATGTCAAAAATAAGAAATACGGGAATTTCGTCTCTATATCTAGCCTAACTGGTACATGCGCAGCACAAAAATTAAAAAACGTTCGCAGTTCTAGTCTATGGACATGTTTACATCATATGATCATATTGATAAGCCAAAATAAATCACCGATTTTTTGATGATTTAAGCCTGGGTGTAGGCTTATGGTCCTTTAATATGTGGCGGCCATTTTAAATTTACGTGAAATCTTGAACAAATTGTCTATACATATTGTGGGCAATGTGATTGTAAGATTTGGATAATTTCTGATAAAGGTTTTGAGTTTTTTGCGCCCACAAAGATATTTTGCATTTTGGTAGCATGTTTAAAAAATCACATCCCCATGTTGTTGAGAATGTGATATAAAATTTCAAAAAAAATGATCACTAGTTTTTTAGTTTTTGCACCCACAAAAATTAAGTACCACCTCATGCATCAAGCTTGATAGATCCCCGTGCGACTAAAACCCCCCTTCCCCTACGGACGTGTGATAAAAACCAGCTCGCCACTTCTATTAGGATATTTGGGTCACTCTAACAATATACACAATTCAACGTTCTAACCGAGCAGTTATAATCAGTAGGGGCCTATAAATGGCCATCATTTTCTCTTAATTTATGTGGTCCTAATTCTAACAACTTCCAGCCACCTAAAACTTTTGACTGGAGAGATTAAATAAACGTGACGGCTTCAACGCCATACCTATGGCTCACATGGCTTACACTGTGCATCTATCTACAGTAGGTCTGTAGGATCCCTGCCTTGCTCGATTACCGTGACAGTCGTCTCCGATCTTCCCGGACGCGGGGGGACAGGAGATGACTGCCTCGTTTTGGTACTTCAGTACCGTGTGCATAAATCCGAATCCCATGCGGTCGTAGCTTTTTCCCGCACTTGTGACATAGCTCTTGACGACTGCGGACGCGCCGCAGGTCGTCCACTCGGAGTTAGACTAGAGACGTGTCGTGCGCGGGGTTGTGCATTGCTAATGTTTAGTGTCTAGACCAATAAACATAATGATCTGAAGAGGAGTTTTGTGAAGTTAATCGGAACCGTCGACCTGACGGGGAAGGAATGAAGTTTATGATATGTTGGTGAATGTTAGGTGGGTTCCGCCGTTCACCCTACCGACGGACCCCCTTGCATCCCCACACTGGTGACCCCTGACGTTTGATCGTGATCGCAACAGCGTTTTCACCAAGCATCAAGATGAAAACCTCTGTTTTCAAGGATAGTTTTTGGTCAAATATTAAGGGATTTTTCGAAAAAATCATGAGCATTTTTTTAACAAAGGTACGTGAAAATTGTAGGTCACACTAATATGCCAGTTAGAACTAGCTGGAAAGAGTTATCAGAGGAGAAGTACGTTTTTTTACGTCCAAAACGGCGTAATTTTCATATTTTTTGAAAGAATTCCACGTGTTTGGCGTTTTTTCAAGATGGCGACCATGTCGGTTTTTCCAGAAAGACCGTAATTTTTTTTTTCTCATTTATCCTTTTAAAGTATGAGTTCCTAGAATGCTTTCATCCTATTAATGCCACTGTAGGCGAGTAGGTAGTCGGTATTTTTGAAAACTCCATTTTTTATCATTGATCGCCATAATTGGGTGACTTGATTTTAAAGTCCATAGATCAAGTCTTGTCAGTTTTCGATTTTTCAGCAAAAAATCGATCAAGAAAAATTATCGAAAAATATCGCTTCGACTCAGATAACCTTTAATAGGATTAGGGCCAAATA
This sequence comes from Flabesymbios commensalis, assembly GCA_964017125.1. NCBI lineage: Eukaryota > Metazoa > Annelida > Polychaeta > Terebellida > Flabelligeridae > Flabesymbios > Flabesymbios commensalis. Next base: position 34,121,035 of record OZ024904.1, on the reverse strand, counting down.
AAATTGTTCGCCTGAAAATGAATGTGAATAAACGGTCCTAGTTGGTCTGTAAAATATATTTCCAGTACCGTAGGTCAACATTTTATAATTATAACAATATGTTTTTTCAGAGAATACTGATTTTCATAAATGTATTTGGTAAGTGAGCGCCATATTGGACGCTGGCTCCCCTAGTTTAGCTACTCGCCCGCCGTGGGCAAACACGCGTCCCGCCATAACAAGCATGCACCTGGACAGTGGACCTGTGTCGCCTCATCACATTAGCATAAATTAGGCCGCCATTTTGATATCGTGGCGCAGACTATTCACGTGTCAAGACCATACACGGTCTAGTCTCAAATATATTTTTTTACATACATCTAAATTTTCTTTTTCAAAACTATTAAAGTGAGAAATATATAAATAAGCAGTTTCGGAAATGAAATTATAGCACAAGTTGTGCGAGATTTTTGATAAAGTCATAGTATAATTTGTTCACGTCGAACCGCCCCCTGGTCTTCGGCGTCGTTCTAGCCTACTCTTCGCGCCTTGTTCGGCACAGAATAGCTCATGAATATGCTAATGTGAGGCGAGACGCGGCTGCTGTTCAGTTTTGCACGTACACCCACGATACAGGCCTGCTGGCCCAAGCATACAGCAACGAGCTGCCGGCTGGGTCTACGCGGCTGTGGTCACGTACGCCATATTCGACAAACCGATACAGGCTGACACGTGTGCGACAGGCCACATGTTAGCAGCAAACAATCATACACCACACACACACCCGCAACAAACCAAATAAACGCAACCGCTACTACGACAACCGACTTACACGTCAATCAACGAAACGAAGCGAGCGATTGCTTCGGACGTTATCAAGAATGAATCGACGATGAACATGCCATATAAAAAAAAGTGGAATGTTCACCGCAGAAATCATTTATCAGTTAAATGATATATTATATCATCAATCCTCGTAGACTACTGTCAGTCATTTTTAAAAATATTATTTTAAAACAAATGTAGCTGTTTTTATTGCAGTCACATTTATCCTATCAATCTGAGAACGAAATTTTCTCATGATAGTTGATTTCAGTAGATTAAATCTTATATAAATAACGAAATATTCGACTTGACGGTTGTGCTATTGCGAAACATTTCCAATATTTGCATGTGTTTTTCGACTTGCGTGAATTTTTTTTTATTTCACCTAGGTCGATTTACTATATACTATTATCAAAGCTTAGCATAGCATGTAGTGATTATTTCTGGCATTTTATGTACAATTTTGACCTACAGTTTTCACAAAACAATTATATATGTGTGTGATTGAGTGAAAAGAAATTATGTGCAATCTCAGTGACGAATATTCAAACATCTACACTTCTAAAGATTCAACATATCCAGACATTTTTAATAAGGTCTAGACGGCAATGTACAGCTAACCCGCGCACGACACGTCACAAAATAGTTGGTATGTGTTAATATGACATACTATTTCAACACCGTTTGCATAGAGCCAATAGGCCCGCAATCATAAACGTTTCACTAGTTAAATAATTTTACAAACATTTCACAATGTCTACACCACACGAAAGTGAAGCTTTCGTGTCTACGCCTCATGAAGGTCAGGGAGCTCGCCGAAAAGATAATTATTACCTGGACAGCGAGGAGAACGAAGTTTGCTTCCGCGAGGCTGACGATGAGTACCAACGACTCAAAGAGGATTTTGCTCGAATTGCTCAAAATCGACGAACAAGACACCACTCTAGGAGTGATTCGTCAAAGAGTCCTTCACCACGCAGAAGACAGCCTCCGAGACGTTCAGCGAACTTACCTAAGTTCAAGATAGCAACATTTTACGCTACGGACGTTGAACTTTGGTTCAATCAGATCGAAACACAGTTCGATCTTCATCAAATCCATGACGATGACGAGCGGTACAGTCTGACATGCGCAGCACTCTCAGGCGAGGTCGCCTCCGACGTGAGGGACGTTCTACTTCAACCTTTCAGGTCGCATAAATATGAAAGCTTGAAAAGCATTTTGATCGAGCGACGAGGTTTGACAACACCCGAACGATTCAACAAGGTGATTTCCGGAGAAAGGATGGGCTCGGACATTCCCTCACGATTCTTAAGGCGCCCACAGAAGACGGCAGGCTTTGGAACTAAAGCAGTTGTTGAAAAGGCGGTCATACGCCAAGCATTTAGTCGGCAAATGCCAACTTCAATTCGTGTTCATTTAGCCACACAACCAGATAGTGCTACACTGGAGAGTTTGGCCATGTTGGCCGACAGGGCCCTTGCTTCTGAAACGGATGTGGAAGAGAGTAAGCCGGGGGTTGCGGAGATAAAGGTCGACGAAACCACTAAACTAGTGTGATTGCTTGAGGACTTATCAAAGAGACTCAAAAAATTAGAGACCGCGACTGCAGCCGAGAAGAAGAGAAATCAAGGACGTGGACTTGCAAATAGTCACTATGCACCTAGGCCAACATTTATTCCAAATGCACAGGCCACAGAGTCTGTTCCTAACAAACCTGGTAGCTTTAATAATGCACAGCAAAATACTCGTCCGTACGTACCGCCGCAGAACGTACAGCAAAATAATGCCGCGAACGTAATGGATACGGCTAATGCACCTGTCTGCTATTTTCACCAGACTTTCGGTGACAAGGCACGCACGTGCAGAAGCCCCTGCGCATTTTCTTTAAACTGCTAAGCCAGAGCAAGGTAGCGACTCTTGCATCTGGCGGTATAACTGAGACGCGACATGACTCCGCGGAAGCTACTTTTCCCAAGTTATTTCACTGTAAGTTATTGTACGTCGCAGACAAAAATCATAAATGCAAGTACTTGATTGACACGGGCGCAGCTGTCAGCGTTTTGCCGAAATCTTGCGCTAACAGGATTTCGGACGCAGACTGCCTTTCCCTGGTGGCCGCTAATAACACTACTATCAATACCTACGGCAACAGTAAACGCGTCGTCGACGTCGGCTTAAAACGCGAATATCCGTGGACATTTATAGTAGCGGACGTGAAACAACCCATCATTGGGACCGACTTTTTGATTCATTACAATTTGCTAGTAGACTTGAGAAGTCGATGTCTTCGAGACATGAGAAACGGTTTAGCTATTCCCGCTTCACTGTCGTCAATCAGACCATTGTCGTTGAACAGAGTAGACACTGTTCATAATGAGTATACTAAACTTCTAGGTCAGTTCCCGGTGATATGATAAAATTAGGAGTCATCGAACCCAGCGACAGTGAGTGGTCCTCAGCGCTTCATATGGTACTAAAGAAAAATAACGACTGGAGACCATGTGGAGACTACAGAAGCTTAAGCGCTCAAACCGTACCCGACCGTTATCCAATTCCACATATTCAGGATTTCACGCAGCGCTTAGCCGGCTCGAAATTTTTTTCAAAAATTGATTTGGTTAGAGCCTATCACCAAATTCCTGTGGAACCGTCAGATATACATAAGACAGCTGTTACTACACCTTTTGGTCTATTTAATTTTACAAGGACACCGTTTGGTCTGCGAAATTCCGGACAAACGTTTCAGCGTTTTATAGACCACGTTACACGCGGACTCGATTTCGTTTTTGTATATTTAGATGACCTACTGGTAACCAGCCCAGATCATAAAACTAACAAAAAACATTTACGAATTCTTTTTGCCCGACTAGCCGAATACGGAATCATCATCGGTCCTGAGAAGTGTCAGTTTGGTACAACTGAGTTAAGTTTTTTAGGCCACCACGTTTGTGCTGAAGGAATTTCGCCGTTACCCAGCGCCGTCGACGCCATAGTGAATTTCGTAAAGCCCGAAAAGCAACGAGCGTTGCGTAGATATTTAGGAATGGTAAATTATTACCACCGTTTCATACTGCAATGCGCAGCGAAGTTGACGCCATTAAACAATTTATTGACAGCTGCCAACGAAGGCCATACAAGACTGTCACCGAAGTCGAATTTTGATTTGAAGTGGGACCAGAATGCAGAGTCAGCATTTTCCGAGTCCAAACAAATATTGGCAAACACTACCCTTCTGGTACGACCAGACCCTATGGCTCAATTAAACATCACGTGTGACGAAAGTGATGTCGCTGTAGGTGGCGTTTTGCAGCAGTATTTGAATGGTATGTGGCAGCCACTTTCGTTTTTCAGCAAGAAGCTGAGTCCAGCGGAGACACGCTATAGCGCGTTCGACCGTGAGCTTTTGGCAGTATATGCCACAATAAAATATTTCAGACATAATCTAGAAGGACGCATTTTTTTTGTAAACACCGATCATAAACCTTTGACATTTGTAATGTCATCTGTCACCGAACGTGCGTCCTTACGCGAAACACGACATCTAGCTTTCATAGCTGAATTCACTACCGACATTAGATACGTTAAAGGTGAGACAAATTTCGTCGCCGACGCGCTGTCACGACCATCAGTGTCCGTGATAGACGATGGACCAGTGATAAATTATGAGGATTTAAGTATTGATCAAGCTCAGGACGCGGAATTCATGAGATTGAGACACTCGACTACATCCACTATGAATTTCAAATTACTTAAATCATTCGACAATCAACTGATCTGGTGTGATGTGTCCACGGGACATAACCGGCCGTACATTACCGCGAAATTTCGCAGAAAAGTTTTTTCAAACTTACACGGTTTAGGCCACCCATCTCATAGAGCTACAAAACCTTTGATTAACACACGATTTGTTTGGCATGGCATGAATATTGACATTGCTAAATGGTGTCGTTCCTGTAAAGGTTGTCAGACCGCCAAAGTTTCACGTCACAACACACCAGTTTACGGAAAGTTCACTGAACCTACCGAGCGATTTGATAATGTCCACATCGATATAGTCGGACCTTTACCCTACGCTAATGGCTTTAGATATCTACTGACTTGCGTCGATCGTTTTACACATTGGCCGGAAGCCATACCTATTGTAGATATTCGGGCCGAAACGGTCTCCGATGCCTTCTTCAGCGGGTGGATAGCACGTAATGGTACTCCCGCCACTATTACCACAGATGGGGGCGCTCAGTTCGAGTCCAAATTGTGGGATAATTTATGTAACCAATTCGGGATAATACGGAATCGTACCACGAGCTATCACCCCCAGTCGAATGGCATGGTCGAACGCTTCCACCGCCAGTTGAAAGCCGCCATTATGGCGCACGAATCACCGAACCCATGGACTATTACTCTACCCGCTGTACTTTTAGGAGTTCGTTCCGCAGTCAAGGAGAGACTAGGCAGGTCGGCTGCCGAGATGATATACGGGACAACACTCAGACTCCCAGTGAGTTTACGCAACAGTACCCGGTGACGCTAACACAGATTTGGAGAATTACTCAGACAAGCTACGCGTAGCCATGTCGCGTCTCCGTTTATGTCCGCCACGTGACACACAGCAGACTAACATTTTCCAGTACAAGGAAATAGAAACATGCACACATGTATTCTTGCGACGAATAGCAATTGCGCCGCCTCTGACCGCCCCTTACGACGGCCCATAAAGGGTTGTCGCGAGGAGTGGCAGAGTCATGAAAATCCTGATGAAAAGCAAGGTAGAAACGGTCTCATTAGACCGAGTTAAACCCGCACATCTAGAGTGCGAGCCTACGACAGGTCCGAAAACACAGCGTACTACGCCAAACAAAAAACAGAGCTCGAAGACTACCAGGATCGCTATTGGGAATCCACAGGACCCATCTAGACCTAGTAGTGCGAACACGTAGCCGTCCAACAGGACCAGTGTTAGAAAGACACAGTCGACGGCAGTCAGAAGCAGTACCAAATTGGCCACTGTCCCACAGCAACCAGCTGATAAAGGTAAATTGCCTAACAAACGCAAAGCTTATGTAGCGCCACATTCGCGAGCCCCCGCCGTATCCCGCGCTAACGGGAACGGCAGCGGTTTGCGAACGTACTCACGCATACCTTTACATCTACAGGGTAAAACCCCTGGTGCAGCTGACGCCGTAATCGACTCGAATACAAGAAGTCGTTCGAATGTCGCTAATCGCGACAAAATTTCGACGGACGCAACCGTGAGAAAAACTAGAGTCGGACGAACAATCCAGACTCCTGCCCGGTTTGTGCAGATGGTCCACGCCATAGTGGCGCCTAACGACTTCTATGGCGGGACCAACCGCATGTACCGTAATTATCAATCAAATAAAAAAAAAACTTCTATAGCGCCTATATCCTCAGCGGACTGAGCTCAGAGGCGCACAAATCCTGAGCGTGATCATGTGTCATAATCGAGGTCAAAGCAGGTTCGTCAACAGGGAGCCGGGCTGATGAGGGACTAGGGTGGGAAAGCCAGGTCGAATAGGTGAGATTTAAGTAATTTCCGGAATGTTAAGATTGTTTTGGCATTACGTATTGGCACAGGCAGGGCATTCCATAAGGCTGAACCAGATATAGAGAAAGCTCTTGACCCAGTCTTAGTCTTTATACGAGGAACAACAAATCTATTCGAATTAGTGGAGCGTAGATATTTTGAGCATTTCGGCCGAACAAGTAAATCAGCCAGATATGCAGGTTGGTTTTCTTTTAGGGTTCGAAAAGTTATCGCACATACTTTAAAATGAATGCGAAACTTGACAGGAAGCCAATGTAATCGTTTTAGAATTGGAACGGAACGGCTAAATTGTGGGGCGTTGGTTACCACTCTTGCAAGGCAGTTTTGAACGCGTTGTAATCTAGCGATATCCTTTTCTGGCATATTGTGAAAAAGTGAGTTACAATAATTTAACCTACTACTGACAAGTGCCACTGCAATTTGCTTGGCAAGATCTAAGGACAGACTTTTTTGAATTTGACGTCACGGATATGATAGAAGCATGTCCTACATGTTTGGGATATGTGTTTTCGGAAATACAGGCTACTGTCGAATAGTACACCAAGATTTTTAGCTGATGTAGATGGATTTGTTTCTTGACCTAGAAGTAAGCATGGGAAATTATTCAAGAATTTTTCTCGCTGAAGTTTGGTCCCAATAAGAAGAAATTCTGTCTTGCTAGGATTAAGCTTCAGCTTAGATCCTGTCATCCAGGCCGACACATCCATTAAACAATGTTGCAACTTCTCAAGAGATTCCTTAGCGTTTGAAACTGATAGAGACATGTAAGTTTGAGTATCATCGGCATAAAGATGGTGGTTTATGTCAAAACTAGAGATAATAGCGCTGAGTGGTGTAGTGTATAAAGTAAAAAGCACTGGTCCTAGCGCAGAGCCCTGTTGAACTCCATATAAGAGTGTGACTTTATCTGAAAAAGTGTCTTTAATTTTTACGGACTGGAGCCTATTTTGCAAATAAGAAGAAAACCAAATTTGAGCCTGGCCAGATATTCCATACCAATCAGAAAGTCTATCTGTTAATGTAGCATGGTCAATGGTGTCGAAAGCGGCCGACAAGTCAAGCAAGGTTAGAGCCGTAACTTCACCCTTGGCCATACTAATAATGATATCGTTATGTACTTTCAGTAGAGCCGATTCTGTATAATGATGTTTCCTGTAGGCCGATTGTAATGGATTACATAGATGGTTATTTTTTATATGAGCTTGCAGCCTATTGGCTACTATCTTTTCTAAGATTTTGGAAATGAAACTTAAGTTGGATACAGGCCTGTAATTTTTCAGCTCGTTTTTAGGAAGAGATGTTTTTTTCAGTAGTGGTCTTACATGAGTTTCTTTGAAATTTTGAGGAAATGTACTAGTTTCCATTGAAATGTTAATTATGTCAGTGATGGGAGTTATTAATATGTCAAGACAATTTTTCAACACGCTTGTAGGAATGGGATCCAGATCACATGATTTTGACGATGAGCTCAAAATAAGTTTTTTAATTTCATCTTCTGACGCACGTTCAAAAACGTTCATTTTGGATCTAATTTCTGGTTTTTGATTTTGTGGAATATTCTGTACTTTAATCTGGAAATTTGGAACGGATAGTTTCAATTTTATCCACAAAATACCTAGAGTTATGATCACAAAGTGATTTTACTGATGTGAATTCTGGCAGAGCAGGAGGTGGAATTCTATGCAGAATGTTATTTATTGAATTCCAAAGGCGACGGGGATTGTCCGAATTTTCTGCAATAACATCAGCTAAATATTTCGATTTAGCTTTTGTCATCATTCTATTACACAGGTGGCATTGTTGTTTGTAACGAGAACGATCTAGATGTGTGCGAGATCTGCGCCATGTTCTTCGAGATTGTGGCTAAGGGTTTTAGCATTTTAATTTGTAATTGAATGCGCCAGGCCTGGCAACACTGTTTAGAATAGGTAAATCGCAATTACATTATCGAGCAAAATATTTGCTAACTTATAATGGATGTGTTAATTAAATGAATCGGTTGGTCGCAGCAAAGCAGCATATGTAATTTATCGGACAATTGGTGTTACGAGGATAGGATAATTGGTGTTACGAGGATAGGACAATTGGTGTTACGAGGATGGGACAATATTTTAATTACGGATGCTGCGACGACAACCACCCACGCTGTATTAACAACAACCACTTACGCAGTATTAACAACAACCACCCACGCTGTATTTTTTCACACCTGATTAGTTATAAGAGGTTACGTTATATACAACCCCCGCTGCTTTCACGACGCAGTCTCCTACACGTTAGTTGGGTTCCTACGTTATCACTAACCCGGGGTAGGATCCCTGCCTCGCTCGATTACCGTGACAGTCGTCTCCGATTTCCCCGGACGCGGGGGGACGGGAGATGACTGCCTCGTTTTGGTACTTCAGTACCGTGTGCATAAATCCGAATCCCATGCGGTCGTAGCTTTTTCCCGCACTTGTGACATAGCTCTTGACGACTGCGGACGCGCCGCAGGTCGTCCGATCGGAGTTAGACTAGAGACGTGTCGTGCGCAGGGTTGTGCATTGCTAATGTTTAGTGTCTAGACCAATAAACATAATGATCTGAAGAGGAGTTTTGTGAAGTCAATCGGAACCGTCGACCTGACGGGGAAGGAATGAAGTTTATGATATGTTGGTGAATGTTAGGTGGGTTCCGCCGTTCACCCTACCGACGGACCCCCTTGCATCCCAACAGGTCTATAGATAATAACGTGGTCCCGAATTAAAAGACACTGCTTTGTTGACCAAACTTATTGAAGGATACATGATTGCTACAAGAAGACTAGTAAATGTATAGTACACAGACCTAAAACCAATTACATTAATGGAAATCACGATAATAAAACTGAGGCAAAGCTGTCTCTAAATTATCAGATATGGCTCACCTGCATAAAGTTAGGTTGATGTAGATGGATGTGATTCCAGAAAAAGTGTATACATGCCACCAGACTGAAGCTCAGGCTCCTTTAAGTGAAGACACGTTTGAAAAATAAATTGGAACAGCTCTGAAGAAGACATGTGATCAGTTTTCGCCAATTTGACCTTGAAATGACCTTGACATGACCTTCAAATTGTTTTCGGATGGTACTCCAGTAAAATACAACCCCATTCCATGTCAAATTTCAAAACCCAATCATTTATCAATATTTTGCTATGGGAGCCCCTTCTAATGCTCTACAATGCTGCATAATTGTAATTTGGCCCGTTCAACTAAATATTGAGGAACGGGCATAATAAGTGGAATACCAAAGGGATAGCTTCCTTCCCAAGGTTGATACTGCTCTTAATATCCTAAAATGTGTGTAGAGAATACATATAGAACGAAGGATATGTCAAAACCAGTCCTTTGTAATAAATGACTGCACAACAACAGCGTGGAAATTGATAAAAAGTGGACATTGTAACTATTTTCCGCCAGTTTGACCTTTAGATGACCTTGGTATGACCTTGACATGACCTTTATGTTATGTTTATCATTTAAAGCAGTCTCTTCGAGTATTTGACACACTTTGGGACACTTTTGGGACACTTTTGGGACACAGAAACAAATCATATACATTGTAATATACAATTTTCACTACTTTTTGGCTTTGCCAGTGAATAATTTGACCTTTCAAGGTCAATGACTTCTAGAGGTCATCAGAGGTCAAATCCAGTTTACCTCCACATATCAAAATGACCCTTAGGATATGTTCTACAAGTGGTAGAAATTTCATGCTTTAATCATAAAATGCACAACAGGTTACCTTATCTGCTAAACTACTACACAGATCGATAAATAAAAGATAGACTAATAATAGTCTAGCAAATTCAACAACACTAAAATGTAAGGATTTGGCTTTATTTGAAAACGTCGTTTATGACACTTATGACCGAATCTACCTTCAAAATGTGTTCTTAAACAGTTATTCCGTCCCAACAAACAAGATAAAATAAACTGTGAGTCAATCATTTTAGTGCTCGCTAAATTATAGTATAAATAAATACTGAGGAGGAGGATTCCATGTGCTATTTAGTTTTTGTAAGCGTAGACCTAACCATGTATTATTGAATATTAATAATACACGGTGTCGTGATTCAACCAATAATTTCACGATGAGGTCAGAAGCTTGATAACAATTTCGCTACGTTCATATTAGGTGATATTTGCACGACTAGTAACAACACATATGTTTAATAAAATGATAATAATGAATGAATATCACAATTATGTGGCTTACTGTGACTTTAAAATACAGCTGATGAACACAACGAAGGTTTGCTGGCAAGCAGCTTTTACTCTAACAGGCCAGCCTTGTACTTCATTCTTAATAGTCTAGTCAACTATTAAAACATGCAGAACATGGGTCCCCCAGAATGCAATAGTGCCTGTGGGTAGGCCTAGGCGCTATATCATAATAATACTAAAATATGCGTTTCATACCCCACACCGCATTAAGAGCAAGTTCACTGATCTTAGCAAGTCCATATATATACTTGAGGGACATCTATGAGTTAATAATTCCACCAAAGCTCTGAGCCCTGGCTTTTCGCTATGTGTTGGTTTGCAACTTTATTACTGTGGGGAACGCCAAACAGCTGAATGTATTTACAGGCATTCGGGCCGTGCTCTTGAGGGCAGAAACCATCGTCATAGTCATGTTTTTATGTCTGAGATGCTACAACCAGTGCACAAAGCCTAATCTATTTCTTTAACTGGATAATGAACAAACAACCATTTTTTCTTATCACCGAGGTCATTACAAAAATGTATAATAAGCATCCATAAACTCTGGCTTTCCCTTGAATATAAAGCTGACTTCAGTGCGACTAATTTTATAATATTTTCTACTTAATGAGAAATTTCACCAATACCAGATGTGATAAGTTGTGTATTTTATCCCCTATGTTGTCAGCTCAGTATGTTGAGCCAGCGTTGTAGATGATGGTCCAACATTGAAGCAACATTGGGTTAGTGGATCGTGCTGACTGAACAATTTTGTTTTTTATGTTTAAATGCCTGCTGAGTTCATATATACATACACCAGGTGGCGTTTATCCTTTCCCTAATTTCAATGCTTACATTGGACGAACATCTTAACTTTAATTGTGTATATTGTTTGCGATGTATAAATTAAATGACATGCTTAAGAAATAAAAGCTTATTCGTTTTTTTAAATGCAGAATGTAGGATCGCGATGGCGGGAAGGCTTTCCAACGGGTCAATGACACACAGCGGAGTGATGAAAGTAAACAACAAGACCATACTACACTGGGAAAGACAAGAAGGACTTTATTTGGCACGTCTTAACTACAAGTATGGACTATAGACGCTGCCTGAACGTAGATTCAACGTTGGGCGAACCTCACCACATGATGTTGGTCTAGCGGTGAATTTAAGTTCATTTTAAGTCAATTATATTTATTAGAAATGCCAAAATCCATCAAAATGAAGACGTTCTGAACATTTTTTTTTAATATAAGTCTTGAGTCTACGTCTCGTACCTGGAATGTTGCAGGTGTGGTTTTCACAGTTGGGAAAAAATCGACTCGCGAAACGAGACCAAGCTGCTGGAGTACTTCACCAAGGTACCCCTGGGTACTGTACTGCTGGCCATGAGTGGTGACCACCGCCTGATGTCCAGCCAGCTGGTCAGTAACGTGCTCAAGATGCTGGGCATGGATCTGAATATGATCCTGGTGCACCACATGCACGGCGGAGTGGTCAAGGTGGGCTATCGAGGGGTCAGCAGGTGGGAGCACCGCAGCTACATTATGGGGCCGCTGGTGTGGCAACATACTTTTATCATCGGTACGTTAATTGTCTTTCATCACGCAAGTGCTTCACAAGAAGTGTTGCCATCGTGTTGGCAACGACTACCATAAAATTGATCTAGACAGAACTATTATTCCGAGGGTTATGAAATAGTATTTCATGGGCACGAATTAAAAACATAACTTCATGGTCATAATTAACCAGCCACTGTAGATTGCAGCTTAAGATTGATTGTCATATGAAATAGTGGATAATCTAAAAGCAGTGTACGTAGTGAATTTATTCTTTGCATCGGATGTCTTTTTGGGGGAGGAGGGGCGGCACACCTAATAAAAATTACCTAAAACCAACGTTAATATTATTTTCGGAAATTTTTATTTCGACCTCTGACAGACAAAGTGTTGCATGTGGCACACATCTGAGATTCACAACACTTTGGCTGCTAGAGGACGATATACGGTGTTGCTATTCCACTAGGTTTCAGCAATTTTTTCATAGTGTCACTTATAGACTATAATATAATCAATAATCATTATCCAATCTAATTTGCTTTCTGTCTTTGAAATTGCTGATATAAATGAGATTATATCAATGAAATCCGCGGAACTACACATAATTGAGTAGAAACAACTACCTCCGCAAATTATGTGTACAGCAACGCTGTTTCCAGTAAACACTAACATTTGTATAACATTTATACAACGTCGGCCCAACGTCTTTAACGTTGGTCCAATGTTGTATAAATTGTATAGAAATGTTTTGTGTTTACTGAGTTTAAGCGCCATCCCAACCGCTGACGCTTTTCATCGTTTGTCCAGAGTTAAATCCATGTACACCTCAGTTACGATTTCAGGGCGAACGTTCCCTTTATCTCTGAGTGCCGTGAGTGAGGCTGAGCTGCTGGCTGCTCACAAAGAGATGAGGTCTGGTGGTCACTGGGGTCCCCTCACATGTCAATCACAATGGAAGGTGGCCATCGTTGTTCCCTTCAGGGACAGGGACCTACATCTTAGGATCTGGCTGGCAAACATCCTCAAATTCTTACAACGCCAAAATATTCAGTTCACAATTTTTGTGATAGAACAGGTAAGTCGGACCAGCTTAAATAATATTATGTTACATTTATGCCCAGTTTCATAACATAAAATCACTATGATACTTTAACTTATAGATCCTACAGATCATTATTCGAATATTATCCTAGACTATCCATTGCTCAAAATGCCTAGTTGTTGAGATATTTGCGTTTTTTTTACTTTAGTTATTGTTTAATAAATTAAAAGTGATGAGTATACTGTTTAAGATCGATAAACTAATATTAGGCAAACTCAGTCACAGATTGATCATAACACCCTAATGATGTGTTGTAAACGGAGCTGCAGTCTTATTTATATTTTGATGATTTATGATCAGGCGCCGCCACAGTTGTTTAACCGAGCTGCGTTGATGAACATTGGATTTGTAGAAGCAGAAAAGACAGGCCAGTATGACTGCTTCATATTCCACGACGTCGACCTGATACCAGAAGACATCTGTAACTTATACGCCTGCTCAGCATTCCCAAGACATATAGCCATTGCCATGAACAAATACGAGTATACGTAAGTATGCGATGCAATATGAATGTAATGTTGTACGATGCAATGTAGTGCAACACAGGTCAATACACTGCAATGCAATGAAATGGCATGTAATCCAATGCAATGCAACCCAACACTATTTGTACATGACGATTTAGACACAGCCTACAGTAATATATCTAATATTTCGAATCAATAATAGACCTATATATGTGAGAATAATATATGCGAATTCCATAACTCGATGATAACTCGATTGGCTGTTGCAGTTTACCATATGACAGTTATGTGGGCGGAGTTTTCAGTCTGTTACCCGACCACATGCGAGAAATAAACGGTTTTTCTAATGTGATGTTCGGCTGGGGAGGTGAGGATGATGATATATGGAGCAGGTAAGAATTAACCCTTACAACGCTGAAGTATTTTTATATAAACCATGGAGACCAAACGGTTTTTTAATTTGAAATCATCATAAGCTTTTAGTACTTCATTTGATTACTTATGTTATGGGTCTACGGCCCTCATAAATATTGTTATTCTTACAGTACGGGGATGGACTTTAGACGTCAGAATCTGACGTCTAGAGACGTCTAAAGTCGATCCCCGCGCTATAAGGGTTAATTAACGGGCCTAGACAACAACCTAGTTTTAGTCATGGTTGTCAAAAAAATTGAAGCTTGTCTGATGCTTTACAGTTGGTGATCTTTTCTTGTTAAAATGTTATTAGGCTAAAGCATTTTAGCATTGAACGTTGGAATTCATGAATGTTGATGAAAAGGAACGAAACTTTAGAAAGTTAATTTGGTGTTAATTGCACCAAGGCAACTGCGAGTACGCTCATGTTCTGATTTTTGGATAATCACATCCACGTCTCCCAGAAATAACAACCTTTTCGTCTTTCATGTGATTTTTTCGATGGAAAGCAGGGTGAATAGGAACGCATTGCTGCGCCACTACAAACCCGTCCATGGGGACAAAAACATGCATCAAACGATTGGTGCGTGAGCCTACTTACAGTTGCTTGGGCACAATAATCACCAAAATTAACTTCAAACTTTTCGTTCCTATTTACCCGCCGTTGCCGTTCATACATATCATGCGATGCAATAATAGTCTGTTTTTTTGCAGACTTGCCCAGAAAAATTTAATGCTCATGCGTTTTCCACCTGAGGTCTCAACATACGTTATGCTCTCCCACGATAATGATGTCACTAATCCACGTAGCGGCCGCAGGTTAGTCTGTCTGCCTGCCTGCCTGCCTGCCTGCCTGCCTGCCTGCCTGTCTGCCTGCCTGCCTGCCTGCCTGCCTGCCTGCCTGCCTGCCTGCCTGCCTGCCTGCCTGCCTGCCTGCCTGCCTGCCTGCCTGCCTGCCTGCCTGCCTGCCTGCCTGCCTGCCTGCCTGCCTGCCTGCCTGCCTGCCTGCCTGCCTGCCTGCCTGCCTGCCTGCCTGCCTGCCTGCCTGCTCAAAGAATACATACAAGCATGTGCGTAGGCATATCTGCAAACATAGTTGCAAGGCTGCCTGCAAACATGCCTGCAAACATTCCTGTCTGTCTAATATCCGGATAACTTTTTTATTTACAGTATGGAACTTGTATCGAAGCACTCAGCCTACATGGCCATGGACGGCCTGAATAGCCTTAACTACGAAACGCTGGATGTAGACAAGAAACAACTGTACACTAAAATAAAAGTCAAACTTGAAGGTCCCGTGTCAGAATTAGGAATACAGTATTTTTATGACAATGCCGTGAGGGGGTTTATACATCGACTTTATTCCACAGGACCAAAGACTGATAATAGCTCTCTTCCCAATAATATTACAATAAGTACTGCTTGAGACGAACATGTTTATTTCCAACTATAACTTTAACTCCTGATAATGTGGCTGTCGAATTGTAGTTCAATTTACTTGTGTTTATTTTCTTCTTTTGTCAGCATGAAAACATAGTAACCCCGCATTGATATTTTTACCCGATTCGAATATTTACCTACTTGAAGCTGTGACTCGCCACCTCGAGCCGCAGCTTCAAGTGGATTACAATATTATTGACTAATATGTCAGTACAAGCACAATCATTCTGTCAATCCTACTACTTGGTCATTTAATTCACAAGGCGCTTAAAAAAATGACCTGTTATTTATTTACACGACTGTTATACATGGCTAGTCAGCACTGAGACCGTTTATACTTTATTCCACACACTTCTGTTAATCTCTACTGTCTGTATCATGTGTTTTATATTGTAGTTTAATATTTCTCTTTTCTGGATCTGAATTAAAATATTTGCTCCATATCATGGGAAAAATTGTATCATGATCTGAAAATAATTTAAATGCATGTGGAATACTGCTGCTCGCCTGAATGTAAAATAAATTTAAGCATTTCACCTGCAGACTACATCCATAGTCAACCAATCCCTGTTCGGCGTCCAGCTGCTATTCACATTCAACTAACAAATACATTTGATTAAATTTCTAAGAAAATATAAAAAATACGCATTAGCAAAAAGTCGATAAACATTTGTTTTTGTTCCACAAGACCACCATAGAACTTTGTAATGGCTTATTCTTCTTTCTTTCTTGTCTTTGTCATTATTGGCAATGACGTAAAAATAACCATAAAAATAGAAAGCCGTTATCGCTGTATCACTGAACTATTTGTACTTAACTCACTGTTCTGTATATGTATAACTCGCGCGATGCTTTCTGTGTATACCAATGTTGTTTTAATGTTGGCCGAGCGTCGGAGACGCTGGGCCAGCATTAAAACAACATTGGTATAACCCCTCTTCGCATAAATGTATACACCAACAATCGTGTATGACATAGAAACAATGAATTGAATAACAAATGTGAAGATCCATCATAACAAGGACATTATTGTGAGGTTTCATCTGGGAGAGTATAGTTGGGTATTTAAAAATAAAATCATGAATGAAAACAACCCTCAAAGTGAAGAAATGTGTGCTGTGAAGTTTAAAAAACACTTTGCCTGATGATATCATTCTCTTTCTGTTCGCTCAACATGTATATTATGGTACGTGTTAATATTTATGAAATAATCAAGTAGTTATATCTATATTTGTTTATATTTCAAAAGGTACACTGTGATCTCTTCCAGTGTGAAAGTCGTTAATTAAAAGTGTTTTGCATTCAACTTAAACATTTGCTTACTTTTTATTTATGCTGTATTTATGTGTTGTGCAAAGACAATGATTTTTTATATATGGGTACATATATGGGTACATTGTGAAGGGTGTTTACGACCCAAACACTACTTGCCCTCATTTGCGGGAAAATATAACAACACCCAGTTGACCAATACTACCATAAGAATAACGTGTGCACATGATTTTAAGATTGACCGCTGCAATAAAAAAAAATTATCATAAAAACAAGGTCGTACGATCTATTTTGATATACACGTGGCAGTAAGACTAGTTAACCGCCAAATTAGTGTTCCTACTAGATCAGAGCAATATAATAGACTCAAACTCAGACAATGATACAAATGGTTTGCCATACTTCTCAGGTTCAATTCATGCAATTTATTCACGGGACTGTCAACCTCGGCACCCTCCTGTCTGCAAACGCCGCAAGTATGTCTGCATCCAGTATTATAATTCTGTTTCTTGTGCCACTGATAGCTCCAGGGCTGACATTTAGGGTGAAGACTTAGGTCAGTGAGAAATCGTGCAAATTATTTCAACTGTTTAAACTACGTTACTCGGTTTATATATGATTTTTTTTTAAATAATGCATGATATGATTTACGCATCACATGTTTTAAATAGTGTACATCGAATGAAAGATGTTATAATCCATCGCAATAAGCACTGATAAAGCATCTTCACTTCGCCATGTGATTTGCGGCTCTGCGTAAATTGAGCCTGGACTGGTGCAGATGTGATAAAGAGGTTCTCAGCTTTCATTCGCTATTAATTATTTTGCATTTAAGTCAGTCTAATCTGTGTTTATTATATTTAATTTATTTATTTTATTTGTGTTTTTTATCGACCGTTTACATGTGAACTTTGACATATTGGTCATTTTATTTAGTTATTTATATTTTTTTTATGCGGCGCGAATCGGTTATACTTTTCGGTTTGTCATTATCCCACGAATTTGAAAAGACACATGTTCCTATTTACATCAGCACTGTGTACAATAATCAACTTAGCTAAAAAAAATTTGACGTAAATTTATATTTTCATATCCCTAATTAGAAGCAATCGTCATTTCAGGAATACTATATTTGTGCGTATTTGAAGGTTTCCATGCTCCTAGTTCGTGATTAAAAATCAAGCATAGTTTTAGTTTTGCATGTAAGTGGTTATAGTAACTATAAAATAATTTTAATCTGTGAAAAAATTGTATAAAAGCGTTTTTCAATTGGTTCATTTAGTTGAAGGTGTCCAAGGTAACATAAAAAGTTAGGTAAGAGCAGAGTTAAGGAAAAATATTTTTTAGGTGTCAAAGGTTAAACACCCCAAATCAGTGAAATGACGCGATATTTGAAGATAATATCCGCAAATGCTTGAATACATTAAATATATAATTATTATATTAGAACAGTCTTAGCTTAATATATATAAACACTTCAAATTATCATATGATATTTTGTTGTACACAATTTGCTTATTTGATGCAATCTCAAGTACATTTTGCTGACATTTTGTGGAATTTGGGTGTTTCACCTTTGAACCCTGAAAAATGATTCCTCCCACCTATAATCCTACCTAACTTTTATTTTGTAATACTAGACACCCTTAGCCAAATTAATCAGTTGAGAAACGATTTTTTACGATTTTTCCACAGATTTGTCCATTTTGGGCTTAAAATAGGGTTAATATCAGCTAATTATTTAAATAAATAGTTAATTATTTTATAAATTCTATCGTCCTCTTAGGGCTGTTCCAGTAAAAAATCCACCCCCATGGACGGCAATTGAAAACTTACCCACTCCTCCCGGAAATATGGATGCTTGGGAAACCACAGAGCCGGATTTTTAGCACCACAATCCCTAGAAATTCCTCATGGCTCATATACTGAGTAAACCACCACCTCGGAAATAGTTATACCACACCCACCGGAAAAGTGTAAATTGAAGCACACCACTCCTTCCGGAATGAAACATTTTTTGTATACCACCGTCCCCGAAAAAAACACACGATTGCCGTTCATGGGTTGGGGGCGGATTTTGCTGGAACAGCCTTATGAGACAAGGGCTATACCTGCTACATAATTGACATGATTGTAATCACATATCAGGCTGCCATTCACCAGCTCCAAGGGTAGTAGTATTACTAGTAAATGAATGCTGAACGTCACTTTTCGGCCTGAACGGTCATTTAAATGACTTTGTAATAGGTTAAAAACAGTGCAATCCGTTGATGAAATGAATGATGTACAGGTGATGGCGTCAGGGTGGGGTGAGAGGGTATGATGGGTTATTAAAGCTACACAATCAGGCTAAAATCATCAAAAATCGGTAATGTTATTTTGGCTTCTTAATATGACCATATGATGTGAACATGCCCATAGACTAGAACTGCAATTTTTTTTTTGTGCTGCGCATTAACCAGGTGAGCGAGATATAGAGGCGAAATATCTCCTATTTTGGACATGCATATCCGAAATAAGAAATCGGGAATTTTGTCTCTATATCTCGCTTAACAGGTAAATGCGCAACACAACAATTTTAAAACTTTTGCAGTTCTAGTCTACAGACATGTTTACATCGTATGGTAATATTCATTCTTATCCACCAGATCCACTATCCTTCCACTAGCGTCAGCTAGTGGCTCTTATTGATTACACTGTAGAATGTGTTCTGTAGAAATATTCATGAATTTGACCTGATTTTTTATCTGGTCAATAAGGCAATACCTAGCAAAAAACATTTAAACAACATCGGGTCAAATCCTCTTGTTTGCTGGGATAGTTGTATTATATAAGTCAGAAAATACATTCTAAACACTGGTCAATGCTGATTTAATGTTGGGCCAGCGTCGTAGACGGTTGACATACATCAATCCAGCATTGTCAATCCTACAGCGTGAACACATAGGTCTACACTGGCCCAAAGTTTTCTTAATGCTGGGCTTGCGTACCACTGAGTTTTCACATTTTCGCGTCTTAACAGTAAAAAATTTAGAAAAATAAAGAAACAAGTGCAATAGGCCTACATATTTTCGGTCTGATTTTGACTGGATAATCTATTTCTTGTAGTGTTTCAATAGGTCGATGTCATCTTCTTGATCATAATATGATAAAAAGTAGCTATACGTATTTGTGAGTGAAAAAAAGTGTAGTAACACCTCTTTTTAATGTGACCGGCAATTTTGATGATATGTTGGTTAATATTTTTTCCGGTATTACATTACTGATTCGTGTTATCAAAAACTCAATCTCGATGTCAAATATGCAATACAATTTGTGTCAGTAAATAAAAACAAGACCACAGAAGTCATTTAAATCGCAAGAGTTGTGATCGAAACATTTATTACGGACCTTGCATTTTTCCCCACATCAATAATTTAATCATAAATTAATAAAGATATTGTACCAATTGTGGCAATGTGTACGATAAGTTTAATGCACCGAAACGGCTGCAGGACTGTATGCTCCCCGGGGAGTTGAAATGGTACATGAATGAACAGGATCAGTGACCAGGGGGTAAAATGTAAAGTCCGATGATAGGTCTTCAGACTTGATATCAGACTATAAAAAACCTGCACCTTTACCTTTACCAGAAGAAACCTCTGCTGTATAAGAAGCAATACATGGAGTATTCCCTAATACACATTGATCCCGTGTCGATTTAATGTTGAATCAACGTCTGCGAAGCTAGCCCAGCATAAACACGATAGAGGATACTTGTATCGTGTTAACTGGGATGGTATTATACATTTTATACAGCGGGCCAGCGGCGTTGACCAACTACACATTTAGGACTGGTAGGCCCTATATATAAATTGTCACAATACATGTACATATTATTGATGTTAAAGTGTGCCAGGCAGGGCGAGGATGCATAGTGAAGTTAAATTGATTTAAAAAAAATTTGGGAGGAATGGGTTTGCACTTTTTACTCGTTATGTAACGTTAGTAATAATAAGTTATTTGTCTAAAAAAGTTTCTCCTCAAATTATATCACTACTCACAAGGTGGCTCTCTCAAACAGCCCTTGTGGTGTATCGTAAATATATAACCACTGAAGATCACGTTGTGCATAGTCTATTATGCAATTATCAATCTTATGCAGTTCTATATACATGGTTCAATAAATAGCATGGTATATACCCGTCGATACCTATTTAGCACGTTGATATCTAATACTGCATTAAATTCGAAGGCAATACATATATAAATTAATATTCGAACTGTGGTTGTGGTCTGAAGTAAATATTCTAGTCCAAAGAACACACAGGTCGTCTCATCACTCAATTGAGGGACAGATAAGAGGGTTTAGAGGGTTTAAAAGGTTTAGCTGCAAAAGCAAAATATCCTATGAATAAGAAAAACGAAGACATACCATCACGTGGTGTAAAATAATCAATTTGCCCAAGATATCAATACTCGATCTAGGACCTCTGTGATTTGAAAATCAGTAAAAACTTTGATCAATATAAAATAAAAAAGCGAATAAATCAAATAATGTTTATTTATAACAATATATTGGTTGATCATTGGTCGGTAAGCAAGTATATGATTTTGTAACAAATATTAGAACTTCCCCATCTAAAAAATCACAATAACAACGCAATAATTTACACCAATACACGAAAAAAATTGATTATTGAAGAAGCAGATTGACCAATTACAAAGCTTTGTAGAGTAGTATGTCTAGATATACCACTTTGTAAAGGGCATGTCTAGATATATCACTTTGTAAAATGACAGGTCGAAATCTGCCACATTGTAAGGAGATAGATATAGATGTCGACTTTGTAAAGTGACAGGTCTAGATATACCACTTTGTAAAGTGACAGGTCAAAATCTACCACTTTGTAAAGTGACAGGTCTAGATATATCACTTTGTAAAATGGCAGGTAGAAATCTGTCACATTGTAAAGAGATATATATATAGATTTCCGCTTTGTAAAGTGGCAGATCTAGATATACCACTTTGTAAAGTGGCAGGTCAAAATCTACCATTTTGTAAAGTGGCAGGTCTAGATATACCACTTTGTAAAAAGGCAGGACGAAATCTGCCACATTGTAAAGAGATAGATATAGATTTCCACTTTGAAAAGTAGCAGGTCGAAATCTACCACTTTGTAAAGTGGCAGGTCTAGATATATCACTTTGGAAAGTGGCAGGGCTAGATATACCACTTTGTAAAGCGGCAGATCTAGATATACAAATTCCATTTAATACCAATGTGATGAAATTGCATCATTACTATATTCGGAATCTCATCACATTAGCCATGGTTAATACATTTTGCTGATTTCTGAGTCAAATAGTATAGCATGTATGATGTGACAGAAAACGTGACTGGGAATCTGTGGAGAAGTGAAATACAGTTGGAATAAATGTTTCTTAATGTGTTTGTGGTTACTATGCGAATAAGCTGATTTTAGAGTAAAATAGTTATGATGACATATAATAATTCTGGCAGTGTTTATATTATGTATGTAGACCATTTATCTTACGTTTGCTCTTCATTTTTACTACGTATAACATAGTGCAAAATTAAATGACTACAATGCTCAGATGCAGCAAGCGTACACTTCGTTAACCCTTTAACCGCCGGTGCCGCATATATTCGGGTTTTCATTTTTTATAAGCACATAATGTACCACATTTTAAACATGGTAAAGATAAAAATGTGACATCAATCAGCAATAATTGAAAACAGTTGACCTCCATTTTGTCAAATCTGAATAATTTTCACTCACTTGAAGCTGTGGATCGCGTCAGCGAGACACAACTTCAGGTGGGTGAAAATTCAGATTAAATGATTTGGCGGTTAAAGGGTTAATAAAATTATACATTAAAGTCATTGTAGATAATATTATTCTTTAATTTTACTCGTAAAAAGCTTTACAAAGTTGGTAACCATGTTGACAGCAAAGCAAATTTTAGGTAGATATATACCGGAAAACACGAGGAGTTGAACCAGTGCTGATTTTTATGTTGGGCCAGGGTCGCAGCAGCTTCATTTATCAAGTTGTCTGCTACCAGTCGTCTGACTGTCAGACCTGATGCGACAAGATGGGGTCACAGACGGTGGACCAAAATTAAAGTTGCATTTGTTCAACGTCTCGTGTTTGATGGGATTGAACACTAGTGTCGTATGCTTCACTCAACTGAGGGTTATGATATCTACGACAAGTGCTCTCAATTTTAACATATAAAAAGCATATATCAAAGGCGGTTCTTGCAGTACGAATGGATGCAGTACGTAATAATAATGGATGCCTGTCGGTCGTAGCATGCATGATTTAGCACCGTGATATCGATAATAAAAATGCCGAAAATCCACGAGATTTATTTTACATAGGGGGTATACACAATAGGAAGATAGTACAATAGGCTGGTTTTTGTGATATGCCTTTTAATAAACAACGTTAAAAAAGTTCAACGTTGAAAAGTTGCTTTGTCATTGAATGAAAGCATAAAATAAAATAAAAATCTAAAAAGCGTACTGACTAATTAATAGAAAACGTGTACATATACAATATCGTACCTTTGAAGTGGCACTTTGTTTCCAACATGATATACTATGTGTGGCAGGAAAATGATGCCGGCATCAATACCACAGTCAACATGCTGGGAAGAGCTCAACTTTAAGCAGCATTCACATGTCAACGCTGAGCTGATAGTGCAAGAGCATTAGTGAAAAAAACACAGGAACCTGGAATAAAATTGCAGAAAGCTGATTTTTTCAGGAATGATACCTGGACATCTCCCCAAACGAATTCCGAAGATGCCCCAAAAATCCCCCTTGTGCATTTTTTTTAATTCAAGATGGCCGCCACCATGTAACGCCATTTTCGAAAAACAGGGGTATACCCTAATTCTTCACCTTTGTAGTTAGGAAAAAAATATTTTGGTGACTCTACTTATGTTTTAAGGCACAAAGAGTTGATACAGATGATCAGGAATGATATCAGCACTTTTCTCAATACCAAATATCCAAGATGGCCGCCATATTGTTCTGATTATGTTAAGCGATCTCTTAAAAACACACGAAAATATGAGATATCTATCTCGTTGTTGAACCTAAAATGTATTTTTTGGCCAAACCCATGGAATATAACACTTATTTAGATCACCATTATTTTATTATATTAAATTTATCAACATAAATCCCACATAGTAGTTAATTAAAAATAACACCAGGTAACGCCATTTAAAAATAAAGGTTTATACCCCAATCCCCCACTTTTGAAGATAAAACAATGATTTTCGTGTCTCTACCTATGTTTTAAAGTACAAGGAGGTTATCCAGATGATCAGAAATAATATCAGTACTTTATTTAATACCACAAATTCAAGATGGCCGCCATAATATTTTGTTAAGCGATTTCCTAAAAAACCCGAAAATATGCGATAACTATCTCGTTGTTGATACTAAAATGTATTTTTTAGCCGAACCCATGGAGTCTGGAACTTATTTAGATGACCGTATTTTATTATATTGTGTTTATCGACATGAATCCCACATGGTAGTTATAGTTAATTCTACCATGGTGGGTGACGCTTTGGAGTGTTTTCGAACTGCTTTCCCACTAGAAATGTATATTGGAATTAGTCGCTGTGTTTGTAACTGGAATTTCTTACGCTATCTCAACTTCAAATGAATGAAAAATACCCTTATATTTAAAGATGAGAGATGTTAGAATTTTTAATCAATGATTTCTGACATATGATATTTTGTAAATTTGATCAATCTATATCTATATTCCCATATGAAAAAGCAGTTGGACATCGCTTAATCGTGGCATCTGCGCTAAAAGAGCTAACCAATATGGCAGCCATGTTGGATTTTGTGTTGATAAGCACATTCTATTTAAAAAATTGGTGATGGAAATATATTCTAGATTCCATGGCCCTGAAAAAAAGTTTCAACAACATGATGATTATGGCATGTACGTGATTTTCTGAGGGGGGGGGGGACGCTTCACATAATGGTGGCCATCTTGGATTTGTGGAGATAAGAATAAGAATGATATGATAAGAATGAATGATATCATTTCTGATCCTGTTGATGAGCTTTTTGTGTAGAGGCACCAAAATATTTTTTTTTAACTGCAAAAGTGAGGAATTGTGGTATAGTCCTGTTTTTTTTGGAAAAATGACGTTATATGGTGTTACATAATATTAAACTACCGGTATGTGGGATTTATGTTGATAAATTCAATATAATAAAATATTGGTGATCTAAATAAGTGCTAGACGCAATGGGTTTAGACGAAAAATTCATTTTAGTCTCAACAACGAGATAGTTACCTCATATTTTCGTTTTTTTAATTAAGAGATCGCTCAACATATTGGTATTGGTATTGGTATTGGTATTGAGAAAAGTACTGATGTCATTTCAGATCATCTGGATGAACTCTTTGTGTCCTCAAAAATAAGTAGAGACTCCTAAATATTTTTTCGAACTGCAAAAGTGAGGAATTATGGTATACCACTGTTTTTTTCGAAAATGGCGTTACATGGTGGCGGCCATCTTGAATTAACAAAAAATGCACAAGGGGGATTTTCGGGGCATCTTCGGAATTCGCCTGGGGAGATGTCCATGTATCATTCCTGAAAAAATCAGCTTTCTGCAATTTTATTCCAGGTTCAACCCTAATGCTCTTGCACTATGAGCGACAGAGCGCCAAATGGAGAACGACGACATCGCGACGCTTTGGCACTCACATCCTAGCATTCACATGTCAACGCTGAGCTGAGCGGTGCAAAATATGACGTCGCATAATAATATTAAATTATTACATGACATGAAAGGGTGTATCTGTTACTTTGCAAAGTGGTTGATACACCCTTTCATATCCAGGGAGACGTCTTGCTGATCTAAAACGCTTTTCACTTTCGACTTTTCGACTTTTGACAATAAAAAGGATACAAAAACGATTAGAGTCGTGATTTGCGGCTAAAGGGTTAAACAATGATTAGGAGATACAAAATATAATGTACATATGAACTAGCAAAAATGTTAACAAATAATGTTGAT
Source organism: Flabesymbios commensalis (assembly GCA_964017125.1). Lineage (NCBI taxonomy): Eukaryota > Metazoa > Annelida > Polychaeta > Terebellida > Flabelligeridae > Flabesymbios > Flabesymbios commensalis. The sequence goes on along the minus strand of OZ024904.1, from coordinate 34,095,111 downwards.
AGCAGATACTCGTTAGCTGGACTGAAGGCCATTTTTGAATATTTCTCTCCTCAAGTCTGTCAGATCCCCCTCACTTAACGTCCAGTCAAAAAGCTGAAAAGAAAACCAAACCATTTGTGTATATCAAACTGACATTTACAGACAGATACTGCTGTTTGCCTTGTGGAGCAGTACAGCTGTCAAATTTAAACACGGGTGGGGGGGGGGGATAACAAAATATACCTTGACTTTCAAAATAACGAAGTGTTCTTTATGTTCACATATTCTCTGTTATTTTTCTAATGCTTACAGACCTATTATATATGGCTATTGGTTTAAAATACTGGAAAATAAACAGACCTAATCAACTGACCGTATTCTGACTCAGTATACTAAACTTTACATAGCCTTTCTTATACCTATTAAAACATAGCAGTGTAGACAAATTTCTTCTTTTTAAATTGCTGAAAGGAAACTATCGACCGCATTCTCTTCTATCTAATACAGTTTACTAAACGCTACAATATATAGGCCTACCTTAAAACATTAATTGTACCGTTTACCTTTTAAATAACGGAGCAATATAGAGCATTATATTGTTTAAATAGCTTAACAAGTCTCATCAACTACATCCTTTTGTCGGATCCAGTTAACATGGCCAACTAAACTTTACATACCTTAAAAACATTTCTTATTTCCTTTGGTTTCTTCGTGTCCAGCACAACAGATACGCCCAGCTGATGCAAGGCTTTCACCAATACCTGTATCCCATACAAAATGTAAATACATTCAATACAGCAAAGAAATAAAATAGAAAGATTACGATCACTCCGCCATACATAAGTTTGTACATTAGCCAGATAAATAATGTCAAGAGGAGTTCGCAATTACAAATGGTCAGTTTTGCGGTATAGCGAGGCACAGCTATGAGAGGGTTAAAATTATTTGAATATATGGTTTGTGATTCCTAAAAACACCGATATATTGACCCAATGTTGCTGTGAAGCTGACCTAATATTATCACAGCATTGGGTACCGTTCGAGTATGCAGGGATATGTGCATCCTCATTGATAATCTAACTAATTTTCTTTGATTCAAATGTTATGTTGAAAAGGGGTAAAATTAGATGTGGAATTGAAAGTGCATATATCTCACCTGATCTCCAGATTTCTTATGTTTCACAGCCAGTTTATCAAGAAAATCGGTAAAACTAGCACCGAGTTGTGTTTCCCTGAAATAAAAAAACATTGATAGCATAGTGAAGGCATAGGTTATTATTAGCAGATTGTGTTTAGATCCATCATTATTTATCCTTACCATTACACTATGGTAGTGGATAGTTCAGTCCATAATCTGATAATATCAATTTCGTCCCACAATTGGCTTAAAAACATTGACGATTACATATATTAAATAATGGAAAGTTTATTGAAAATAACCACCCTAGCAACCACCAGCCGTCGACACAATGTTATATTAATAACGGCCTTTGACGTTGGGCCATCATTAAAAACATTGCGACAACGTCTAGTTTCTGCTGGGTTAGGATAAACTCCAGTACTCACATGGTATAGGTATTGACTAGAACCATACAGTGCATCCCTCTGTACTTAGCGTAGCTGCGAATTTGATCAAACATTTTTTCTCTCCCGAAGAACATCTCCCAGTCATACTGATTGGAAATAATCAAACAAAGAACAAATCTTAAAACAGCAGTTCACGATACATCATTTAATAAACGTATAATCTTGTTAAGAAGACAAGCTCAATGATTTATAAGTTTCGTCGTAATGAGAAGTATATATATACAAAATTAAAATGATTCCATCCTATAACTAAATGTTATACAGAAGAAATAATTGCTTCATGAAATTATTAATAATTGAGCGGTCAATAATAAATAATTGTTGTTTCACCAGCACTCGCATTACTATATCGGCTTGTTTTGACTGCCCATCTAACACGAGACTTTAGCCTAACGCCGGTTCAAAGCTGGGTCAGCGTCTCTGATGTTGTCCCAGCTTTGATACACCGCTGGGCTAAATAGTATCTCACCATGAGGACAGTTGGTTGAGTTGTTCCATGCTTCAGGAGTTGTTCTACCAGCCCCACGTGCATGTTACACAAGCCCAGACAGCGGGCCCTGCCTTCTTCAACCAGAGACTGGACAGCCTGTAGCAACAAACATAGACGATATCCAAAGTTACATGGGGTTTACGCAGGTTCAACGTGGTATTGGTATCTTCACAATGTAATATACGGATTTAGGTTCACATCAAAAATAGTTCTATGATTGTTGAAACGACCAAGTAACCATGCTTAAATTTGGCGGGATTGATTTAGATTGTCAATGTTCATTCAACGAGTGACGATATACATTGATTTTTTCTAATCGACATAATAACGCATTTCAAAAATAAGAATCATTAAATTATGACTTATTATTATCAATAATCTCTCCAATGGTAAAAGCGAGAGAGAATCATCTCAACTTTGAGGATAGGACACATACTAACTATAGGCCTATACTACTAACTTAAACATTTGTCATTCGGCAAACTCCAGACTCGATAATAATAAAAGACCATCATGCTCGCTGATTGGTTAGTCTCAAGTATTTAACTAATTAGCGTACTTGAGCATACTTTTTAAAATTGACTGACAATAAACAGCCCAGACCTTCTTAATGAGATAACAGTCTTACCTTCCATGATTTAAGCAGGGGATCGGTGTTTACCAGAATGTGCTGACTAGATGTATCATTCTGGAAGAAGACAAATTATAGTAATTATGTATCTCATTCTGCTCATTTCAACCAGTGACCGTATTCTCGTACAAGTTACGATATATTGTAGGCTTCTGATTGGTCGAGATGGCCGTCTCGATCAATCAGAAGCCTACGATATATCGTAACTTGTACGAGAATACGGGCCCAGGGATTGTCCCAGATTTTGCAGTATAATATCACCAAGGACGTTCTATGCGTTCGTAGTATCATTTGATGAGCATTTAAAGAAGAGAAAAATGATGATAAATGTACTGCTTACATGGTCATTAACATACCTTGTCGTTTGACCCTTCGAGTAAAAGTAAGTCTATATATTCTGCCCTGATATTGTACAACGCTTGTACACATTGTGACCTCACACTAGCCTTCGAGCTGGGTGGTGAATGTACCTGAAATAAGATGCACATGATATGTATAAGATATAACAAAATCCACAGAATGATAATCTTCATATGCTTTCTTAATATTTATAGAAAATAGTAGACATTATCAACGTTTAATATGGCCTGTGGCCCATCCCTTTAATAAGATTGGTTTCATCTCAATTATGATAGTAGGGTTGTTAGTTACTTCATACATAATCAGTCATTTGTCAGTCATAAATAAAAAAAACAAGTTTATTCATGTGGCTGGTAGTAAACATTGTTTGAAAATAGTTTTTGAAAACCATATCTGGTGTCAAGTGATACATTTTGCATTTTTTTCCACATTTAAATTTACTGTTCTAAAATAAAGTTTATATTTTTACCATATCAAATGGGTCTAATAATTAGCCGTATTCGACTTCTGCATTCGTAAATATATGTATATTACTTTCAATGTGTTGTACGCACACACACCACTGGTATTATTATCATCACCAAAGACACACAATAAAACATCAGAATAAAAATGGGGCCGTATTCAAATAGTCATGATAGTAGCTAGGATACAAGGCAATACATGTCTGGTGTGCGTTAAATTGGTATTATGAGACATCATGCATGCAGGGCAGAATATTAGTGAAGCATCTGACTCATATTCTGTCCTTGCATGCATAAGAACTCAAAATGCATTGTCATTTGAATGTGGAACCCCGTAACTGTTATCAATGTGGGCAATACGTTTGTGTGTATATATTCTAATGCAATGCCACAATGATGAGAACATATACTGAAATTAATCAAATGAGCAGGCGCAGATCTCAAACAAAGAATCAATTGTGAGTTATAACAAGTCTGGTTTTAAAAGTAAACGTCTATTTATCATGAACTTATTACCCCGGGACTTATTACTGATTGGCCTTGGTTATGTTGGTACAGCCGGTGGACTAATTTTGGCCAACGTTGCTTCAACGTCTCGTATATTTGCTGTGATACAGATATCCTTGGTCGGACCAAATTACTACATTTAAGTTCTTTGGTTGGACCACAACTAATAATCTCACATAAAACAGGACACACAGAGCTTGTGTTGGGCCAAATTCCAAGACGTTTGCACAGCAGTGGGCCCGCATGCCGCGCGTGCCGGGTTCGTACCTTGGCCGTGAAAAACAGCTGTTGTCTGTCGGCTCGTCGTGATTCCTGCCACTGGCGTGTGACCTGCCCCACATCCACCTCATCGTTCTGCCGGCTGTCAGTCACCAGGTGGCGATAGCCCGCTATTAATGCCACCTCCAGGCAGGCCGCCTGTGATCAGTAATAAAATAGAAAGCCGAGGTTAATAATCAGCAGTAAACATTATCAAACAACCAATAAATCATATCACAATCATGTTAAAGGCAGATACGACTGGTGGTCCGCGACACATCTGCGTCTTGTGATACTTGTATATTAGCAGAAATGCATAATGCATTTCTGATATTAGTTTATGACAAGAATTGTAGATATCATTGCCTCGAAGCCAAAATGTCCTATCTGCAACTCCAATGAGTGGAATATAGGATATTTGGCTTCGAGGAACCGATATCATATCCAATGTTATCTGGTCAAGTTGTCAATGTGATCAGCAAATAATTAACAAATAAAGCGCAAGATTAGATAAATGTAAGCTACCCTCACATGAATTTGTGTCTCGCAACTACTGTAACTCATAGTGGGTATATGATACGCGGGGAGTTGAAATGGCACACGAATGAACATGTACCGTGACCAGGGCAACAATGTACAAATGGGCTGCAGAGGCTCAAGGCTAGATATCAACATTGACATCTCCCATAACTTTTGTTAAGATTTATTTCCTGATATTTCTTTTATACAAAGCAAACATACAAAAGCCTGAATAAATACCCAGTAAACACGAGTAGTTAACCGATGTTGGTTTATTGTTGGGCCAGCGTCGTTGGTGGTGGGCCATCATTAAAACAGCATCGTGTAGACGCCTTGTGTTTGCTGGGTATGCCTACATGACCGTGCAGTCAAAATAGAATACTAAAAGGAATATTTTATAGTGTAGCCATGTGCAACATATTGTTTATGATAATCGTGAATACCAGAACTATTGCTTACGACCTGCATGGTACTGGATACGACCTGCATGTATTATTCATCTGTATATGTGGGATGGGCCAAGAATGTTTGTGACAAAAATGTTCGCAGTGCATGCTGGACCAGAATGTATCCCACTGAAAATATCAACATTATCTGTTCTTAACCCGCTAAACACGACTATAGTCGTTTTTACTCTGTTTTACTAGCAGGTTAAATCACACTTATTGGGGAAATATTGAGTGTTAAAACATCAAGATTTGCAATTATTGTTTGGTCTCAAATTAAACAAATTTGAGTAATTTTCACCCACTTGAAGTTGTGGGTCGCGGTAGCGAGACACAACTTCAAGTGGGCGAAAATTTCAATCATTTATTTCAGCGCTTCCTCTTATAATTTTACATTATAAAAGTTAAGACTAGTCATAACTTTTCCTATGGAATATGAAACTTTAGTGGCATGGGCTGCTGTATTGTCAAAACAAAGCAAAACAAAATCGTTCAGAGTGAAATCACTGATATTAGAAGTGAAATGCCACTTCACAGAGCTCCTATTGTCACTGTGCATCATGTAATAATAGGATTGCTCTGTTATTTACAAATGTTGCCTGCGGGGTTCAGCAGGATGTACGGATGATTTCTCTATGTAGGCCTACGATGAATACCCGGCATTTTATATAAATACGTGAGTGACGAAAAATCATATTACCGCGCACAATGTCCCTCCATTGTGAGTTTATTGCTCTTCCCTGGGGATATAATACTAGAAAAATATAAAATGTAACTGTCAAATAATGAGTTAATGTCACAACATATGTAAAACATCGCCGGTGTGTTATATGTTGTTGAATTTTCAGCCACTTCTACCGCGACACACAACACGACACACACAAGTGGGTGAAAATGCTGAGTTGCCAGTTATAGTGGCCTATTTCCCCCATTTGAAGATTTAATTGCTACTGCTGCTTCGCGAAATGTCCAGCTTTAAATAACTGAAAGAGTTATATTTGTGAATTAAACATCTCCTGGTCTCCCAAATTGAATTATGTGCAACGCTCGCGAACTATTTTATCAGTTTATATTGACTTGAACTTAGATCTACTTTAAAGCGTACATACACTGGCCTAGCAAAACCAAGGTATATGCTGAAATATTGAAATAGTGTTATTTGCATGACACGACAGACTCATAAGTTTATCGTAGCACGTAAAATAATACTCTGCCTACATCAGTAATGTTCTCATTCTTTTTTTACGCACATAATAACAAACTATGTAATATCGGAACTAGACTGTAACAAGATAAGATTATAAATCTCTGCTTATCGGCCATGCACGGAACTACGCTAACCAAAGCTGAATTAATGTTGGTTCATCGTTTGCGACTCTGACCCAATAATATTCCAGCATTGGGTCAACATAATTTTTTTTATCTGGGGAGTGAGTCACATGTTAAAACACTGCGTTTTATTATCATCTGCGTCGTGCCAAAAAGGCGAGCGTTTCCTTTCTCTGTCGTGTCCCGTGTGGTTCGTAAATAAATCAGCCTATTATTCGTGTCACAGTCATTACTGGTCATGCGCATGATGCGGAACTGTTATTTATTTCCGCGCCAACGACACTAGATATAGGCTACTGAGGCTCATTACTTTTATGCAAAAATCACAACGTTTCCACAAAAATGATATAGGCTTAATATTACACGTGCCGATATAAACAGCAATAAGGATGAGTCGGGGCCTCGTATACGTGCATCTTAGCAAACACAAAACATGTGTATAACATTTTACAATGTTGGACCAACGTCGAAGACGTTGGACCAACGTTGTATAAATGTTATACAAATGCTTTGTGTTTGCTGTGATGCACGTTGTTTCGGGTGCCTACCACCGACTTAATCTGTATTCCGATTTCTCAAGTAAACATCAAGTTAAAACAAGAGGGGTAATGAGTTTATTTCCCCTTTAAGTCTGTTAAGTGTGACATTACAGGTTAAAAATCTGTATTGAAATGAATAAATACAGGTTTATTAACTAACCATGTTGTTAATAGTTACTATTGTATTGGTGGTTTGTGGGAGATTCACCTGCGTGTTTGATCAATAGTCAAAAGTTTAGCTATGAGTCAATTATGAGAACAATGACAACGTATCTAAATAAATCTACACGTTAAATAGTATCTAAAAGCAAAAACTACGATATAAGAATATACACACTGACAAGCAACGTCACCAGCCAAGTAAAAGACTTTGGCCAACATTCAGCCAGCAGTGATTTAATGTCATCTCTATTGGAAATTTACTTGTTCAACACAGGTCAAGAAAAGAGTTGCCAAATAAGAAACGATGCAAATATTTCTTCATTATAGTTGACCTTATAATATCTGGAGTCTATGGACATTAGTGTCAGTACTACAGATAAGCTGTGTATTTGCGCAATAATAATAAATTAAAACCTGTTAACAACTCAATAAAATTCATGTATTGCGTGACTTTCTGAGTGCTCTATCATGTTTTAATAATGAGGGGTGATACTCATTTGAAAGTTTATCTGTAGCACTGAGTGTAAAAAGACATCTTTCAATCTCGATGAAGATCATGGGTTAATATAAAGATGGCCTACAGGGATTTTCTGCTGATTGCACAATGTAGACGTCCTGACATACATCATGTACATAGCCAATAACATACATTTGTCCAGCAACCCATGCAGCTCTGCAGTAATTGCTTACTTGAAAAGTAAGAGTTACTGCTGTTTGACTTTGTAGGGCAGCGGGGTCCTCATTTGTCCGGGGACCCTTGATCCTGGCCATGATCATGAAATACACGCAACAATAGTTTTTCTCAAGCTGTTCATTCACGGGTTATATTAAGCTGATTGGTGGATCTATGTGAATTTTCTACAGCTCATCTGACGTAACATGCACATTCTTTTCAGTTGTATGTCTCCACTTGCAGTATTTTATTATAACATATCTTTATTATAACATAACTTACTTCTGTTGGGACAATATTATTGGTCCGAATCACTGTATAATTACATCTCTTCAATATATCGAGACGGCTACATTATAATGTTGATTGTTGATCAGGCACATCTGATGTTTCACTATACACAAGATGAATGTGACTTAAACTATGCATGCCAAAACAATAATGATGCTATCAGCTTGAACAATGCTTTAAACAATAAGTATCCCAGCAAACGCAAAACATTTGTATAACATTTGTACAACGTCGGCCTAACGTCTTCGACGTTGGTCCAACATTGTACAAATGTTATACAAATGTTTTGTGTTTACTGGGATGGCGCCTACAAATAAATATAGTTCATATCTTTACGGCTACGCTATGATCTCTGGTGACGAGCCTCTTGGCAGATACAAGGTGATCGATCATGGCGATACATGAGTTACTTTGAGACGTGAATATATTATTCAAGCTAATTTGCTGTGTGTCACGTTCCGGAAATGTTCCTTTTTGGACTACAATCTTCTCTTCCTTGTGTACACGCGTCAACTCATCGGCATACACTGCACATTATGGAGGGCACAAGACCAGTGTTAACATGAAGGAATCCTGTAGTGTTTAAACAAGCCAAGTTATGTATGTAGATGGATAGACGATTTGTTCGGACTCCAGCTCATAAATTATACCAAGTATCCTTGATTATACCAAGCCTTGTACCAAGGTATAAACTCATCATATTGACTGAAAACTTGTGAAATTGTAATACCCGTTATATAATTTTCTGTAGTACGACGCTTGCCCAATATCGAACTAACAATTGTGACCCGTCTACATAAAATCCGTCGCATCGCTCATTTTTTCAGAAAATAAGATAATGCAATGTTGTGAACGAGAACAAGTGGATTATTTCTGTGGCACAAATCGTTAGGAATTATCTATATTCAAACCCAAGTTATGGAAGTTAGAACATTCGAAAAGAGAAGCATTTGAAAAGACGAGTTCATTAAATGAAGATTTTAACCCCCTTTTCAATTTTTAATCATTGTAAAAAAATGCGAAAAGTTGTAAAAAAAAGGTTGATTTCATACATAATGTGCATTTTTTCATGTATTTATATGATATTATTTATTGCTTCATTAAAAAAAATGTTACAGTACATTATTTTTGGCATTTCTGCACTTTTGAAATGATGAGTGATAATTGGTCAATGTCTCGCTTTTTGCTGGGCAGTACTTTCTCATTTCTAAAAGATACCATTGACGTGTACCGATAGGCTATGCACAAGAGGAATAGTGTAGGATCGATATGTTTGTATTTCACTGTCACGCGAACCATAACTGACTTTATTTCACGCTCTTATATATATATATTTGTATGATATTTATTGACATAAAGAAAAGTCATTACTGACTTATTTGTCATAAAAATAATAGAATATACGTACATGTATATACAAGATGGTTAATTTGCTAAATCACACGACAATTCACATGGTATCACATACAAAATTAAAATCATATTAAAAGGCATTGCCATAGTAAAACACTGGATATTGTGATAAAATAACAGATAATTGACTACTACTTGAACAATGCCAATATGTGAACATAGGAGGTCTATCATTTTGTTTCCCGCACCAAAACCAGAGATAAAATAGCTACTAGTATGTATGATCCACAAATAATATATAACAGCCAAAAAGACACTCTCGTACAAGTTACGATATATCGTAGGCTTCTGATTGGTCGAGATGGCCATCTCGACCAATCAGAAGCCTACGATATATCGTAACTTGTACGAGAATACGGCCACTGGAAAGCATCACCGAGCATCACCGGCCACCGTAGCATAGGGGTAAGAGCTGCAGGCACAACGTCGTGGGTTCGAATCCCACATCGAACATAATGGGGATTTTTCTGTGACCGAACACAGGGTGAGTTCGACCCATTAGGAGGTGTTGTTCGACACATAACAGGCTAAATGGATAGGTCAAGTCACTGACCGAGATGCATCCACTGACAGGATCGTTCGCTGGTCAGTCGAATTGAGGTCTGGTTGATCACATCCGGATTAAGTGACAGGAAGTCCACGACCAGAACGGACCTGCTGTGTCAACCCACATGCAATTGTACAGCATTCGCTCTGCATAGGGCGGGGGCCCTGGGGTAGTGGTTAGCACCGCTGCCTTTCACGCCAGAGTTCGGGGTTCGGTTGCCGGTCTCGGCGGTTTGAAAGAAAAAAAATGTTTCTTCCCCATCCACGTGTGAAAGTTAGTATTGTGGGGAGCCTCCGTGACCGAGAGGTAGCGTGCTCGGCCTCAGACCGCCAGGGCTCGAATTTCGAATCCTGTGTCTGGAGGACAGTGTCATCTCAATCATCTCACCATCCTCGGGAGGTTCTCCTGGCCCAGTTTAGCCTATATGTGCACAAAGGTGGCCTAAAGCCCGATTCATTTCATTTCATTTCATTTCATTTCGCTCTGCATATTTACAATAAAAAATGAAACCCGGGTCGGAATTTTTCTTAAATCACCTCATGCTGCCCATTCTAATGTGGGGATGGTGAGATGATTGAGATGACACTGTCCTCCAGACACAGGATTCGAAATTCGAGCCCTGGCGGTCTGAGGTCGAGCACGCTACCTCTCGGTCACGGAGGCTCCCCGCAATACTGACTTTCACACGTGGATGGGGAAGAAACATTTTTGTTTCTTTTAAACCGCCGAGTCTGGGAACCGAACCCCGAACTCTAGCGTGAAAGGCAGCGGTGCTAACCGCTACCCTAGGGCCCCCGCCCATTCTAATGTGTTACTCTTTCAGTCACCAGTTCGTGGGATAATCCATCAAGTTGTTTGACGGTAGGCCTACCTTGTTAACAGAATTCCGGGCAGACGAACTCCCTGTTTGCCATGCAAATGTAGCTTAAGCATTACCTTTTAAGCCACCAGATGAACCAAAAACAATATATCAGAGTACCGCATCCCTAACAAGTGATGGCAATAGTTATGAGAAACTCGAAGTGGACCCACGTCAGAGCGATCAATAGTGTTAATATTTTTAAAATTAATTTTCAATTTTCATACAAATGGAACACTCAAGTTTATGGGAATCAAATTACAATAATCAGCAGCACCAGAGGGTCAACCCGTATATTGCAGACACATATCCAGTATTATACTGCCGCGCAACGCCAAAAGGCTTACTTTAAAAGTTAGCAGTTACTGCCTTTTGGCTTTTCACAGTATTATACACAATCCTTATCAATGCTTTCACTGTTCGCGGGCGGCCAACAACAGACTTGTCACACAGAGGGATTATCCACATTCCAGCAATGTGACGGCATGCATGTATAATCCCCTATCACCCTTAACAAACCAAAGTTCACATTTTCGATTGCAAATAATTATATTAATGAAAAAAAGCTGTAAAATAATGCTATCTGAATGTAGTCAACATAAGTTTTAATGTATCGACTTAATGGGTAAAATTGTAGTTATATAGTTTGGTTACTAAAAAAATATATAAATTGAATTTACGTCGCTTTCTGCAATTTGTGGAGATATCGCGAGAAGCAGAAACCGGTACCGTGATTAGAACGAACAAATAACACAGAGGGGTCAGGGGTGTCGTATTATATGACGCCGCGATAATCATGAGAAATGTTAATCACCATGGAATATTACTAATAATTTTGATTTATTACTCAGTAGCCAGCAAAATCAATCCACATAAGGGTGATACGCTCAAATAAATAGTATTTGATTTAAACAGTTCCAACTAACTGACCAATGAAATATGCTTCGCCGCGGGCAGACAGACGCAAGCAACACTGTATAAAACTAGTCAACAGAAATAAAATAGCCTGAGAAAACAGCAAACATCATGCTGTTTTAACGTTGGTCCACCGTCTTCAACGCTGGCCCAGGATTGGATCAACGCTTCGCTGATATAATATCCTGACCATATTCCAGATAATCCGCAACTAAAATGCTAAATTGGATGGCTTATAATAATTATTACATCGCTTAGCTTCTAAACAGTGGCAACATATCATGTACGTTATATATCAAGAACGTTCTACTATTGAAAGTTCGTATTGATATTTCAGAATCATGACAGAATGTTTCTATGTTGAGTACGATTCACAGACTAATGAGAATGTACTTTTCACCCTCGCTCCCTGTTCATTAATTAGGCATCACCCATCATCACTACTGTGATTAATTACGTGAGTGTCCAGGGGTGAACAAACATTCTCACAACTGAATATTGGCACACGAGCACGTGCCTTGTTACAGACACTTTTGTACTCAGCCAAAAGGCAGTAACTGCTTACTTGAAAAGTAAGCAGTTTTGGATTTATAGAGCAGAGCACTACACAACCAACTCTGACAAATACCAGATTACAGCCATCATTCCGCAACAATGTCAACTGAAACTATTGCAGCCTCTAAGAAAATGTAACTATATTCAACATTTAAACAACAAAAAAGTGACGGATCTAAGCGTCGTATCACAATATTCACCCTGGATAGATTTTTCACCAGTATTACATACATTCAGAAATCTGCTATTCTGCCTCAACACTATATTCTGGTGATATTTTTCTAAATGGTACATGCACATGATTCATATCATGTTTACACAATTTGGTTCAGGATACATCCCACCTTTTGTGATAATAGAGTATTAAAAACGTGACATTTCCCATGCGGTCACTGATATCTACGAGTCGTGTGTGTTGCTATCAATAATGTTTAGTGCACGCATTGTGCTGGTTTCCCCAACGTTGAGTTTTATGAAATTAGTTTCTCGTGTGAGGAAATGGAAACGTATTAAATTTCTCGAGCATACATAGTGAATACTACTACTTCTCCATGAAATATGGCGTTCGCATAAAGTCTTACACCATTATCCATCATACACAAACACGGCAGAATAGCTTGAACATAGTGTGGTGTTTTTACAGCACGCTCCAATGAGCACAGTTAGCTAGCACATATCGTATTGCTACTCAGCAAACACAAAACATTTGTATAATGTTGGCCCAACGTTCAGCCGACGTTGTACAAATGTTATACAAATGTTTTGTGTTTGCTGCAGGGTATCCAGAAAATACGACAATAGAGCAATGCAGGTGTTTTAATGTTGGGTCACTGAGTGTCGCAGACAGTGGACGTATAGTAGCCTACCTTTTTTGCTATATAACTACTCAAATACGTAACAATATATTATATATAAAGTAACATAATATATTTCTAAGTATTTCGATGAGAGGAGCTGTTCTAGTATATAGCTTAACTAACGTGTAAGTGCTTGATGGCCGCCAACTAAATAGAATAAGAGCGGATCTAACACCACTAACGTTACAACCTTTGCAAGATAAAAAATTGCTCGTGAAATACATGGTATATATGTATAAGAAAGAATATCTAAAATTGCTTACCCAGATAATTTCAGATAAGAAAATAATAGGCCTATTATTTTATGTACATGCATTATTTGAACACCTCAACTCGTATTAAACGGTTGTTATCTACAAAGTGTCAGATACGACATAATAGGATAATAAAGCAAGAACAGGTAAAATGCAGGTGTGTGGCCCTGATGACTATTTTAAACCATACATGTATTACTAGGTTAATGCAATTAAATAATCCATCCCCGCGAATTTGGCCAACGGCAACGTGTTCTGTCGCTGTCATACTCACGGGAGCCGAGGTGGAGTAGGCTAAACTGGGCATGTGATGCCCGGTGGGCAGCCTCTTGCACATTAGGTGTTCGCCCATGGTGCGGTCATGCAACCGCATGTCTTATTATCCCACACACGTTACGAATGCGTCCCTGTAATATTGTACCACTTGTTGTCGGGTGTACACTTGTCAATCGATCTGAGGATGGGGCACGATCTGTATGTACGATCGTGTCAGCCACAGCAGCAGTTGTACGTGCACTACCTACACACTCTCACACACAGATAGACAGGTTGTTTGTGTGCTAATAGTTTAACCTGATAGCTTGCCTGTCAGCCCCGCGGCCTCTGGTGGTGGTGAAAGCAGACAGCTTCGTCTATACTAGACGTTCGCCCAGCTTAGAACCAACGCTGCGCCTGGGTGCTTGTCAGTAGAACACCTATCTGATGTTTTGTATATTATTTCCCAATTCGATCATTAGGCCTATGTACCTGCATGATAAATAGTAGCTATAGCCATAACCATTACATAAGTATATCGGCTGTGGTCAAGATCATTTGAAAAAAAATAAGAATATATACTACATGAAGCCTATATGTTTCCTTATTATTTGTTAAAATCAAATTAATTTAGGTGCTCCCATTGTGATTTATATACATGTATACACAAATAAGTTGCTACATTTAAAAAAAAAGTTTATGAATATCTGTTAAAAAATCCAACGATTTCGAAGGCTTGGGGTGTGAAGTTCTACTGTAAAAAAACCACTGTAAATAACCCTTTCAGTCAATGAAAAAGAGTAGGGCACATTTCTGACTTCGGAATTCCCCGCGCTATTCTGTGAAGTGCAGTGACGTCACTCGGTGAAAATAAGGTTATATAACACCCCCTCCCCCATACTTCATTCTGTGAAACGCAGTGACGTCACTCGGTGAAAACAAGGTTATATAAGAACCCTCCGCCATACTTCATTGTATTAGCCAGCTCGGTGAAAACAAAGGAGGTCGAGGTCATTGAGTTTCACAGAATTGCTACCGAATACAAAAAAGCGAAGCGAGAGGGAAATGGCACAATAGTCAGAGCGCAGCGCTTTAGCCGCTGGTTGCCGCGCGCTTCACTTGGATTTTCAGATAAATGCATGTTTCTCCCTTCTCAACGCTGGGACATTGTTGTATCAATGTTGTGTCCTTGGGCAAGGCACTTCATCCTCAAGGGCTTCACTTCAATCAGGTGTAGGCTAAATGAGTACCTCGTGGGACAGAGATGGCCATTATTGTACAACAAGTTACTAGCGCCACATAGTTGCAGTGCCGTATGCTCCCCAGGGATTGAAATGGTACATAAATGACCATAGATTATGATGTAAGGCGCCATGAGCAGTCCTAGACTAGATATGTGAGCCATTACATATAAATACTCACATTATTATTATTAAGACACCCTCATATCGCATATTGTAATGATTGGGGTTTTAGGCCACCTTTGTGCACATATCGGCTAAACCGGGCCATGAGAACCTTCTGAGGATGATGATATGAATGAGATGACACTGCCTTCTAGACACAGGATTCGAAATTCGATCCCTGGCGGTCTGTGACCGAGCACACTACCTCTCGGTCATTAAGGTTCCCCACAATATTGAATTTTTACGAGTGAGCTGGTAAGATTTTTTTGTTTCTTTGAAGCCTGAATGCCAGAGCGTGCCACCACCCCGCGATCTCCGACTTCCCAAGCAGGCAGCTTTAAACACTGAACCAGGACAGCGCTCTCCAAACAGACTACATCTTGAAATCCTTCCAGAATAAGAGAGCATGCTTCAGTTTTTAGCCCGCTTTTTAATTTTAATTAAAAAAGGTGGGCTATTGCAATTGAAGTTCGGCGTCGTCGGCGTCGGCGTTAACATTTACTTGTGGGCGCGACAACTTGAAAAGTTTTTCATGTTTCCTTCCCAAATTTGTTTTGCATGTTACTAATGACCACTTCTCGGACAAGTTCAATAATGGCTGGAAAAAAATTCAAAATGGCCGACTTATTGCGATTTTTCACCTTTTACGTCAATAATTTGACCTTGTGGGCGCGATAACTTGAAAAGTTTTTCACGTATCCTTTTCAAATGTGTTATGCATGTTACTAATGACCAGTTCTCGGACAAGTTCAATAATGGCCGAAAAAAAAAAATGGCCGATTTATTGCGATTTTTCACATTTTACGTCAAAATTTTGACCTTGTGGGCGCGATAACTTGAAAAGTTTTTTACATATTCTTTTCAAATTTGTTATGCATGTTACTAATGACCAGTTCTCGGACAAGTTCAATAATGGCCGAAAAAAAAAAAAAAATGGCCGATTTATTGCGATTTTTCACATTTTACGTCAATAATTTGACCTTGTGGGCGCGATAAGTTGAAAAGTTTTTCACATATCCTCCTCAAATTGTTTATGCATGTTACTAATAAGTAGTTCTTGGACAAGTTCAATAATGGCCGAAAAAAAAAAAAATGGCCGATTTATTGCGATTTTACACAATTTACGTCAATAATTTGACCTTGTGGGCGCGAAAACTTGAAAAGTTTTTCACATATCCTCTTCAAATTGGTTATGCTTTTTACTAATAAGTAGTTCTTGGAGAAGTTCAATAATGGCCGAAAAAAAAAAAAAAATGGCCGATTTATTGCGATTTTTCTCATTTTACGTCAATAATTTCACCCTGTGGGCGCGATAATTTGAAAAGTTTTTCACATATTCTCTTCAAATTTGGTATGTATGTTACTTATAAGTAGTTCTTGGACAAGTTCAATAATGGCTGAAAAAAAAAAAAAAATGGCCGATTTATTGTGATTTTTCTCATTTTACGTCAATAATTTGACCTTGTGGGCGCGATAACTTGAAAAGTTTTTCACATATCCTCTTCAAATTTGTTATGCATGTTACTAATAAGTAGTTCTTGGACAAGTTCAATAATGGCTGAAAAAAATTCAAAATGGCCGATTTATTGCGATTTTTCTCATTTTACGTCAATAATTTGACCTTGTAGGCGCGATATCTTCAACATTTTCACAAGTATCCTCTTCAAGTTTGTTATGCATGTTACTAATAAGCAGTTCTTGGACAAGCTCAATAATGGCCGGTAAAAAAATCAAAATGGTCGACTTATTGCGATTTTTCACATTTATTTTACGTCCATAATTTGACCTTGTGGGCGCGATAACTTGAAAAGCGGCTGGTTTAACATACCATTTATATCTTGGGTTGTTATTTACGTGATGACATTCGTCTTTACTTTCTTTATCATAATTCGGTGGCGGGCTATTATCGAGTGTGCTCTTGTTTATTATCTAATCCTGAACAAAAAATCCCGGGTACAGGTGGTATACGTAGTTATATAACCTTTCGTTAATTCTATCATTTTATTTTATAGCGATGTTAATAAATGTAGGCAAAGGGATATTGTTAAATTCTCACATTGACACCACATGAATGATGGGTGAAGAGTATACCCCCATTTACCAGGCGTAACATAATCCGGCACTTATTGCAAGTCAGTATAGACTGATTCTATTTTCCTTGGTACATTCAGGTAGACATAATGGTCGGCCAAGTGCTCTTCATTGACCTGAATGTACCCGGAGGTGTCGAGCTAATGTTATTTTAATGTTGAGCCACCGTCATACACAGTGGGCCAACATTAAAACAATATTGGGTCAACCGTGTCTCCATATTGGTGATCCATGGATCTGTTTATCTGTTTATTGTCAGACTGCTGACGGACAGCATCCAGCGGGTCAGCAATACCAATATCCGGATGTAATGCAGTCTGAGAGTGCATCTCCCTGTATAATCCCCAACACACATAAAAACTGATATATTACTGTACTCTGCTTTGCAAAGCACTAGAGGCGGTTGTTACTGTCTTTTGGCTTCGCAATTATGAAAAGTTTCTTAGAAAGAACGTTTATTTTTGGCAGTGCACCCACCAAGATGAAATTCCTATATCTGGGTGCGGATGTTAAAATTCTGAACCTCCCTCCATGGTCACTGTCTCAACTGGTGGGCATATTTCTTTTATTAGCTCGTTTTTTTATTTGTTTTTTTTTTGCCATCAACACAAAAAATACAATTACAGTTTGCATGTCTCACATAATCATCAAAAACAGTTAAAAAAACACAAAAAAATTGATGGCTGGGCCACCAGAAACAGACATATATACAGTACATGTACCGTATTATCAATACAAGTCTGGTAGTACACAATGTATATAATAATTCAATAAAATATAACAATAATCATAATAATAAAATAAACAATAAAAGGCGCTTAATTACAATTTACCGGGCAAATAATGGCCGGTTGCACATACACGTGTAACATTTGCATGTCCCCGACCAAGAACACATATTATTCACATCAAAATCACATAATAAATTATTAAAATAACAACGAAGACGACTTTTAAAAACTGCTCCCTATATCCTGTGGAAGGTTGTTTCACAGGGGCAAAACTCTGTTAAAGAAAGATTGTCTGAACGTGAAAGCCTATGGCAAAAGATGCAATTTGCGCTGTTCGAACGAAGAGATTTGTCGTGTAAATTTGTGTCTAAAAATCCTCTAATTGTACTACATATACTGCGTATACTGCGTATACTGCGCATTGTCCATGTGAACATTTGAAAAAGAAAATTAGATCTGCTCAATCTCTTCGAAGTGACAGCGGTAGAAGATTAAGTGTGCTACATCTCTCACTGCTACATTTGGATACTAATGTATTTATATGAGAATTCCATGACAAATCACTTGTTACAGAAACACCAAGATCCTTCATAAATTGCACCCTGCGGACTGGTCTATTGTTGATAGTATAAGTAAAATCAATAGGAATGTTCTTCATGATAACAGATAATATAGTACATTTCTCAAAACTGAATTTTAATCCCCAACGTATTCAATAATCATATAAATTATTTATATCATTCTGTAGCAATTGACGGTCATTGTGACTTAAAACTTTCCTATAACATTTTGCATCATCAGCAAATTAACTTAACTTACTAGAGCTTACAACCTTAGGCATATCATTGTTAAGTAATAAGAATAACATAGGTCCCAGGATCGAACCTTGTCGAACGCCAGATGAAACATTCAACCAACTTGATTCCACACCCTCTACAACCACTCGCTGCTTCCTATCAGATAAATAAGAGGTAAACCAGTCTAGCAATCGACTATTAAAACCATACATTTTTAATTTATGAAGTAGCAGTATGTGCGATACACTGTCAAAAGCTTTGCTGAAGTCTAAATATATTATGTCAGTTTGAATTGAACTGTCCAGATAAGAACCAATTTCATGGTAAACACCCGTTAGTTGGGTACTGCAAGAGTTGCCTTTTGTGGAGCGGCTTGCTGGTGAGTGGTGCTTCTTGTCATGGAAGTGGTCTGTGGCTCGAACCCCAGTCCACTGTTTGATATTCAACACTCTTTACTGCTTAAACAAATGCCGTTAAGCTCATAATCACCACGGTCAGGGTGTCCCTACCTTTATGTACATCATATAGCTATTAATGTAACATGCACTAGAACTAATTCTTAAGTTCCTACGCTTTCCAGAGTGTCTTTTTTGCTGTCATTTAGAATAACTTATGGTAGCTATTTTATATCTGGTTTTGGTGCGGGAAACATATATGCCCCATGTACATATACCACTCACCTGATAATTAATGTTTACTTGATAACTTACTTGATATGCTGTATGGTGTTTGACGTTATTTTAAGTAGTTAACATGGTTAATATGGATATTTTAAATATTCTGTGCTTGTTTAAATATGCAAATGGAAAGCCGGAATTTAAATGTACATACCATGTCGATATATTCACAAAACTAACTATGCTAACCCTGCTGTACATGACAAATAAGTCAGCAATGACTTCAAATTAAGTCAATAAAACATCTATCTATCGTATGGAAGACAACGAAACAATGACCGTGTGTTAACTATTACCTTGACATTTGCAAGCTATTTAAACAAAATAATGTTATTTATATTATGTTAAAAGATGTTAGAAAGATGTGTTCATTGTTCTATGTTCCCATATAAAATGGAAAGCCTCCAAACACCTAAGATGAGAAGACTATAATTATATAGGGTACCACGGAAATCTTGCCAGGGTTAAAAGAAACTTCGTTCGCAAACCACGGGCAATATAAATTATTATGCAAATGCCTGTGGGCCAACAAAGGTCATGATATAAGAGACTGTTTTTTTCTGTGTTTATCATTTATTTAAATCAATTTAAGATTTCACAAAAGTAATTGTGCTAATAGTAACGTCACAAAGGCTAGAAATGACTCGTGAATCGCCCCTGGTAAGTATTGCAGGTCTAACTATGCATATTGGCCTATATTATAAATAAGAAGGAGTCATTGCAACAACGCTGTTTTGGTGCACCGTCCAAGACATTTTCCCAAAAGTAAGCCATCATTGGACCAGCATTTCATATTTTCTGAGTAGATGCCGCATGTATAATAATGTAAATACATGTATTATGCACGCACCTGACGTACGCACCACTAAAGCAGATAATACTGACAATTATTGTCTTTCGGCAAACATGAAACGTTAACACAGCTTTGGATAAATACTGGGCCAACGTCTCTGACGTTAATCCAACACGGGATCAATGTCTCATGTTTGTAGGTGCTTGTCCATACATGACAGTCTGCTGTTTAAACCCCAGGCACCTTTCATCCTCTGATTACTGAAGGAAACCACACTTGACCCAACTCAAAATATTTTTTCAAATTAAATTAACGTGTACCAGTACATTACACATAATATTGGTTGTGAGTTATGGCGTTGGTCACTCAGATCACGAAAAACACTGTTAATATCCATGATCAAGAATAGGGGCCTCACGTATACTGTACACATACGTACACCGATTATTGACGTAGACATTCCGATCTATCGGTCCGATTACGCGAAAGCGGTGTTACCGCCGGTGTAGTGAGTTATACCCCTTTAAAACTGAAAATATATGTAACTAGTGTTGAGTACGAGTATCGATGAAAATGCTGAAATTGAAAGCTCTAAAATATCATGGTATCTCAACATAGGTAACCTACTTGTTAAAAAGATAATAGATAATGCATAGGCCTACTGTGAGAAATAATGTTTTTATGTTTTTCAGTTAAATCCCAGCAAACACAAAATATTTGTATAACATTTGTACAACAGCGGCCATTGTACAAATTTTATACAAATGTTTTGTGTTTGCTGAGATGCTTGAGAAAGGTTCGACGTTCACGGTGAAACTTTCTTCATTATACATGCATAAAAACATATCTTTTTCAGATTATATGGACAATCGTTATTCCTCTTTTATTCCACCAATACACCTTCTTGTTGTGACACAGGACGTCACCTGTTGACCCATATTTGACCCCATTAGAATGTTAAATTAGCCAGTATTTCAAGAACATAATTCGCTACATATACAGTGCATTGTCATCTCACCACAGGTGTTTTGTATTTCTGTACAGGTTCCCGCTATGCAATTCTGAGAACTGCGAGCCAGCGCGGAATTCTGAGTAGGCCTACTAAGTGGCCTCTGGCCCTGTCTATGAAACGGTTGATATGATTATCCCGTCGCGCCCTTGGATGTACGGTGTCATGTGTGCCCCTTATCTGAGTGACACTCTTATCATACACGTATGTATCACTCAAAGAAATGGCACACATGGTATGTAACTTAAAGGTGGCGATAATGTCACCCTACGTTCTATGACGTTTTAACAGCTGAAAACATGAATATTCAATTTACATAGACACAGTTGTTCCCTCAAAATATATATATTTAGGCCCACGACAGACACAAATTGCATATAGTGACTGGGATCCGGGCGACGTGATACAGAGACAGCTATCTCGATTTAAAATAAGAAATATAAGTCACTTAATTTAACAGATATATCGTTTGTGAATAGTGTATGAATGGTCTAGTGGCATTTAAGTACCATTACGGAACAGTTTCACGTATCACAAATCCAGAGAGTAGCAAGATATATTTTACTTGTACGATAGCCTATGGATGGCTAATATTATTGTCATGGTCTCTCTGAGTCAAATAAACACGGATTGGTTGGGTTTTGCCTTGCACGATGTGCCCTATTATTCTAGCAATAAAGCTTCCATTTATGTTTTTCATTCAGTGGTTAACGCATCACTGACACCTATATAGGACACCTGTGGTGCAGGTCGTATACTGGTATAGGCTGGCTGGTTACTGTGCAGATCAAATTTCAAAAGTACGCTCAACTATAATATCATACAATTAGAGTGGAAGTCTCTATCTGCCATTATTTCTAGTGGTAGATTCGTCGACCTAAAGGCAATAAATGAATAAGTAACTAAACCCTGCTGTTAATGGGAATGAACATTAAATCGGCTAGCTTGTACCACGATTCGTGTGTAAATGCAAAAGTATGCGTCCGATTGCGCGCAGGTGATATAATGAGTGTCAATCTCCTTTGGGGTACGTTTGATAGAAAATAATAATACAACACGACTAATTATTGTCAGTCTAAAAAAGAGGGAGTTGATGGTGCAGTGTGTGAAGTCGTACGACCACGATCAAAATGTGTGGTTCGACGATCGATTGTAGTCGCGTATTAAGTCGACTTTTTGGTGTAGACTGGACTTGAAACACCAAAGAGTTGACAACGTCAGGAAATGTATAAAATAGAAAAATAATTCGTCTGATAATCATGTCACACATTGCAGGTGCATCCCCAATAAATTGAATTACGCTTAGACCTACATTAATATTACATTGAAGCAGAGATCATTTTGATGAAGCTCATATAATAATTTTGCATGTATTGGAATGTGTATACACGTAAACTTCATATCATGTTGACTGAATAAATATTAGCTAAGGTGAGATTACGGCGATCAAATTTTACTCTTCTATTCAAGACGTCAATACAGCTGCAATGTGTAAACTTGACTATGTCTGCTTGCTTAGTCTCGTACTGATCGTCTATCTAACAACAGAATTCAGCAATAAATATAAAATTGTTATTTTATGTTATATATTCATTGATTGGATACTTAATGATTTGATACTTAATGATGTCTGATTTTAGGACATTTTTAGATACATTGGGCCTATACCTATTAGACCAGACGTAGCTGGGGGTAAGGTTTCACCCGGAACGGGAATTTAGGCCACTATCATTTTCACATAGCTGGACTATTCAGGGGCCAAAATCAACCTGTTGATCAGGCAACTGCCGCTGCTTTACTGAAATATGGCCAAAACTGTACATGACCTATGCGCGATTTTTTTTCCGATTTGGAAAAAATTAGCAGATTACACATTTCCGCCCACTGAGTGAAATTCTGAGCTATATCAATATATTTAATATCAACAGAAAGCTACTGTCACGGGCTTTCACGTAGATGTAACATATTTTCTGTCCGATCTTTGCAAAATGCACAAGAGAGCTTTAAGTTGGTATTTTTTACCTATTTTTCATACTTTTTCAGTAAATAGTCAAAATACTTTTCTCTTAGCCGATTTTTGTATGGTATATATGTTTATATTTGATTCAAACATGTTCTAGAACTATTGTAGACCTAAAATAAACCCATTTGGAATAAAAATAATGAATTATGTGGACATATTACACACTTTTTTGGTAAGACGTAAAAATTTGCTCGCTTTTCTTCAGGCTCGGGAAATTGTGGTATCTCACATTTTTGCCCCACTGAGTAGTCAAATTTTGAGCTATATCAGTATATGTAATATCATTAGAAAGCTACTGGCACAGGCCTTCACATGAATGTAAAATATTTTGTGTCTGATCATTGAAAAATGCACAAGAGAGATTTAAGTTGGTATTTTAACCCTCAATTTTACCGATTTTTTTCAGCAAGTAGTCAAAATACTTTTCTGTCAGCTGATTTTTGTATGGTATAAATGTTTAATTTTGCTTCAAACATGCTCTAGAACAATTGTTCACTGAAAAAAAACCTATTTGGAATAAAAATAATGAGTTATGTGAACATATTACACACTTTTTTGGTTAGACGTAAAATTGGCGAGCTCTTCTTCAGGCTCGGGAAAATTGACTGTATCTCACATTTTGGCCCAATGAGTAGTCAAATGTTGAGCTTTGGCAATATATATGATATCAATAGAAAGCTACTGGCACCGGACTTCACATGGATGTAAAATACGTTGTGTCTGGTCATTGACAAAAGCAAAATAGAGCTTTAAGTTGGTATTTGAACCTTTAATGTTACCTATTTTTAATACTTTTTTAGTAAATAGTCAAAATACTTTTCTCTCAGCTGATTTTTGTTTGGTATAAATGTTTAGTTTTTATTCAAACATGTTCTAGAACTATTGTTTACATAAAATAAACCCATTTGGAATAAAATAATGATTTATGTAAACATATTATATGTTTTTTTGGTTAGACGTAAAATTAGCTCGCTTTTCTTCCGGCTCGGGAAAATTGACCATATCTCACATTATTGCCAACTGAGCTATCAAATTTAGAGCTATATCAATATATTCATTATCAATAGAAATCTACTGACACATGCTTTTACATGGATGTAAAATTTGTTGTGTCTGATCATTGACAAATGCACAAGAGAACTTTAGGTTGGTATTAATTTTACCTATTTTTCATATTTTTGCAGTAAATAGTCAAAATACTTTTCTCTCAGCTGATCAAAATTAAACATTTATGGCATACAAAAATCAGCTGAGAGAAAAGTATTTTGACTACTTGCTGAAAAGTCTGACAAATTGGGTAAAATTGAGGGTTAAAATACCTACTTAAAGCTCTCTGGTGGATTTGTCGAAGATCGGACAGAAAATATGTTACATCCACGTGAAAGCCTGGGCCAGTAGCCTTCTATTGGTATTACATATATTGATATAGCTCAAAATTTAACTATTCAGTGGGGCAAAAATGTGAGATACCGTCAATTTTCCCGAGCCTGAAGATAAGTGAGCAAATTTTTCCGTCTACCCAAAAAAATGTGTGATATGTTCACATAACTCATTATTTTTATTCCAAATCGGTTTATTTTAGGACCACAATAGTTCTAGAACATGTTTGAATCAAAACTAAACATATATACCATACAAAAATCGGCCAAGAGAAAAATATTTTGACTATTTACTGAAAAGTATGAAAAATAGGTAAAATTAGGGGTAAAATACCAACTTAAAGCTCTCTTGTGCATTTTTTAGAGATCAGACAGAAAATATGTTACATCCACGTGAAAGCCTGTGCCAGTAGCTTCCTGTTGATATTAAATATATTGATATAGCTCAGAATTTCACTCAGTGGGCGGAAATGTGTAATATGCTAAAAAAAATCCAAATCGGAAAAAAATCGCGCATAGGTCATGTACAATTTTGGCCATATTTCAGTAAAGCAGCGGCAGTTACCTGATCAACAGGTTGATTCTGGCCCCTGAATAGTCCAGCTATGTGAAAATGATAGTGGCCTAAATTCCCATTCCGGGTGACACCTTAACTCCAGCCACGTCTGGTCTATATACAAAAGCACCACGTTCCAACAAGTATTCTGGACTTCAATATCCCAGCAAACACAAGACGTTGAACCAATGCTGGCTAAAAATCGGGCCAGCGTCGTAGACGGTGGGCCAACATTAAGCCAACATTGGTTCAACGCCACGCGGTATTGTGTGTGTTGCTATAACCACAGACATTATGATATATATTACAATGGTCCGTGGTCTAGCATTGCTTGATGAGAGTGTGTGAATAAACCGAAACTGTGAGTCTTTTGTTCCAATTTATCTGCAATCCCTTGTCCTGAAATAAAATATGGCTCACAAACATACAGCACGCAAATTATTACGATGAAATATTTATGAGGTGAGGGTGTGGAATCGCCCTTATACAAATAACAAACCTTGTAATAATATAAGTATTACCAGGTCAAAAACTAAAATACACAGTAACAATTGATGCCTCCCAACAAACACGAGACATGATTTAAAGCCATAGACTACTCCACGTACGTTTCTGGTTTTAGTTGTACCCCAGTTACCTCCATCTCTGTAATCAGTGTGGTACTTTCTGGGTACAATGTGTCCCGCCACCTCTGGTATCCCGCTCTTGGTACACAGTTGACTTCTTCTTTACTGCTGGTTTAATGGTGGGACAGCGTTGTAGATGTTTAACCAACATCAAAGCAACGTTTAGTGTTTGCTAAGTTGGGACAACATTGTCCACGCGGATTTTTCTCTTACGTGTGGTCACCGACATAAAATCTCCCGATATGACAAAAAGACCTGACACACACAAAAGCTTAACAAATGTACGAGGTGATCGATTGTCCATGTGAATGACATCACACACAAAAAAAGTTGGTTATATGGAAGCCTTTGGCTAGTGAAGAAACAACATGTCAGTTTTTGATTAGTGTGTATATAAATGAAATAACTGAAGTATTCAACAGATGCCTTGTCTCGTACTCATTGATTCTCGAAATTTATCTGTATGAATGCATTTAAATATTGTCCTACTGTTCATCATATACCAGCAATCACAAAACATTTGTATAACATTTGTACAATGTTGGACCAACTTCGAAAACGTTGAACCGCCGTTGTACAATGTCATACAAATGTTTGTATCTACTGGGTATCATAATAAATGTGCAGTACATCACCAATGAGTAGAATGTATACACAAGGTATGAAAGAATGAATGTCTTTATTGCCTCCAAAATGAAGATACATTCACATTATAGTAGTAGCAAGAATATGTGGGTGAAAAGGTACAATAGTAAAAGTATCACACATAATAAAGATTAATCACACATGTCGTATAAACATATATATTATTTATGAAAAAAATAAAATAATAAATAAAAAATAAATAAAAAATAACAGCAATGACTTGAGTAACTGTTATGTTAATAGAACCATCTATCTATGATAATAATAATAATAATAATTAAACATCTAATTTCAACTTTTTTGCAATTCAGTTAAAACAACACGAATGGCGATACAAGGTGATTTCAAACAACATCAGTTACCCTATTTATTTAAATCCAGGTGTAAAAAAATACTCTTTAATTAGGTTAAATTATATTAAGCTGTAAATTAGATAACTTTTCGCAAACAATTACATGCATATCAGCCATGAAATTAATCATTCCTTCATATATGCAGAGCCATTTAGTGTTGAACACTACATTAAGGCCACTCAATAATAATTTCAGTTTATGGTCGTGGCTGGTGAGGTTTAATGATAATGCCATGGCAGGTGGCATAACGTCGATACACCGACTCCACAATTTAGATCTTTCGTGGTCAAAAGAATTGCACGTTAACAGAGCATGCTCTACACTGAGTCTTTCATAACTGGTACACAACGGACAGATCTGAATAGTTTTATTATATATTGTCATTTTGTTTTTATACATGGCAGCGCCACCAACTAATATACGAGCTACAATTTTGCATTTCCTTAACATAGAAGGCCTTTGTTTTGCCACCTGCCAAAACCATACTACATTAAAATTAGATACACATTTATTAAATATTTGTAAACTTGTATATATACAGCGTGATATATTCCATCTATTTCGATACATTTCTGAAACTCTGCGTGTAGCAATGTACTTCCATTTTTCTTTAGTTATCTTCGTCGAGTTGAAGACAACATAGTAATTTACAAAATCTAGAAGATTGTATTTCTCACATGTGGCGTATAACCTAGCAATAGGACTGTTATAATCGGGAGGGTTTTCATTGACTGGGAGTTTCAGAAATATGTGTACAAATAGTTGCCTGACGAGTGAGTCATGTTTAAATGTGATAAGTTTATATACATAACACAACCTACGGAGGTCAATTATAGCCTCTATGCTCAGCCAACCGAGCATTCCAGTGGCTGCCAGAGCAGGGCTATGAGCTGGCAGCCCTTGAAACGCTCGGGCAGCCCATTCATGAGCTTTTTGGAATAATGAAATGTGTTGATCGCTAATTCCCCAAACTTCGCACCCGTACAAAAGCCTGGGCAATGCCACAGCCCAGTAGAGTTTACTAGCTGTAATTGGATTAATGCCCTGTGTTGCACTACCATTACCTTGCACCATACAGCAGAACGTTCTGTGTTGTCTAACCCTTTCATCACAGAAAGCTCGCTCAGCTGCCACCGAAGCACACAGGGGTACACCTACATGTAAATGACCATCTACGAATTGAAGTAATTGATTATCTAGCGTTATTTTACACGGCTGACCTTTCGTAATGGGATTAAATGCAACAATTCTGATCTTTGGAATACTCAAATTATATCTCCATTTTCTGCTGTGACATTTAGCTATATCAACTTTATGTTGTAATGAAGCACTTGACTTAGATACAATCGCTACATCATCAGCAAACGCTGGGCAGGTTAATATGTGATTATTGATCTTCAAGGGACAAGCTACATCTAACAGTTCTTCTAGTAGGTCATTATTATAAATACAATATAAATACATTGACATAACATCCCCCTGGTGGACTCCCTGACTCGGTGAAAACCATTCAGATAAAACTCCATCTATGTTGACCGCACATCTAAAATCTGTGTAACTATCAAAAATAATGGCCCATAGACGGCGGTTCATACCAAGTTGTAAAAGTTTATATAACATTCCATTAATCCAAACACTATCAAAAGCTTTCTGGACATCAAGTAGCGCAACATACGTCGCACCATTATTATTAGCTATAGCTTCATGTAAAATAAGGGCTGTGGTCAAACTTGAACTACAATCATCTGCTATACCTTGCAGGGCAGAAAGCTTATCTTTATACCAGTGTTCGTAGCGTTTTAATAATAATTTATCGTACACTTTACTGAACGTACTTAGTAATGTTATACCTCTGCTGTTGTTTGGGTCGGATTGATCTTTGTTACCTTTTGGTATCGGGACAATTACTCCACATTTGAGATTTTCTGGTCTGTACATTAAAAAGAGCATTGCTGAAAATAGCCTACTTAAAACCAGATATGTATTATTACTTGCGTATTTTAAATGTTCACTAGAAATATTATCGTATCCACAAGCTTTATTTAGTTTTAAACTACGGGATATTTTTTCAACTTCGGTTGGTAAAATGATATCAAAATTATCAGCCATATTATTTATATCTTCTTTTATATTTGCTAGCTCGGTAGACACAGCATCGTCAACAGTTTTGGCAAAAGTGGCACCTTCGTTATTTATATTGGGAGTATAAATTGACTCAAAATGAGCGCGCCACTCTTTTCTTATTGCCGTTTCATCTGTTACATACTCTCCATTATCTTTTTTAATTGGACATATATTATTTTTTTTACTCTTAGTTCTTTTTTTCACAAGCTGCCAAAAGTTTTTGGTCAATTTTCTCCGCTTCTTCAATTTTAGTAATGTAATTTAGTTCGTAGTTATACTGCTCCTGACGCTGTCTGCATCTAAGAGTTTTTTTACATTCTTTATATTTAATCCACAAGACATTCGTGGCATCACGCGGTCTGCTAGCTGCTACCCACTCTCGCCATGCCTTTTTTTTTAATTTAAAAAGTACATTCAATTCTCGAGACCAGTATGATTTCTTATTATTTTTGAATTTTGGTCTAGGTGACTTATTGCCTGCAGTATTCATCATTTTGTAAATATCGCTTAAGCATTGATCGACATCTATCTCGGCCCATCTTTGAATTTCTCCTAGGTGTTGTGCATTCTTCATTATATAATCATACATACTCTGTTCTAGCAAGACTGTATAGCGGGTTTCAATATCTTGTGGGGTTAGCTGGTGCCATTTTATATTGTTTCCTCTATGTTTCTTACTGCTAGGGTTTAACGCTAATGTCATTTTAATTGATAAGGAAACTGGTAAATGATCAGATGTGTTTCGAGTACAATCATCTAAAATTGAACAGTGGATGATATCATTTACTAGTCGTTGGGATAGTACACAATGATCAATGTACGATAAATCGCCCATTGTTTTTAAAAAAGTATAAGTAGGCCCAATACTATTATTATCAAGATCCGCTATGGTCATGTTATAAGAATCTAGCAAGGTTAATAGCTTAGCTCCATTGCTACATGTTTTACCCCAGGCTCTGTCATTGTCACCTTTACCAACATGACAGTTAAAATCTCCGATTATTATAAAACTCACTAAGTCTATTACTTTCCATAAACGCCATTACTACGTTTAGGTAATCTTCAATATTATCTTTGACACATGACCGGTGAGGTAAG
Organism: Flabesymbios commensalis; assembly: GCA_964017125.1. Classification (NCBI taxonomy): domain Eukaryota; kingdom Metazoa; phylum Annelida; class Polychaeta; order Terebellida; family Flabelligeridae; genus Flabesymbios; species Flabesymbios commensalis. The sequence goes on along the minus strand of OZ024904.1, from coordinate 34,064,913 downwards.
TATACTCCGATGATATAAACTGGACATAGGTTTTCTCTGTGAAGCATGATAATACTCATTCTGTCATTACTGGCGTACTTTATAAGTGTTACATAGCTTCTGATAGAGTTACTACAACAAATTGCAATACCACCATTTCCAGGTACATTATTTACTCTATGCTGTACTAGATGCTTACTACAGTTACAATATAAGCTAAAATCACAATCTCTAGAAATTTCATTTAATTTAAACATTTCTGTTTCATAGAGTTGATGTTCACAAATAACAACTATATCATTTTCATTCATTAACCCTTGTAGGTACGGTTTTGCAGCATTTACGCCACGGCTATTCCATGAAACAAATTCTAAGTGACATAATTAAAATTGAGGGTATAACAAAAAGACAAATATGTATGTTAATTAGAGCCATAATTCTATTCTGTTGATTAAAAGGGTCTATATTACAAATTATTCTAAAGTCAGCTGTTATATATACCTGTTATATATAAGATACATAAAAACAATAAAAAAACTGCTCTGTCAACTGACCTGTCAAGTTCACCACGGAATATCACTACTGATTCTACTGTATTGGAAATCAGTAACAACACACCTTGCTCGTCCATTTAGACCTTCACTTTGGTCTACAATGCTACGGCGCTGTCTGATGTTCAAGTTCTTGTTATCAGCGGCTTGACGCGTGCTCTCTGCATAATGTCTATCATCTGTATCACGCCTATAAAAGTAGCGTGATGATCTCGGCTCCTGTCCACGGTAGCGTGGTTGCTGCATATGTTTCCAATTGACTTATTTTAAAAATAAATCTGGACTTAAATGTTACTATAAATATTTATTCAAGTAATTACTGCTGCTATGCACGCGAATATTATCATGCTCTACACTATAGTAGCCGCCATAATGTATTTTATTGATGACACCACATATTTTGATTATTCAGTAAGGTTTGAATCTTTTTGTATTTTGTGTTGGCTCTGATAAGAGCCGTTTGTTGAGGAGTGACAATCATCTTTTCTCTGCTTGCTTCTAAGATATTTCCATATCTTCTTCATCTGCGTCATTTCCCATCACATCTTCTGCTGAAATATCAGACGTTGAATTGTGAGCTTCTATCAGTTCTTCTCTGGAAGCTGGGCCATACAAATCCCTGACTGCCCTTGCCACCATTTTGATGCTTTCGGCTTTACGTTCAGCATAGTGTCCATACATTCCCAATATGCCCTGCATGATCAGCTGTCTCATCTGCTGCTGGTAAAGGAATTTTGCCTGGCCTTTCTTGCGTGCCCGTTCACATCGTACTTTAATATTGCTAATCTCTAACTGCAGGCGATCACTCTGACTGCAAGCCTTGTCAAACTGATCAAACATCTTGTCTAACTTAGACCCAAGCCGTGTACTCATCTCCAACTCTATCTGATTGGCGTTCATAACTCACGGAAAAAAATCACAATCGTGAAAATAAATCAATTTGTCTTGCTTGCAATGCTTGAAATCTGAATGAACAAGAACAACAAAAAAGTCAAGTTTATAGCCACCAGGAAGCCATCATACAGAAAACTGTTCGCTGATTGGTCAAGGAGACGGTTTTCACAGTGATAATGAAGTCAGACTTGATTCACACCTTCTCCATGCTCTCCACTCTCTCAAAACAGTATCTTCCCAACATATTCATCACCTCAAGTGTTAACCCTTTGAGTGTTAGTCGTGACTATTTCTACCATATTATTTGAACTTGATAAAACAGGTTTTGGAAATTATGTATTAATTCTACAAGCTTCATTAAAGTTAGGACTCGCATATGAATATAAAAATAATATCTGTAATTCTCATACACTTGATGTAATTCTCACACACACTTCTGATGTAAGGACAGAGCAGTGGATATATATTTTCAAATTCCACATATTGTTGCCAACCGTATTGAAAATTAAGAAAGTAGGTGACATCCAATGCATTAGCACTTGATTATTACATTCTACGTCATCTCCACTCTCCCCCGAACGAAACAGTTTATAGCTTGATATCGTAATTTCCAGCTTAAAATAATTTAAAATAATGCCTGTTCAACCAAGTGTCGATGCAATATACTTAATTCCTAAAGTGCATTTTATAAGTAAATCATGCGAGAATATTAAAAAAATAATATTTCTAATTCAGAATAAGGAATTTGTCTATGTCGTGGCTGATAAGTGTTAAAATAATAACCTATAAATGTAATGTATGTAGTGTTTGACAATATATGTACATTTTGCAGAGTTTGTGTTTAGTTTAATTCTACGCTTTTCCAGAGTGTCTGTTATACTATACAATTTTATTTTAGATTTTTTCAAGTGTTCTTCTAAATTTATACCATATAGTTATGGACATACTCTAGAAAAATGTAGACTTGTATATAATTCTCAGGTTTCTACGCTTTCCAGAGTGTCCTTTTGCATACCATGTATAATAATATGTAGACTTAGCTATTTTATCTCTGGTTTTGGTTTTGGTGCGGGAAACACATATATGCCCTCCATCTACAAATGTTGTTTGTATTTATTTTAAATAGTTATGCTGCATATTATCATGTGCTTGTATAAATATATAATGGGAAGCTTGATTTGTTATGTCGATGTTTATGTGATTTTATAGAACTAATACTGTTCTGTATAGTCTAAATATATATTTTTATAACAAATAAGTCATTAATGACTTTTAGCAAAAAAATATGTTTCGCTCTCATCAGCAAACATGGTCCAATAGTAGGCCTACGAAGCCGGAAGTGTATTTAGGACATGGGGGAATATAATTCGCCGAATCGAATTAGTAATCCCCCCATGCGGATTATATTATTTTCACCATGTTCTAAATACACTTCCGCTTAAAAAGCGCATAGATACCCCCCATGCCTCATTCCTGGAATTTGTGCTTTTTTTAGAAATACATATCCGTTCACTTTTAAATTTATATGGTATATATATATGCTCCGCCAAATTAAATATGGAATATAAATACATCTACAGTCGAGAAAGAGGTAATAAATCTAACTATAGTTGATCGGGTTTCGCGCTTAAAGCAATGTTTGTTCAATGCTGGGCCAGCATTGCAGTGATTAAACCAGAAATTGAACCAATATCTTGGTGGCTAACGAAGGTGTTGTGAAGCCATGCGAAAAGAGAGAAGGTGTTAGATTGAACAGCACACACGGGGAATTCGCTGAATGCTGTTACACCGTTGGCCCACCGTCTTCGACGCTGGCCCAAGATTGAAACAGCATTGCTTGCTGGGATTCAGGCTGGCCAAGCTGAGCAACAATCACAAAGGCGAAGGTGTGGAGAAGCCATGTGGGAAAGACTATTATCCGAGAATAAACATTAACAAAAGGACCAAAACAAGTTTATGAAGTCTAATGACTTACCTAATTGTGATAAACTATCCCGTTATTGGTAGGTTCATACATATAACTATATGTGTTATTCAACAGTTTACTCGCACACATTCCAGCTCACTTGTCGTATGCATTCATCCTCAGGCCTGAGAGTTAACGATTACGATTAAAATTCACCAAATGGAAGTATTTAAAACAGTCGAAGGTATATTTAATTTGCACAGTTTAAACCAGTTTTAACCAGAAGTATCGTTACAGTAATTTTAACAGCCAGCTCTCTAGTCAGTACCTTAGTGTCATGGGCACAATTTTTAAAATTTATTCGGTAGCAAATAAAGAATAAAATTAATATAGAAAAAATAAATTCCACTGACAAACAAGTTTGACCAAACCTAATATGAATATAATAATAAAAAACATGCATATTAAATGAACCTCAATACACTACACGTACTTTGTTATTCTTTGTGCAGTTAAGAGCGGTAGAATTTCGGTATTTATATTCATTTCTCAGTGCGAAAAATTCTAAACAATCATGCCTCAGAAGAGTTGTACACGTCCCAGAACACACTAAATGTTTACCCAATGTTGAGATAATGCTGGATTGCCGTCGGTGACGCTGACCTAACATTAACTCTTTCAGTGCGGGGACCGACTTTAGACGTCAGATTTTGGCGTCAGAATCTGACGTCTAAAGTCGGTCATCGCACTGAAAATGTAAAATATTTATAATGGCCGTAGACCCATAACATAGGTATTCAAATGAAGCGGAAAGAGACGACTAAGACATTTATGATGATTTCAAATTGAAAAAACCCTCTGCTCTCCATGGTTTGTAAGGATTAACTAAGCCAACAATGGGCAACCTCTCATGTTTTCAGTGTTATATAAACATACTACGAAGCTTGTATATCATGCAGAGAAACTCAGAATAAATAACCTAACTAATATGTATTGATATGTCCTACACAAATGTATGTTGTAATTATTTGAATATTTTATGCATTTATGTATGTATATAACATGTGAGATTGTTTTGTACTATAGGCCCGAAGCCTTGAAAAACAAAATAAAATATTACTACTAAAAGAATAAACACTCGATCCTGATAATCTATCCAATTTTTTTTTTTGGGGGGGGGGATGGTGGTGAAGGTGTTAATAATCTCGGGTCTAGACAGCTAACACACCTCGATGACATAATTATGTTTTTTTAACCCTTTAAGCTCCAGCGTCACTGAAATGCCCCATGTTGCATATTTTCATTAAAACTCGCCGAGTGCAAAATATTATCAGCCGTTCTAATAAGGATGGACTGAGCTTTATTTAGGATATTATACTCCGTTTTTTTATAATATCAGGCCATCTTCGTTTCAAAGTGAAGGAAACTAATGAGAACAAACCACGTGTATGGGTGTTAGGAGGATTAAATTTGTCCATGTCTGCCACTTTGGCCCAACGTTAAACCAACACAGATACAATGTCCTAGTGTTTCCGGAGAAATCATCATCACTGTAAAAACAGCTTCACTGACCAATCAGCGCACAGTATTCTGTCTGGTGGCTTCCTAGTGTCTATAAACTTTATTTTTTTGCTGTACATGTTCAATCAACTTTCAAGGACTGTATACGGAGCAATTACAAATTGAAGTACATCAACTTCTGCGATTGTGATTGAATTTGTATCATTCAGTGAGTTATGAACGCTAATCAGGTGTTGGAGACGAGTTGGCAGCTCTTGGCCAAGGTGGATAAGATGTTGGAAAAAATTCACTAGGCCTGTCGTCAAATTGAACTACTGCGACGCGAGATTCAAAATATCAAAGCACGCTGTGAACGTGCTCACCAAAATGGCCACACGCACTTTCTGTTTCAACAGCAGATCAGACTGCTTATCCTGCAGGGCGTGGCGGGAATGTACGTACATTATATGAAACGTAAAGCTGAATGCATACATCTGGCCTCCATGGCGGCAAGGGATGTGTACAACCCAACTAATGGAGACTTGATTGAAGGACGTGATGACTATTCAGTCTCTCAGATCCCAGAATTAAATTTGATAACAAATGACATTGGAAGTGTGGAGATTTTTTAGAAAACTGAATAAAAATTATTCTTATCAGAGCCAACACAAAATACAAAAAGATTTAAACCTTACTGACTCTCTCAAGTAATTTTTATAGCTTTCCTGTAAATTTACTGAACACTTTAGGAATTTAACTTACAGACATTATTATTATGTATTTGGTGAGATACTTACATAAATTCAGGGGCTTGATTTGAAAAGAAATGTAATGTAAAGACAAAAAAGTCATGATTTCCAACAAGTATACATGTGCAAGATAACTCTTTCAGAACAACATGATTCGACCCACCCGAGTTCTCTCCCATGAACATATTCAAAATTAGTACTTAGTTGCAAATTGAGGAATGCGGGCGCGGTAAAACCACCGGTACAAGATGATAAGGCTAGACTGGTATCCCAGCAAACACAAATTATTTGTATAACATTTATACAATGCTGGACCAACGTCGAAGACGTTGGGCCGACGTTGTGTAAATGCTATACAATTTTTTTGTGTTTGCTGGGATGGAACTGTAAGAAAGTGCGTCGTCTCTGGATAGCTTGGTCGGCCCCGATGGTTCATTCATATTGACTGGGGCTTGTAATCGGTCGGGCCGGATATTTGTCATCGTGGTTGTGCATATACAGTGCTCCAAACTATTCAAAGGCCTGGAGTGTACAGTGCTTCCTATGGTACTGTGCACTATAAATAACCCTAATTGAAGGCATTCGAAATAAGAGTATGGCATAGTTCCGGCTTCGGGCTTCCTTCTGTCGCGATATTGCCATGATTGTGCAGAAAGCGACGTAATGAAATATTCACTCTGGATAACTTGATTTAGGCCTACGCGACCTTCGAGTGAGTCATGTCTTACCTAGAAGATGACTTGGGATATATGGCCAAGTCAAATCAAATTTAGTTCTTAATAAAATATTTAATAAAACAATAATGTGGCCAGTCAGTACGGACTTATGAGACACTATCCAGTATTCCCAAATGAACTCGATACATAGAACCCATGTTAGTTAATTTCTGGATAAGCGTCATAGACGGTGGCCCAACTCTAAACCAATACCGGCCCATAAGTACATTATAATTTGCCCAGCCTAGTCCACCCATCTGTCGCAATGAATAGATTATAAAGACAGAAGAACAACATAGTTGTGTTTTTTTGCTGATTGCTGATTTTTCTACAAATTATATTTAATGTGATATCTCTCCGCCACGAGCGACAGGGCGAGTCTTACGTTCTGTAGTTACAGTACTGCTGGGGCAACAGCGATCGATGATGGTTGGTCATGGAAATAGCGGGTTTTTATTAAATTTAAGGCCTCGTTAAAAACAATTATTCCAAATAATAATATTCTGTAAAACGCAGTGACGTCATTCGGTGAAAACAAGGTTATATGAGACCCCTTCCCCCATACTTTATTCTGTGAAACTCAGTGACGTCACTCGGTGAAAACAAGGTTATATAAGACCCCTCCCCCATACTTCATTGTATTAGCCAGCTCGGTGAAAACAAAGGAGGTCTAGGTCATTTAGTTTCACAGAATTACATACTATACAGACAAAATGGATATCCGTAGATCGATATCAGGTTGTTAGTCCCTCATATTCACCAGGTGGGGCATCCATAATATATCTTGGTAGTCGACGTTGTCGATGTGTAAGCTTGCACAAGCAATGACCTATACAATTAACGTCCAATACAAATAATATGAAATAAAGTAATTCTCTTTTGACTAAGGACAACATCAAAGATCCAGAACCTGCCGAAACCGACCGCCATCCTGAAACTGTTCTTGTTTTGTCAAGTATTGTTTACTAACGCCAGTGTCTACCGATATGTGTATCTGGGTTCACAGTCCTTTGCCATTGCAGTCATCATTTGGAAAGAGAAACGAGGACGACAAAGCCTGATTAAAATTTTTTTTTTTAAATTTCGGCTCGAACAAATCTGCTGATTGTGGAACTCGGGAAAAAAGGTGGACATTAAAGTAAAGGGGAGAGGGGGTGCCAGAGAGAAGCCTGGTATAGGGGACCCTAGCAGCCAGAGTGTCGTAAGCCCATACCACACTCTGGCTGCTAGGAGGCGACATGATTTAATGTGATATGTTATTTTGGTTTTCATCATTAGACTGGAAGTTTTATTTTTCAGGGGAAGCCTCTGAGCACTTGATGACTATGTTGGTCGGTGGGTGGATGGATCCGTAGCTACCACATGTACCAGAACAATAGATACGTCGCAACAAAACTGGACAGAATTAAAACACTATACCAATTCCAACACCGATACTAAGCCTTGATCTCAACGTTTCTGAATTAAAAAAGGTAGGACCCTACTACACTTATACCATCATTCTTATAAACAGAAAATAAAACAAACAAAGACAATTAGCAAATTTCACATATTTTATTATTATGTCAAAACAGCAGTCAAGTTGTGCATCAGTAACACATATCAGAGGGCACGCATCGTCTCTAACAGTCAAAGTGTTGTCGGCATATACAACATACAACACTTCGACTGCTAGGAGCTGATATACCCTCTAGAGATTCTTGTGTCAGTATAATCCAACACGCGGTTAGCAATAAATAGTACAAACGCTGAATAAGTATAAGACGGATAAGCCAGCAAACACGATACGAAGAACCAATGTTTTATTAATGTTGGTCCAACGTCAGTGACGCTGGCCCAGCATTAAAACACCATTGTGTCAGCTTCTCGTGTTTGCTTGGTAGGTAAGATTAGGTGTATTTATCGTGTGCATTATTGCGGACAATAAGGAGTAGTAGATTAGTAAATCGTTATGGATCCACATCAAATTAATGGTAATCTCGACATGCATACTTACATGGATATCGCCACATGGTCTTAAACAGCGAACACAAGGCTTTGACACACTCGTTGTTTTAATGTTGAACCAGCATCACAGACAGTGGGCCAACATTAAACCAATACAGGATCAACGCCTCGTGGTTTGCATGGTTAATCATCCCAGAGGCTGTAAGGTGGATTTCCAAAATATTACAATAAATCATCAAAAAATATTCATAGGCCTATCTCAATTGCATAGAAACAAGTGTAACAATATAAATAATCACAATAAAAATGTACAAAAATATCTAACAAAGCACGTAGGCCTACATTGTAGGATTACGTGTATGTGGAAGTCAGTAACATTAGATACCGGTATTAACATAAAAAATACATAAGTCCAGTCACATATATTTATGACACATACAAATTTTACTCTTTATTTCCACAGTCTGAAGCATATATGACTTTGCGAACTTTAAGCAACTAACATGTTACTTGGTCCGATATTCGCAAAGCTAGATCTTACCCAACAAACACGAGACATTGAACCAATGTTAGGTCAATGTTGGCCCGTCGTCTACGACGTCGACCCAACATTGACCCAACATTGGTTCAATGTTTCGTGTTTGCTGGGTAGGCATGCGATTGGTTGAGATTGCCATCTCGACCAATCATATGATCAAGATCTTGGGTCAATCGCTTTGACAATACCGTCACAGCTGCAGCTTGACAAATTCATCAGGTAAATAAACTGATATAATATGATATAATATTATACCGTATATAATACTCATTCAGCTATGATTCCAATTAACACTTAAATAGCCAACATGAGTCATTGGCCCAGCGTTGGCCCAATGCTGAGTCACCATGCGTGACATTGGACCAGCGTCAGGCGAACATTAAGCTGAAGTTTGTCGGGTTGGTGACTGATTGCATGAAGAGCCTTATAAGAAGGGTGTAGATCACAAGTAAATTACAACTGTTACAGATGTAGTGTTTAAACTCAGATATTTTTTTCCGTCCTTTGAAGCTGGTGATGACGTCAGCTATGTCAGCTTCAAATGAAAATATCAATGAGTAATTATAATGTGGCATTTACCTGAATTGTCTATGTTAGTAAATATAATAGAGATACCATGTATCAACTAGTCTGTACGTTGACTGTTCAAAATAAGTAAATTATATACTTATCACTCGACAATAGAAATGAGTACATAAGCGTGTTATGTTTATATCTGTATTAAACACGTACAAATATATGGTATTAAAAATCACAACCTGGATAAGGCATCAGAAAGACCACTAGGAGTAACACAAGGAATCACTGTCGCAAAATAATGACACTCAAGATTAAGAGTTATTTTACTGTCGCAAATTACAGTGAAATAGTAATTTAACAGTCAACGTTTAATTGGAAGAACACGAATTCAATCGAGGCACACAGCGTGACTGAGCTTGATAAAAGTCACTTACTTTTCTTTTGTAGATTATATATTTTAAACTGATCTTTACCTGGTTATTAACCCAGCAGACACAAGGAGTTGAACCAATGTTGGTTTAATGTTGGGCCGGCGAGCGTTGCAGTCGGTGGACCAGCATTGAGCCAACGTCTTGTTTGCTGGTTGTCATTATTGTCAGAACACATGTTTTTGCATGTGACCGTCGTATTCTAAATCGGCAAGATTTACATAATGTTTCGTGTCACCTTTTCCAGTTCCAGTCATTTTCATCTACTTGGAAACGTTCCGGGTCGAGGTGGTGATCAGGTGATGTACACTTGTAAGGGGATGAAAATAGGAAAATAAGTTAAGAAAATAGTATTGAGTATTGTATTGAGTATACAGACCGGGTGAGTATTGTGATAAATTAACAAACACTGAACTATAACCATGATAACAGCAAACACGACACGATAAACCAATGTTGGCCCTTTACCGTGACAGTCTGCAATGTTGTCCCAACATTAAACCGACATTGAGTCAACGTCCCTGTGTGTTGCACTATTCATACCAGACAGACAGACAGATATTTTATTGACATAAAGAAAAGTTATTACTGACTTATTTGTCTTAGAAATGATAGAATATATCTACATGTATCCAAGGATTCCCTTAAACTGTCACCCGACTGAAACCATGTGTTGGATTAAGGATGGGGTACCGTTTGCGACGTTGGCGCAACGGTGATCCACCACTGGGTCATAGTCTCATGCTACAGTATGCCGAGTAAACCCTGCTCTAATATTGATCTACGCGGGAGTACTAACATATATAGCATATTACAATAGACTTAGCAGTACAGAGAGGAGAGATTGGTACACGCTCTCATCACAATGATGTAGCAGCTAGACCACTTAATAATGACAGTTCCCAAGGGTGTCCTTAAAAAAAATGACAGATTGGGATATTAGGCCACTTTTGTGCACATATAGGATAATTGTCCATCAAAGGCTATAGCGAGATTTGTACGCTCTCATTACAATGGTGTAGCAAGGCACTAAACATGCTAAAGACCTAATGACTATAAACATGATACAAGAAGGGATATTGCACAACATTTTCTACGGGCAAAGACTGTAGCTTTTATCCTTCAGCTACACATGCAACGTAACAACATTATTTACCGAGGTTTTATATGCAAATACAGAAGCAATGAAATCATAAATACTATGTTAACAATAATTGTATGCTCAGCTAACTCTGTAAGTTACTAACTTTTCTACATTTTGTTTAGTGCTGGGGCCGTACCCTGAGACGATCTTGAAAATTAACCCTTATCCTGCTGTGTTAATTTATTTAAACTTTCAACCACTTCAGGTTGTGTCTCGCTACCGCGATCCACAACCTTAAGTAGGTAAAAATTACTCATATCTCTTTAATTAGAGATCGCACATATAGAAATCTTGGATGCTTGAACGCTCATTTCGCTCCCAATAACAGTGATTTAATCGGCTAATAAAACGGATTAAAACGACTATTGTCGTGATCAGCAGGCAAAGGGTTAACTTAGGAGCTAAGCTGTTAATTCATTACAGCTGGTCAGGGACTGGACTAAGTTTCTACTAACACCCTGCAAATAAAAAGTGTCTAAGCCTGCCATGGCGAGATCAGCTAATTAACGTCGTCATTGGGTCACACTTGGGTCGATGTACGTTATTGTACGACATTTATGTAATCATTTACTGACTTCAGAATTTATTTACCGATCAAGTTGGTTACAGCCTGTGAACAGGTTGAACAGCAGTAGAATCGCAACAAAACAGCTTGATAAAAATCGCCCTACAGTCACTGGTGGGGTGTATATTGTGTACAATATAATTACTAGTATGATGAAAATGTTTATTATATTTCACAGTTAGACAATTATAATCCTCAGTATTCATTGTTCGATTGTGTGTGCATCATTACAATAAAAACTGTCATGAGCAAAAACATAAATTATTTGTAAAGTATAACAACATGACAACAACACGGATATTACTACTTTATATTGAATATGCCGAAGTAGGCCCCTACAGAGTCAAATGCCCAGCAAACACGAGGCATTCCCCCAATGCTGTTTCAATGTAGGTCCACCGTCTTCGCCGCTGGACCAACATTGAAACAGCATTGGGTGAATGCCCCGTGTTTGCTGGATGTAAGCCACTATAATTATTATAGTTCAGCTGGTGAACACGCCTTTTGTTTGTTTTATCGTTGAATAAACCACGTAATCAACGATAAAACAGCGTGCAGTGAGCGGTAAAAAAAGTTACATACGCTGTTATCTGCGGTCAATGTTGGTCCAATGTTGGGCCACCGTCTACGACGCTGGCCCAACATTTGACTACCATCGGGTCCAGTCTGTTGCGTCACCACATTTGGCGGAGTGTGTGTTCAGGTATTATTGTATAAACACCGTGTTCTCCGTATCCAGCAAACTCCACACATAGACACAAAATGATGAAACCCTTTAAGCTCCCGAGTCAGCATTTATGCACCGCGAGGCATATTTTGAATACAACTTGTTGTTTAATTTAACACTTACAAGCCTGAATTTACCATTGTCATCTTCGTCCACTACAAGCCGCGAAATGCTGTCGCAATTCTCGACTTGTAGTGGATGAAGATGATTTGAAGTGGGTGGAAAAATAAAGAAAATCGCCATGTATTGGTAAACCAGTTTCGTGGAAATTTTCATTCTAAAACCCTTAGTTGTGGGAAAATTAGGTCTGTTTTCAAGAATGCAAAACGATGCTTTAATGCATCGTGAGGGCTTAAAGGGTTAAAATGGTTTAACTCATCGCAATTAGAAGGTTCTGAGCTTTAACCCTTACAGCGCGGGGATCGACTTTAGTCGTCAGAATCTGACGTCTGTAGACTAAAGTCGATCCCCTGGCACTGTAAGAGTAAAAATATTTCTTAAGGGTCGTAAACCCATACCACAGGTATTCAAATGAATCAGAAAGAGCTGACGAAGACATTTATGATGATTACAAATTGATAAAAAACCCTTGTTTTTTTATAAAAATATTCAGCGCTTTAAGGGTTAATTTGAGATATCAAACTTTGGTAGTTTATCAAAATCAGTACATTTTCATTCACTTTGAGGTTGGAATTGCTGCCGCAGTGCCCAACTCAAAGTGACAGAAAATGAGAGAAAATACCCGGGAGTTATGTTGGGCTAACATTATAGATCGTGGTCCAATATCAACCCTTATCCTGCTGATCACGACGATTGTTGTTTTTAATTTGTTGTATTTGTCGATCAAATCACTTGAAGTTGTGGGTCGCGGTAGCAAGACACAAATTTAAGTGGGTGGAAATTTAAATAAATTAACTTAGCATGATAACAGTTAAAACTACATTGGTTCTGTGCCTCGTGTTTGCTTCGAAGAACGCTGTAAAAATTACCTGCCCTTGCAAATGTTTGCCTTTTCAGAAAAGTAAAGTAGATCTATGCTGAGCACTCGGTGATGCTGTTGCCCCGCTCTGTGATGTTTACCTCCATGCCCTTACAGTAATCTTCGGTGAAGGGGATACAGTTGAAGTACATGCAGCCGTCACAGTTGTTGACGGTGGCGACGTAGAACAGCACCACGACGACCACAAAGATTCCTGCGGCCACCGCAAGGGCGATGATGATGCAGAAAATCTGTGCGGTGCGGGAGAACGACTTGGTCCTGAGCCTGTCCAGCGGCTTGTAGGCGATGGCCAGCATCACACCGAAGAAGAACCCGAACAGATGGGCCCAGTTATCTATCTGGGGGATGAGCATGCCCAGCACGATGAGCACCAGGAATCCTATGAGTACCTTGAGTAGAGACATCATCGGCTTGTCCTCCATGTCATCCAGACTCCATCTCATGACCAGCACGGCCAGCAGGCCCAGCACGCCAAACTGAGAGCCAGAGGGACCAGACTGAAAATAAACGTCACCAATCATGTACCATACAGAACACAACAAAAACAACACGGTCACCCAATGTTGATTTGATGTTGGGCCAACGTCGTAAACGGTGGGCCAACATCAAATCAACATTGGGTCAATGTCTTGTGTTTCCGGGGGATATCCAGTTACTAATTTATACAGAATATAAAGTAAATTACTGTTTGTATGTAATAATTCGTTAATTCGGTAATTTTCACAATTTTATATGTAAGTCTCGCTACTGCGACTCGCAAAATGAATTTTAAAATGTCCTTTTACACTGAAAAGCCCACCTTTTTCGGCGACTACCATATATTATTGATATGAGCACTATTAAGTAGCCCATTAAGCTCACTAATTGTGTTTGTTTTTTCTTGATAACCAATTAATAAATCTGCAATGATCTAAATGATCCATAACTTCCAATTCAAAGTCTTGTAGCAATAATAATTCGATATGGCAGATGTTGGAAATAGTTTTAACTATTGTCACCATCTTGATCACTTTCCAACAAACAGGATACATTTAGCCAATGCTAGCTGGATGTTAACCTACCATCAGCGACGTTGGCCCATTATTAGCCAACATTGGCTTACTTAATCGTATTTGTCCTGTTAATATTTTACATTTAATAATGACACAAATCAAGAATTGCGAAAACTCCTATCTCCAAATATTACAGAAAGTCACATAAAATCTCCTCTACCACTAATTTTACTGGCAAATATAACTCTACATAGGTCTCTTTGATCCGTTTGTTCTGCCTACCTCCACATAATAGGGTATAAAGACAGCACTGGCCAGACTGCCCGCTACACCAGCCGCCATGTAAAGAAGAGCCATTCTCCACCAACCAATGATCTTCTCCAAATCACGCATCAGAAGCAGCTGAAAGATCACCGTGATCAACAACTGGATGATTCTACAAGTAAAATAAACATTCAATCAGTGAACAGAAATACTCAACAACCACCGGAGCAGGATGGATATTACATTTATTATTTAAATAATTAATTTCTGAGATCACAAATAATCTAAGATGAACAAATAATATGACAATGTTATGCGATTGTGTGAGAATCTGAGATACGATGTTGTTTTCATGTTATCCGGTTATTATGTTATGTATGTCTGTTGTTGGAGGTGGACTAACATACCCGGCATGAAGGAAGAGTGACGTGAATAGTCGATAAAACTGATCTGGTTTATCTGGATTCAGGAATGGGAACATTCCACATATCTCCTCCATACACGATACCTAGACACAAATAGAAAACTAAAATGTAGACACCTCAAGGGAATTAATATGATCACCCTAATTAACTTATTTAAGTACCTTGAAGTACAATCAAGTATGCTAACTATACAAATATCAAAATGAACGTACAAGTGATTATACGATAGTAAAGGAGACTTAAATCCTCCAGAAATAAAAAAAAAAGAACAGTAATCAGATTTTATGTATTTTAAGCCGTAAAAGTCGTGGTAAATTTGGGAAGATTTGTGCGTACTTTAGTGAGAAAACTATGTCCCTTCCCTTTAAATAATGGGCGCTATAAGATCGTCAAATTGATTAAGAACATTCTATTCCAAACACATTATATTTTATGAATATCAATTTTTATCTCAAGATTTGCAGAACATTCTCGTCTAGATTATGGTTACATCTGGGCAAGATCACGATACGTATACGCTACTGCTGGAGAAAGACAAATAGTATTCATTGGAGAAGAGAAAACTTCAATCTTGAACTCCGGACAAGATCGACTACGGTGACAGCAACTAATTGCTAGTTTGTGGGTCGGTCGGTGCGACGAGTTGGGAAGATATTTTAATATAAATTTTATATAACATGAACGAAATCAATAACACTAGAAGGCAAAGGTGTAGTATCCATGGTATCCAGGGATGTTTAGTTACACTGACCTGAGAGCAGAGACTGAGGTCGTCATGGAAATAACCCCTGTGGAAGTCACAGAACTCCCTGGTGGCGATTATACACTCCCCGTAGATACCCACACAACATGGCCGACCAAGTACGTCACAAGTCATGTGAGCGTTGTTGGTCGTAACTTCTGTAGAGAAGTTTGACAGCTCTTCACAAATCTGACAAAAAAAATAATTGTTTACATTGTTCAATGAGAACCTATTAGCTGATTGTTGTTGATTATTGTTTAAATATTTCACACTATTTAGTAGTGAGTGATATTGATAGACAAAACGGTTGAAATTAATGAAATGAAGATAATGTGTAGGCTTCGACTTACATATTACTATAGTAAAAGAGACAACATGTTTCACTTACTGGCCATTCCGTTATATCTGTGCCCCAGTCGTAATCCGGAACGTCACAGAAGCTATAGAAGATAAAGCAAAATAAATATAAGTATTATTTATACACATAAATTAATATATAAAATTAGAATATATTATATATAATATTAGAATATTATTCAACAAAATATGTATATTATATATTTACACTACGTTGTTTCTATTACAATAATATAGCACTTTAAGGTTTTTTATTAGGTCAAGTAAACAATATTAAACATTTTATCCGTTGCAGTACATATTAATTTTGAAACCCAGTCGATACAATGCTGGATCACCGTCTCTAATATTGGAATAATTTATCGGATGATAAATTTACCTTGGATCTTGACCACACACTGTGCCTTCTTTAAACGTGGCTAATATAGGCTGCAAACAAAACACCAAGACATCAATTATTTAGAACTCATGATGGTAGAACATATTTTAATATTTTGTCTGTAGTCTGTAGGCTACATAATGTTTGTTTAAATTCGCCATATGGATTGATCATGATTATATTAACAAAATGCTTTTTACGATGATGTAAGCTGTAGTAACTAAGAAGACTCCTTCGAGATAGCATTAGGTATGAAGAGATATGTTGATTCGCAACATTAAAACATAATATAATAACAGTGTTGTGAAATTTGTTCGATATGAAAATAAAATTACTTGGAAATTTGTGTTAAACATTATTATTTGTCTTAATAGCTTCGAAAAGCTGTCCACATAAACATTTTCTTGAAAAAACGTCTTTTGTGGCAGCATGGACGATATCTCGTCGTATTATGCTGTGTTTCAATATATCAATGCTTATCGTACAACAAGCAGCATCATGCTATAATATTAAGAGCTAAAACTAATTATATAGGCCCACACATACCGAGCAATCGTCCTCAGTCGTGAGTACACATCCTTCGCCGTCATTTTGTATACAGCACGCCTTTGTACGCTCCTTGTCTTTATCTTTATCTAGCTGTACCTGTAGGTTAGTATCCCTTCTCATACAAGGAGAGTACTTAGCTCCCAAGTGTATCAAGTCCTCCTACAGTAGCAATACATATATGGTTGAGTGTGTTTGCAATAATTTAGGAATTCATGTGATCATTTCTAAGATTCGTGTGTTGTGCTTCAACAATTTTAAATCGTCCTTTTTCGCATTCACTTCTAATTATAAGGGGGGCATGCAATGCCGCTTATGAATCCGAAAGGGAAAATAATTCACAAGTTCTTAATCAAACAAGAAATGCGCAAGTAACTACTGCGAATAATGTTTTAAAATTAACATTTCGATTGTAAAGATTATTGACAAACGATGCTCATAATAAGATTAGACTCCTAGCAAACTAAAATTGCATAAACAGATTGTATTACATGTACAACAAACTGTAAAGTTAATATTGAGTTTTCTTTGATGTTATATAAAGATTAGCATACTGACATGTCTAGGGCCGACCCACATGTTGCCCAGCTCTGAAGCACACTGATGCTCTACTCCCAGGTTGATCATCAAAACCTACAATAATCACATAATAAATAACAGATAATTTGAATTCATATTTAAGTCAGCTGTTTCGCGATGGAACATTTGCTAATAATTTGATGTGAAAAACCTCATAGCTTAACAGAACAATTTAATGGCCTCCATATGCGCTCTGGATCCGTCTATTGTCGCTTCAAACAGACGATTTGAGGGAAAGAAGTGGTCACGTTTGTGAACTGGAGGGGTTTACATTATATCATTTAAATAAGATATAATTATTTATAGCTATAAAACCTACAGGTCTATACGACTTACTGAATCTGTCTTTTCATGGAAACCCAGACTGACTGGAGCCACGCCATAGGTGATGATGGACACCAGGAAGATGACTACTTGTATCAAGGTGATCCAGTAGGTGAAAAACGGACGTCTGAAATCAACAACATAGTATTGTATACTGTCAAGCATAAACCAAATAATATTATACTTGACTAAAGTAGATTATCATACATAGCTGGCACTATTATACAGCTGGTATTATAAATCTATACCTAACTAACAAATCTGTGAAATATTAGGACAGTTTTTTATTCTCAACAGTCCATTACAAAACTGAGGATAGAGTTAAGTTGGATTACTTGTCGGTGAAATTAATGTGGCATGTTCTCAAATGTAGCTTAGAACACGGCCTGGGTCGAAATATACGTATTACAATGCAATACAATAGGCCCACACTGCAATGCAATGCAATGCACTGTAAAAACACGGCACTGCAAAACACGGCAATGCAATGCAATGCAATGTAATTGCATTGCATTGCAATGCTTGCACATTTTTAGATATAGACTCAATAACAAGAGACTTTACGCTTGACTCACCTTTTCCTCTTGGTGTAAATATCGGTGGAGCCGAAGTCAAAGATCTTACTCATGAGACTGAGACCCACGGCGTGTCTGTCTGAGTTCTCCACGGCGTCCTCGATCCAGTCAGGCAGAAAGTCCGGCTCATCCTCTCCTCCCTCACCGTCCACCTCGTCAGGCGGCCTCATACTGGGTCGGCCACCCTCAGCACGCACGGAGTTAAAGCCTCGACTAGAAGCTCTGAAAATACACCAAATACATGTGCCATTCAGGTGGAAGAAGCGTCAGTGTCGCTTATGGAGTAGCTCTGAACGCTTGTTATCTAAAGGTAATACAAAAATACCAGACGTTCTTTGCCATGCTTAGAGCAACAGCTGGTCCCAACGATGAAAAATCAAATATATACATAGAGATCCCAACAAACCCGAGACGTTGAACCAAAGTTGGGTTGATGTTGGCCCATCGTCTGCGACGCTGGCCCAACATCAACCCAACATTGGCTCAACATCTCGTGTTTGCTGGGATCATATTACCATTACACATGATGGCCATCAAAACGATAAATAGTCCAAACTCCCGATATCTTCACATGATTATTTCCTGAACATAGGGAGTCAAAAACGGCAGAGTCACCATCTGCTATGTCCACACATATTACATGTGGACGATATGCTCATCTGAGATAATGTGAGTTATTTACCAAGGTCTACTCACCCTGAGGTAACAGGAGCGGCTGTTGGTGCTACTTTGGGTTTTCTTCTGGCCATACCTGCTGACGGTGGTGAGCTTCGTCGCCGAGTGTCTGTCACTTTCTGGTTGGGCAGCAGCTCAGGACTAATCTGACAGTACATGCTGCTCCCCACGGCGATGTCAAAAAAGTTTGTATCCCCCACCAAATCTACCTCGTTTAGCTTCTGTTTCTGTAGACATAAAATTGTCAGCAATTCAGGCTGGACAAACACATTTTAAATAAGGAGAGTATTCGAGGACACAACTGTTAAGCAATCAATAACCACCAAGGTAGTCGACGGAAAAGAGGTATCAATCATCAGGATTTTACTAATACCATCAAGAAATTTACAGAAAATAAGGCCACGAGGCACTATTTTCTTGTTGTCTGAAGATCTGCATACACAATTAGACCCGGCCGACGACCAGGAGCTTATTAAGTTTATTGCAATGATTTTTGTGTCCTAATTTGCGGAAAGAGGGGTGCCGTGTGTAGGAAACGGTGGATATTTCCGAGGAACAGTCCCTATGAACATGTCAAATATAAAAGTAATTGCGTGTTTAAAAAGTGCTACAAAACATTATTATGTTCGTGATTAGGGTTTCAAGGGATAAGGTTGGAATAATGTTGGCCCATCAGCCCATCAGAATTGGGCCAATGTATCATATTATCTGGTTGGTGCAACCATCTAATGTTGTTTCAATGTCGGACCAGCGTCCAAGACGTTGGCCAACATTAAAACAGTATTGGGTAAATGGCACGTGTTTGACGGGGTTCCGCCGCTAAGTATACAAAAGACCTAGTGTTGGAGTAGTGCTGGGCCAGCGTCGTAGACATTTTGTCGGCATTGAACCAGCCACACTGGCCCAACATTGAACCAAAATTGGGTGGGTAGGCCTACATCGTGTGTATCGTAGAGACACCCGCAGCATGATTCACTGGAAAGTATCGAATGGATAATGGCCAGCACAGGCGATGGTGGATGAAGAAATAAACGTCTTTTTTTTGTCTCCTTGGTTCTTTCCTTAATTACATCCTGGACATTTAGGATTCTGGCCCATGAGAAAGACCAAGACAGCTCTGTTTACAAAATATTAAGCCGTTTTTTTGTCTATAGCACTCAGCCTTAAGGCAGGCCAGAAACGCAATCAATAAGTAACTCAAAACCTAATTTATACTTCATTGTGATAATAATAATAGATATAAGTTCAATAATTCCAATGCCATATCAAGTATAAATTTCTTTATCTTCAAATCATAAAATTGAAAACAGTTTTGATAAATCTAGATAAAGATACGGCGTTCAAGTTGTTGATAATTTGACCACTCCGCTAATTCAACACTAAAACTCGCAATGTAGGACAAAATCCTTAAGATGAACCAACTCTTGGTGTACGTATCAAACCTACCTGTAGAGCCCTCTCGTACGCCACAGTATCTCTGGGCGCGAAGCTGCGACTGTGTGTGCCATGAACCTTTTGCCTTGACTTCAGCGGTTTCCATCCCTGCGACACAATATGTTTTTGAAATATACGTAGATATACAAATATATATAACTTTGCTGCAAAAGTATTTATTATTACGAGTGTCTGAGAATTGAAAATCAAACATGAAAATGTTTAAAAAATATCCCATCTGCTGTTGGTTTTACGTTTAAATTGTAATACCAAAAACAGCTGCAAGCCTGCAATGTCACAAATGTGTAGTGAATGATAACAAATCGTATTCGAGATACAAAATCCTAGCATGTAGTAAATTATGCTAAATTCCATAATACAAAATATACTTTCTTTTATCACAAAAATAATAAACACCTAAATCACGTTTGAATAGCAATGAAAACCAGAATATCTTACGGATTGTTCAGGTACTTTAATAGTATAAACGGTGTACATATTTGATATCTCTATTCAGGGAGCCAGTACACACGGAAATGCAGTTCAGAGAACTGAAGCTAACAGCTACATGTATAATATGTGTTACGGTGAAGATACTTGGTGGAATGTGCAGTAGGCATGACAGTTGGGCGCAGTCTATTGAATACCCACACGGCCAGCTGTTGGTTAAATATGACATTTAACATCAACATTGTCAAACAGGATACCAGAATACCTGCAAGGTGAATATCAGCAGCACTTGATGCGGGTATATGGGCATATTTTGTTGGAAGAAAAAATATGGAGATGTACAGTTTTTAATTATGGCTAAATTTGCATAATGTTCAGTGTATAGTCTACAATGAAGGTAATATTATGCAAAACTACAGCTAATTAGGTCAAAGGCAAACAGCAGTAACTGCTTACTTTTCAAGTGAGCAGTTACGGCTGTTTGCCTTTTCCTTGTTCAATCGTAATCTCGGCATTCCCGGCTGATACACACTTGAATTACTTCAGGATTAATCAGTTGTGACAGAACAAAACAAATAATCAGTTAAAACAGGCTGAGCGGACACATCCGCCTTCTGCAGTGTTGACTCATGCAACATTTAATCTAAAAAAAAGCCTTATTGTGGTGAACAGAGCGTAAGCTTGCTAAATTACAGAGTAAAAGGAAAGTAATATAATACGATTGTGAAGATGAAGCTGTCAAAGTAATAAAGGAATAATTGTAGAACAAAAGCAAAACCAGGACGTTGTTGGGAACAGTAATTTACGATAGAGAGTTAACATGGTTAATTGAGATATATTGTAAATGGTCTCTTGGTGATTCGAGAGTCGTGCATTCGACTTCACAATGATGACAGACCCTATGCCACATCTCTATGCCAAAAAGGGCATATAATTATGGTTTATTATCTTCCTTTATTAGCGTACAGTATACACAGATATAGTCATGTAGTATGTTAGGCCATTATCGTGATTATATATGCTTATATTTAACATCTTACAAAAGCTTCCCTCTTACAAATGGGAGAGAAACGGGAAAGTTAAACCAGCAGGGTAAACTGAGGTCAAGTAATCAATTGACACACACACACACACGTACCATCAGTGATTTTCCTATCTGTGTCACGGCGTTCTCTTTCTTACAGCGAGGCCGAGGCTGTGAGCGCTGACATCTCCTCCCCATGGTTACCACTGGTTGGCTACTTCTCTGCTATATGAGTACTTCTGATCCTAGACTGGAAGCTCAGCTGTAAAATACAAACAAACGGCAACATGAAACTTTGAAGAAATGTGTTTTTTGTACAACGTGTTCTGTCAGTGTTTACAAAGCTCGGCCCCACGTATCAGTTGGGACTCTTTATACATGTTATAGTTGACACCCGGACAGTTAATTTATCAGTTGCACGCACTTTGAAATGACCCTTAACCAGGTTTCACCGTGTTTTTGAGGGTTTAGCTGGAACACTGTTTGCCCAGCTCTTATTTAACCCTTTAAGCCCTCACGATGCATTAAAGCATCATTTTACATCCCTGAAATCAGCCTTAATTTTCCTACAACTAGGGGTTTTTGAATGAACATTCCCATGAAACTGGTTTACCAATGCATGACAATTTTCATTAATTTTTCACCCACATCAAATCATCTTCATCCACTACAAGTCGAGAATTGCGGCAGCAATTCGCGGCTTGTAGTGAATGAAGATGACAATGGTAAATTCAGGCTTGAAAGGGTTAAAGGTACGTCAGTATAACTTGTATAATGTAATTCAAAAACAAACTCCCGATACCTCAAAGTAACGCCTATTTGATCAAGTCTCAACTCTACTTTTTTCTCGACTCGAAAAAGCAGCGTGGATGTAAATTTCAGGCAGTGCTCATTTATTTACATATCGTTTAACATGTTTAATTGGAGTTATAGTGTCGCAAGTGCCACCTACACGAGTGACACAGTTTAGCTTAGCTTAGCACCAAAAGAACGATATAAAACGAAAAAGAGCAATAAAAATCGCAATCAGCATACACGTGCACATGATCGGTATTAAAAATGGTGTTGGATCAAAATTAACATAGTGAAGGTAAACAACAAACAATACACGTTGAATGTTGGTTTAATGTTCATTATTGTGTAACGTTGGCCCAACACGAATCCAATGTTGAGTGAATGTCTAACTCTTGCGTCTGGAGGGAGGGTATATATAAAAAATTGAGTACGAATATTAATGTGGATCTAGCGCGACAACAGAAAGCCTAATTATGCGCCACTCGTTGAACAGTTCGGAGCATTATATGATTTGAATCTAGTTCCCAACCGGACCGAGCAAGACATTGCGGCCATCCAATAGAATAAGAATATTATACATAGTGTCTTTGGGGGAATTCCCTAAAATTCAGCAAACAAGAGACGTTGAACCAATGATGGTTTAATGTTGGTCCATCGTCTTAGACGTCGGCGCAACATTAAACAACATTGGGTAAATGTCTCTTGTTTGCCGAGTACGGGAATGTAGACATACATGAATTATTTACAGGCAATAATGTCTATGGACCGAGCTGTTTGCTCCTGGCCAATTTATTAACTATGACACATGACGAGACCAGCCAACCATCGTCCGCCGTTGTTACTTCAACATGAAGTTGTCCGTATGTTTCAAATATATAATAATTATGAATTGATGACAAAATCGTCAAAAAGAGCACATCGACAAAAAAAGAGATTAAAATGGATTAATCAGCAATGATCAGATGATAACTAGGGCTCAGCATTTAAATAGCAAAAAGGTTTAAAAAATAGCAAAAACATCACATATCCTTAACAGCTTAAGGCTGATCAATATCGTATAAATAAAGAACAACAACTGTATTATAATACAATAGACCGTATACAGTCTTATTTGGTTGTACATGCCCTCTACACATGTAGATATGATTGTACTAGATGTGAAGTAGTCACACAAACACACATCATGGACCATGACCTTTTCCAGTCGACTGTTTAACCCTCATAGTGCGAATGACACTTTATAACGCTTTTAAACCGCTTTTTTCACAACTTAAATAGTGATTTTGAAGCTGAAAATTGACAGCACGAGTTGAATGAACATTAATGCCCATGTGTATTTGTTAGAAATCTTCCTTCACATTTTTTATTTATGCACGTGATGAAAAAAATTAGAACGGAATTCCAATAATTAACTTATTTTTACACGCGCCATTTCACGAAATGCCCGACGAAATGACACAAATGTACCGTATGTGTTGTTTCACACAGTGCTGACGACCAATAGAAACCCTTATCATGACAAGACCGTATCATATATACGGTATACTAACATAATATGGTATTGAAACTGACAAGAATTGAAGGCTATAAAAAATATTGAAGGCTGTGAAAAATATTGTTATTATATTATCATTATTTACGATATCATTATATATCATTATTTATGATTTACCATCTTTCATAGCCGCGTTTTCTCTAATTTGCAGCTGGAAATTGTTTCAACAATGATACAACTTCACATTTAGAGAAACACGTACGCACAAAAGAATCATGCTTTTTAACAAATACTTTTCAGCGATAATAAAGTGTTCGCTAAATATGTTTATATGTTACATTTTCAAACTTCTCTAAAGTAATCATAATGGCTTCTCAGTTCAGAAATTCAGTGGACTTTTTAGCTTTACATTTTGCATTTATTAATGAACACAAAATACCCGTTAAAACTAGAACTGTTAAAACTCACAATGTTCCCCTAATTTAAATTCCGCATCTGCAATTGTTGTTCGATATGTTTGTTGTGGAAAAACATTTTGATGCAATTAAATCCACCGAAAATACCGAAAGGGTTAATAAATACATAGGGCCTACCAACCATAATATAGTGCTGTCTGATACAGTCCACATAATAACCTAGAGCAGAAAGTGTGACAGTAATAGGCTATATATACCATATAGTGATTTATCAGCCTCTTATAAGCCATGTTTATCTGATATTTCTAGTACTGTAAACGTCGACTGTGCAGCAGATTATTCAACTTGCGTTAAAACTGGTTAACGTTAAGACTTTCGAGTACCAGCTGCACGCTTATTGTTTTCAAACAGTGAGTATTCTACGGTTTCAACTGTTAGAAATAGAGAACTCTATAACCGTGCTAACCAGATGGTTTCTGTGATTATAAATAAAGATGACGACACCTCTCTCATGCTGTACAAAGTCAAAAGACAGTAACTAATATTCAAGTCAGCAGTGATTACTGCCTCTTGGCCTCTGCCTCTAAGCCCCCCTCTGACCTTCCAACAACACACAAGTTTACATGATGATTGTCAATAAGTACAGCTCACTGTTCAAATATGCAGCTTTGTGTAAACAGTGAGGATACGTTGGTCATACGTTGTTTTATTGTTGGTCTAACACCCCAGAAGTTGAACCATCATTGAAACATTTTTTGCAATTGACACAGAGTACATTTGTATACATAACATAAGCCACGCCTCATCAGTGCACGTACGTTCAGCATACAAAATAATACACTGCTAAATGTATGTTTATAACAGCCAGAAAACACATATATTATATAATTATACATGAAGCCATTTTATCCTAATTATTAAATACATAAGTACAAATGACTCAATCTTCCATAGGTTTCTTCTTATCGACTAATGTGAAGTTTTCCACAAGTTTTTATATGTAGGCCTTATGGGGAGCTGAAACTCAGCGGCAGAGCGGGTATAACATGTCTAGTGTTATCAGCTCCTGGCTAATTTGTGTTGGCTACTCACCAGCCAGCATCTTATTTACATGCTACACACATATGTGACCCGATCTGGCAAAATGAGTCGGAAGTCGCACTTAAACAAACGATGCTAGGGCCCTTAAAAGCCAAAATGAGGTTCATTTGACATATTTTCAATTTTTACATCAGGTTTTTATTTTTATATGATTACTTTTGAATCCTGAAATTATGTGGCATAGAAATCGATGTACATATTGAAAAAAATATTTAAAATATATTGGTTATTTTAATTTTAATCTTAATTAATACACCCCAATCAGTGATTTTTGTTTTTATTTACATGTTACCATGGAAACAGTCGCTATTACGTGAGAAACTTTGATACAGTGTAAAAATCCTGACGATGAAAATTTATGGCATCTACTTTTAAAATGTACAAAAAGTTATAACTATATGTCTATTATTAAAATTGAATTGAACATTTCTTTTAGTTCTTTATTTTAATCTAATTGTGTCGGACAGACTGATAATTTAGAACAAGTAAAGCGTCATACATAGACTGCTGCTATTAGCCTCGAACTTTTGTTATTACAATACATGGGTCTTTCTACTTATCATCATTCCACACATGTCTTCTTGGAACACCAATCGCCCGAAATGTAGTACCAATTAACTTGCCATTTAACATAGGGGCCTACTAATCCTCAGGTACTGGACAGGTCGCTATTGCTTTGTGAAGGGATCCATCCAGTCATTCAGTTGTGTTGTGTACGGCGATGTCAGAGTAGAGGTGGAAAATACACAAATGCATTAGCCAATTTTAAAACCATCATCACTCACTTTGTAATCGATTCTCTTGGTAATTGACAACTAACGATCAGTAAAAAAGAAAGTTCAATTTGAATCTATGGAATAAGCAATTAAAGCAATTATAATCTTAACACCGCTAGAATATAATTAATTCAAATCCCTAATATCACACACTTTAAATGTGAGAGCTTCTGTGTGTCACACAGGGAAAATGAATTGGACTTGGTTCTACTTTATTTAAAACTATCTACTGCATGGTATATAGCAACTTGTTCTCTACAGGAATGCACTATAGTGAAACAGCATATTGCAAAATAAGGAAGTCATTTACGTGAACAACCAAGTGGAGAGAACGAACGATATAGGAACTCAGGAGCGAACAAATGAATGGATGATTAAACGATACCACGAAACAACGAAAGACATAGATAAAACGATAGACTTGCAAGATGTGTCATCAAACGAATGAGCAATACGGACGAACACTATTACGAACGAATGAACGAGAGGAAATAACAGAATAAACGGGAAAATAAAATATTGAATGAACGAATGAAATAAAATGAAATGAAATGAATCGGGCTTTAGGCCACCTTTATGCACATATAGGCTAAACTGGGCCAGGAGAACCTCCTGAGGGTGGTGAGATGATTGAGATGACACTGTCCTCCAGACACAAGATTCGAAATTCGAGCTCTGGCGGTCTGAGGCCGAGCACGCTACCTCTCGGTCACGGAGGCTCCCCACAATACTAACTTTCACACGTGGATGGGGAAGAAACATTTTTGTTTCTTTCAAACCGCCGAGACCGGGAACCGAACCCCGGACTCTGGCGTGAAAGGCAGCGGTGCTAACCACTACCCTAGGGCCCCCGCCCGAATGAACGAATGAGGACACGGTGAAACGAGCGAACGATATAGCGACGAATGAACGATACGACAAACGTATGATAGCACGAACGTGCAAATAAACAAACTATAGTTATACAAAAGAAAAATGAACGTACAGCAACCGAGAGTTAAACTATAGAGAATATTCACGATATTGATAGTTAACAATAAAAAGAAAAGTAGACATCGAACAGGGCTGTCCGTAATGCGACTGGTTAAAAAAACGTTCGTCAAAACTTACGGTGAAGTCATAGTCAAAATCCAGTTATCTGTTTTGTGGCCACTGTACATAACATGCATTGTTCTGATTCTCTTATACTGATAAAGGGCCAATTCTCCTCGCCAAGTAATTATTCCACACTCAGACTTGGTAAGTCTCCAGGTAATAACAATGTTTTTTATTCTCGTATATTTTTGAAGCAACTCCAAGCTCAAAATTACTGTGACCAGCCGTACTTAATAAACACTGATAAACTACACGCTGTTTAAAATAATTATATGAAGTGGCGACTCAGGTCTGCTTTACATCACTGTTCACAATTGGTTTAAGCAAGGAACCCCTGGTTCACGCGATGAATTTGTAGCTTCCCGTTTGTAAACGCTATACCCTTGGAAAGTTAAATTTAAAAAGTAGTTTACATCCAGCTGTAAAGATTATCTACAGCTTCATAGGATAAGACGATAATTTTTTTTTATAAAAATAGGTTGTTTATTGTTTTATTAATGTCTGATAACCTCGTTATATACCGCGATAATACGCGGTTACAACTAAATTATATTAATTCAACTGAATAAGCAAAGTTATGGATTGACCCGCTATCTCAGTAAACAGGCTAAACACGACACATTAAACCAATGCCGATTGAATGTTGGCCCAACGTCTACGACGTCAGCCCAACATTAAATCGGCATTGGTTTAACGTATCGTGTAACGTTTGCTGGGAATATAGGCCTACCTATATTATAATGGGATCAAGCATTGAATATTATGTGGTGACATAACCTACTCATTACAGGTAGGCCTACATCTCACATAAATAATAATGCTATAGGCTTCATCAAAACTAATGAGACGGCTACAGTTATTATTTGTGAGTGAATAATTAGTTAGAAGGATCTCGCCCTCCACTTTGTTCCGTAATACGTTGTGGAGGGTGGCGTTTGCTAACTAGAGTGAATATGATCCGCATTTTCTGGTATTTAATGGCTAATTGATTATTATCATTAACGTTCTAAACATCAACATGGCGTATTGTATTGATATAACGTACCCAATGGTGGTAACATGTTGAGTGCAGTTAAAAATATTTATTCCTGTGTGAGACCTGTAACGTTATACCAAGTTCTTGGTTATAGCAAGAACTTTATGTACGCTATTTGAACTGCTTCTATCTGTCTTTCTGTATTGCAGACTGCAGCAGACGATATAGAGGCGTCTACATACAATGTCAACACACATTAGCACAGCATAAGAGCACTGATCTATATTCAAATGATGAGTGCAGAACCATAAATAATATACACGCACCTGTATCTGTTCACCGAAATGACTGTTAAAATGCCCGTTAGAGATCCTGTTAAGAGCCTAGAAACACCAGTATGTGGGCATAAAACAAAGGCTTGTTATCAGATGTACACATAGCCATGTGCGCACGATACCATCTGAAGCAGGTGTATGCAACCGTGAGAAATGGCAGGATGTACGCGGCCACTTTTTGCTCCAAGCCATGAGATCAGCTGGTTCAAATTATAAGTGGGCCGCTGTGTCTCTGTCTCGCTGTACATGTTTGCTGTACTAGTAGGCCTATATCATTATCTCCGATATAATATATATCTGAGGTTAAACCACGATAACGAAACGTCTCTCTATTACCATCCTTGCTATTACCAAGCAAACACAAAACATTTGCATTGCATGTATACAAAATTGGACCAACGTCGAAGACGCGTTGGGCCGACGTTGTGTAAATGTTATGCAAATGTTTACTTGGTATACAATGCATAACCATACAATTATTGATAGAACGAAAACAATAATTCTACTCCACTCTTGTTTTTTTGGGACAGCTCAATAACGTGATTATAATAATAATAATAAAACAAATATAAACTTATTGAAGATATAACTATGTTCACGCGACATTTTGTAACATGTGTAATTTTATATATAACAGTTATATCATATTTATACGGAAAACAAAACACACACGTTAAGGGCCCACCCGCTTACGCAGCGTGGTCAGTATTTTGATGAGTGGGGCCGACACAAAATAAATTGCATTAGTCAGCGAAGCGACCCTCCGACTCCACCCCCCCCCCCCCGAAAAAAATATTCATATGGAAGTATATTCACTAATATTGTAGATGATAAATAACACGTTTGAATAATTTATTATGAGAAAAGTGTGAGCAAGGCCTACGTCTATGTAATGTAGCTTCACCCTAGGCCTCAATTATTTTGGCAGACAATGTTTATAACAAGTATTATGAACCAATTTCCTTGAAATTGTTGTTGAACATGCCATTTTCAAGTCATATCCTAACATAGAAAATTTCGCAAAATTAGATTGGATATTTCAAAAGTTAGACCATTTGACATGTAATAAAATTCCAGAATTAGTTTGATGGGTTTATAGAGGGACGTATAGGCCTATGTAAGCCGATACGCATCAGTGATCTGAAAACAGCCCAGGCATTAACATTATTAAAGCTCTACAGAAGCTTACCGACGCGAAACCTATGACCATATATGATTCAGTAATATAACTGGTAAAAGAAGACTTCATGCCGAGATAAACCTATTGCATAGTTATATATTCTGCTCACGTATGGAGCACTAATATTGATTATTGACATTTAAAGCCTGGATGTTAGAGCCACTGCTATAAACTGATAAATGGAAAATTGTGTAAATATCATCACAATATTCAACTTCTATTCAATATGTTCAATACAAGTGATTCTAAAATGTAGTCTGTACTTGAGTATTTATCATAACAATAATGCTTCACCGCTTTATGTACATTATATTTAGGGGTTAACGCCACTTTGCATTTGAGACCTTTTTTCAAATACACATTATACATGAAAAACGCTGTTAGTTTTTGAACACTTCATAAAGGGCCAGTTTCCATTGGTAAGGTTTAACATTATGAGTGAGTCTGGCCAACCTGATAATATAAGCCTGTGCGACCTTTCTAATATGTTACTGTTTTTAGAAAAACTTTACTGTTTAGATTCTATTGATGACAGATGTCCATGATTATTTTATATTTAATAATCATGATTTACAATGCCTCATTTGAAACCATACGTTGCTTCAATGTTATCTCAGTGACAGTCCGTACAATTATTATTACGTACATTGATCAAACATCAAACCAAGCTCTCGCGTTTGTCAGTTATTCGGGTGACAACCGTGGTGCACTTGACAACCCAATTCGCAGTGCTCGGATCGATCGATGCTGATGAATGTTACAACATGCTTTATATGGAATAGTGCTATATTAGGCCTTCATCGCCACTCGGTCGTTTTTATTTTGCTGCAAGCTCCGTCTGTTCGACATTTTTGACCTCGGATAAATAATGAGGCAGGCTTATTATTTCCCAACACTTCCCAGCGAAAATGAGACGTTGGCCCAGTTTTGTTTCAGTTCGCATGGCATCTGAACGTTGCTGGGTTGGTTTAGGCCTATGAGTACCACAGGATAGGCTACAACAGTAGGCCCATAGCCCATAATGTTAAACTGGTTACCAGACGTCCCTCAGGCTATATATTTGTCACGCTTTAATGGTTGCAACATAATCATATTTTATTTGGACAGCTATTTTACATGGATATGACCAGAAATACATAATACAGATTATGTATTTCTCGTATTATGTATTTCTGATATGACTGATATGATAGTAGACGTAGATCCGAATGTACGAGGCGCGCAGCGCCGAGTAAATTCGAATCTACAAATCTATCAATTTATTCAGTTCTTTGTATAGTACAGACATATATGCTACGGAAAAGAAACATATTACCGCGGTATCATTCTACTGGTTCCCCACGAGAAAAAAAACATCATTGGAAATAATTAGTTGACTCTTATTTAGATATTAATGACTAGACTGATGAAGACAACATATTAAATTTAGCTTATGTATTTGTTTACTTGCTGTGAATATATAGCTGAACGTACAAATATAACTTCATACAAATAATAATTTTTATCACAAATATAATGCAAATATATATATTAATTTAATAAAAAATATATAGGGCTGTCAATTAAATATTATAAACAACCCACTCTAAATAAACATTAATATATATAATCCTCAAGATATATATTTTAACATTGTAAGTATTTTTTATTTAAAGTAGGCTATATATGGCTATTCTGTGAAACGCAGTGACATCACTCGGTGAAAACAAGGGTATATAAGGCCCCCTCCCCCATACTTCATTCTGTAAAATGCAGTGACGCCACTCGGTGAAAACAAGGTTATATAAGACCCCTCCCCATACTTCATTGTATTAGCCAGCTCGGTGAAAACAAAGGAGGTCAAGGTCATTGAGTTTCACAGAATTGGTCTACATGTATTTTTCCAACCCCCGTATGTTCCTGATCATATCAATAATACATAACTCTGGCGTATTCTCCCTTATATACAATATATCAATGAAAGATCAATAATTATAAGCCTATACCCAGCAAACAAGAAACGTTGAAACAATGCATGTATAATTCTGGGCCAATGTCTGCGACGCTGGCTCAACCTTATACTAACATTGGTTCAACGTGGCCTACTTCTCGTGTTTGCTGGGTAAAGGTCTGCACAATAATACAGACCGGAGGCTATATTTTGCAGATTATATAGGCATAGACATGAACACTGATGAACAGCCAAACCATTGCACGACGGTCAACGGCGAAAGTGACGTGCGTCGTGGTCAGTCAAGCGTGGCGAGCAATTCTTGGCACAGAAGCATCGCCCCCGCAAAAATAACAGTGAAATAAAACCGCTAATTACAAACAATCGTTACTAATTAAGAGCGTATAGTTTGACCTACCTGTTTGCCCGTGTCACAGCTGACACGATATGATGTGCTCTGCTCAGTGCTATGTAGGACACTGCTGGTTTGAACGATAAACAAACAGAAGGGGTCCGCCCTCACGACACCGCCCGTTACACAGCTGTCACGCTTGATCGTGCATACACTTCTCCGCGTACACACACGGTGAACATTCCGTCGTCAAGGAAATTGAATGCGGTTGCGTTACACAGGTCCGATCACGTGGCTACACGCGGGATGGGATTACCACGTCAGGGGAAGGAATTGGTCAGGGTCTGCGGTCAATAAAGATCCATGCGGACTCAAAGTGTTCACAAGGTTGTTTTAGCATTTCGTGACGCTGGCCCACTGGGCCAGCATTAAAACAACACTGGACCAGCATTGCTCGACGGGATCAGCGCCGTCGACCGCAAATGTTTTTTTATAGATATAATCATAGTTCATGATATTTTGCTGCCTTTGCGAGCACTGCATAAGGCCAAGTCTTTAACAGTGCTTAAGTTTTTGAAATGATAAAATAATAATTAGGCCCAGGCATTTGTGCAGATCTGAAATAAAGTAGCCGTTTAGAATTATTTCTTCACGTCGCCCTATCATCAAACATATTTAGGCTTTATTTTGGATATTTTCTATTCAGTGTTCTGCAGATATGGCTACAACAGCTTGCAGTTGATCATATTATTTTGTCTCGTTATCGTAGACATACAGTTTGAAGAGCCTACCCATAAACATTTATGGGGGTGTCATAAATATTTCCACATTGATAATTTCTTTGACCAGTGGGATTATAGACCTACTATGAAGATTGATCGGCGCGATGCCATTAATTATATTGCTATAGGCAGTCTCATGCTGCTCGCACACATATTGGCGAATATGCTAGCGAATATAGCGAATATGTATCTTTGGAATTCGCAGTGAATTCGCCCCAGAATTGTGAATAGATATAGCGAATATTTTCACCTCGGTCATCCCTCGATCTCTCCTTACGAATATATTGCAAATATTCTGCGAATGCTTGCAAACGCTTGCCAATGCCTTACGAATTGCTAACAATCGTTGCGAATGGTCAAATGGGCTTAAGAATAGGCCCCTAATATCAAATAAATGCTGCGACTGCCTTTCGAATGTTATGAATCCTTGCGAATGCTTACAAATGGGCTTGCAAACGATATACTTATGAATGATGCGAATGTCTCACTAACGTTGCCATTGCCTTGCCATTTTCTTACAAATGATGCCAATATTTGATGAAGAGGCAGCGATTGGTATAAATACGGAGTGAATATGATGCTGGGCTCATTGTTTTCTTGAATTTACAAGGAGAAACAACAGTGGTAAGACATACGCAAGGAATGGGAAGCGGTGAACGTTACAAACACCTTACAATTGCCTTACGAACGTAGCAAATACTTACGAATGCCTTACCAACGTTACCAATGGCTTGCGAATACTTACGAAAATTGACAGCGAATGACAGCATTCGCAACATTCGCTCAAAATTAGGAGACGCTTCCTAAATTGCTCGATATTCGTAAGCAGGTGGAGAATGATTTGCGAACGTTCCGAATTTGTTACCAATGCTTACAAATACTCGGCGAGTGTAGCGAATATTGAGATAACGTCAAATATTTTCATTCGTAAGCACATGCGCTACAGCATATTCGCTATGTGTGAAAGCAGCATCAGTCACTGCTATTGCTGATTAAACCTATGTAGCCTAGGTATATATGATATACCACATCTCAGAGGCCCTACAATAACAACTAGAGAAGAATTACAAGTAACAAGTAACAATAAGGTTTGGACCAAGTTTTTTGGCGGCCATTTTGAATTTTGTTGGGTTATTTTTATTATGACAGATTGATTAGATTTTTGATTATGGGTTTTTTGGAAGCCATTTTGAATTGGAATTTTCGACTTCTGGATTCTGACTTCTTTGTTGGTTTAATGCTGTATCACTGTCTGCGACGCTGACCGATCATTAAAACAACATTGTGTCGACGTTTCGTGTTTGATGGAATTACAACTGTTAGTTCAATCAAAGACCATGTACAATAAGATAGTCAACTCTCTCCAAAACGTGAAATCGCTCTCAGTGCTGTCCCCCAGGATTGGGAGTTGGAACTAATGTTTTTGCCATCTATCAAGTATGATTTTGCCATATTACGACGAGTAATTATGACATTGGTCCTATTAAAAACAATACATATTTCACATCACAAAAATCAGAAAACTAAGTATTGACGGAGGTTTACTTTTTTTTTTATCTAATAATTTGTTGGTTAGTTATCAATACTTTTTAATTGTCTTCTTCCCTTTGGTACTTCAGGGGTTGATGCGCCCGTATTAACAAATATGCATATTCATTGTTTACAAACAACAGCTGACGCCCAGCTAACACAAGACGTCGACTCAATTATAGTGTAATGCTGGTACAGCATTACCCCATCATTGGTTCATCTTCTCGTATCTGCTGGCAGGTGACATGGGTGCAAGGGTAGATACGGGGCAAAGAAAACCAAGATTAAGGCAATGGAAATATTATTTATACTATTTAAAAAATATTACTATATATTATAGTCTAATGACATGGATCATTTGCCATGTTTATCATTTGGAATAATCATTCACGCCACAAACGGGTATGACCGTTGAAGAAGAGAATATTTTTGTATAATATTATATATCAGTGGATATCTTTGTCGCAAAGTGTCGCGATCTGCATGTGATCAATGTGAAGTAATTTTGATGCCGCTAATAAATTGCATACATTTCTGTCTAAGAAGCAATATTTGAATATTCAAGGTGTGGGGCTTTTGTTTCACGTCAAAACTTAATACAATGAATTGGTTCAAATGAACGCATTTTCGGAAATATACCTGAACACATTCTACATAGGAGTCACAACAGAGAGCAAATTATAACCATCATCAAAGACACTAAATCACGTGCAAGTTGTGAATGTTTCACGTTGATATTACATATTTATGTCCCCATTCGGCTACACCATGTACTGCGGGAAAGCAACGAACACCTTATTACCAGTAAAGGCAGGAGAAATAGAAATTTTTTTATAATTCAACTATAAATAAATTGTGTCATAAAAAGGAAAGTGTCTTGTTTTCAAGATATCAGTATATGGTATTGCTAACGCTCCAGTCCTCAGTGACATTGATGGCAGTGGTCCGAGAGAAAATGCTCACTTATTATAATTTTATAATATTGCTTTTGTGTTCTAAATAATTTTTTTTTAAATAATAAAAGATTGAATCAAAATACACGTCTGCCAAGTTAGGGTTGTTACCAATGTTTTGCCCCGATCTCCTTTGTGGTCACTATGCTTGACGACATTTCGTCACTCCCCTCCCGTTCTGTGCCCACATATTTGTGTACTTTCTGTACACAGCTCTTCTGTTATTTAAATGAAGACATTTTAATTTCTAAAATTGTATGATAATTTAACATGACTTTTCTGCTATATTAGCAGTTATTTTCGTTTTAAAAATAAATATTGCAGAGATAATGTCATAAGTGTCAAACCTAGAAAAACATTATTTTTTATTTGGAGGGTAAAGTGGTGAAATTATCACTTGTTTTATATGATGATACACTTGCTAAAGCGTAGTTCCAACTCCGTTAAAATGGGACAGCACTGCACAATGTATTACACGCATTTGTATGGTGAAATCCGTAAGCTGATCATCTTATTGTACATGGTCTTTGGTTCAATGTTAAAATGTAGCATTTGAAAGGTTCTACTGTTCATATCAAACACCTGATGCTGGTTCAATGCTGAGCAACTCTCTGCGACGCTGGCACCACATTGAAACATCATTGAATATAGACCTATGTATTTTAATTTATTAAATACAGAGGGTGCTCAAAGTGTGCAAGTCGGTCGTGTCGCCTCTGACAAAGGGCCCCTTTATTGACTAATCAAGATTCATTCATGGGCTTCTCCTGACATGTAAATTATTCGACCGAAATTGATCCACATAGTGATCCAGAAGAACAAACTCAATATATTTGGACCAAAAGGTCCAACATAATAAACCCTTACTATTTTACCGTCTAGATATCAATTCTTCAAATTATTCTTCATGTGGACCATTTTTAAATTTGGGCTAAGCCCAAATATACTGAGTTTTGTCTGGTTCTTTAAACTTATTATTCTGTGCAGGTTTTTGTCAGACGCTATTTTTCCCGGAATATTTAACAATTCAACTTGAAATTTTGACACAACATTCAAAGAGCAGTCAGGAGGAGTCCTGTGACTTTTCTAAGTCATCCAGCATGTTCTTCCGGATTTATCCAGGATTTTCCGGATCACTATGCTGCTCTTTCAAGACAAAAAGCAGTATCTGCTTACTTGTAAAGTGAGCAGATACTGCCTTTTGGCTTGCACTGCAGTAGGCCTATAACAGGGTCCAATGCTGGTTCAATTACGTACATGTTGTGTGATTCTCCATTCATTGCTTGAATGAAAACAGTAACAGGGTTCCCCTATGTGAAGACCGACTCCACCCTTTAGTCTCTGGATTTCATAATGAAAATACATTTATCCAATGGCTCAATTCCGGGCCAGAATCGCCGACAGTGGCCCAGTGATTCTCCATTCATTGCTTGAATGAAAACAGGAACAGGGTTCCCCTATGTGAAGACCGACTCCACCCTTTAGTCTCTGGATTTCATAATGAAAATACATTTATCCAAAGTCTCAAATGGGCCAGAATCGCCGACAGTGGCCCAGTAATGAACCAATATTGTGTATTTGGTATGGACAGTAGAAATCTTTTAAATGCTATATTTGACAATTAAAATAACAGTTGCAATTCCATTCAAACACAAACGGTAGAATCGATGTTGTTTTAATGTTGGGTTAGCGTCCCAGACAGTGATACAACACTAAGTCAACAGAGAGACAAGTCAATGTGTGTACTGGGCACTCTGAATACGATTCCATTTGACAAACAAAATATATCTATATAAAAATACAAACACTCAGTGGTGACTTCTGATCTCTAAAATTTGAATTCAGAAGTCCAAGGTCTAAAATCTAAAATTCCAGCTCGAAATGGTTGCCAAAAAACTCACACGCAAAATTTCAAATAATCTGTCATAATAAAAATAACCCAACAAAATTCAAAATGGCCGCCAAAAAATCATAAAACTTAGCCCAAATATTATTGTTACTTGAAAAGTCACAATTCCAAATAGTTTATATTGTATGGAGGGTCGGGGGCTTAAACCCTCCCATCCCCCGTCAAAAAACAATTATAATGTTACCTAAGCGTTTCCCTATCAACTGCTGATACAAGGAGGTGCAAACTGTGTCCAGTATGCCTTAGATTGCAAGAGAAAGCCTTTTGAATTCATTTTTTTTCCCGGGGTGAATGTCCCGAACTCTTCTGCAGTGGAACGTTTCTTCGGTAAATTCATCCCCCCCCTCCCCCCTCACTGACGTTTCGTTCGTTTGAAGCTGGAATTGCTGACGAAATTTCCCGCTTCAAATGATAGGCCTACAAAATATTTATAATTATAAAATATATAGGAAATCCACCTATTCAGCTAATTAAATTATTTGCTTATCTGGCACGAATCATTTGATGTGAGTATTTTTCGATTTGAAACTTGTTTGAAAACGTATAGGTTTATGACCCTAGAAGGATACGTGTTAAGGCCTGAGTGAGTTTGTAATAACATATTACGGACTGGATATGGTCTTATACAGATAACATACGTACCTGGACCGGTACATTTTTGCCTACTACTAATGTTTGGTATATCTATGTCAAACACACCAACGCGAGCGCGATTAGCCACGCGACGAAATGTATACGCGAAAATCCGTGACTGTCCACACACCAACGCGACGACCAACGCGACGTCCAACGCGACGATGTGAGGCGCGACAACCGGCGCGACGACCGGCGCGATAAAAATGTAACAGTTTTAAAAATGATCGCGTTGCCTATCGCGCTCGCGTACATCGTTTCGTTAGTATGTTTTGGCAATGATCAAATAGTGTGTGAAAAACTGACGCGAGGTCGCGCGCGACGTCGCACGGGACGTCGCGCGGCAATCGCGTTGGTGTGTTTTACGCTTTAAAGACATGTAGTCAATTTTTTTTTCATCTAAAGAAAATTTTATTTCTACAGTAATTAGTTGCTGCAGGCCCCTAAATTATAGTGTTATTTTATTTATACAGGGGAGGGTACACCCTTTCATGTCCAAGCGGATGATCTAGTGTGTGGTCTATCATAACAAAATTAATCCAGGTCATGTAAAATGAGGTGAAATCGGAACAAAAGCATGTATTATTGCAGAGATTTGTGCAGTTGTTATTATGTTCCAATCAATCTATAAAATCTGCATGCACCATCTTGTGAATGACTGACTGACTAACCATATATTTAATTTGTATAAGCCAGTAATCGTTACGTTCTTCACCAGATGGCGCATATTAGTCTTGAAACTAAATGTGGGAAACATGTTTTGAAATAGACGTGCAATGAGTAACAAATATTTACAGATGATAAATTACCTACTTCGCTGTGAATTTAACTCCTTCGTCTGACGTATAAAGACGATCCCCGAACTGAAAGAATTAAAATATTTCTAATGGCCGTAGACCCATAACATAGGTATTCAAATGAACCGGAAAGAGTCAACTAAGACATTTATGATAATTTCATTTTTTCCATTTGTTTATGCAAAACTATTTCAACGCTTTAAGGGTTAATAATACACAGCTGAACAGCTGAACAGTCTTAAAACATATGTCCAGGGATCTGATCTACTTCCATTCAAGATCAATAAAACCGTTCCTGCATTGACGAAATCTAACTCTCCAACACGCTGACGCAAACGATCTCCATTAGAAAGTGAAGGTTGATTTCCTTCCCTCAATTGTTCAATTTAGCTGGATCGAAAAAGTGGTCCTTACCAAAAATATTCAATCGATATGATCGATGAGCTATTATCCATGTTGTCGAGCGAGTAGTTACGCTGAGTAGTCTTGTGAAAAACCAATCTACATGGCCTTTAGGATAAAGTGGATTTCCATAAGCTGGACAATGAAGTACGTAAGTCTGGTCGTTTAAATAACTATGCACAATACTGCTCTGCAAAGCCAAAAGGCAGTATCTGCTTTATACTTGCAAAGTAAGCATATACTACCTTTTGGCTTTGTACGGCAAAATAGGTGTAACGTTATATTATATATTCTGCACGATAAAACAATTCTAACGTTAGTAACGTTGAAGCTATTATATGTATAACTTGGCTGATAAAGCAAATGTGTATTAAGTAAATCTTGACAAAAAGGCTAATTACCATGGCCTGACAGATAAAGAGAATCGGCATGGCCTGAACGATACATCATGTGTATGACATTGACGATAAAGTAAATCTGTATGGCCTAACCGATAAAATGAATTTGAAACGCGGATGCGATACTCTAAATATACACTGTATGACTTTAACGATAAAGTAAATAAACCTGCATGGTCTGGACGATAAAATCAATTTACATGGACAGAGGGGTAAATTCGTATGACCTAGAGGATAACAAATGGCATGGCCTAGATGATAAATTAAATCAGCATGACGTGGATATAAAGTAAACTTGCAGCGTTTGCTTTGCGAATAAAACAAACAGGTCTTTATATCATATTCTTCACCACAACTAAGTAACGGCTGTTGATTAGCTATTAAACATAACTACACCTAAAAATTGGCATGGATATATGCCAGCAAATGTGTATCCTCTAAGATTTAAATGGCCTAGCTGGACGCTTAATCTGCTTGATCTAGACAAGTAAGACAATATGATGGTTCAGAAACGAAGTCTGTCACGTGGATTTATTTAAAGCGTCAGGCTCGGACTCTTATTTTATTAACAGCATTAACCCTTTAACTGCTGGTGCCGCATATATTCGGGTTTTCATTTTTTATTAGCACCACATTTTAAATATGTTAACGATAAAATGTGACATCAACCAGCAAGATTTAAAAAGAGTTGACCTCCATTTTGACAAATCTGAATAATTTACACTCACTTGAAGTTGTGGATCGCGTCAGCGAGACACAACTTCAAGTGGGTGAAAATTCAAATTTAATAATTTGGCGGTCAAAAGGTTAATCCTTAATTTAAATAATTTATTTTGTTACCCACTTGATGTTGTGTCTCGCTACCGCAATACACAACATCAAGTGGGTAAAAGTTACTTATATTTGTTCAAATTGAGACCAAATATTTGCAATAACGTTCCCAATATATCTACAGTTTAAGCAGCTGATAAAACGGGTTGGAAACGACTAGTGATGCTTAGCGGTGTAAGGATTACAGACCCTGTGAAGTGATTTCAGTTCATCAATATAAGTGAAGTATGTATATCACAATGAACTATCTCCTAACTTATCAAATTATTTTAGTCCACTAATTATCAGTTATTTTCACAAAATTAAAAACTGGAAATGTGCACATTTTCTGGGCTGGGCGGATCTCACAACTCATGACTTCACACACAAAAACCGCCCAATATTGAATCTGAATTTAACTGCATCGGGTATATGTTTCATGTTTCTTGTATTTGTACGTGAGCTGAACTAGATTTCTATTCATTTCAATGTTCCCGCATCGACAGGGTGAACAAGGTGTGAGTCAATGCTAGACGCTGGCCAGGAGCGGTCGCCGTGATGGCCACCAATTCTAGTGCTGCACCTGCATTCAGGGAGCGTTGGACCGGCGTTCCGTGTTGACTTTGGTTAGTTTTATAAAATCATATCTGTGAAACGCAGTGACGTCACTCGGTGAAAACAAGGTTATATAACACCCCCTCCCCCATACTTCATTCTGTGAAAGGCAGTGACGTCACTCGGTGAAAACAAGGTTATATAAGAACCCTCCCCCATACTTCCGATGCTGTGAAACTCAATGACCTCGACCTCCTTTGTTTTCACCGAGCTGGCTAATACAATGAAGTATGGGGGAGGGTTCTTATATAACCTTGTTTTCACCGAGTGACGTCACTGCCTTTCACAGAATGAAGTATGGGGGAGGGGGTAACCAGCCAAACATGTCTCCATCTTAGGACGTCACGAATTAGCTCCGCCCCCTACTTTTGCCATTGGGAAAATCGTACCCAGTGGTTTAAAAATTGGAGCTGAGCACTCTGGTATTTGAAAATTCATCTAAAAAAGTATGAAATATGACATTGTGCAGAGTAGGTCTGAGGACTAGATAGGGCCTTTAATATGGTTTATTCTTGACCACTAATAATATGTGCATCCAGATCAACTTGAATGAAAGGCCCTCACGTTCAGCTACATTAC
Source organism: Flabesymbios commensalis (assembly GCA_964017125.1). Classification (NCBI taxonomy): domain Eukaryota; kingdom Metazoa; phylum Annelida; class Polychaeta; order Terebellida; family Flabelligeridae; genus Flabesymbios; species Flabesymbios commensalis. The sequence continues at coordinate 34,023,125 of OZ024904.1, read as the reverse complement.
GTTTGATGTTGGGCTAACGAGACATTGATAATCTCCACGTCTCGGCTAAGTATGTTGATCCACCTGAAGCTGTGAATCGCTTCTAGTGCATATGAAACACATCATAAACCCAAACAATTTAATCCTGATTTGAAGATATGTCATCTCAACTTGGCCCATGTATAGTAGTGTACCTCGTGTAAATGTAACCAATCAAGAACCGTGTCTGGCCACCATGTGGTCCATTCAGCTAATCCCCACCCATCATGCGGTCGTTACTACATAACACTGGCGGTGATCCAGATAAGGTGGGTATTGCCATTATTAGGCATGAAATATGATAATATACGCTTTCAAAACATTTAGATTTAGATACCTATACTCCTCTCCAGAGAACAAAAAAGAAAAGAAAAATACTGATAGGCATAGCACATTTTATTGTGGTTTTACACTCAATAACTCTGGAATATTATCCAGAGACTGAAGCCCGGCATACACCTTGGACTCAACTCAACATTGCGTCAAGCTGGGCTACGTCCCAAGGTTATACCGGCATGCTCGTGGCAATAAAAAGTGTTTAACCTTTTGTATTGTACCATCATTGAGTCGCATCACAATGTGTACGCCGGAGTTTAGACACGCATAAGATATGATTAAATATAGTGAATTCTAAAAATTTTGTTTAAATTTTGCTTGTTAAAAGCAGCTAGTCCTCCATTGACATCGAAGCTATCGTACTAGAATGACCGTGTGATGAAACAAAATACATGTAGTTTTTTTCACTGTATTTTCTTCGATCAACAATATAGTGGACATGCATGCTAAGAGCATGCGCACTGCACTTCGTAGGGCAAGCATGACACTTGGCATGGTTGCTCCTTAGATAAAAGTAAAATTTTTTATCCAAAGAGACAAGTTGTCTCTATGTCTAATTAGCCCTAATTAGCTTAATTTATGCTAATTAGCTAAAACAAATTGATTTTTATAGTTTGTACACAAATTCTTCCAGAAACATATGAGAAATATAGATGTGGGCTAATTTGACAGTGGGAAATATATGTTTTGTATATCATTTTAATATTTAGGGAACACCGTCACCGTCTAATCTAATATTATGTACCAATATATTATGTTTTAAACAGACTATGCTAAACACTTTGATACATTGGTTGAACTCCTTCCTTTATGTGGGAAACCTATTTTTTAACACAATGTTAGGCTGGTTTGCTATATTTTATCCTATTTGCTAACTTTTAAAGATACAACTGTGCATTATATAATAAATGTAGGTCCCCATTTGCAGTTACTAATTCTTTCATACCAACAGTAACATGGTGGCTAAAACAATACGGTCGTTTTAAAATTCAGAAGTCTTTATTGATTTCTAATTTTGTTTTTGTGACTTTTCGTAATACAATATGGCTACTTCTTACCATCTCGGTATGCCTATTCTATTAGAATGTTAAACTAAATGTTATAATTTGCCTACTATGTTGTATGCATTAATTCCAGATGACAGAAACAGGTTGCTATGGGCACATTGCATTGATTGTGACTTATGCTATATATGTCAGTATAGACAAGAAATGAGCAACTTTTTAACCATCTACATCGAATAAATTGCGTGTTGATCATCATTTCAAGAGATGCTGAGCAATATTGCATAGCTAAATGTTCAGTCGCCAAGCTACGAAGCTGTAGATGGTGGTAGTAGATTAGAACTAATGATTGAACACAATGTAAAATGGCACACAACTGTAGAAGGAGAATAAACAAACAAAAGGTCGAAAGGGCTACAGTGGGACGCAGATCCATACCCATCCTGTAGAGACCCGCCGGATGCGTTCAGGAGCATCATGAGGAAGTAGAGTTAATTTATTGTCCAAACAGTAATTTGCTATTTCTGAAAGACACCATCTGGTGATAAGAAGAACTGACAGAAAGCATTTACACTACATCTAAATGAAAACGTGACAGGTGCTGCTGACGAAATTGGTGATTCAGACATGACGGTGTTTTGTCCAAAGCGGGTATGACGGCAATTAATGCTGAATATCACATATCGTACCTGAATGAGCACTACCGAAAGCCTTTCAGGATGATGCAGCTGATCGTGACTTCACTAAGGGACATGCCATCGAGGTATTTAATCAAAGAGCATGCCTTCAATGAGGTTATAGACTATGTGAAGGGTCGCATGGGGTGTAGTGCTGTTCTGAACATGGCTGATCTGACACTTATGTGCAATAAATGACAGAAAACCCTAGGTCACACGTACCACATGCCTGGGGAAAGAAGTTTTCCGCCGGATGCGTTCAGGAGTATCATGAGGAATCATAGAGTAGGCTACAGATTTCAACACGACGTTGGCAGCAGATGTACCAGAAAGAGAGGCAGTTGAAGATCTCAAGAAAAAGTAAAAATAGCGAAAAGCAGATCTAAGCACAAGCTGCTAAGATACTGCGACAGGAAACTCTTGATAAGAGACACAAAAACTGCATGTACGTTTCCAAATGCGGCTGCACGAGAAAGTCACCCTGTAACATCTTCATCCATCCAGTTGTCTGATACCGGTCAGAACTGATGGGGCAAGGTGCCCTGTAAAGGTTTTATCATAGCGCGCATTTCTAATTGCGGGTGTAAAGGAAATGCTTACATGTATGCCCAAATTGGATGAACATATTTTTCTAATGCAAAGTTATATATGCCAGTTTAGTTGTTTTCATTTTGTATAGTAAAGTAAAACATCTGCAATATACTTTCCAATGTTATAATACTTTTTTTTATATATATAGCATGGCCATCCTAGTCTTAAAATTATATTTCCCACTTAAAACATGTACAAATCAATGTGAGACACATGTATGTAGCTTCATTGCTTCCAAATGTGCAATCTTTAAAACATTAAATAGGTTGCAATTAAGCCGCCATCTTGGATTTTTAGGTTACGATAGTCGATTATCCCAAATCCATGCTTCATGCATGTTTCTGAGTGAATTGGTATAAAAGTATTATTTCACAATTTTTCAGCAATTAGCATGATCTATGCTATTTAGAGATAATTAGATATAGATACAACTTGTCTATTTGGATAAAAAGTTTTGTTTGGACCTAAGGGACGCACCATTTGATTTCTGGGGGGGGGGCCTAGATTATTACTTTCAGTTATGTTTTTTTTTTCTGAAAAATTAGCACACAATTTTTTTTTTTAGCACCGACCTTGAAACAAACATTTTTTTTTGTCCCTGGAAAAAAATAAAACATTTTTTTTGTGACAGTTCATATTTAATTAAGTATGTTGACAAATGTCATGCACTGACCTTGATGAAGGTCAGTCTCTGACATACATACAGTAACTGCGGCTGTATTAAAGGGGACACACCGGCCTGACCTGCTTCTTCAGCCTTGAGAATTGTTGGTGATATACAAGGATCTAGTAGTCATGGTGATTTTTTTTTAATGTGCAACGTGCCGTTTATGCTAGTGTTTGAAATTTAATACTCTTCTGAAACCTAGTACCGGATACCAGTGTAAGTGGTAGGCCTACTCATACTCATGACCTCAAATACGGTATACCTTCTGTGAAGCTTTGATAACCAAATAGGTCTACTTAATAAATATTTATTTTGACTCACCTTTCATTCTAGAAGCAGCATAATCTGTACGCATCATTTGGCGATCTGTTGTCTTCAAACTAGGACGCAAGCAACTATGACTTGAATACTATGTGGTAGAGCGGGTTCGGGTATTTCCGAACAGGGGGGTATTTCCGAACATTGCTAATATATTTCATCCCGTTGCTGGCTAGACATGAATAAATTGTGTCAGGCAGAGCTGCCCGTTGTGCGTGACTGTTCTGTCACGCACCGTTATTATGGACCAATTTCATATCCATTAATTTTGCTTTTTTAAAAAGTCACTTTCAAAATGTCGTAAAGTAGACAAGTCTTTAAAAATTAAGGTAATTACACGAAAGGTAATGGTCTATTTATGATATGTATTATCAATCCTGGAATTATTATTTATATGTGAAAATGTACCTTGCAATGCACCTTCTAGATATAAAAACATCAAAAAACAATTTTTGGTCATGATACTCTGGTTCCCAGAGCCACACTACGCGGCGTGGCCGAGCTTCATGTGGCCTCTGGTATGCCCCAGTGGCGAATGTTTGTGACTTGTTGCTATTTTTAGATGAAAATAGGGTAATCCCCGATTTCAGACATTTTTGAAAGGTCACTTCCCCGGATGAAGAGTTGTTCACAGTTTTGTATTTCCCCTTTGACGCATTTCCTATGACTTGACCCAGAAAATTATTCACTGGCCTCAATAGCACAGGCATGATGGTCACGTGACTAAGAACCTTGGCCAATACCCGGCCATAAATGAAATTGGCAGGGCTCGCCAGGCAATGGTCATGATCATAGATATAGGGGAAATCTATGGTCATGATAGCCTTATCATTTGGGACGTGTTCGGAAATAGACCCATCAATTAATTTGGTTTCGTCTAATTACGAACACTAGGCCTATAGGGCCTACACCACAGTTTCACAGCGAATGCGTCATTTCGAAAGGAAATACATCAATGGAGCGATTTGTAGGCCTGCAAACGGTTGTGACGTTACTATGCGGGTTTGAAAAGTAATATGAAGGAAACTATGAAAAAAATCTCAGATTTCAATAGATTCGGGTAATCTCGAACAGTGTCATTTCCTAATATTTTTTTGTTTTATATTTTTTTTGTGGACGAATTACAATTGACATTGATTCTATTTGTATCATATTTGAGTATACTGCGCATGTTCCTGCTTCTAGACTGGTTATTTTCTCTTTAGATTAAAAAATGGGTGGGTGTTCGATTATACCCTACTTGGTGTTCGACATTACCCCCTCTATTTCGAGTATACCCGCCGTTACCTTGGGTACTACAACTTCCTGTACAACTTTCAGATTCATGAATGGCCGTGCACGTGGTTAATTACGTCATCAATCATAGTTTCATTCATCAACTGATGTCACGTGGGGAGCTGATAGACAAATAGGGACACCAGACATCAAGTGCAGAGGCTTAGGTGTTCGGAAATACCCGAACCCGCTCTAAACATTCGCAAAAAAAATAGAAAAATATCACATTCTTTAATAGACAAAGAGCCGACCAGAAACAAACAAAAAATACATCAGTAAAGCCGCGTCCAATTTCACTGTTAAATAATAACTTGTATCGATCTTGAGAATTTTCATAGAAATATTTTGCGCTCCAATTATTCCTTGTAAGTCGTTTATTTTAAATTCCACTTTGATGAGCCTCTTCAAAAATTATCAACGATTAAAATTATCAACAATTTTTTTTGGCACAATCTTTCAACATATTATTTTTTTATGTACAAGTTTTCAGCATATATTTTTTTTACAGAAATTTGAAAACAAACATTTTTTTTCAAAAATAGTCTAGGCCCCCCCCCTCCCCCCTAAGGATCATCCATACCAAATGGCATGCTTGCGCGAAAAAGTGCAGTAGTTGGCCATTTTAGAGCCCTTAGCATGTCTACTAATAGCAGATAATAGCATGGATACATAAATAAATAGACTGTTTGGGCTCTGTGTGTATGTGTCAATGCATAATAATATCTCGTTGACTTTAGATAAAGTAAATAACACGCGATGTGTGATAAATATTGGTCACTCTAGCACATTACCAGCTGAGATCAAAATAAATATCATACTGACAAGCAAGTACCTGGCAAATCATATACTGAGATACTAGGACGTACGCCTTTTTTACACCTAATATCAAGAATAATGTGGCAGTTTACTGTAGGCCCATGAAATAATGCACTATGTTTTTATTTTTGCGATGACGTTTTTCACGTGCCATATCCCAACAATTACCTAACGCTACGAGCGAGATAATCCATACGGCCACGACTGATCCAAGAGGTCCGCACCCATAATATCACGGCTGGTTACCGCTGCCAGTGCCGGCTCAATGCCGGGCCAGCGTCGGTGCCGCTGGCCCGTCATTGAGCCGGCACTGAGCCTCGTCACCTGATTGACGTGTCGCTATTTTCGTGTGTACTGCCATGGTGTCATCAGCTCAGCCGTGACCGATGTGGTCACACTCGACTGAACGTGCAAGGAGTCCACAGTACATGGATACCATATATCCGAACACGCGCACAAGAGATCCAGACATTGTGAAAAAGGCAGTCACAGACATTGTATTATAGGAATATTGGAGAAAGCAGAATGGAGTTATTGTAAAAACGGATTTAGCGGGAGATATGAAGGGAAGTGACGTAAGCAGACGACACTGAATAGAATCTTTTGTGACTATCATGGGATGTGGATCGTCTACTGACGCTGGTGGCGACAGAGATTCCAAACCGGCCTCAAGACAAACAACGCCCAAAAAATCGTAAGTGCTTTTTAACTTGTTTTTTTAAACATGGTATTCCCGGTAAATATGACCTTTAACTTTTGTATCAGAAACGAAAGAAGCTAGACCAGGGAAAATCTTAAAGGGGCTGAATTAAATATCTCTTGCGCTAATCCTAATATTGACATGCATATTGACACCCCGACCCCCCCACAGATGTTTGTCTATAACACAGGTGAACTCACAACCAGACACGCGTATTCACAATGACGTAAAACTGCTTTTAAATTGACACTGAAACAAATCCCTAGCTCACACAGTGATTATGTTATTATGTCAAATTTTCTTTAATAAAATGTGATAGAAAAGAGTGATTTTATTATGTGAACCTGAGTAATCTGGGCAATACTGATATGAGTTTTATTTCATTAAACCAACATTGCATGTGTGAACATACCAATATCTTAGGCTAACATTTAAATCATGTGTTTAACAGCAGTATATTCTAGGGGATATAGTTCCACAACGTACATGTTCTTACAATAAGAATTGTTTTAATTTAACTATTAATAATTGAAGTATCTAGAAATAAAATTTACTTACAATTATGCCATATTGATAGCATGAAATATGTAACCGGTGAGAAGGGAGTGTGTAGCCGGGTTTGTGTATACCAATACTGCAGTACCAATAGGCCTGACCCCATTGCGGTAAAAATAGCTCTATTTGGGCATTTTTTAGCTCTTTATTTGGGTAATTGGTATTCGTTTGAAACGAATATATTTATGTTTAGGAAGTACACCAATTTTCAAATCTTTTTCAGAAATGACACCAAAGAAGAGAGCCCTCCTGGTAAGTGAAGTGTTAATCCTTTTTTTTATTATAATCTGAATAACCTTCTAAATACTGTGATGCCCAAACCAAAATTTTTCATCCCATTGCGATTCATGACTTGATGTGAATGGAAATTTCTATCAAAAATGTCTATTAAAAAGAAAATTTAGCATTATATATCATAATCTAATATTTAATTACATAATCCCACCGTATGTGAGTTTTCCACGGATAATCATGATAATTATAATACATGTTTTGGTTACCATATTATAAACCATATTTTGAAAAAAAAAAAGGATTCACTGTCTATTTCCTAGTATACCTTGGCAAAGTCGAAAAAAGTAGTTTCAACCCTTGATCAATTGACGTTGGCACCGTCTGACACATGGCGGAATCAGCTGATCACCCCATGTTATTCCTTTGTTATTTACGTTTAGTATAATTAATACAATACTTCGGCCGTGGAGGCTTAACCCCGCACTTTTTCACTAAAGAACATAGATAATATACATTTGAATAGTCAATAAAAAAACAACAGTATTAATAAAAAAAACATGAAAAAAAATAACATTTGTGATTAGAAACTTGAGTGGTACTTTAATGAGAAGTGTTAACCCTTTAGCTGCCAATGTACTCGTCATTATTTAAAAATCTGCTCAGCTCAGTTTAAAAATAGTGAGAACAGAGCTTGGCAGATATCAAAAAAACTATTGATAGTACTAAGAACTTTAAAGTTCTTGATAGTACGGATGTCGTTTTTTACTTTAGATTTGTCAGTTGTCAGCTAAAATCAAATCTAGTGTAAAATAAGACCTATTTGCTGATGCGAAAAACTTTGTGTTCCAATATCAGTATATGAGTCACTAGCAGGTACATGATTACTTTTTATTTTTATAACACTGACATTTGTATCATACTGATTCTCTTTGTCAATAAAAGTATTATTATTATTATATTACCCCTTTAAACCCTCACGATGTATCTAAGCATCGTTGTGCATCTCTGAAGAAAAATGACTTAATTTCATACACCTAGAGATTTTAGAACGAACATTTTCATGAGACTGTTTTAAGAATAACGAATTTTTCATTCGCCACCCACTTCAGGTCATTGTCATCCACTACAAGTTGAGAATTGGTACAGCAATTCGTGGCTTGTAGTGGATGACGATGAAAATGGTAAATTCAGACTTTAAAGGTTTAAACTGTGAATGATGTGCTGACTGTGTGTGTCTGAACCTGTAACGTCCGTTAAACATGGATAACAGATTATTACCGCGGATTAACCTGGTAATCACTGGAATCCCCATTAGTTATCAAAACTACGTAATATGACTTGACATCCACACATGTCTTATGACGTGTATTTCAATGGTTTACTTCTGTTGAAATCCCTTGGTTGCAACACACGAGATGTTGAGCCTGTGTTGATTTAATAAATCAAATGAGGCGCAATGTAATTTTCTTCAAATGAAAGCAAAATATAAATTAGTTAAAAACTTAGGGTGCATTCTCCCCCGAAACCTCAAATTTTGTTTTATAGTAATGGACTAACATCTAACACAGTTTGCAAAATATTGGGCATGTGAAAGTAAATAATGGCCGATAGGGGGCCATTTTGAATTTGATCGAGTCAGAATTTTTCCAGATGCATCCTCAGCTGAAATCTCACATTTCATTCTATAGTAATCGTCTAGCTATCTAGCATGGTTTACCAAATATCGGCCATGTGAAAGTGAATAATGGCCTAAAGGCCTCCATTTTGAATTTGATCAAGTCAAAATTTTCCAAGATGCATCCTCAGCTGAAATCTCACATTTCATTCTATAGTAATGGTCTAGCCATCTAGCACGGTTTACCAAATATCGCCCATGTGAAAGTGAATAATGGCCGATAGGAGGCCATTTTGAATTTGATCAAGTCAAAATTTTTCAAGATGCATCCTCTCCTGAAATCTCACATTTTGTTTTATAGTAATGGTCTAGCCATCTAGTACGGTTACTAAAAACCGGCTATGTGAAAGTGAATAATGGCCGATAGGCGGCCATTTTAAATTTGATCGAGTCAATTTTTTTCAGGATGCATCCTCTCTTGTAATCTCACATTTTGTTTTATAGTAATGGTCCAGCTATCTAACACGGTTTACCAAATATCAGCAATGTGCAAGTAAATAGTGGCCGATAGGCGGCCATTTTGAATTCGATTGAGTCGAGAGTTTTTAAAAGGCATCCTCTCTCGAAACGTCACATTTTGTTTTATAGTAATGGTCTAGCTATCTAGCACGGTTTACCTGATATCAGGCCTATCGAGGTAAATAATGCTGATTGTCGGCCATTTTGAATTCGTAAGGTTAAAATTTTCAGGGTGCATCCTCCCCCGAAAACTCACACTTTGTTTTATAGTAATCAGGTAATGGTCTAGCCATCTAGCACGGTTTACCAAATATCAGCCATGTGAAAATGAATAATGGCCGAAAAGGCGGCCATTTTAAATTTGATCAAGTCAATTTTTTTCAAGATGCATCCTCATCTGAAATCTCACATTTCGTTTTACAGTAATGGTCTAGCCATCTAGCACGGTTGACCAAATAACGGCCATGTGAAAGTGAATAATGGCCGATAAGCGGCCATTTTGAATTTTATCGAGTCAATTTTTTTCAAGATGCATCCTCTCCTAAAATCACACATTTTGTTTTATAGTAATGGTCTAGCCATCTAGCACGGTTTACCAAATAACGGCCATGTGAAAGTGAATAATGGCTGATTGGCGGCCATTTTGAACTTTGACAAAATGATTTTTTTTCAAAATACATCCTCTCCTGAAGCCTTACAATTTGTTTTATAGTAATGGTGTAGATATCTTGAGCGGTTTTCATGATATTCCACAATATCAGGCCTGTCGAGGTGAATAATGGCTGATAGGCGGCCATTTTGAATTTGATCAACTTCGAATTTTTCAGGATGCATCCTCTCCTGAAACCTTACAATTTATTTGATATTAATGGTGTAGCTATCTTGCGCGGTTTTCATGATATTCCGCAATATCAGGCCTGTCGAGGTGAATAATGGCCGATAGGCGGCCATTTTTAATTTTATCGACTTGAAATTTTTCAAGATGCATCCTCTCCTGAAACCTCACAATTTGTTTTATAGTAATGGTGTAGCTATCTTGAGCGGTTTTCATGATATTCCGCAAAATCTTTCAGTCGGATTTACCGCTGTTATAAATTAGGTCAAAGTGCTGGGTCAACTTCAAGGTCAAGGTCCAAAAACCTGAAAAGGCACAACTAGGGACCTTAGAGAACATGTATGTGCAATATGACTGTCATCGGCCCAGTACTTTTCGAGATCTGCTCCGGAAACGAAGTGCGCGTCAAAACGTCTAAATAGGTCATAGTTCTGAACCAGAAGTAGGTCAAAGTTCAAATACCCCAAAAGGCACAACTAGACCCCCTAGGGTTGTTGTGTGTAAAATTTGAAGACAATCGGACAAGTACTTTCAGAGATATGCTCCGGAAACGAATTGTTTACGGACGGCCCAACGGCCCAACGGCCCAACGGCCCAACGGCCCAACGCCGTCACATCATCATTTTCTCCTCTGCAACCTTGCGTATTGAATTCAGATTAAAAATATTTTAACCCGTCCATTAGCCACCTGGAAGTAACCCACATACCAAAAATTGTTATCCTAGCTTATTTTCTCACAAAGTTATAGGCAAAAGAAGAGGCCAAAAAAAAACGGAGGTAGAATCCATAGCTCCCTTCGCTCACCTACGGTGACGGTGGGAGCTAAAAATTGTGTTTGCGATGAATTTTAAAGGAGTATAAGTGAGGATATGTTTTCTCATTGGAACTAGAAATTGCGGCTTACCTTTTTAACACCCAAGTATTTAATTTTATTTTCATTCACCTTGATATTTAAATTGTTGTCACAATTCCCACCTTAAGACGTATGAAAAAAGAAAATTAATCGATTTGATATCAAACTTTAGTGTAATATATGAAATGAAAGAACGTCCCTGATTTGATGGTTTATACCATTTTCTCTTCAACGAATGTATGACAAATATGACACGTGATGCATACATACGACACATGTGGTTAAATGTGGTTAAATATACGACAAATTAATACCCAGCACGCAGAGGGTTAATTCATACTATACATACATACTAACGATTTTTGCTGGGTAACAACCATGCTAGTACCGGGTATCCCATCAATACTGTATGCATCGCTATACCCTTACCTCTGTTATATTATAATGTCCATTCCAAGCCATTACACATGATATTGAGCGGATTACGTTTTGATAATGCATTTTTAATGAGCATAGTCGGTCAACTATATTGACACAACAGATGACTTTAGAGTAAGCGAGTATGCCATACAAATTACATAAGGTGGATATCCTAGACTTACATTGTAGGTAGATATAGTGTATTGCATAATTATTATATATATTGCCATATATATTGCCTCCTGCCACTTCACAAAGTGGCATGTATGCCACTCCATAATTATGACCTCCTTGCTATTGGAGTTTTGTATTTTATATGGAACGATGTATTTCACTTCTTTGCCAATAAATGTAATAAACCGAAGGATGAAATTGAAATATAATTTTTTGTTTGACCTTACACATACAAATACAAGCGAGTGGGGGATAATAGAGAAATAAAAGTTTAGAGTGATTACAGATATGTTAATTTTGCATTTGGCATATTGCAAAGTAATTGGAAATATAGTTATTTTAAAATAAGCACTAAATTTCATTTAGACTGTTGCATAGAACATCCACAGTGGTTTCTAAAGTTTCTAAGTCAAACAGTTGTTTTAGGTTAGCGGTTGCAGTTTTAGAAGGTCATTATCCAACAATCACGAGACGTTGGTCCAATGTTGGGCTGACGTTAGCCCATCGTCTACGGTACTGGCCCAGCACAGCCCAACATTGGCTAACGCCTCGTGTTTGCTGAGTATGTACCCAGTGATTCTGTGACTTTGAGGTGGGCCAGTAAAAGTCGGTCATATAAAAGACCACATTCACGAGGAGCCGTTTCTCACACGCTCACTTTATTGACCATTTGAATATCACTTTTAACCGGAGACACCACGACTGAATAGCTTTTGTTGTCATTATTGTATGGAGGTACTGTTAAGTAGACATATACCTGAAGGTGCCACGATCGATGATTATAATCATCCACAAGGATTAACGTAATTTATCTGCCACTTCATATATTGGTATCAGTTTAATTGTCCTACAGAAAGATAATTTACTTCTTAATTTGTAAAATTGAATCGCTTGCCTTGGGAATTGGTAGGAAACAATGAAAATGCCAAATATATTGATGTAAATAATAAGAGATAATTGAAAAACGATATCGGAAATACACCGTGCGACCTTATTTTTAGTATTCATGATCAACAAAAACGGTTCACAGCACACAAAATACATCCACACAGCGAGACAAACACATCTTCATTATACCTGGTCAGAGTGTAGACTACTTCTAGGCCTTCTTGCTCCTACGTAGGAGCCAGGAAGGCCTAGACGTAGGACGTTAGAGTGGATGTCAAGTTCTAATGCTCACGGTCTAGTAGATTTTACAATAATGCAATGCTCTTACAGTGGTTTACGATGTCATAAAAAAACAGTCGTTGTGGACGTGAATAACGATGTAAGCAGTTTTTCTCATGAAAATATTTTCTTCAACGACCGTGTAAAACAATATCACCAAATACTGTCTGCTGTGGTGAAAACTAATCATATGCTGATTTAATATAGAACCTGAGTCTGCGACGTTGGTCGAATATCATACTATCATAATTTTAACGCGATGTATTATACATTTTGTCCTTCAATTAATTTTATTCAAAATGTACCATAAACAAGATACTTACAAATTTTAGTCGCTTGTGACATTGCACTTTAGAATGCATTATTGACACTTTAGGCTAAGTTCAAAATTGTAAAGATATGTTATTTTTGTTTTGATGCTGGCAGTATCCGTTCGTGACATCCAGCCGTCTACAGGGATAAGTCGTGAGCAGATCCTGACAGGATGTCCTCATCACACATTACATAACCCTGCCAGGATTGTACGTATCTTCACAAGCTCCACTTTCACAGGTAAATCATTGCACAAGCCATGAAAGGTGACATTGTTTTGATAAATTATGTGTTGTACATTGTCATGATTGTAGCGCTTGATGTATGTATCATGCAATCTGCTACTCAGACAACGATATTTAAACACTGATATATGTGTTTATGTTTTGTACATTTCTGGTTCAACCTTAAAAATAAGTCTACCTCCACCACGAGCTGCGTGAGTCGATTACATTGTAAAATCTGCCCCATTGTGAGTTTCTATCTGATTTCACTGTAGTCAATATGTATACGCTTATAAAAAATAATGTCCTTTTGACATTGTTAACAGCATAGTCAGATCAAAAGATTCATGTAATCGAACACGTTAAATTGTCATGAAAATATGTATTGGCTACATAAAGTGTCATAGAACTATGTTCCTTCTAGCATTCACAAAGGTATGAAAAAATTATATTATAAATAAATACGCGTTGCTCATTATTATAATATAATGATGTACTTCCAGATACGAAGCATGAGAGAAACTCTCTTATGGAGCGAGCGTATCCGAAGCTTAAGGCTTATTGTCATCAACATGGATACGAATTTCAGGTAAGTCCATAACATAGTTGTCAGTCTTGCTGTACATATGCTGATAACATTGCTCTCCTCGCAGATACGTTGGTTGACACTCTGATTGCTGCATTACTCCTTTAAATGACCGTTCATTGGCAGCTGGTATTGCTGACTCAATTGCCATCTGCCAATGAATGACAACAAATCTATTTTAACTAGAAAATTAATGTCCATTCTCGCTTTTTTTTATTTCTGCACCTGCACATTGATAAAATCCTATCATCTTAAATATTTTGTGTGAATAACTGTTAGTTGACTGTTAATAGTGTCGACCCACTGAAATGGTTAAATGATAATTAGTTCAGAAACAGTTCCTTTTGACAAAACAGTTAGGTATTTATCTGCTAGGGGTACAGTAATTAATCTTTCACCTGCTACTAACACATGTGCGTGCACAAATGTATCACATAAATACGTTTTATTTTTAAATTAGCTTCAATTTTCTATAAAAAATCGATTTCAATGAATACGAAACGGCACCTGTAGGTCTATCATCACTAGTTATTTTGATATCTCCTCAGCTCAGCTATGCCGTAGTCAGAGACGAGCCGACTGTGTTCCGGTCGCGTGATCTCTATCTCTAATATAAGTTTTGTATGGTAATCTGGTAATACGACGATCTCCGTCTTTTTAATCTAAGTCAGCTACTCTTATGGTGACACTGACGGCTTAATATATTCAAAGACAGCTGATAATACTTGTTACAAGATGTCGCTCAGGTCAACCTCGCTGCATCTCTCTGAGGTCAGAATGGCTATTCGGATCAAAACTATTGCGGAGATCTAGAGATCTATCAGTTAGACAAACCATCTCTGTTTCAAGAGTTATTATTCTTACAGGGGCGTGGCATAGCCCACCTCAGATGGTATCTATGACGTCATATAATTGGTAGGCCTATGTGACGTCACAGATAAAATACATTGTAACTATCATTACATTGATGACATCATGCTGTTTCTAGATCCCCAGGGTGTCTATAAATATATATAATATACGACTGTGACGTCACAGTCTTACCAATATCTCCCTAGAACATAGATAACTGTAGTCTACAAATTATAGGAAGTAGATTTCTCCACCGGAGTTCATGTCGTCCGTCGTCGTAACGCCAACGTTACTGATCGAACGATGGTCAACTCCGGTCAAACGTCGTGAAATTACTCGTTGGTAATGACGCCTTAGTAATGAAATCATTTTCAGATTCACCTCCAGTGAAATAATAAATGAAAAAATATTGAGATCGCACGGTTATACTGACCTAGGAGGATAAGATAAGATCTCACACCCTAATATGAGTTCTTGCCCAGGGATAATGGTTAATTTTTGGCTATTGTTTTGTTGATGATGCAGGTGGTGGACATGAGATGGGGAGTGAGAGAAGAAGCGCAGAATGATCACCGGATAACTGAACTCTGTATTAAAGAGATTAAAGCTTGTCAACAGCTATCTACGGGACCTAACTTTGTGGTAGGTAAAATATTATTAAAATATGTGATAAATAGTTGTTAAGGTATCTTAAAGCAGCTCCTTGGGATAACATCAATTATCGTTTTTATTTTTGTAATAAAGTAGTGTATCCCAAAGATCACGATTTTATTTTTTTCAGAGTTTTTAGATTTTTTTAAATATTTTTTATCAACATTTCTATGAAACCGCTTAAAACCCAAACAAACTTTCTGTAGACATAAACATTTGCTAAAGAACGCTTCTACATTTTTCTACAGCATTGGGCCACATGTTCATGCCGTCGGCCCAGCGTTGGGCAGACAATCAGTGTTGCAGGTGTATCTTATCATGTCCTGACTACAAGACACATATTAGCGGCGATTGCTTTGATCTCGCCGTACAAGGCGTGGGAATAAGTGGTGAAAAGTGCTGTAAATTGCTGACTTGTTTTGTTTACATGGCAATATACGACCTGGAAATATAACTATTTCACTCTTTTTTGGTGATTTAAAATTGTTTTTTGACTTTTTGTATTTTAAGTTAGGATCAGTAGGCTAAATAGCTTCATATCAATTAAATTGTCAAAATTGACAAAATTGAAAATGTCTCATCCCAAAGGAGCAGCTTTAAGATTGCTTCGACCAATGTTAGCATTATTTTATAGACCGCTGGGATGTCACATTAGATATATTAATCAATAATTTATTTTTGTTTATTTATTAATTTTTTTATTCAGTATTTAGTGTATTTCTTTTTAAGGTTAATTGTGTTATTTTTTTTACATCAAATGATGAACACGGTGTATATTCATATGCGTAGACACCAAATAATTTGCGGCCCCTCTTAGGTATATATTGTCGCGCCCAATAGGTATATATTATAGCAAACGGTATGAAGGGTTTTCCAAACCAATGATTGCAAATCCGAATTTTGCTGCAAAATGCAGCTGTAACGGTTCTATCTGTCACTCATTGGAGCGGCGACAAGACAGTCTAACTCACAGACAAATATTGTTATCACGTAGCCCAGAAAACACAAACGTCAACCCGATGTCGGTTTAATGTTGGTTCACCGTATACGCCGTTGGTCCAGCATTAAACCAACAATGGCTTCACGTCTCGTGTTTGGTAGGAGGCGTTTGCGCATATCTACAAAAATATGTTCAAAAGTGGCTTGTTAGACGAATAGCAGTCTCCATTGTGGTGACAACATGCACCGTAGTCTAGTCTTCACCACTAACTCGTCGTACCCTCAAGTAAATATTAAATCTGAATAATTATGAGCGTGCTTGTTGATGTGATAACAATTTATGTATCTTTTTTACAGACTTTCTTATCACACAAATACGGATACCGGCCGCTGCAGCGTGTGATAGAGGCCGAGGAGTTTGAAACAATAACTCGTAATGTCACAGGCCAGGAGCTGGAAAGACTGGAAAAGTAAGTATCAGAATGATCAACTACCCAGCCATGTCAATTTAATACTTTGACGCAGACGGTGAACCAACATTAAACCGATATTGAGTGAACGTCTCCTGTTCGCTGGGTTGTTATTACATTTGCTTGTAGTGATGTGAACCATTGTTTTTGCTTGATCTACATAATCCTGTAACTCGCTCATTGCCTTAACCTAACTGCCAGTGTCGCATGTATTCGGGTTTTTGTTTTTTTATTAGCACATTAAGTACCACCTTTTAAACATAATAAAGATAAACACAACTTCAAGTGAGTGAAAATTATTCAGATTTGACAAAATGGAGGTCAACTCTTTTCAAATCTTGCTGATTGTTGTCACATTTTATCTTTAACATGTTTAAAAGGTGGTACTTAATGTGCTAATAAAAAATAAAAACCCGAATATATTTGGCACCGGCGGTTACAGGGTTAATGCATCAGTTAGAATTGTAAATACTTTAGTATTAAAAGGTCGTATATACCACTTTGTAAAGTGGTCTATTATACAAGCCTTTAACTTTTACAGCGCCGGGATCGACTTTAGACGTCAGAATCTGACGTCTGTGGACGTCAGATTCTGACGTCTAAAGTCGATCCCCGCACTGTAAAAGTAAAACTATTAATAACGGCTGTAGACCCATAACATAGGTATTCAAATGAATCGGAAAGAGCTAACTAAGGCATTTATAATCATTTTAATTGAAAAAACCCTTTGGTCTCCATGGTTTATACGAAAGTATTTCAGAACTTTAGAGCTTAACCCTTAGAACACTGATGTCGCCTAGAGTAGACATTCTGTGTTTTTGTTAGCACCAGGTCCCGTATAATCAATAATTATTGTTAAAAATAAAATATGCTTTCAATCTTGAAACACTGATATATGGTCGGACTTAAATTTCACAAATAGCTAAAATGTTCAGTCACTTGAAGTTGTGGATCGCGGTAGCGAAACACAAATTCAAGTAGCTGAAAATTTAAATTTCGTAACTCAGTGCTCTAAGGGTTAATATGTGCATGATGTGATGACATATGCTTGTTTTCAGGTGGTACATACGGGATGAGAACGCCGTGCCCACAGAGTACGTGTTACAGCCCATCACTGTGGGCTATCCTGACCTGGCCAGTACTGATCCGGACAAGGCCCGGCAGGCTAAGGAAGGCTGGTATGACACGTATGACAGTCTGCAGCAGATCCTGGCCACGGGAGCCGAGGGCAACCTCACTGATCCCGAAAGGATCCATCTTTATCAGATGTCTGGTGAGTAAAAGTAACAGTCAGATGTGACATAAGTTAACGTCCCGGCTCAATAAAGTGA
Organism: Flabesymbios commensalis; assembly: GCA_964017125.1. Classification (NCBI taxonomy): domain Eukaryota; kingdom Metazoa; phylum Annelida; class Polychaeta; order Terebellida; family Flabelligeridae; genus Flabesymbios; species Flabesymbios commensalis. The sequence goes on along the minus strand of OZ024904.1, from coordinate 34,004,986 downwards.
TATGATATGGAAACTACCATTATTACTGCGCTGATGAAATTTTGTATTTCATTCCAGACGAAGTTCGGCTACCCTCTTTATGAAAATCCCAGTGCTACCTATGATCAATAGTGACATATAAATTGACATCTACTCACCTCAGCTCTGGCGACGTCGTAGACAGAACTGAGCTGAGCAGATGTACTATTGATGCTGCAGATGCACTTTTGTAGGCTACTCGTTCGATTCGAAATTTTGAAGAAAAAATCAATCTTGTGTTCAATTGGAATTATTTGCTGATAAGCGCATTTTACCATGTTTACAGGGTCACTGACAGATAAAGTGTCAAATCACATTATCAAGACTGTGACTTTTTGAGTAAATTACTAGTCTTTATAGACGTCCTGGGCAAGGTTCGCTTAATGGGAACATTCCGTCCCACCCTATGTACCCTAACCTACCAGTTAACATGGTTACGTGATAAACATATATGTGTTCAGTATCTAGCAACAAAATCATAATTAATGTGTGACTTATCATGCTTATTGCTGGTATAATTCTGCGCCTTATTGTTACAGTGACGGAGAGTGAGATACGTGAAGGTATTCTGTCCATGGAGACGTCAGATCTCAGATGTCTCTGGTTCAAACGTAACATTACAGACATACACGAGCAGACGACCACACCTCAACTAGCCAGATATGCAGGTGAGTGGCCTAATTAAATGGACAAATGATGACTGGGGAGTTGTCCTTAAAATTATCCTGCCACTGAGTTTGGGCAGATATGAGCAAAGGAGTAACTTATTTGCTGAAAACTAGCAAATAATTAGAAAATCTCATTAAGAAACAAACATTAGGAAATACACCCATGGTTTACTGCATTGTAAGGTGTAAGCGGAAAATGTACAGTTTCCTGCTCACTTCGAATTGATGCAATAACCATGATGACGTACTGCGATTTAATTTATATTATTTAATTTACCCATGGTTTTAGAATGTTACGGATCTGAAGAAGAGCTTGCACAAACGAGAAAGAAACTGAATACATTGAAGTCACTTTTGTCCGCCAAACTCACAAACCAGGCCATTATGGAATATGACGTACAATGGACGGAGAATGGTAAATACGTGAAACCCGAAAATTCATAATTTGTATTTCTCAATGTATAATATGCTTCAAATATTAAATAACATGGCTAATTCAAACGAATTTTTTATCAATTCAATTTTTTTAAGACGTGTTTCGCCTAAATCAAAACAACAATCTGTGAGATTAGGATTATGACTTATTTATTGAAAAAAACACAAATATTACAAATAATTAATTTTCACTAATCATTACATCGTCAATTATCATTACGCTTTGACCTACTCCAATGTAGCAATTGACCCCAGGGACAAGGCGCACGAGAGTTACATCAGTCAGCTCTGTAATGACTTTGAGAAATCCGTCACGGCGATGACCCATGAGGCGATTCAGAGGCAGCAGAAGCTTCAGAAGAAGGATAACATCTACCAGGAGGTGCTTCACCACGCAGCCTTTGCTCGCACCAAGTGTGCCCAGTTCCAAGGCAGGGCGGATCTTATGCAGGTAAGCACTCGCATAGAGTAATTTTTCTTCCCAGCAAACTTGTGGGCGAAACTGTTTCAACATTAAGCCAGTATTGGGCCAAAATCCGTGACATTTACAACCATAAAGTATTCTATCGTGGAAATTCAAGTGGAATAATATTCCGAAGTACAAACACACTGCTTTATTGTTTGCATAAACATTTATCCATAATACAATAATGATAATTTAAGTATAAATTTTCTATGGCGCACATATCCAGCCCAGGGCTGCCCATGGCGCCTTACATCATATTATCCCTGGTAATTGGACCTGTTCGTTCATGTACCCTGTGTACCATGTGTACCATTTCAACTCCTCGGGGAGCATACAGCACTGCAGCCATGTGGCGCTAGTAACTTGTCGTACAACAATTGACATATCTGTCCCACCAGGTACTCATTCAAACCTGAGTGAAGTGGAGCACTTGAGGGTAAAGTGCCTTGCCCAAGGACACAACATTGATACCACAATGTCCCAGCGTTGAGGGGGGAGAAATATAATATTTCTCTGAAAATCTTGCGCCTGGCGAGCCTCGAACTCGCGCAGCAGGCAGCGACATTGACAAAGCTCCACACTTTAGCCATTGCGCCACATCCCTCTCCGCGAATACGTGTCGTGAAAAAAAAGCGAGATATTGATGGTCATCCAATACAAATATTCCACTAACTCTTCCCTTTACCGAGTTCAACAGTAGTTGACATATAAAGGGTCCTTGATCGTTAACATATCCACAGAGATCTCTGGCAAAAATCAAGGCTCTAATTTTAACTAGTGTTGTTTTGTTATAATAATTAAGCATAATAAAGTAGTTTGCCAGAACGGAACTGTACGGCCATTCAAATCAATAGGTAACACAAAAAAAGATACAATGGGCCACGGGTGGTTCATAGATTTCTCAACTTTGATCTACTTTCTTACGTAACGTTAAAAAAATACACCCCGTAACAGATATAATAAATACCGTAATTGCATTGACAGAGAATAAAGAAGTACGTGAAAGGGAAGACCACTGAGCCCCTGGTGATATCGGGAGATTCTGGATCTGGTAAGACGTCTCTTATCGCCATGGCAGTCAGACAGTGCTGGGAGTGGATGGAGTCCAAGGCTGTGGTCATTTGCAGGTACGGTCGTCAAACGCCTGCTTTCTTAATTAAAATATGATTCTGTTTGTGCCTGATGGATGCTTTTAAATGGTTATAATTTATCCAGCTATTATCTCGTGATTGAACGTGGGCCTAAATTCATTGTTGTACCAATCCAAGCCACGTTGATTCAAACAACTAGATTACCTATAAATAATAAAGTTATGGTAATCTTTAATATTAGCCTATGTTTGATAATTTTATAAGAACAAATGATATGTCGCCGAGTGAAGAGACACACTAATAGTAAATGTTCCTCCATCTTCCAGGTTCATCGGCACAACTCAGGACAGCTCATCCGTGAGACCTCTACTAATCAGTATAATACAGCAGCTCTACATAGTCTACAATAAAAAACTGAAAACTAAAGTCCCTCTAGATGAGCTGGTCAGTATCACATGTGTATAATCATTAATTCAGAAGCAAAATCGAGGCAAAATTCGCTAGATATTTTTGTAAGCTTTTGGTAGATATTGCACTGAATTCTCTACTCTGTGGTCAATATTACACATATAATCATGTGCAAACCTACCAATTTTGAAATGACCGACGATGGGCGACTTTAATTTCTAATTGTAGGCGGTTATCACCTTGTATGGAAAACAAAAAATAAATTTATTTTGATAAATAACCCTTCACTAATTGCCCATGCAATTTGTGTTTAACCCCTTCAGCGCGGGGACCGTCTACGTCAGATTCTGACGTAAAGACAGTCCCCGCACTAAAAGAATTAAAATATTTCTAATGGCCGTAGACCAATAACAGATTTATTCAAATGAATCAGAAAGAGCCAACTATAAAGACAGTCATGGGGATTTAAAATTGAAAAAAACACCTTTGGTCTACGCGGGTTATACACAAATATTTCAGCGCTTCAAGGGTTAATATTGACTAAAATATTGCTATGAACCATTAATGATACAACTGCTGTTTTGTAGCTGTTGGATTCGACAGCTTCAGGGGAAATTAAAGTTATTAAATGTAAAATTAAAGGAATAATAATGTGAATTTGTTTGTGCGCACAAATATGCGCAACTGAAATGTTCATGGTTAAAAAACACAAACATACTATTATGTTGCCAGGACATGCGAGACCTGAACGAAGTTTTCACACACGCCCTGCTGCACCTTCCACAGCAGAGTGGTCAGCCGCTGGTACTGCTGCTGGACTCCCTTGACCAGCTGGACATCACGGATGGTGGTCAGCAGCTCGAGTGGTTGCCCCGTGACATCAAAGGCTCTCTACGCCTTCTACTCTCCACCTTACCGCAGGCCAACTATGGCTGTCTACAGAGGTGCCGGGTAAGGAAGCAACCCAGTAAACAAAAAACATTTGTATAACTTTTGTACAATGTTGGACCAACGTTGAAGACGTTGGGCCGACGTTGTACAAATGTTATACAAATGTTTTGAATTTGCTGAGAATGCACTATCTGTCTTGAATTATTTTAATGTGTTATTTGTAGGCATATTCTGAGAAACATGTTACATTCCAAATGATTCACTTGAGTGCTTTATTTAGGACACACCAGTCCTAGTCATTTCAGTTTAAGTAGTATTCGAGGAATCCAATCGAAGAGACTATTTCCTTTCGGTGTGATACTTCGGTCAGGCTCTCCACTTACTTGGAGTTATTATCCGCCCACTTGTAAAAGATCCAATATTGAGGAGCGACTCTGAGACAGAGAGGTACCGTACTCGACCTCAGGCCTCCTGTTTCTGGAAGGCGGTATATCATCGGATTCATGTCCCCAGCATCAGGACGTTATCCAGGCCCAGTTTAGCCTGTATTTACATATCTATTTGATAGGCCTACCTATTGAAGTAGTTATCTACAAGTTAACCATTTATGATTGAAGAAATAAAAATAAAAACAAAGTTACCTTACTCAATTGCTATCACCTTTCTCATACTATGTCAAGGTCCATTGTTTTTTAGTATGAGTGTAGTTCTAACAGTTGCCTTTTCATGCTCAAGCTAGTTTCCTATTTATATTTAACTTTTACAGCGCGGGGACCGACTTTAGACGTCAAATTCTGACTTCTGTAGACGTTAGATTATGACGTCTAAAGTCGATCCCCTCACCGTAAGAATACACATATTTATAATGACCGTAGACCCATAACAAAGGTATTCAAATGAAGCAGAAAGAGCTAACTAAGACATTTATGATGATTTCAAATCTTAAAACCTTTTGGTCTTCATGGATTATACAAAAATATTTCAGCGTTGTAAGGTTTAAGCCTTCATCATGTTGGTGAATGTTTCAGGCGCTGTATCCAGAGGACAGTAGTTACCTGGACGTGCCGTCTCTGGACATGACGGACGTAGAGAGCATCCTGCAATCATGGCTAGGAACTGCTGGTCGTCAACTTACAAGACCCCAGTATATGGGAATCGTCTCCGCGTTCAAGATGTGCCCTCTTCCACTGCTGCTCAAGTTGTCTGTAGACGAGGCTGTACGCTGGCACTCGTACGACCCGGTGGAGAAGACCCGGCTGTACAGCTCTGTGTCTGCCAGCATCAGTGGCCTGCTGCAGCGGGTGGAGAATACACACGGCAAGCTGCTAGTGTCATACGCACTGGCTTATCTCACTGCAGGTAGTCTAATTATTCTAAACTTATTTTCAAAATTTATTTTTGGTTCACCTTTATTTTTAAAAGAATTTGTAGAAGTAGCATTGTGGCTTAGCGTACGTCACTTTTTGCCCTGGACGGTTATTTAAGTGACTTTGTAATACGTTAAAAACAGTGTAGCCTATTCCGTAGACTCGTAGCGAGTGTTTTCCTCCACTCGCCCGATAAGGGGTTCTGGGAATCTCTAGGGATTTACCTCCAGACGGCTAGAGACTAGAGGTTTCGCTGTGAAATTTAATGCTGAAACGCCGTGACCTTCCACCCAGTTCCACTATACTCGGGTCAGATAGTCCCAGATTAACAAATGTTCAGGTAACTCCATTCATCCCACGTGAGAAATAGGTTATATTCTCTTAAAATTCCACAATGTATAATAATATGTACCGGGCACCTTTTATTACAAATTCCCGTTGCTGTAGTGTTATAATCCCACTGAGCGAAGGCTGTTTGATCACACACATTATTTAGGAATTTTGCACAGCTTGAGTAGCGCATGGGAGCTATAGCAGACATCAGCTGAATACTTAAATATAACTTAGCCCTCACTGTACAAAAACTGACTTCTCTAAGATTTCTATACATCCTGGTCGAAAGGCAGGGCTGGAAGTAGACTAGATGAAGACGTGACCTTCAATTTGATACAAGTAGCTCTGTGTTTCACTCGAAACCAGTGACTCTCTCCGTTACATGGCCTCACGGGGAGAATCAATTGTGTCTAGTGAAAATATATATACGAAAGATCCGCCATAAATTTACTGATGTTTCTTATTGGTCTCTGTCCACGTAGCTAAGGGTGGTTTGACCGAGGCAGAGATGGAGGACCTTCTATCTCTCTGTGAGGAGGTACTGGATGACGTGTATCAGTTCTGGACGCCACCCATGCGCCGCTTACCCCCTCTACTGTGGGTGAGGATCAAAAGTGAACTGGAACAGTACTTAGTCAACAGGTAATAGTAGACAAAATACAGAATATAATATATGATATATGTTATGTCACGTGTGTATGTCTAACGTTATTTATCGTATTTTTAAATGTTTTGCTACGTATTTTGTTTTGATCTTACCTTATTTCTATTCAACACGACTAATGTAAAATAGATATAATTTTGAAAATCGCAACCATGATTTAAAATAGAGTAAATAAAAACATCTTACGATTGAAACTATCACATAGGCGAAATCATTTTAATCTCTTCCTGGACTGTAAAGATTCACCGCATTTTCAGGGGTACTGACGGTGTGCAAGTTATATACTGGTACCACCGACAATTCATCGAGACTTCAAAGAGGCGATACTTACAAAATGAGACATTTTCTCGAAAATGCCACAAAGAACTTGCAGAATTTTTCATGGGAATATGGGCAGGTGAGCTGCATTTCTTAGTTGAAGTTAATCAATATAATTCTAATATTCAGGTGATAATTTTCATCCACTTGAATTTGCGTCTCGCTACCGCAAGCCACAAATTCAAGTGGACAAAATTAGTTATTTCGGTTCAAAATAAATAAACGAGAATAATGAAACGCTGAAGACATGAGTTATCCGTGCCTACATTTGTTCAGATAAACCCAAACCTTACGACATGAAGAAAGATGGTAGCTTTAAGTCGGCAGTGAGACATGTCACGCCACAACCTCTACAGTTTAGTACAGGAGTATACAACCTCCGCAAGCTGAACCATCTGCCCTATCACCTGGGTAAAGCCAACGAGCACCAGCTGATGAGGTCAGAGGTTGTCTGTAATTATGACTTCCTCCTCGCCAAAATTATAGCTGTTGGATTAAGGTTAGTTATTACAAGTATTTTGGAGACTGCTTATCTGATTACAGAAGATTGAAACTGTTTGAATTAAAATTGTAAATCAAATAAATGATATGATTATTTCTCTAGTGCTTTGTCATGAATTTATGGTAGTTTTAGATGTTAAAATGAACGCCCAGGAACTTAACTGTATTAAAAGTTGTAGTAGTTTAAAAAAAATCCCTTCATAATACATGTAGTATATAAATGTGGTCGTTAAACTCTTGCCCTTTTCATAAACTTAAGCCAAATATTTACACAAAGTTTCAAAGACTCAGCCAATCAGCGACTTTGAGACCGACTCACGATTTGTATTTAAAAATGATACGAAAGCCTGACATATTCCAATAAAATGACGACAGGGAAGTGTTCAACGACCTGAAGTTGGCCCGCCTGACGTTTCCTCGCGACAAGGAGATCGCCGTGGTACTGGAGGCCCTTCAGCTGGCAGAAGATGCCCTCACGATCAACCCCCACGAGCTGGCCGGCCAGCTGGTGGGTCGTATCCACAGCTACGAGGCATCTACGCTGCCGATCATAGACGAGGCCAGGGAGGCGGTGGCCGAGGGCAGAATTGACGAAGACACGGCAGAAACGGTGATCAACCTGGTGGACATGCTGGAAGACCTGCTGGAACAGGCAGACAACAAAAAACTGGTGAACACAATGTCTTAAATGTTGCTATGTAGCTTATATTTTATCTTGGGGAAACATTAATTTAATACTTAAGAGGGGAACAACTACAAGGGGCTTTAACTGTTGGCAGAAACCTTATGTTTTCAATGAAATGTGGCTCTGTTTCGCAGTATGATAGATCAACGTTGCCGATGTTTAACAAGTGTTTGTTCTAACTTTATATAGCTAGGTTACAGTTTTAGTGTGGATCCTAACATATTGTAAAAAAGCAATGAAATTAAAAACAATAAAGAATTTGACATTTTCAACTGCTTTCAATGAGGACGGCGCTTTCAATTGTTTTCGATCAAAATATTGACTGAAATTAATCAAATGTACGTGTTGGTGCATATTTAAAATCATTTGTCAATTGCAGCAATTCTCATTTTTAAGATTACTGTGGGGTTTTATTTATAAGTTAAAGCGACACAACCAGGCCAGAACCATCTTTTTTATTTTGGCTGATCGATATGTCCATACTATGTCAACAAGTCTATAGACTAGAATTGTGTTTTTAAATAAAGCGTTCATAATTAATTCAATTATTGTGAGCAATATATTCTTCATCGTAATTGATATAGAATTATTTACTTTCTGTAGAACCTGAACCAGTTATTGCAGCAGGCACGTCAGTCAGCACATCCCGTATTAGTGCCCCACATGGGATTTCTTGTGCCACCGGGAAGTCAGCTCATGCACCAGATCGCGGGACATTTTGAAAAAGTGTATGATATGGACATCACTAGTGACGGAAAAACAGCAGCTACAGGTAGGAAATCCAAATATGAATCAATTTAAAATAAAATTGGATTCTCAATGGCGTAACTTTGAATTCGATTGTTCGCCTGATATTTAAAGGGTTGTGCTAAATGTTGTGTATAGAATTATTAATGAAATTTGAATATAAATAGGGGCCTACGTTTGTCCACAATCAAAGAAGAAAAACAATTAGTAGCCCTATAGTGCACATTTTTAGCGATTAATTGTGCCGCCATGGATCAGCACAAGTATCCCTGCTCTGCCATTTTCTAACTGGACGTGTAAAAACATAAGTCAAAGTCAAAAGAAATTAAATTAAAACTACATAGGCCTACAACTTGTCCCACTCCAATAAAAACAAACAATTGTTAAAGTTTCTCCACTTCATTACAGCTTCAGCTGACAGGACGGTGAAGCTGTGGAACATAAAGACAGGTCAACTCCTGCAGACTGTACAACTGGGTAAGATGTGGGAGGTACCACAGTTTGTACACTTCTACCCTGGTGATGAACTACTAGTGGTGTCCTGTACCATGAGACAGCTGTACATCATTGACGTGAAACTAGGAGCCATCATAAAACAGATTGAAATCACCAAAGGCGGAGAGTATGTGTTTTTTAGTTTAACCTCGCTGAGATTACTTGATGGTCGTTTTTTAGCCCGCCTTTTAATTTTAATTAAAAAAGGTGGGCTATTGCAATTGAAGTTCGGCGTCGTCGGCGTTGGTGTCGGCGTAGTTGTGGGCGCGATAACTTGAAAAGTTTTTTATGTTTCCTTCCCAAATTTGTCATGCATGTTACTGATGACCAATTCTTGGACAAGTTCAATAATGGCTAAAAAAAATCAACATGGCCGATTTATTGCGATTTTTCGCATTTTACGTCAATAATTTGACCTTGTGGGCGCGATAACTTGACATTTTTTCATGTATCCTCTTCAAATTTGTTATGTATGTTACTAAAAAGCAGCTCTCGGATATGTTAAATAATGTCTGATTTTTTTTTAAAATGGCTGATTTAGAGCGATTTTTTGCATTTTACGTAAAAAATTTGACCATGTATCCTCTTCAAATTTGTTATGCATGTTACTAATCAGCAGTTCTCGGACAAGTTCGATAATGGTTGATTTTTTTTTCAAAATGGACGATTTATGCGATTTTTCGCATTCTACGTCAATAATTAGACCTTGTTGGCGCAATAATTTCGAGTTCGATAATGGCGGCGGGCTATTGTTGAGTGTGCTCTTGTTGAATTATCTCTTACATTACACGAGCAATTCTGTTCTGAAATGCATAAAATATTTGGCATAATACATGCGATTAGTAGTTTATCCCTTGTATTATTATTTTATCACGAAACCTGTTATTGACTACGTAAACGTGACTAATAAACACATTGCACTAGATATGATACCGTCGGTCACAGGCGAAACAGTCCTAACTACAAAATGGTAAAAAGTAAATTGCTTTCGAAGTTTTAAACAATGCTGATAAATCGATACTTCAACATAAAATAATCCAATTTGGCACAGAACAAGTTTTCATATTTTTCTAGCGTGCTATATTGACATTTTAGTATTTGGTACACTTTGGCAGTCTGCAGTGGAGATAGGATTGTTTAGAATGATCAATTTTGTCGAAAATGGCCCAATTACGATGTGTAGAACAATCCTATCTCATTGAGTGAGAGATATGCCCTTCTTTGTCACAGGATACGAATGCGGAAAAAATCAAAAGTGAATAGTAATAGAAGTTACGGTACAATACTCCAATTTGATAATACGTTTCCAAGGTTTCCAGAGAACATAAGAAAACAAGTCATGTCTAATTTACAAGCAGGGTGTCTGTGTAAAACCATGTACGAATTAGTGTAAATTAATGATGGCCGGCTTCAGATAATTACAAACACTGATATCTGTAGAAGCAAGCAAAGAGCGCTGACGCTAACGATAGCACTCGCCATTAATTAAATTCAACAATGGCCACAATGTTAAAGGTTAAAAAATAGGTCAAAGGTCGTAGCCCCCAAAAAGGCATATTTACACCCCGTAAGAGATGTGTGTGTGCAATATCAAAACAATGCAGCAAACGCTTTGCGGGATATCGTCCGGAAACTGAGCTTATCATCTGCCATCAATAAAAGTCAATTAGGGCCTCAAAATCAAAAGTAAAAAAAATAGGTCAAAGGTCATAACCAACAAAAGACACATCTACAGACCCTCAGGGATGTGTGTATGCAATATGAAAGCAATCCGGCTAACGGTTTCCGAGATATCGTCTGGAAACGAAACACGGACACACAGACGCACGACCAGACATGATGATGACAATATCCCCGCCCCTACTTCGTGGGCGGGATATAAAAAGGAACATATCAGAGGGATTCTACAATTTCAAGCACAAGCACTGTCCACGCCTTGTAATATTTATTATTGAATATTTTGATTTAATTTCATTACCTAAATGCAATGAATGACCTTTATGTAACAATATAGCAATATTAAAATTAGGAAATTTCTAGCATAAAAGTGTTTTTTGAAATAAATATCATGTATATTTAGCCAATTGTACGCAAAAAGCCCTGTCCCAACATAAACAGGTGATTTAATTTAAACTTAATCTAGATTTAATCTAGCCTATCTTTAAGATAATATACAAGTTTAAAAAAAAAAAAAATCTATTTTACCACTTTTTATGCCATTTATGACTGTCCCACGTTGCAGCGATTTTCCGTAACGCTTATAATTTCAGTTCATTTCTATACTTGTTCTCATCAAAATATCATTTGGTTGGTATGAAACAGTTGCATGAGACCTTCGTCGAGTGAATTTTAAAGAACAAGTATGATAAATGTGTGATTTGATCTCCATAGTTACGACGTTAACTACTGCAATAACCATGTTTAATAAACTCAATATGTACATTAGGGGCCTACAAGGTGGTCTCCAGGCCAGCGATTGTCTCAATCTTAATGGAGATCTCCTGCCTTTTCACTGTTTCTTTATTAATCATCATGTTTGTATTTTTTATGGCGTATAAAACTGTCTGTCTGTCTGTCTGTCTGTCTAGATTTAATTTGTGTTGCAGGATGTTGGTCTTTTGTAAACATGCTTAAAATATAGTAGCTAAAAAAAATCATTATATATGGGCTACATATGTTTGTAACCTGGTAACGTAGCACTTTCAACATTATTATTGATATAACTAGACTGACTGTTTATTTCGCAAAAAGCTTTCGTAGAGGCGGTATTGTATTATTATGGCCGTAGCACGCTCGAGACAAACGCCATGTATAACACGCCATTCGTAATATTTTTAATCGACATTAATTGTGACCTGATGACTTGACTTTGACCTCGCATCACTAAAACAGGCATCTTATTCTTTATGCCCCTATATAGAAGTATTGAAAGTGCTCATGCTATACCAATTTTGAAACACGTTATCAGGTTATGGTGTTTATGATATCTGAATTGCGGCCGTCGTTAATTTACCCAAATTAGACTGCCTAATTTTACACAGACACTGCTTGTAAATTCGACATGACTTGTTAAGCAGCCCTCGCCGAGGCGGGCTGCTTACTGTATTCCCCACGGTCCGCCGCCGCCGCCGCAGTTATTTGTTTTCAAGATAGCTACTCATCTATCAACTTCTGCTTCTTAATACTTCACATAGCCATTACATACCACTGGGGAATTGTTTTGGTGACATTTTGATCCCCATATCATCAACCCTTTAATTACTATGGCCACTAACGAAGAAATGTTCGTTAGCGCATTTTAGGAGAAAGTTGCCATCAGATCTTCTTTTGATTTGGCCAATGTGCTCAGCTATGTCAGCCAATGACCTGATTACCTTTTGGGATCAAACAATTTAAAAATGGCCGTTAAGCGGCCATTTTGAATTTTGTAATATTTACTTAACCCAAGAAATGCAAAATGACTGGACCATGAATATAAAACAAAATGTAATGTCTCACACAAGGATAACCGATGACAAATTTCACACTAAAAATGTATAAAATGGCCGCCAGCAATTGAGCAAACAATTTTAAAATAGTGGTCGAGCGATAACGGAGGGCTGCTTTCGTGTTCGTTTCCGAACAACTAGTTTTCTTATGTTCTCAAGAAACCATGGAAACGTATTACCAAATTGGAGTATTGTACTGTAACTTCATTACTATTCACTTTTGCTTTTATCCGTATTCGTATCCTGTGGCAAAGAAGGGCATATTTCACTTAATGAGATAGGATTGTTCCACACATCTTAATTGGGCCATTTTCGACAAAATTGATCATTCTAAACAATCCCATATCCACTGCAGACCGCCAAAGTCCACCAAATACTAAAATTTCAACATAGCACGCTAGAAAAATATGAAAACTTGTTCTGTGGCAATTTTGTTTTATGTTGAAGTATCGATTTATCAGCATTGCTGAAAACTTTCGCCTGTGACTGACGAAAATGGTCATGAGTGCGATCAGGCACAAGATTTGTTATGAAAAAATAGACCTGACATCAGGAATCAGGCTATAATAGCCTAACTGCTTCTCAGGATTGTTTTGCATGTTCGTCGAGACACAATTATAGCAAGATGGAAAATCATCCTATCAAGATAGGATGGTTTGACATGTTTATATCTTAGAAAAATGTAGTTAGGATTGTTTTGCTCATCCGCGTTAAGTATGATATACCACACACAGGGCTTAGCCATTCTACATAATGCTAAAAAGGTTTATTTTGGATGTGTTTTTCATAAAAACTCAATTTTTCAATTTTGGTAGTTAGGATTGTTTCGTCTGTGACCGACGATATCCTATCTACCTCTCATTTGATTGACAGATAGGACACTTTAACTGCGAGGGATCAAAATGAATATTATATTAAAATACATTACATTTTGAATGTTTCATTTCAATTGTTCACAGCTACAGAGCAAGACCTGTGACGGTATGCATGGGAAAGGATGACCAGCAACCTTTGATAGTAACACTTCGTCCAAAATATGTGGATCTCTTGGAGAGTCCATCAGGAAAGCATGCGTGCGCCATACCGGACGGGATCAAAAACACTAGTTTGTCCTTCACTGCCAATGAACAGAAGATCTTACTGAGCTTCGGCTACTACATCGTGTACGCCTGTTATCCTTGTAGATTTTTCTTCGTACTCACTGTGAACAATGCCAAGAAAATAGGTGTGAACTGCGTGAAGGTGTTTGACACGCCGTTATCATGCTGGGACGACAAGAACACGACAGATCACATCGCCACCATGGAGCTCATCCCGCACACCAACAACATCGTGCTGGTTAACGGACTCAAGCAGGATGTACTTATATATGATTTCCAGTCCCTGAACTGTGTTAGAAAAATAGCGGGCAATCCGGACATGACGCGGATCTCAAAGTTATATTATTCCTTACAGGAGAAATGTTTATACTGCAGCACGGCGGATGATCTTGGCATCCTTGACCTGTCTGGTAAGCAGGAGCAATGGAGTCTGATTCTCCACCACTCGTGTGATATATTAGACTTAAAGAGCGTAGACGGTCGTCTGGTGGTCACCATGGCAGAGGACAATATCCTAAGGATATGGGACCGCCATTCTGACCCATTTAAACCTGATTTATCAGTATTCACTGGTAAAGTGTCGGTGAGCTCAAATGCCAAACTAAAGTCTTACCAGGACATGTTGGACACAGTGTTTGACGAATACATACGTGAGAAACGTGTGGACACGAAGACTGTGCTTACGACCAAAGAAGTGCTCAACTACTGGACTGATGATACACAGCCACCTGTGGATGGCCATGTACGTACCAAGCTAATATCAATGGCAAATCATAGATACATCGCAGCCACACAGAATATATACGATGCAAAACAGAAAAGGTGTTGGACCAAATGTTTTACCATCTGGGATATGAGGTTCATGAAATGTGTTCGGCGAATATTTCTGCCCCACGGTCAAGTCTTCATGCTTCCACACATAACAGACGACTTGTGTATACTTTGTGCATTGTTCCAAACTGCGCCACAAGAAGATATAAAACAAGTGCCTGAGAATGGAAAACATGAGGAGCCAAACGAAGAGGCCAGTGAGACTATCCAGTTTAAGTGGTTGAATTTGACGAATTGGGAGACAAGCAATGTTTGCAGCTACATGGCAGCCATGTCAACGTGTGGTGGTGAACTGAAGCCTCCTGTTGTTTATAAAGATGGTAGGTAGCTTAATTCAGGAATCTAATGTTAGAATGCTATCACAACATGCATGAACTGTTCAAATAATGTTGGTTTAGAGTTGGGTCATTGTCAAAGATGATGGACCAATATTACACCAAAATTAGTGCAACAGCTTGTGTTTGCTGGAATATAATGTTCATCAGAAAATATTTTCATGTCTACAAAATTAAGATGGCCGTGCGAGTGACACTAAAAAACTCCCAATTTTTTTGTTCATCTTTTTTTTTAAAAAACAAGCTTCATTTGAATACATTTAACGTGAATCTATTAGTTACCCAAATCTTTTTGTTACAGTGGCCCTGATACCAATAAATGGTGCGGCGTACATATTAGCAGTGCCGACATCAGGCTGTGAGAAGTCCGTCAAATACCTGCGTATTGCTGAAAAACGGGTTAACTGGGTCAAGTCACACTTTCCAGAAGCCACTCCTGTTCAGCTCTCATTTCAGAATATACAGGTGAATAATAGCAAAAATAACATATCTGGAAATCATATTTACATTTTTGATAATTAATTTTAATCTTTTTATTGTGCTCTCAGCTCTGACTGAGAAGTAAATGAACTCTCGCATGGAATATTGGGTGAAATAAAGCAAATAAATATTAACACTAGCGTTAGATTATTTTTCCGGTCAATGATCCTTCTACTATATATATTTTAATGTATTTTTGAAGGTGACAGACAGTGGGTTAGTGCTCGGTCAGTGGGGTGGTGTGCTGCTCTGCATGTGGGATTTGGCCGAGGAGGAGGAGACAGAGCTAGAACCCAAGCATACCATCAAGCTGTGTAAACGTCTGACTGATTATATGTACAAGAATGACGTGATATCAGTCTCTCAGCTCGTTCACAAGCAATTCGTCCTGGTCACCGGTGAAACGCCTAACTTAAGCAAGCAGAAACAATCTGACAAAGGCGCTTTTGTTGTCAGTTTGGACGGTTAGAAACAAATTTTTTTGTTAAAAGTGAAATGATCCCCGCATGAAATTTAGATTTTAACATTAGAATATAGGAAGATGCAACGTTCTAGCTATAACACTGACATATAAATACAGTTATCATGGTAATGTAGCATGCAAATTTATAAATATTGAAACTATTTCTTAAAAATTCTTCGTGATTATTCACATCTAATTGTATTCTGTTGCACATGCAACTCAGCAATGCTAACGTGATATATTGATAGATATTATGTTTATAACAAATTCATCATCGCACGTACTCCAGATATGATCGGCCAGCTGGAATAACGTTGATTCAACGTCACAACAACGTCGTGTGCCCGGTGGGTTAGCTGGTGAAGTTAATGAGTTCCATGATCTCCGCATCGGCACTCTCTCAACACCGTTATCCATATAAACTTCTCAATAACTATTTTGCTATGGTATAATATATCCCACTGTACATATAGTCACTGTGAACAATAGAATCAATGCAGTATCAATCTATTTTTTCAGGTGATGTGACAGGTAATCTCCATGATTCACGTAATACCCCTAACATTGATCTAGCGACGGGCAGCACAAGGCTGCTACACATGCGGCACCATAAAACACGACTTCTACAGCTGATTGTAATGGACCCCAATGGCAAAGGTGGGTAGTTTTTTAAGGTACGAGGTTTAGGCAGTTGCAGTTTTCTTATTCATTTATTAATTATTTTATATCAGACTAAGCGGTGTTGTACTATATATTAAATGACATAGATTGCTTTAAATAATTACCAAGTCATTCCAGTCTGACCATCTGTTTTGATATAATGTTAGGGGACTAATGACCCCGTGCCTACTGATAAGTCTCAATTTTTTCCCTCGACAAAAAGAAATGTTTAGATAAGCTAGATACTACTACCGTTTAAAGAGACTATAGGACCTATCAAATCATATCAGCCATAAGGATGGCCTGGTTGCGATATTACATTAACGAGGTGACAATATGCTCTAATCCCTGATTTACCTAGTTACACAATCATGGCCACCTTGATATCTGACAATTAACTGCGACCTTTTAATATCAAGATGGCGAACTATACCATGTATACTCTGGCATAACTTTTTACATACAAAATAACTGAAAAACATGCATAAACACCATATTGATTTCTTCACCTACAGCTTCCATCATCCACGAGGTGGAGGTGGGCCTTCATGCCAACAGGATGATCAGTCACGTGGTAGATGACGTCATATACGCTGCCACCTGGTGTGCCAGTCCCAGAGAGAAGACGGTGCGTTACTGGAAGGCGGCAGACAGACGGGTGGCACTGCTTGGTACATTCACAGCGGATGAGGAGGTAAAAGTCCATTCACCTAGAGAATGCTGTTCATAATAGTGGTAATATTTGTGCTGCTGTGTAATAGGCTCCTATACGTTTTCAAACCATGGTTCAGCCCAAAAGAAAAGACATGTATAATTGTCACATAAATTGATACAATAGCTTGGCAGAGGTTCAGTTTATCAAAATATCCAGTATTCGTAATTTGAAGCTGGAAATTGCGTTAGAAATTCCTGCTTCAAATAAATGAAAAATAGCAAAAGGTAATTGAGCAGGACAATTTGAAAAAAGCCAGCACTCTTCACAGTAACATTAGGCCCACTTGTTAAAATTGTCCAACCATCTACCATCAACCATCTAAACCGACATTGATTCAACGTACTGGGGTGGCACGCTGCCATTGATGTCAGTATCAAAGAAACGCGAAAATTCATAGTGTTCCGAACACTTTACTAGTCAAACTTCATTTTTCTGACAGGTTGCTGATGTTTGTCTGGTGGACGACGGTAAAGCTCTGATCATAAACAGCTCTTCAGGGCTGATCAAGCTGTTCATGCAGGGTCGTGATGTGAAGGCACACGAGCCAAAATACACAGAGTGCACCAGAATATACCCCGATAATGGTAAGATATTTCTTATTTGATATGATTACTATTCAGATTATATCCTCACCTCGGTATTAAAGGGACGTATTGAACACTTCGTGAATTGGTGTGTATCTGCTACACTTGGGGCGCTAAATTACAAAATTTGAATTTTCACTTAATTGAAGTTGTGTCAAGTGGGCGAAAATCACTAACATATTATATAGAATTTGAATAAAACAATATGCAAGGGAGTCTGGCAAATTTAATGTTCATTTCTCCTTAAAAATGTCTTTTTTTAGACGACTATACCTAGACTGAAAACGGTCATGGGAATTATTAGTAATTTAACCCTTTAACCGCCGGTGCCGTTCATATTTGTTTTTTATATTTTATATTAGCATATCACATGTCAGCTTTTAAACCTGTTCAAGATAAAAAGTGACATTAATCAGCAAGATTGGAAATTTCTTGACCTCCATTTTGTCAAATCTGTATAATTTTCACTCATTTGAAGTTGTGGATCGCGTCAGCGAGACACAACTTCAAGTGGGTGAAAAATCAAATTGAATAATTTGCGGCTAAAGGGTTAGATATGATGCCCTAGTACCATTGTCCGAAGTGAACATATACCCACTGGGCACACGACGTTGTTGCGACGTTGAATCAACGTGATTCCAACAACGTCGTGTGTCCAGTAGGATATGTGTGAATGAGATCATAATCATGATAATGAACGAATGCCATACCAGGTATTGTAAATTAATAAATGCATGGAATTCAGTAACAAGGGTGTCTTGTCCAGCAAACACGGACATGCAACCAGTGTTGGTTTCCCAGCAAACACGAGACATTAAACGATGAAGCAGCATTGAAGATGAATGCGCCCCATTTGTTGGATGAATATTAAATATAAATAAGGTTTACTTACTTGATAGCAATCTCTTTGACTATGTAATGCTTTGTAATATAATCGTTTCGCTAATATTAGCTACTGTGTAGGTGATTTTGGCGGGGCTATATTATTTTATGTATAACTACTCTGTTATATTCCATATTCATTTTACAACTTTCACATCTCAGGTGGTTATTTTATTTAGTCTACCAGCGGAATAACGTGCAAATGGGCTACTAAAATCAATCGTAGATACGATAAATTACGATAAAATTGACTTTAAAGTATATTTGTGTATTTGTTCATATTGATAATGTTTGTCAATTATGATGCCATTTTAATTTCAGATCTCAATGTCGAGTGCGCGTGGTGACCTGACGCACTGACGCCAATACAGCAGATAACCAGGTGCTATAGGACCATGATGACGGAAACAGTGTAATATCATGGAGTGAACAGAGTAGGCTAGCTACATGATAATGTGGAATCCTTTACCAAAGACTGATCCCCGTCACTCGAACATGCTCAGTTATTTAAAATCTGATTATTTATTGTACAGGAGGATAAATAATAAATTGTTAGAAGTGCCCGGTGTTCCATGATTAAAAGACCGGAAATTAATGTACTGTAAGTACCGGGGAGGTTGAACTAATGTCGGTTTAATTTGGGGCCATATTCACAAGCTATGGACCAGCATTGAAACAACAGTATGTGAACATCTCCTGTTTGATGAGATACCTTTTAAATCTGTCAGCAATATGATACGGACAAAAATAGATATGTTTTGAGCTAGGACATATCTATGCCGTGTTTGAATATTGGGTGTAACTTTGTACAACGACTTTCCATGAAAGACGAGATGTCTATCTTTCGTTGGATTAATCTTGGTCCATCATTAAACCAACAAAGTTCAACGTCTCGTGTTTGTGCGATTAATCATTCAACGTAATATAAGCTGAAGCAGTAGATGAGCCCTGTTGCGGTGATGACGTCCGGTTAATCTTAATAACTGATCAACGTTCAAATTGATAGTCAAATATTCTAGTTTGTAACTTACTGCTCATTTGTTCACTTATTATGCTTAATATTGTGCATGACCGTGAAATAACAAAAAGAGTATTTAAGTATGATATCAAAGACATTGTGATATGGGCCTACTATACGGCACAGATAATATTAATATCATTGACATTCTAAAATTTCGTAGAGTTTTAGTGGTAAATGTATTATGTTGTTTATAATTATATAATGTGACCAAGGAAAATAGAATCACTGATTCTATTTTCCTTGGTGCGACTTACATCTGTGATATCAGTTTTCACCTGCAGAATTAAGACTGTTTTGCTTGTTATGACATTTTTATCTAGTTCAAATTTTAACTTTGTCTACATGAAAAAATGTAACCATGTGTATTTTAAGTTTTGCATTGTAAAATTGTTAAGCATGCAGTTTTGTTTTCAATTTTCGAAATAAAACTACATAATATTTTATTAAATACAATTACTTGAGTCGTTGTTTCTGAATGGACATGTGGCGTGAACAAGGACATCACTTAGGCTATCATATAGAAATACTATACATTGGAGACCGGAGCATGTGTGGCACTAAACTGAAATCAATGTATCATCAATTACCAGAATCTATAATTACCATATAAAAGAAAAAAACTTAATGCAATAAGGATTTCGGTTAAAATTATCTGGTAGAGCCATATCTGCATTCTTTTCAGAAAATATAAGGTTAAGATTAAGCCAACTCCTGTGCTATTGGGTTAGTTTAACACATTTTCTGCCAGGCCTGCATGTTTTTTCCAATATACTCAGGTATGTCCAATCTGAAATTGTAGATTTGTAACAAGATTCAAAGTTATTGCGTATCTATAATTATCATGATAACAGGAAATCAACTCAATTATTCAGTATACATGTGTTTATTATGTCTGCATGAAGTATGGAATACATTATTTCTGTATGAATATTTATCATAAAATATGCAGAGTCTGTATACAGTAGGATCCGACATCTTGTTTGACTGGCAGAGCGGCTTTTTCTTTTAATTGTGTCAATAAGGCCTCTAACGTCTGTAGTTCACTGCAAAGTTCCAACTGAAATTATACAAATCAGACATATCAAATAATTTCCTCAGGGTGAAGTTTTAATATTGTAAAGTATTACAGTGAATAAGATCAGCGGCTTACAATACAAATTAAATATCAATGCTGTATAAATCCCGCCTAAGGAAATTATTGGATTTTCTAGCACATATTTGCTTAATATTCCATTTTTCAAGCAAATTAAATGCTTTGAATATTTTGTAAACTTCAAAAACGTTCAAGGTTTTGTGTGCGGGGAACACTCTTAAAAGCATTTGAGGTACTCTTGAAAAACAAAAATATATTATTAAAATAGTGAAAATTAGGAGGTCTACCTTATTTTGTATGGTATTATGAAGACCGAGAAGTAATTCGATGGCACTGGATGACAGCACAACTTGTGTGTAGTGACTATCCAACAGTAAACCTACCCAGTCTACCAGCTGGAAAAAAATCATATTATAAAGTAAACGTGGCATAATGAGCTTGAAAATAGAGGCACATATTTCATACCAATTTTTGTATTGTAATAGAAACAGTTCCAGGTAAACTGTTACTTGTATGTGGCTATAATTGTTTAGTGATGAATGCAGCAGGTAACACATATGTATTCAGGTTTCGGGAATGATGAGGTATGACCCCATATCACACAGCTAGATGAATGCTATTATTTGACAAGAATTAAGCTACTTCAGCCAAGTCTGAGGCTGGAAACACGCAGTCTGCACAGGTCAGACACAATGGCGTACCTGATATTCTGTCAGTATGATTATGAACTGACAATAATTAAGAGATTTGTATCACATGGATCTAGGCCTCAGCCAAGAGACTAATGCGATACAACCCATGGCCTTAGGAGAATACCACTAGACTTGCTGAGGTATATGCAGGATGATAAAACTTTACATATGGCATAATATTTAAGTATCTGTCACCTCATAAAGACAGTCCATTATTCCAAGGTTTCATATGGGATATATCCTAGATGTATCTTATTTTAATACTATGTTCTGTCTCACATATATTCATGTACATTCCATTGTTATTTGCAATGTGATATATACACTAGGTGAAATAATAGAAGTCACTTTTAATCCATCTATTCCTGAAATATACATGTACGGTATCAAAAATATTTACCTCAAATATTACTTAAATTAAAATATATGTATGTAAATAACATGGTACCTGGTGAAAGTCTTTAGAATTTTAGAAAGTTTTAGAATTAATTTACGAGTTGAAATATGCTAACCTTCTCCAGACTTGGTTTATCTGTCTGTGTGTTCGCCACCAATGAGCTGTGTAATGAATATTGAACATACTTAAGCAGCTCCTGAAATATTATAAAAGTTATTAGTATGACCATGGCACCTATGATGAAATTCATTATAGCACATAAACATCAATTTAATAGCAGCTGATATCCGTAATATGTTATCCTCACCAGAGTGGAGCCAAAGTCTAGTTTTCTCAAGCATTCTACCATAAACACATCATTGTAAGGGAGGTCGAGGATCTTGTCACTTCTAAGATTAAGAAAATAATATTCATATTTATTTGTATGATAAGAATAGTTACAAGTCATTTTGACATCAGAGCGTATCTGATCAACAGGCCCATTTTACACAAATGAATATGATACTTAGACCATAAGGTACAGTTTATAAATATTAATAAAAATACAGACATGTGTGCTGTTTTTATCATCAATATATCGTTATGGTGCCTGTAATCTACTGTTATGGATTCAGAAAAATTTGAACAAATGCTTCAGAACAACAATTATATTATGGGAATTCGAAATTGATATCGGCTGTAATTAGTGAAGGAAGATGTAAATGTTTATAAAACGAAGGATACATGCAGGCGGCTTTGCCCGATTGCCAAGGACAAGTAACATCAGAGTCTTCTTCTTCTGGAATATCTACCTCATCAACCAGTACACTGTTTAATTCTTCTTCTTTAACACTGAAACATTCATGTACAAATGAAATTAAAAACACTTTATCACTACACAGCAAGCACAGTGATCCAATCTTGTTCTAACCCTTAAAGCGCTAAGTTATATCATTTAATTTTGTACCCACTTGAAGTTGTGTCTTGCAACCCACAACTTCAAGCGGGTGAAAATTACTCACATTTGTTGAACTGGAATAAAAAAAGAGGCATCATAATAATCTTGCAACTATAATGCTTATTTCCACTTCAAAGTTTCTTCTTGTGGGACAAATAAAAAAAGGTTGAAAACAGCTATAGACAAGATGAGCAGGTTAACCCTTTAACCGCCGGTGCCGCATAGATTCGGGTTTTCATTTTTTATTAGCACATTAAGTACCACATTTTAAACATGTTAAAGATAAAATGTGACATCAACCAGCAAGATTTGAAAAGAGTTGACCTCCATTTTGTCAGATCTGAATAATTTTCACTCACTTGAAGTTGTGGATTGCGTCAGCGAGACACAACTTCAAGTGGGTGAAAATTCAGATTGAATAATTTGGCGGTTAAAAGATTAACAACATTAGGTTAACATGATGTGTTTGTTGGATATTTATTGTAATATCTAGTACAAACGAGAATGCAAACAAACACTTTTTCAACCTTATTAAATATAACTGTGTATCACTCTAAAAAATTACATTCCTATGTGACACAACCATAATCGATTCTACAAAAAAAAAAAAATTCTGACCTCATAAAATACTGTAGGCAGGTGACAATGTGAGATTCTTCAAGATCTTTTAGTTGTGTGACACAAAGAAATAAAGTCGCCAACTCATCTTTCGCCACCAGTGCAGCGACAAGACCTCCACAATCACTAAAACAATGAGGAGCTATGTAAGAATACAAGTCATAACACATTATCCCTTTAACCGATAAAGCAGTGGAATATTTTTGTATAAACCATGGTGACCAAAGGGCTTTTTCAATTTGAAATCATCATATATGGTCTTAGTTAGCTCATTACGCTTCATTTGAATAACCATGTTATCGGCATACGGTCATAATAAATATTTTTACTATCATAGTGCCGGGCTTGACTTTATAGACGTCACTTCAGATTCTGACACCTAAAGTCAATCCCCGCCTGTAGGGGTTAAGCACCCTTGTCTTACTTGTGCACCACATGGAATATTTTGAATAAATTTCATCAAATAAAATATGGTAGAATCCATCAAAATGTTCTGAACAATAATTTGATATTTTATATTTGGGTTATCGATAAAAACAAATTATTTTCATTTGCTGTTAGGTGGCAATCGAGGCAGCCATTCACACCTCAGGATGATAATACATATAACTTAAGTGTTTAAAATTTGATTGAGTTGAAAGTGTTCAGGGCATATCCCTATCTGAAACCGCACATTTTGTTTTATACTAATGGTCTAGGTAACTGACATGGTTTTCCAGATGTTACGCATAAAGTCAATAATGGCCGATAGTCTGCCATTTTGAATTTGATAAAAATAGTAGCTCAGCAAATACTAAGCATTAAAACAATATTGGTATAAATTTATCAAGCATCGCACACATTTAAACAACATTGAGTTTACATCTCTCATTTCCAAGTAAACCGGGCCTACCTGCCGTAGATAACCCCTGCTTGAATCATCTGCTGGAGCTCTGACAAAGGCCAGAAAGCATTCTTCTCAGAAATACACCTCTCTATCAACTTCCTTATATGGCCTTGTAATAGCACTACTTCAGCTTTATGATTCTTGCACCAGTTAATAAACTTGCGTAACACACTCTTGAATTTTTCATACGAGTCAGACTGAAATATGTTTTTTAAGATACATATTACATACACTGTTAACCAGTAACCTATCATTAAAGAGATTGCATGTATAATCGATATGTATACCACATGAGAAACTTAACCACAATATATCATTGTTTGAATTACCAAACATGTAAATCACATTTCTTAAATATTTGATATTTATGTATGTTTTGCCCTTAACTTCACAGGAACCAACTAATTTCCAGTTGTGGATCGCAACGCAGCGAGACACAAGCTCGAGTGACAGAAAATTAGAATTTACTGGTTAAGGGATCTGCACTTCTGAAGTGAAATTTAAAAAGTTTTAAAAAGATCAGTATGCAAATACATGTAGTGTATAATTGAACATATAATGCACAGTATTATTTTCCAGTCAATTGCATAGATAGTGTTTCACCTAGCCATTTCTAACATGGCACCGCACAATGTCGCCCTTCGTGAGCACCATGTTACCCTTCATTAGCGCCATGTTACACTCCTAATATTCAGACAGCGCCATGTAACATTGAAGTAGGGTTTTCATCACATTAATTCACACCTACGCAACTGTGCAAAACACTATGATAACACTCGTTCACTGGAGTTGGGTGTTCACACCTATGACATAATGCCTTGTAAAGGTGTGTACTGTAAATATCTGACTGGGTGCCGGCATGCAAGATAAGTTGCCCACAATGATAGGTGGACCCTTTTGAATTCTGGAGTTAAATAAATATAAATTTGAATGTGATATAAATGGTCACCTTATTTGTATCAATCAGCTCCAATATTGAACACTCTTTACAGATTTTGACAACCTGAAATATGAGAAAGCACAATCAGTCAAAACAAATTGAATAAGTTTAACATACTAGTACATGTACCAGTAAGTCATTAACCCTTGTCCTGCTGAATTGCTTCAATTGTATTTTTCGTCATTCGAAGCTGGAATTGCTAACGCAATTTCCAGCTTCAAATGACGAAAAATATTACTATTTATGAAAAACAGACATCTCTAAAATTAAATTATTGGATCAACTAAGCATCTACTAAAAACTATTTTATCAAAATTGAGTGATATTTTTATTGATCCAAAACATCCTTAACCCCGTATATATCCGGGCATAGCAGGACAAGGTTAAAATCATACAGATTTTTCACCCTTAAAGCACTAAGTTATAGAATTTTAATCTCTACCCATTTGAAGTTGTGTTTCGCTACAAAGACCCACAAGTGGGTAAAAACTATATCTGTACAGTTTAATTAAAAATATATGCTAATCTTGCAAATTTAATGCTAATATTTCTTTTGTACATTTTTGTGTGGACAATTGGAAAAGCTAAAAACAGCTATGGACGAGAATCTCGTGGCAATCTCGTCACGAGATTAGCACTTTAAGGTATAACATGAACTTCCAAATGTAGAGAACACTCAAGCACACATTATCACACCACAATACAGTATTGATTTATAAGTGTACATCTACCTGGTTTACAATGTGTTATGTACACAACCTATAATTATGCAAATTGTTGCTAGAATTATAGGATCATGGGTGGAAATATCATATTCCAGAGTTTATCTGATGTGTTCAGTCAAGAGAATACTTTGCAAGGACAACAGCTACAGCTGCGCTCATGATATTTGATACATTTTAAAGTAATTTAATTGTGCTATTGGGGTAGATCTGGACTAGTCTTTAGATGATAATTATATCGCGGAAAAAAGCTCCAGACTAAAATTCTTATGGAGACAAGCAAAATTTCCCTGTTAGTATTATTAACCCTAAATCTGCCAGGCGCGACTATAGTCATTTTTAATCTCCGCCGTATAAGCCCTTGAAATCAGTTATTGGGAATGAGTTGTGTTTAAACAGCAATATTTGCAAATATATTGTCTGTAAATAAACAAATGAGTAATTTTCACCCACTTGAAGTTGTGGGTCACGGTGGGAAAACACAACTTCAAGTGGATCAATTTTTTTTTTTTTATTTAGCGGTTTAAGATCTGCCACAGAATATCTGTTTGTCCCTTTAAAGCCTCATGATGCATTAAAGCATCATTTTACATCTCAGAAAACAGAATTTATTTTCCTGCAACTAAGGGGTTTAGAACGGAAATTTCCATGAAACTATTTTACCAATTCATGGCAATTTTCATGAATTTTCACCCACTTCCAGCCATCTTCATCCACTACAAGTCGAGAATTGCGACAGCAATTCACGGCTTGTGGTGGATGAAGATGACAATCGTAAATCAGGCTTGAAAGGGTTAAGTGAAGTTTATTGGTTTTGAAAAATTAAAACAAGGATATAGAATTCTGATCACATTTTAAAATCTATGTCATACCTTGCTATCAGCACTTTCTGCTGCTACCTTTCCCAAGGCAGCTTTCAAGGAAGAGCATTGAACACTGTATGTAAATTGTTGCACACCTTTATTTGATGAAATATACAGGCGACCCCAGCACTGATGTATCTGTGTAATCATATGTAGTAAAATAATTGTTTTCCTTTCTTCTGCATCATATTACATATATTGTAAAAAAATCATGGAATAAGGTTTAATAATTCATCACAATCAAAACAGTAATCAGGATAGGAAGTATCCTCGAATAAAGGGTGGGTTTTCAGGCAGGTCCGGCCGCTTTAAAAGGGTTGATGTGGCCGTGAGCTTATCAGCAGATGTCCTTTTAAATACACCTGTCTGAATCACGTCATGCATGAGTGACTAACAGAGTTGTTTCTGTTTTATTTAAATAAAATTTTATAAAGTCACGCTCGGGCATGATTAATCATCGTTAGAAAAATAAACGTACAATAAAGCAAAAATACATACTAGCAAAATGGGAGGGTCAAAACGAGCGTCTGCTTCCGTACACTCATTGTTAAAACTATGCAACCCAATAACGTTGACCTGTTCTAGTGAAAACCATCCAGAAACACATTCTACTTTTAAATCACAAATTAATTTGGTTCTGAATAGATATTGTTTAATAATTGATTTATTATACATATTAAATCATTACCCCATAGTAACTACAATGCAATTGTATTGTTTTGACCACAGAGGAATAATGACATTGAGAAATGCAATGGTTTAATACTCTCAGCTATGTGAGTAGCAAAATTGATTTGCACACTATCGTCATTGTGCTTAGAAAAACATGTTTTTTATTATTTTTTTTTTATTAAGTGATTTAATTCAATAATAAGATATTCAACTATGGTGTATTAAATTTTTTATTCGACCAACCTAAATATGAGGGTCAAAAGGGATGTATTTACAAAAATAAACAATATTTTTCATATTTTTGTCATTTTAGATATGATTGCTATGACCGATGTCTTAATGATGCGGCTAGGTTATAGATATATTTGTCAAACTCCATTAAACATATATACATATTTATTCTGCGGTGTCATTTTTCCCGCATGACGAACAGTTAAGGTGGAGGTCATAGCTACAATATATTATTACATCACATTTTGATAAAGTGAAAATAAATGCGATCACAGAAAGTATAATATATATTGTAATTCCCTCTTAGTAATTAATTATTCAGTTTTTATAGACATGACCCCCCTGATGACTGTGATAGAATAATTTCTATAACCTTATTTATTCATTGAATATCAGATCATGCTGCCATCCATTAAAATAAAGACGAATTAATACACGGTACTGCCTGATCGGCCCTTTTAAAACGGCCATGTCCGTATGAAAACCTACCTTTTATTCAAGAATGTTTCCTACCCTGGTAATGATACCAATCAAGTCTTTGTCAGAATAAGATGAATACACAATTAAAGTATCTTTACTGATTCAAAGGAGCAAGTAATATTGAGAACTAGTTATATTCATACAGAAACTTTAAAGTTACATGAACACATTTCAATATTTAAAATTAAACGATAGTTTTGGCATTTTATCAAAAACATTGTTTTCATGATTTACATACATACATGTATTGAAATACCGGCAATGCAATTAAAAAATAAAGTGAAAATTGATATTAAAATATGCCACATGCTTCATGAATATTTGTCTCGATGCCAGCATAATCATATTATAGGCGCCTATCCATGTGAATATACAGTGTATTAAATAACAGTAAATATTCATAGGATCTTGTATTGAAATACTGGCAGCACAGTTCAGAGATGCAGAAATTTAGGTTAATACTTATTTATAAATGTGCCACATGCTTACTTAAAATATCTTTCCCATAGACATACTTATATCATGTCCAACATGTCCAAGTAAACTGTAAATATTCATAGCATTAGAAGATTAGGTTTATAACCAACCTTAATTGGAGATTTGTTATCATCAGCAAATGGTTTCCATGCTTGCATTATTTGAAATTTTGTTTCCCATATACACAATCCTGAAATTGCGAATTGATTAATTAAGAGTGGAAAAAACAGAATTATTGATTTTTTTATCACAATACAGATAGAAAGATATACTTGTTTCAGCATTGTCAGTTTACAATTACACTGATATGCTGAATGGAATGTAAGTTATGTAGGTCATAAGCATATAATAGTTACCAGCATAGAGAATTACAATTGTTATATTGCTTCATTACCAACAAAGTAAACTATTATGATTCTCAATGCACACTGATTCTCAATAAATTAGTTACATAGCTAAAATCCTATACGTGTATATGTACAATTAAAAAATAATTGGTGAAAACAGCCTGAACAAACAAATGTGTAGCTACCTTTGCTTTTCTTCCCAAGAATAAGATTAGGTACATAATGTATACATTTATATATTCAGAGTATTTATGATTTTATGGCACTAGGAAGTCACATTATGCACCTATCTCGCAGCTGGCACAATGCCCATCATGAGGCGAATGAAAATCATCACATTTCATCAAATAATGTATATCAAATGAAGCTCAAATCCTTTTTATTGTATTGGAGCATACCAGTTTTAATACACCAGAGAAATTAATTCAACCAATGCCATGCGGAGAATAAATGTGAAAGTGGATCCTTTTAACTCTTACACAGCTAAATGCAACTCTTGAGGTTTTTAATCTGCTTTATTAGTCCAGAAAATTAGAAAATTCTGAATAAAATAGTTCTTTAGGAATAAGACTTGCAAATGTTTGGTCCCAAATTAAACACACATGAGTAACTTGAACCCACTTAACCCTTACAGTGTGAGGATAGATTTTAGTCGTCAGAATCTTACGTCTAAAGTCGATCCCCATATTGTGAGAGTAAAAATATTTTTAAATGGCCGTAAACCCATAACATAGGTATTCAAACGAATCGGAAAGAGCTGACAAAGACAGTTACGATGATTTCAAATTGAAAAAAAACCTTTGGCCTCCCAAGGTTTTAAAAAAAAAGCACTTTAAAGGTTAAAATGTGGGTCACTGTAGCGAGACACAACTTCATTTATTTATTTAGTGGTCTAAGTGGAGACAAACAAAAATGCCTCTTGATTGAATAATAAGTTAATAGATATCATATAATATATTACGCTCAGGTTAAATTATAAATCCAGTAACATCTTTTCTCTTCCCTTTTCATCTCTCAGGGAAATTACAATAACAGACGACAATCGCCTGCTTACAAGGAATGGAAATTTCCCCACCTTGCTGATGCTGTTTCTCTCCAGTCACAGCGATGTGATCTTTGTCAATCACTGCAATAACAGATCGGCTTCCACAACTGTCCACGTGAGATGTCATCTTGGTTATTCCTGTTGACAATAGACTTGTCTCTGTAACATCGCCATTCTCCCCTACAACGACATACTTCTTGTTGCAATCAAGTAGTAGTACACTATTCATTTGATACACATACATAAATTACATTGTGAGCTAAGTCTGGGCATCCTTGTTTATTAAAAATATGTCATGTCATTTATATAAAATCAAAATGTTATATTAAAAAAAAAGGTATTGTCAATCGAAATAAGGATGTTATTATGGTAGCTTTCATAATACACAAGGTTTATAATATAAATCTATTACATTTTTATCTCTCAAGGTGATTGAAAAAAGTTGACTCCGTGTTAGGAGGGTTAAATTATAAAACTCACATAATATCACAAGTCTGATATCCCTGCAATGCAGTAGAAGATCAAAACTGATTGGCTTCACATCATCTGAGAACATAAAAATATCTTTCTCTCTTTATAAGTATCCATTCTATTTATGTACAAGAATATTGCTTTGAGATGTATACAATTACAAAACAAAATGTATAAAGGGTCTAAAATTGAGAAAAGTTGATAATGTAGATGCATACCTTTATAGGTTAGGCTCACAATTTTAGATGTACATATTTCTGATGACTTTGTGACTTGGTGAACATAGACAATCCAGTTGTCATCCTGAAATATAGGCATTAATTATTATATTTGATTAATTCTGTCAAGCTACATCATGAAGAAAAAAGTTGACAAAAAAGTAGTCAAATTTAACCAAGTAGCATGTAGTCACTATAAATATTACCAATACATATACCTCAAGTAGCTAGAGATCATTTTTCTGCACACATCACAACCAAACTGATGAAAATTATCACTATTCACATATTAGAAAGCCATTTATGGGATATAGACACCCTGGATGATAAAGGGTCAAATCTTGCACTTTTTAAAATGCTTTATATTACTATCTGTAAGACATCTTAACTTACCCTCTGGAATAAGAGGATTATGTTCGGTTGACTGTCAATTACTTTTGAACCACACCAATGTAGAGTGCCTGGCGGTCCGTCTCCTATGATATTTTCTGGATTATCTAAGAAAGCCAATGTGCCATCAGTGTAAACTATTATGGGTTGTGTGTCAGGCCAGCTCAGTAATCTGAAGGCCTCTTTTGGCAGCTATAACAAAAATAAACACATTTTTCTGTTACAAGACAAATGCCTGGGTAAAAAATACTTTCATATAATACATGTATGTACGACTTGAATCAAAATATATTCCAATCTAGCAAATTTAACCCTGACAGCGCGAGGATTGATTTTAGTCGTAAGAATCTGACGTCTGTAGGCGTCAGATTCTGAAGTCATTCTCCGCAATGTAAGAGTAAAAATATTTCTAATGGCCGTAGACCCATAAAATGAATCGGAAAGAGCTTACTAAGACAGTTATAATGATTTCAAGTTGAAAAAAAACCTTTGGCCTTAGGTTTTTATAAAAATAATTCAGCGCTTTAAGGGTTAATGCTCATTTCTTATTCAAATTTTCTTGTTTGAAGGACAAATACCAGCGGCTGAAAACGGCTATAGATTTGACACTTTATAACACTTTAACCTTAAAACAGCGCTGAATTTTATATATATAAATGATGGGAAACAAAGGGGTTTTTCCAATTAAAATTATAATAAATGTCTCAGTTAGATCTTTCTGATTTATTTGAATACCTATGTTATGGGTCTACGGCCATTATGAACATTCTACTCTTACAGTGCAGGGACTGACTTTAGACATCAGATTCTGTAGATGTCAGATTCTCTAGACTGACGACTAAAGTCGGTCCCCGCACTGGGTTAACTCTCTCAGTCCAGAATACTTTTGTATTAATCTGACTGCTCGGACAGAATAGTTCTCAGTTTTGGTGGAATTTTTGTGATGCAAAGAGCTGGTGTCAGCGGCTCTCAGTCCATTTTTAACATCATATAAAAACGGGTCAGAGAGCCTTGTGGGGCACAAAGAGTCAAGACCATATGTTTTACTTTTTACACTTTAATTTTTGTTTCAGGTGTCCAAATATATTGCAATCAAATTCTACCCATATTTGTCATACATAACCGTATTTGCTGTATATGTATTTGTTCTTTTAAAAGAACTAAAAATATGTTTTATGGAGATTATAATATTTCGAAATACCAGCTCTGCTGTGCAAACCCAACAACGGTATCTGCTTACTTGTAAAGTAAGCATCATGATTAAGCCAGGAGCAACTGTTTGCTGTTGACTGATAACCTCTCTGTATGCTGTTGCCTGCTGCACTAGAAATGGCTCTAGCATTATCAAGTATCTAGATGACACCAAGTTGGAAGTCATGTGCCATGTATGGACACTGCCATTCTGCCATGGATAGACAAACAACAGTATCTGGAGTTACTGTGGTTTACCTTCGCATTGCTGCATTGTATTGTCACTTCAGCCAAATGTTATAAGCTTTAAAGGGTTCAGGTTTATCCGGGTCATCGGTGGTACAATCACTGTGACAACAATACATGTCCACCTGTATACCTATCAGATCAAATGCACCAGGCATCAGGCTATGCAACCTATAATTTGATCTTTAAATAAGTTACTTACAGTCAATCTAGTTGCCTTATCAATGGATAAATCATCCCTATTCCATGATTTCAAAATCTACAAGACAAAAAAGTTAAAAAAATACATGAGTTATGTACAGTATATAGTGATATTCATTATTGAATAATCAATCTGGGATTGACTAAACATGCTAAACAGATGTGACAAATATAAGTTGGATACATGTACTGACACTGAGGAATTTAAACCAACATCAGCTATTAATGTATCATGTTTGATCGGTTGTACATTATGGAATAGTATAGTCTTAACATTCAGGGCAGTATTGATAATTAAATTAAAGACTTTAAAAAAGGGGGTAGGGTCCATAAAAGTGACATAGCAGCCTCAAGGGTTAACACCTCTGCTGCCGAATTGTTTTGGACTTCTTTTCATTCATTTGAAGCTGGAATTGCAAGCACAATTACCAGCCCTGAATGACGAGAAATAATAATATTTATACAAAAATATACGTCTTAAAAATGTAATTATTAGAATAACTAAGCATCCACCACAATTTTTTTTAGAAATTTAAGTTGAATTTATTTGGTCGGAAATTTGCTTGAAAACGCATATATATGGTCCCGGCAGCAAAAGGGTTAAATATACTAATACAGTACCTGTTCATTGACCACAGCATGATAACTGGTGCTCCTGTGGTCAACAATAGCTGCACAGGTCAAGTGCTGAGAAGTTTTGAGGGACCAGTCATGTTCTATTTTATGATCTTGTGCCTGCAATGATTAAAAGGAAACATTCATGCGAACAATCTTTTTGAAAGTAAACTAGAGCCTGATGGTACTGAAGTAGAGCTTGCGTCGACCTTCAGGGTTATTATTCTATGGACAGCTAAAATGGAGCTGTCTCACAATAATATAAAGCTGCTTAACTGTTTTGCCTATTTTAATCAAAAGACCAAGTCATAGAAAATGGTGTTTAATTTATTATTTAACTGTTTGAAGTATTAAAACCCAGTATGGGTTTCTGAACTTGGGGGAAGTGAACTTGAAAGTCTGAACTCTTTAAGTCCGAAGAAATCTGAAGTAGCCTATATTGTCCAAAGTCTGAAATTCAAAGACCGAAGTTTAAAATCCGAAGGACGAGGCCTGTCCGAAGTATATCCAAAGTCTAAAATCCGAACTCTAAGTCTAAAGTCCAAAATCCAAAGTCTGATGTTCGAAGTCTGAAGTAGGAGTCTGACATCTGAAGTCTGTCTAAAGTTTGTCTGAAGTCTGTCATAAATCTGAAAACTGTCCAAGTCTGTCTGAAGTGGTCTGCATGATAGCGATCAACATTGATCAGCAGTTCTCCTGATCCTCATAACATATATTATAATGTATTTCTTGTGCTTATTTGGTTACATAATTATGTATGTTTGTTTTTGTTGTGTGACAAATAAATTGTCTGAGTCTTTGAGTCTGAAGCTTGACGTCTGTATGATGTCAATGAAGGCGACAATCCGACGTCTGAAGTATGTCCGAAGTCCACAATCCGAAGTCTGAAAACTGATGACTTAAGTCCACAATCGGAAGTCTGATGTACGAAGTCTGACGAAATCTGAAGTTTGATGACCGAAGTCTGTCCGAAAACTGTCTGAGTTATGTCCAAAGTCTGAAGTACTATGTATGTCTGTTCAAAACCTAGAGTCCAAAAACCAAAAGTCTGAGGTTCAAAGTATCTCCAAAGTCCAAAATCCGAGTCTGAAACCAAAGTTTGAAGTCTGTCAGTTGTCTAAGTCTGAAACCGAAGCCCAGAGTCTATCGCCCAAAATTCGAAGTTTGAAGTTGAAAGTCTGAAATCTGAAGTCGAAAGTCTATCTGAAGTCCGTTAAAAGTTTTTTGCAATTATTATAACTTTGTCATACAATACCGGTATTATATATTGTGTGTTTGTAGATGAATTATGACAATAGCAGGCCAATTGTACCAATAAGCCTGCATATTCCTATAATTATTTTTAGGTCTAGTCAAATTTTTCTTTCTCTGTTTTTTAATCGAGGTCCACTATATTACAATCTTATACGAAGATCATATTAGCAAAATATATAAATAGGTGAAATAATATTTCAGAATGAGATTATATAAACTAACATTCAATTAACAAACAATATAAAATGCAAACACACATGTAGGCCTACATGTATTTATTATACAAGCGATTAGGCCTACCTCTAATACACTTTATACTATTTATAATTATATTGATCAGAATTTAATTGGACAGCCCCTACCCTAATGCAACAAAATTTCGTCACCGACACCTCCAGGATAACCAAAGCCGCTGGCTGTGTACTAAAGAAACACGATAAAAATTGTTGGAGCTATTAGTTTCTCGATAATGGGCCAACGACGGCGACGTTGGCCTAACATTGAAACAGCATTGGTTGTATGTTTTGTGTAAGTGTATGCTTGGCCCTAGCAAAAAAAGGATATCCCCCATGAACTGCTTGTCGCGCTTTTCACGTAGACAGAGAATGGAGGCAGAATATTATAAAGACATAATAGCATGAATGTATCTGCATAGATACGATCCCGAGATACAGATACATGATGATGTACTACCTTGTATTTTCTAGGCAAGTGGGAAGACTGCATCGTATTTCTACAGATCTGTAGAAATATCATGCAGTCCTCCAAGCAAACACGAGGCATTCACCCGATACTGTTTCAATGTTGGGCCAACGACGAAGACGCTGGCCAACATTGAAACAGAATTGGTTGAATGCCCTGTGCAGCCTTGTGTTTGCAGCGTTTCATCTAGGATTCAGAAGGGGCATGGCGCCACCTATCATTGTGGGCACCTTATCATGCCCGCAGGGCACCCAGTTGACCCGGCGGGGCATTTCCAACATCCCCACCCCCCCTCCATCCCCTATTAAGGGTACAAACAGAATCAGTTAAGTATGTAGACATCGCCAGTTATTACCACTATGTACACAAGCCGTTATCAGGTATTGTGTCATAGGTGTGAGCACGAGACATCAGTGATCAGTGTTGGTGTGACAATGGCCTGGGTGGATTAAATATGACGTAACAATAGTTAAATGAGACACTTCACTGTCGGAATGGCAACATGGCGCACCTGAAAGGCAACATGGCCCACATGAAGGGCAACATGGCGCATATGAAGGGCAACATGGCGCTCATGAAGGGCAACATGGCGCTCATGAAGGGCAACATGGCGCATATGAAGGGCAACATGGCGCACCTGAAAGGCAACATGGCCCACATGAAGGGCAACATGGCGCATATGAAGGGCAACATGGCGCTCATGAAGGGCAACATGGCGCTCATGAAGGGCAACATGGCGCATATGAAGGGCAACATGGCGCTGCGCCATGTTATAAATGGCTAGATGAAAGACTGGTTTGCTCACTGCGTTGAGACTTAATGCACGTGCCGTGCATACAAGCACTCTGCTTGTTGGTGTTTAATGCCAGCTACAGCTAATGTCGCGCAGGTCACCGAACTGACCTAATTAATCAACTGGACAGAGGACTTGTTGACACAGTGAACTGTATATACATGTAGTTCACTGGGTTGACCTGTACTCTGTTTACCTGTTTACTGGGCCACGCGTCATCTCTAAAGACTGACATGGTATCACAGAAAAACAGATATTTAACTGTGTTTATCTGAGCATCTAAATAGAAATCTCAAAATTAGAGCTCGTAGTCCAATAGAGAAAGTTCTTTTTAACAGACACATGATGTTAGATATGTTCTCAGCTCAACGAATTTAACGTCATTGTCGTGGAATAAATCGACACTAAAATACATTAAGCCCAGACAACTGCAACAGTAGAGCATTAGAATTAATTTAATGATCTTTAACTTGTTGGGGACCAGTCCCGTATATGTCTAGGATTTGTGACATCCTATATCCTGGACTAATTACATAAGATCACTATGACGTCATAAATTAATTTGGTCTCAGCAAGAGTGCATCATCAACTTATCTGGTAGCCAACGGGTTTATATGAATAGGATATGTGTAACCAGTCTTTCCCAATAAACATGATAAACTCAAAATTTCACTGGTCAGTAGGACCTGTAAACTTGAAACTTTTACCAGACCAAAAAATTCCCCACGCAGTAGGTGATCAATGGCCGATCCTTACCTTGTGAGACCAAAAAACCGACCAAAAAATAAAACTGACCGAAAAATAACCGGATTGAGGTCCAATGTGGTTGGGTATTTTGCAGGACCTACCTCTGTCCTGTCGGTCAGACGTTACATGTATTGGAAAAGACTGGTGTAAGATCTACACAGAGCTCTACACAGTTGAATTTTTAAAAGACTATTCACATGGTGCTTTTACTCTTAAATATTGGTGTGTTGTGTTATGCGAGTGGAATCACACTTCTTAGAAAATAAGACTTAAGTAAACTAGAATTTTGTGGTCCCTTCTGGCAAACAAAAAGGCCAGTCGGCCACCATAATCGCCTGCCCCGCCCATGTGATAAGACATTTTTCAGTGTACATCCTTCTCTGAACACTCAATGATCGTCCAAATTTGGCCATTTTTGTATTTGATCAAGTTCACATTTTTCAGGGCATATCCCTGTCTTATCCTTAAAGATAATTATGCCAGACAGTAAGCCATTTTGAATTTGATCGATAATTTGATTTTCCTTGAAAACGCACATTTTGTCTTATAGTAATGGTCTGGCTATTTTCGCACAGTTCTCCAGATATCAGCAATATTAAAACAAATTAAATTATTTTGGCCGAGAGATACATGTACCGTATTATCCCTAATAAGCGCGCCGGGCGCAGAGAGGCAGTTGGGACGTCTTTATTATGTGCACTGAAATCATTGGACCATATTGAGCTACTTTATTGTTTTTGAAAACGCTTGCGCGATATTTATAGCTGAAGCGCTGATCAATCTCAATCTGTTTGACGCAAAGATAACTAAGCAAGTGCAATGATCAGTCATTACTTTTGTTGTAAGTAAAACTGACATGCTGCTGTCATTCTGACATTAGGTGTAAATAATAGCTGTGACAGATCAAGGTTGACCCTGTGCATGCTGTCGGCAAAACACCTGGATTGCAAAATAAAAATTGCAAACAAATGTTATGGATGTATTCTTATTGAAATATTCGATAATTATTTAATCATAGCATGTGTGTTTCTGAAAATATATGATCACCAAATTCACAGGTCGAAAGTATTAACTTGGGTGTAGAGTGTACAATGTTAATAATTTGGGAGTGAGGATCATTTTCACGGCAGACAAGACTTCTACGACATTGGTCAAGTGTTAAAACAACATGTACAACAAAACTACATGTAACAGTAGCATACTGCTCACTGGGTGGCCGCTATACTAGTGGAAATGAAATTATCCACAGTCTCTGGCTGTTGTTAATGGGACATAATTTCACATCTCTGATCTCTCTTTTTGGCGAAAAAGGTCCAAATAAGTTTAGCAACAAGGGTAATCTTTTAGCATTTGGCGAAGTGGCGAGTGCTAGCGCTTACCCAGGCTCAGCGTTCGAAATAAGCATACATCTGTCAAGTGTTTGTCCAGGCCAACCAAATGGTAGGACAGACAACCAAAAGTATTATTGTGGTTATCCACATGGACAACCTTATATAAAATCCAATGTTACAATATAATTTGGATTCCAATATGCGTTTTAGCGGTAAAAATGATGGGAATAACGATGGCATTACAGCCGTTTTATATTTCATTTTTTTAATTCCCAATCGATTTTGTTAGTTTGTCTGCAAATTTATACATTGATAATATGTAGCAATGATAGCTATATTATCACCTCTATTTCACACAAACTGTATTTGTTTACAACTGTTCACATTCTCAGCAAAAAACAAAATGCCTGACGGCCGCCGCGTATTCCTGTGATCTGTCACAGGAATATGTGAAAATGATATCTTGTTTTATACTCACTAATGTTCAATGTAATGTTCCTATATGATAATCATGGTTTTAATTTTATTAGTTGTTATGTCACTGCATTCACATAATTTTCATTTTACATTTGGTCAGTGATTATTTCGTCAGGAGCCGTAAACATTAGAAAAACAGTCAGACTCAGGTGGTCAATTGATTTCACACACTGCGGCTGTCATGGCATCATCGGCCACCATTGATTTCTTCAAGCTGGCTCTTTTTGTCAGGACAACCAATTTTTATTGATTTGGACAAACCGTAATGTAGGGCTTAGTTGTCTATTGGACAACCTATATTTAAAATCTTATTTTGAACGCTGCCGCGCTCATCCACCACTCACAACACGGCTGACCCGTGGCTCAAGCATGTTCACACGGCTACACACAGCAGGCTGGTGCCAGGTAGATTTTGTTGATTTTCTCAAGCAATCTGACTTTATGGGTACCGGTATACAGGCTACCTGGAAAACGGGGGAGGGTCAAAACCCCCAAAAGGCACATCTACAGTCCCTGAGGGATGTGTGTGTGCAATATGAATAACCCCCCCCAACCAGGATGAGTTTCCGAGATCTGACAGACGGACGGACATAAATCCCAAGCGACACCATAAACTGAGACCCCAACTTCGGGGGATAAAAACAGAAGGACTTATTCACATTTTGGTGTAAGAATTTAAGATCACCGTAAACATGGTAAAATGTGTATAACGCACAGAGGGTTAAAAGTGACCATTTGAAAGTAAAATTCTAGATACTGCGCACCGATCTATGACGGCACCATTTGTGAAGCACAGAAAAAACATCGTCTTTGGATGTGATATACGCCAGAAGAAGTGTAACCATAAAAAAATCTTGCAATTTCGGACTTCAACAATGTATAGCCCGCATTCATTATATTTAACCCGCATCAGGCCTTCTAAGGAGTAAAATGTAGCGGGTTATACACCATTTCAAAATACATAGGTAGACCTGTACCATCCATTGACATTAGGATTCTTTTATACTAGACAACAGGGCAGGTAAGCTGTGATTTTTGTCTGCCCTGGTGAATTTTAACTGGACTTGGAAGTGGGGGTGGGCTAAAACCATAAAACTTCACCCGACCACCCGGGCGGCCGATGTGGACAGTTTATCCGACCTGGGTCTTTTCAACCTGTCTTGGGCAGCCGGTCGGACGTTAATGTCAATGGCTGCTGTACATCACAAAAATGTCAAAATTGTCCTATACAAAAACATCAAAATGACTTTTTGTAATGTACCTGGCTCAGTGAAAACAGTGGAATGTGGTCAAATATTTAGTAGGGTGGCCAAAAGGTCAGCATCACAAACTTGATAAGGCCCTAAAAATGATCTAAATCTAAAATTTGGATTTTTTTTTTAATTATTGACTAAGTTACATACAAGCTTTTGAAAAAGTAATGTTTCGTATTTTTGAGGTCCTATTATTTTGCGTCTCAATTTACGTCTTCACTCTTAGCGCCGGTGCACCTCCAATTATTATGTTATTTTAAAGGGAAGAAAATATTTGGAAAGAGACCACAATTGTCATCATTTTAGTATTTCAAATGGGACAATAGACCACTTATTGGCAAGTTGATGGTGAAATACATAAAAAAAGGCGTGTAAAAAACGGAAAAGGGCAAAAATCGCTAAATTCGCCTTTTAAGATGAACTGTAACTTTTTTTAAAAAATTGAATCACTTTCCAGAATTTACGCCAATTGTTACCTACAAATGTTATGATTGCATGTGCCAAATTTCTTAAATGGACGATAAATAATAAGAATAAAGTGATCATTCATAAAAAAAATGGGGGTGACAAAAATCAGCAGGGCTGCTTGATGATAATCGTATAGGGCTTTGATCCTGACTGCTATCATAAAACACCCCCCATTTTACGCCATAAAACTGACGATAACTAAAAAAACTATTTACCCAATCAAGACAAAATAAAAAGCATTGCCATCAAGGGGACAGGGCGCACCTTTTGAGCTTATTTGTGACTTGATCAGACACTTTATATGCATTAGACTGGCATGCATTTCTTCTAAAAAATTTAGTTGTAGCATGTCGGCAGTTACGAAAAACGGAGTAGCTATTTGTACGAAAAAGTTATAATGATGGTCAATAAAAGCCCGTCATTTCGTAAACAAGGCTGCCCATTGCGTTACATTATGAAGAATTTTTTCATGATTTATGTGAATTTGTGAGCCACTGCAATAAGAGACATATTTTTCTGTGTTAGTTTGCTTTTTTTGCTCACTTTTACTGGTAGAAATGAAGCCATCATTGTAGAATTAAAAGAACGGAGGCCGGAGGCTATGCCCAAATTTC
The DNA here is from genome assembly GCA_964017125.1 of Flabesymbios commensalis. Taxonomy (NCBI): domain Eukaryota; kingdom Metazoa; phylum Annelida; class Polychaeta; order Terebellida; family Flabelligeridae; genus Flabesymbios; species Flabesymbios commensalis. Next base: position 33,963,969 of record OZ024904.1, on the reverse strand, counting down.
TGATTGTTAGGTGCATATGTGGTATATTTGCTACTGTTACTGTATTGCGGGGCACTCGTTGGGTGCCCTGATGTATCTAAAAACTAAAACTCTCAACAGCGACATCATCTCAGTAGTTTTCTTCAGCTGCTTCAAAAAGTTCAAGTGTTTGGGTGATGTTTTGGATTCTGTATCCCTTTAACAATTTGCAACATTGAGGTGCCATCTTTTGGACGTTTTTATAATTTACCTCAGATTTTGATCTAGCACATCATTTTTCTTGCTCAGTGAAAACTGTGGAATGTGGTCAAATATTTATTGTAGCATGTCGGCAGATACGAAAAAAGGCTCAGCATAATTTAATCGGACAATTTTAAATTTTTTAAATATACCGATCTCATTAGTTTTCTTAAGCTGCTTCAAAAAGTTCAAATGTCTGGGTGATGTTTTTTGATTCTGTATCCCTTTAACAATTTGCAACATTAAGGTGCCATCTTTTGGATGTTTTTATAATTTAGCTTATATTTTGATCTAGCACAGCATTTTTCTTGCTTAGTGAAAACTGGAATGTGGTCAAATATTTCTTTTAGCATGTCAGCAGTTACAAAAAAAGGGTCAGCATAATATTATTGGACAATTTTTAAATTTATTGAATGTACTTAATCTAGACTCTAGTCCAATTCGTGACCTGTTAAATTCTGGTTAGACGAGATCAACTGGGCTAGACTAGTGTTAGGGACCTAGGCCTACAGACACAGTAGATCTATAAGGTTAGATTACATTTTAACAGTATCACTGGCAGCTGTTGTTAACTTACTCTCAACTAGGGCCCAGGGCCATTCATTTCTGTGCTTGGGACTACGTCTCCACGCGGATTGCAACAGATCACGTTACCACCCCCTCTCCCTTCTTGCCACATAGATCCCATGTAAACACAAAATATTTGTATAACATTTAAACAATGTTGGACCAACATTGGGGCCGCGTTGTATAAATGTAATTACAAATGTTTTGTGTTGATTTGTATGTCGCTCAAATCAGATCACATTCTTCAAATAGATGGCCCCAGGCCACACACCTGATACGTGGATGGCCCCAGGCCACACACTTGATACGTGGATGGCCCCAGGCCACACACTTTAAATAGATAGCCCCAGGCCATATACTTTAACTTAGTATATGCAGCCTGCAACCACACATTTTAAGTTGATGGCCCCAGGCCATACACTTCAAGTTGATGGCTCCAGGCCACACACTTTAAGTTGATGGCCCCGGGCCACATATTTCTAGTTGATGGCCCTAGGCCACACACTTATTAGATATACCCCCAGACCACACAGTTTCAGTTGATGGCCCTAGGACACACACTTTAAGTGGATGGCCCCAGGCCACACACTTTCAGTTGATGGCCCCAGGCCATGTGCACACACTTTAGGTTGATGGCCCCAGGCCACACACTTTCAGTTGATGGCTCCAAACCACACACTTTAAGTTGATGGCTCCAGGCCACACACGCAGGTTGATGGCCCCAGGCCACACACTTTAAGTTGATGGCCCCGGGCCACATATTTCTAGTTGATGGCCCTAGGCCACACACTTATTAGATATGCCGCCAGATCACACAGTTTTAGTTGATGGCCCTAGGCCACACACTTTATTAGATATAGGGGAGGACGGGGCATGTTCGAACAACGGGGCACATTCGCACCCTGCTGGTAACTCAGAATTGAGGGCCACCTGGTGAATTAAAAATATAATTCATGGTGTACCTCTCCCCTAAGTCACTGTTTTCCCCAAATTCACCAGCTACAGTTTTTTTGTCTTGCTCTCGATTAAAATACGTGATTTTTGTCTCATTTTATGTTATTTAGGTTAATTTTTCAAAATACTGTGTGAACTACAGTTTTAGTAGTTAAGTAACCATTTGTTGTTCTATAAATAGAACACAGAGGTATACAACATACAGGGAAAGTATTTTTGAACCATCACAAGGGGTACGGGCAATAATTGGGGTTGAAGCTGAAATGGCATTATGGGGCACGTTCAAACGCGTTCAGATATGCCCCGGAAAGGGTGTGAACATGCCCCGACCTAGCCTCAAAACCAATGGTCATAATTGCAACATAGTTTATCATATTTACACATGTCCACACTCACCCATACATGCTGGCACTCACTCAGCCACACATTATCACACTTTTTCATAAAACACATGCTGTTTTGTCTGGTAACCCTGAGGTTGGTGGTGTACCGTAATAAATGCCACCAGTGGTGCGCCGGTGGCCTTATGGACAAACTGCTAATGCCCACATGCTGGCAACGTTATGGGAGATTGACAATGTGCTGCTACCTTGTGAAGGGCAACATCACACTGTTGCTATTTATGCAAAATGCAATAATAAAATACAAAGGATTGCCAATTATTGTCATTGTTGTATTACACTTTAATAACCGGGGCATGTTCGAACAGTACTGGTCGGACATGCCCCAGAGGCGGGGCATGTCCGACCAGTCTTGTTGTAATCACATTTTGCGCTATATTTTTTTAAATATACAAGACAACTAACTATAAATTTTAGTGGGGCATCATACACGTGCAAGCACTATATGTATGCAATAATGAGTGATTTAGCTAAATAGCTAGTGAACAGGTATGCATTATGTCTTAAGGGTTCGAGCATGCCTCGTCCTCCCCTACTCCTAGACCACACAGTTTCAGTAGGCCTTGATAACACCAAGTGTGTGGCCTGGGGCCATCAACTGAAAGTGTGTGGCCTGGGGCCATCAAGTTAAATTAGTGTGTGGCCTTGGGCCACCCAGTTAAAGTCTGGGGTCAGCAACTGAAAGTGTGTGGCCTGGGGCCATCAACTTAAATTCGTTTGCACGTGGCCTGGAGCCATCAAATTAAAGTCTGTGGCCTGGGGCCATCTAATCAAAGTGTGTGGCCTGGGGCCATCTATTTGAAGTGTGTGGCCTGGGACCATTAAATTAAAGTATGTGGCCTTTGGCCATCTAAGCAAAGTGTGTGGCCTGGGGTCATCCCTTTTAAGTGTGTGGCCTGGGGCCATTAAATTAAAGTCTGTGGCCTGGGGCCATCTAATCATAGTGTGTGGCCTGGGGCCATCTATTCAAAGTGTGTGGCCTGGGACCATTAAATTTAAGTCTGTGACCATCTAATCAAAGTGTGTGGCCTGGGGCCATCTAATTGAAGTGTGTGCAGCCTGGGGCCATTGAATTGAAGTCTGTGGCCCGGGGCCGTCTAAGCAAAGTGTGTGGCCTGGGGTCATCTTTTTGAAGTGTGTGGCCTGGGGCCATTAAATTAAAGTCTGGCGCCATCTATTGTTGATCTTGATAAGCACCGATAGCGGTAGAAAATGGGTTGTAAATCTATATTAATTTCAAAGACTAATATATTTTCCTTAAAACACATTTTTCTATTTAAATATCATTGTAGCTGAAGGAAAAATTTCCCAACAATAGAGATAGGAGTAACTTTATACCATGAAGCAAAAACGTCACAGTAGACTATAGTTTCTTATATAATCGAAAGTTTTCCAATGTCAATGACTGAATGAGCAACATTTTATTCCGTGTAAACATTCATCTAAAATGCCACAATAAGGTCTTCAGCGATGAACCGACATTAAAACAATATAGGCCATTCCCAATTAACACAAAACATTTGTATAACATTTATTCAATGCGGGACCAACGTCGAAGATGTATCACTGACACTGCATCACCATCACTCCATCACTGGCATCAGTGACAAAGTTACTAAGTATCATATTATCGCCCATTTCCATGTGTAGAAACTGAGGAAGTATATTCGAAATAACCATGACAAAATTCAAATTACATTCAGAATGGATATCTTGCGCTTTCCTAAGCTTGATATTATATTATTTTCTCGTATATCTTGATTTAATCCAAGTAAACTGCTTTCATTGTGAATAAAAACAGCATCTCCTAAAAATGCCATGCCGAAAGCAAAAAGGTCTCATCACCCAAAAATAAAATATCAACATTCATGACAAATGGGGGAGGGGGAAGGCTGGGTAAGTTGAAAAAATATTCTAATATATCTGAAAATGGATATTTAAGAAAATATGACCCAAAAAGAGATTACAATATATGTTTTACATGATTTATATATTTTCAAAGCGAAACACCTCCTTCAGAGCGGTAGGTTTAATGACATGAATAACCATGAATAGCCACTACGAGAAATACACAAAATAACTGGCAATAGGCCTACCGAGCTACGGTACCTCTTTATGTCGAAGCCGACCGAAACTGAGTCATCATGTCGGAACCGGTGTCGTATTCTGAAGGTTCCCCCGTGCCGAGAGTTCCCCTTCCGCCCATCTGCGCATGCGCGACCATGAGCGTGGTATCTGTCACTCATATTCTGAGAGTTCCCCCCCAGGCTCATAGTTCCCCACCTGTCATGCTTTGCTGTGCTGAGTGCTGGAGTTCACACCTCCCCCTACGCCTTCAGCTGTGCTGAGTGTTCCCCTCTGGCTAATATATTTCCCCTGCCTTCCCTATTGAAGACAATATAGAATGCATAATATATGATACATAACATACATTAAGTTATTTTGTATCCCTATATTGGAAACAAATGTTTGGCTGTCAATAGGACCAGTTTAAAAAAAAAAATTTAATGCATTTTATTTCAAAATTCAAGTCATATTGAGGGGGGAACTGAGGGGGGAACACTCAGCCCAGCTAGTATGTCGTAGACTAGCTCTTTTTAAATTCATTTTAATTCAAAATTCATGTCATACCAGGGGGGAACACATATATATACTATTTTTATATATTTTTTTTATTGCATTTTATTTCAAAATTCGAGTCATATTGAGGGGGGGAACTGAGAAGGGAACACTCAGCCCAGCTAGTATGTCATGGACTAGCTCTTTTTCAATTCATTTTATTTCAAAATTCATGTCATACCAGGGGAGAACACATATATATACTAGTTTTAAATATTTTTTTAATGCCTTTTATTTTAAAATTCAAGTCATATTGAAGGGGGAACTGAGGGGGGAACACTCAGCCCAGCTAGTATGTCATGGATTAGCTCTTTTTTTAATTCATTTTATTTCAAAATTCATGTCATACCAGGGGGGAACACATATATATAGTTTTAAATATTTTTTTAATGCCTTTTATTTTAAAATTCAAGTCATATTGAAGGGGGAACTGAGGGGGGAACACTCAGCCCAGCTAGTATGTCGTATTCTGAAGGTTCCCCCGTGCCCAGCTAGTATGTCATAGACTAGCTGTTTTTTTAATTCATTTTATTTCAAAAGTCATGTCATACTAGGGGGAACACTCGGCCCAGCTATTTTTTCTTACTTCGTTCTATTTCAAAATTAATGTCTCACCAAGGGGGAACACTCAGCCCAGCTATAATGTCTGATATAGACCTCGCTAACTATCTGTCTCAGCGACGCTAACAGTAACAATGTTATACCCCGCCTACCTTTTTAAATAAGTAACTTTGCGAGTTCTCGTGCTATATTATTTATATCGTTGTTTTCAGTATTTAATAAGCTTTCTGGAGATATTTATTTCATGTTTATATCACATAAATTGACAGAGATAATAATTCGTATTGTGCTGGCTTTTCACACCTCGCTTACCCACTAACAAGGGCTATTTAGTTGTGTAATGCACCTTGTAAAGCCAAGGGTGTGCTAGGTGTTAACTGCACCGCATATAATATAAATATTTCGCATTGAAAACCTCATTGAAACATGGTTTTAAATTAATAACAGAAAAAGTTTTCAAAGTACAGTAAAAATAATTATATCACTGGAAAGCATTTACCGGCCACCATAACCTGATATGCATCCCAACGCTGTGACCCGAGTAATAAAGTTTTTATCCACTTAAAACATTTTTTATATAAGTTATTTTTCACTTGTCACTTAATGACAATAATAGCAAATACTAGATGAGTAAGCGATTCCGATGGTATATCGGGCTTGACAATATCTTGAAAATAGGCTAAGCTATAATTATTAAAAGATTTACCAACTTTGGCGATTCATTAAAATCCCTTTTTTATATAAGTTTTTTTCAGATATCAAAATATGACAAAAATAGGCTAGTACTAGGTGCCTAAGCGATTCCAATAATGTATCACACTTTAAAATATCTCGAAAACTAACCAAATTGTGTCATATTGAGGGGGGGGGGAACACTCAGCACTGGTATGTTATAGACTGTGTTATAGGTATGTTATAGCCCAGCTGATGTATGATATAAACTATATTATTTAAAAATTCATTTCACATCAAGCTGTATGATAGAGACTTAGATTGAAAAATGTTTTTTTTTTGTATTTCATTTTATTCAAAAAATCATGTCATATTGAGGTAGTGTGTGATTTTGATCAGATCTTTCATTCAAAAATTCATGTCATCCCCTTTTCTTGTCTTTGGCTGGCTGTCAATTCCACCTAACAATCCCTAAGTGGTGTGATTTAATACAACACACCATCCAAGTGATTGATGAGTATTTTGTCCTGGTAGTACACTTTTCCATAATATTCTTTTCACTGTTTGTTGTTGATGGTTTGACAAATGCCCACACAGTTGCTATTTTCCTGTTGCATCTTCAAGAACTTGTATTTACTGACGTGTATAAAGGCTACATAACAATCTCAAAGTGGTGCGGTAAGATACAGCACACCATCCTAGTGATTGATTTGTAGTTTTTTGTTGAATTTCGATGCCAAAGATGATGTGAAGCTGGAACACGATATTTTTGATAATCTCCTTCTCCTTCTTCTCAGTGACAACAATCAAGCATTTGTTGTTCTTCAGGCACTCCTTCTTTATCACGTGGGTGTTGTAACACAACCTACCACCTACAAGCAAATATTAGCAATTGTATTGTAAAAATGTAGTGTATTGTGAAAAATAATAAAAATAAATAATATTTTTTTTCAAAAAAAATCATGTCATTTTGGGGGGAACACTCAGTCCATACAGTGTATTGTGATTTAAATTGGCTGGCTAAACAAATAAAAATAATAAAAATAAATAATATTTTTTTTTCCAAAAATCATGTCATTTTTGGGGGAACACTCAGTCCATACAGTGTATTGTGATTTAAATTGACTGGCTAAACAAATAAAAATAATAAAAATAAATAATAATTTTTTTTTCAAAAAATCATGTCATTTTGGGGGGAACACTCAGTCCATACAGTGTATTGTGATATAAATTGGCTGGTTAAACAAATAAAAATAATAAAAATAAATAATAATTTTTTTCAATTATTTTTTCATAAAATCATGTCATTTTGGGGGGAACACTCAGTCCATACAGTGTAGACCCTACTGTGATTTAAATTGGCTGGCTAAATAAATAAAAAATCATCCCATTTTTGGGGGGAACACTCAGTCCTATAAATAACTATAAGCCTGCCCTTGTCTAGTCCTGGCCTAACGTTAGCCTACTCTACCTGGCAGTGGCTTATAACAAAATAATAACAATTATTCTAGGTCTAGGCCTAACCTTTCATCTCGTACTGTCCTTTCTCCAGCGATTTCCGTATGGACCTCCTCTGATTTTTGCTGTACCAGCCTGGATAAGTACCACTTTCTAGATATTGTGCAATGGCATCCATCCTTTCCAATTCAACTTTACTCTCATCATCGTCAATAGCATTAGATAGAACTTGCTCTGTTTGTTGATCCATCTTTATTTTATTGATTTCCGACTTAGTAGATCTATAGACTATATACCAGTTAAGATTCGAATAAAAATAAAGGCGATATAAGCTGGTAAAATGGTCCGTTCTGTTTGAAAACAACGTAAGGAATAAATATAGGAGGGAACGCTGAGCACAGGCTTAGACCGGAAGTAAACATTGCCGTAACCACGAGTAACACGCATGCGCACCGACCCCAGGGGGAATGAATTTTGGGGGGAATCCTGAGCACATCACACCGGGTCGAAGCCGGGTCGGTAGGGGGTGATGTTATTTAAATATTTACTCCATATCAGATAGGAACATACCCCCATGCTTGATGTCGTGTCCAAATTACAGAAATGTGACTTTAAAGGGACTGGCCCAGGCTAAAATCATAAAAAAATTGCTGAATTTATTTCGGCTTCTGAATATGACCATATGATGTAAACATGTCCATAGACTAGAACTGCAAAATTTTTAAATTTTTGTGCTGCGCCTTCCCCAGTTAGGCTTGATATAGAGACGAAATTCCTGATTTCTAATTTTTGACAACCATGTAAAAAATAGGAAATCGTCTCTATATCTAGCTAACTGGTGAATGCGCTGCAGAAATATTTAAAAACTTTTGCAGTTCTAGCCTATAGACATGTTTACATCATATGGTCATATTAAGAAGCCAAAATAAAATCACCGATATTTTGATGATTTTAGTTTTTATTTTATGACGAGTTATATATAATTCTCAGCAGAGATATGAGGGTATGAATATTGTGAGAGTATTGAGACCGTTCAAATCACTTTTTACAGACGTATTTTTGGTGTAGGCTCATGCACACCTAAGCAAGCAAGAATGGGAGAAATAGGAAAATACCCTGCATCATCGTATTATTATTCCCGCTGTATTAAATATTGGTTTAAAATTATATGCATGCCTGGTCACAGATACCCCAAGGTGTGTTATTCGATGTGGAAAGTTTTGGATGAGAGGGGTAGAATAACCTGGGCGTCTCATATTATAGGAAATATTATATGGTCTTAGTTATGTGTGGATTACTCAAGGTGTTGGTGATATAGATGTATTTATGGAGATTTTTAAAACAAAGATACAGGAACATTTTAAGAATACATTGTTTACCGACGTTGGAAATACAAGTAAATTGGCAATTTATTCAACACTTAAAATACAATTTGAACCAGAAAGGTATTCGAATTTTAAAATTATTAGGTCACATAGACAAGCATTATCTAGGTTAAGATGTTCCGTGCAGTCATATGTTACAAATTGAGGCAGGACGTCATAAAAACATGTTAATGGCAGATAGATTGTGCGTTTTCTGTAAAGAATTAGATATTATTGTTTTAGAAGATGAATATCATTTCTTAATGTTATGTCCTGCCTATACAGATTTGCGATCGAATTGTTTATTTATACAGAATACATCTTACAGCAATTTCATAGAAATACTAACAGAAACTGACGAAAATAAAATAAAGAAATTAGCTTCATTTGAATATCATGCAGAGAAACTCAGAAGTATTAACTTAACAAATATGTATTAATGTATTGATTGTAAATTATTTTGAATATGTAATGCATTTTATGTATGTATAGGCCTATATGTGAGATTGTTTTGTACTATGGGCCCAAGGCATTGAAAAAACAAATTATATACTACTACTAGGCTACTACTACTACTACTTCTACAGTGGGGTGGTATTATTGACTGGTAGCAGGCCTATGGATTCAGAATCACATAATTATACGTCAGTTTCATTCCACCAATACCATTGACTTAAACTTTGAACAATTGTTACTTTGTAATCACGTCAATACCGTTGACTTTGAAAGAGTGTTACTTTGAACAAGTGCTACTTTCTCATCTCGCGTGAAGTGACAATTAAGTGTTGCAACAGCATGTCAGCGGGGGGGGGGGGGTGGTGACTCACGTGCAGCGGCTCGTCACTCATTGAACATGATAACATGTGGGGAGGGGGACTTGACGACATCATAGGGCGATCTCTTTATCAGCAAAAAAATCTAGCAATAGCGGGGTGTTATACATAATGGAGGCGACATCAATCCAATACAAAAATGTTTTTCGTAGCATAAAGCCTATATAGGGCATGGTGCAAATAATGTGCTAATATTCCTTAAATCCATTTGTTATTAGTTGTAACCAGTTGTATACATACAATAGATATATATTGCATTTAGCGCGACTCTGTCTATTACATTGTATGTTTAAACTGTGAGACTTTTCACAAGATGTTATATACTTGTGACAAATGCTGGCGTGACTAGTGTTCATGCCATCTGATAATGTTGAGTGCGACTCTGCTATTTATGATCATTTGAGCTAATTAAGTGAGACAATTTGAAAGCACACATAACTCATGAATACACAAGTACGAGTAAGACTAGTTTCCTTACTGTTTTACATGTTTAAACTGTGCGACTTTTTACAAGATGTTATATACTAATTGTGACAAGTACTGGCGTGACTAGTGTTCACGCCGTCTAATAATGTTCTGTGCGATCAGATAGGTATGTATCTAATTGACAGTATGCATGGTGTAGTTTGCGGTCAATACAGAGAGATAGAGAAAAGTTTAGTGGGACTTGGAGAATTACAGTTATGCCCGAGTACCAACGTTTCAACGTAGCCGCAGCTACATGGGCTCTGAGCACTGCCAAGATAACCACATTGAAAAAACATAGATCAGTTTTTTTGGATATAAATATATTGTATAAAATCTGTTGTAAGAAACTGCATACATAATATTAGTAAGCCTACAAGTTAGTAAGCTTCATGGACAAATCTGACTCGACTATTGCATAGCCCTACCAGTGATGCCATTGTATATAATGTATATATGCCATGTTCCACTTCACATTCAACTATATTCAACTGTTCAGTACACACAACACTATTATACAGAATCAAATGATTATCTACACTGCCCACCCTAGACATTGCTACTTCGCATGTAAGAATTTGCAGTTGGTTGACGTCATATGTCCCCCGCTCTCAATTTTAAGTATTGTTGTAAGCTTGTGATTGGCCGGCTGTCTTGCTAAAGGTACCCTGATCGGCTGGCGAGAATATTATGGTGGGGAAGGGGTGGGTGTAGACAGACACCTGTGTGGAGCCCAGCAAACGCGAGGATTTGACCCAATGCTGTTTCAATATTGGCCCACCGCCAACGGCGCTGGACCAACATTGAAGCAACATTGGGTCAAGTCTTCGTGTTTGCTGGGAGAGCTGTCCGCATTTTGATACACGCGTGCCGTCTGTGTCTGGTTAGAACAGGCTGCACAGTGCTGTGTAATGATTATCATGCATATTAGCAGATTATACAGAATAAAATGATTATAATGCACTGATATATTCTTTGTTATTATTATCTCTGTGATTACCACCGTCGCTTAGGTTTAGTACATTCGTTTTCGTTTATTCAATAACACTTTAAATTCAAGCGTTCTGGCTGAAACAAAACAATGATTATATTTTAATATGGATAGATTTATAACCTCCATATTCACAATATGCGTAGCGGTACCACTTCTCATGATAAAGCGTTATATATAATGCCTGACTGCTACCTACCAAAATAAAAATATATAAGGCCACTGCATAAAAAATAATAACGGTACACTTCCAAATTTTTCACACATTAACGAGCATAATACAAGGTAATATTGTACCCAATTTGAACCTCCTACCTGTATAATAAGTTATATATATTTTTCGGTTTTGAGACGGTAAAAAGTAGGCCTAACTGCCACATACCAAATTAAAAATATATAAGGCCACTGCATAAAAAATAATAACGGTACACTCCCAAATTTTTCACATTTTAACGAGCAAAAAATAAAATAATTTTAAGGGGGACAGCCATCCATGTCATGTGGTAATACTCTAGGTCAGATCATGACAAGCGTGATCATGTAGAGTGATGTCGGTCTGCTCCGAACAGTATCAGAGACTGTCTACGGCCTGAATTCACGCCAGGCAGACAACACTCCACAATGCAACATTCGCAGATTATCGTTCATAGGTCGATCATTTAAGGTGTCATTTGTGCTAGATATATAGATATATATTCAATACATATATATTCAATTGGCGGTTCGTCAGCTGCCAACACATGAGTATCGACAACGGAGCCCTCCGTCCCTAGACATACTTGGCTGGTGATAGCCGTCTCACAGCCGATTCAAATTACACAGGTAGTCTAAGACACAAAATATTCCGCTACATTCGACAATTTACACAAGCACAAGGCAGGCTCCAGGTACATCGATTATTCACATCAAATAAGTTTACCATGGTGAGATATAATTCATTAAGGTTCTTCTTAAAAATATGCAAGCTACTAGCATCTCGAATAACAAAAGTAAAGTGTTCCATAAGCGAGCTGTGTGATAAAAATAAGTACATTGGAACTGAACAGTCTTGCACAGAGGTAATTTGAATAGCACACCCTGTTGAGCAGATCTGAGGCCATTGTGCAGAAAAAGTTAACTCAAAATTACTAGAGTAATCACAAGATAGTTTACCATGAAGGTAGCTATATAAAAAACACAAGTCGATTATTTCTCGACGGAAGCACAAAGGCAAGATAGATAATACTGTGTATCTTTCGTGATAGGGTGGAGCATAATCATTGAGAATAAATTTTGAAGCTTGACGTTGCACCCGTTCTAATTTGATTATGTCTTTAACATGAGTGGGACTCCACATCGGACTACAGTACTCAAGAATACTTCTGACATGGGCCAAATATAATTGGCGCTTAACATCAATGGGGCTGTTAAAGCGTTTATCATTCGTTTTATCATTCCTACCATAGAATGGGCTTTTGATGAAACAGTTTTCACATTCTCACATCAAGATAATTCAGTAGTGATGGTTATTACAAGAGCATTAAATTCAGTTACTCTAGATAAGATATTATTATCAATGGAGTAGTCAAAATCTATGACTTTACGGCATGATGACATCAATTTGCATTTTGATATGTTCATATGAAGTTCATTCTCCAAATTTTGCTCCACAGAAACAGTGCATTATGATCATTCTGAAGAGAAAGTACATCTTGTCTTGACTTTATATTTCGATGCAGTTTGGCATCGTCAGCATATAATTTCATAAGTGATGTACAAACATCGCAGATATCATTTATGTATAAAACAAATGATGATGGTCCAATAATAGAACCTTGCGGTACACCTGATGTTACAGGTAAAAGTGAAGATACCTGACCTTCTATCATGACTGACTGATACCGACCTTGCAGATAATTTTCAATCTACTGCATTAAGTTAGGCCTACTGCCAAAGCCAAATGTTTTAAGCTTGTGAACTATCAGGTCATGCGGTACAGAATCGAAGGCTTTAACAAAGTCAAGAAAAATAATGTCTGTTTGACTTCCAGAGTCTAAATTGTTACTGATATCAGAATATGTATCAATTAGTTGTGTGGTAGTGGAGCGATGTTTCATAAAACCATGTTGAGCTGAATTAATTTGTGGACTGACAACCGGATAAATGTGATTGAATACAAGTCGTTCCATAACTTTACTCACACTATTGAAAAGTGATATTAGTCTGTAATTATCAACCTTGCATTTCTTGCATTTTTTGTGAATTGGTACAACATTTTAATACTTCCACTCTTCGGGTAATGTACAAGTTCACATACTGAGGTTAAATAGTGTGATTAGAGAGGGGGCTAATTCATCGGCACACTCTCTCAACACCTTTAGGGGTATGTCATCGGGACCAGAGCCTTTGTTAACATCTAACATCTAACCCTTTCAGTACATCAATGTAATCAATTGATTACATCAATTTCGGAATAAACTATATTAGCAAGCATGTTGTCTGACCTAGCTGAAATAGCAGGTAGAGCAATTCCTGTTTTTGGAGTAGAAAAGATTGTGGTTTCGACATGGTAACTCGGTTTCGGTAAATTCCGGTCGTAGCCTATATGTGGGTAATATAACATACATTTATATTTATGATAGTAGTACATAGCTTGTGTTTAGGGTAACTTGTAACTTGTATTTAGGGTGTAACGTTTTCAAAATTATTTCGCATTGCAAGGCTTCAACACAACATCGCCTGTAGTTTATATTTCCCACACTTGGTGTCACCCACGTGCACCTACCTGAACATCTAGTCACCAGTTGGCTCAGAGCTGTAACCCTTTCACCGCTGAATAGTCTAACGAATCCGACAATTCTTATGTTGAAATATATTTTTAAAATTATTTGACTAGAATCATTTTATCATATAGTGTTTGATTTTTTATAAATTTTATAAACTAAGAAATTGTTATATTCAAATGAAAATTAACTTTGCTGTATACACATGTAGAGCGTTGGCCCGATGTTGGGTTGATGTAGGCCCAGCGTCGGCTGCATATAACCGAAGTCATAACCGAAGTCAATCTGTTCTCTCACAGACTGAGAGTCGGTTGAACTTCGCCATGTTCACCAAGAGGGGGATCTATTTTTTTTATTTGACTTTCCAGTTGAAAACATGAAAAAATGTTACAAAATCATTATTATTAATTGAGTAACATGTTATTATAACTTTGGATGACGGGAACCGGTTGAGACGACCTCTACGCGGCCTGTCAACCATATATTAGAGAATTAAAATTACATAATAAAGTAATGTATAACAGTGTTTATACTGTTGTACATTACTTAATTATTAAACATAAATCCAACTGTTCACCAGTTATAGGTGTTGGCATACTTGTTATGTATGACAACGTCAGATTGAGTGTTCAAGATAGTAATGTCTGTTTTGTGTACATGCTATTTTTGTGATATGTAGACCTACTATCAAAAGCAATCCCATTGTTTTTTTATCTGTTATTTTGTAGAAAGTAACCCATCCCCTTACGTTTAATTGTAAATTTGTTGCTTTGACATCACATAATATAAGGTATTCTCATTCATTTGTACGTCGCATTTATGATATTGCTTGTTTTCATATGTGTTCCGGGCGAAATGCTAATAAACAAATCGCTGTCTAATAATAATCTGATGTTTGTATTTGTAAATAAAACATATCTCATACTGTATCACACCATTATTGTATGACTTGATGGTTATTATAAAGTCTTTGTTGGTTTATAGCTACATAATTTTAATATTTAATTATAATTTAGCGAACTAGAGTGTATTATGCGGAAAAGTGAGTGTGATTACGTCATCTATAACTCCGTTAGAATTTGTGGACAGATTCTGCAGAAGGCACAGAATTCCTTTGCCGGAAATGTGCATATGATACCAACGGCTACAACTACAAGGCTGCTTTATCAAGGTGAGGTATTATAATTCATTAGTGTGACATTGCCATAAGAAAACCCCTCATATTGGTATATTGCCAGTAGACCGGGATCGCAAAATAACACTTTTTCAAAGTATCATTTTTTCAAAGCAACAGTATTGACGGGATTAGAAAGAACCACTTTTAACGCATGTTATAATATTAATATATAATATTAATTACATTTACCCATTACTTTAATAATATTTAACCACTTTAATACTTTAAAGCAACTGTTACTTTTCTAAAAGCAGAATATACCAATATAGATAAATGTTCCCGTAATATATTTATTTCTCAATTATATTTACATTATTACTTTTATTTATGTTCAGCGACATAATATATAGTATGAAATGTTACCACAACATGTTTTCTTTTCGCTATACAGCTCATCAAGACAATGAGAAACACTCATGCTATGTGAACGACTCAATGACACTGTTGTCACTGTTGACACAACACGTGAAATTAACACGTACGCAGGGGCGGATTTAGACCGGGTTGACAGGGTTCCAGAAGTCTGTCAGCGTTTTCAAATCTATCAAATTACAGGGTTTTAGATCTAAAAACCGGTAAATTAATTTATTTTTCGGGAGATTGAAACCCTGTCACCAGTGATCACCGTTTTGATGACAGGGTTCCAAAACACAACTGATAGCCTAGATATTTCTTTGTTGGTCAATTAGGCCGTTTCATTGATCTCCAGATAAACTCTGGCACTAAGAGGTGTGGAAGGGTGGGGTAATACCGGCAGCAGGTGTAATTAACAGTCACACTCTACAAAGCCAAAAGGCAGTGTCTACCCACTGTAAAGTGAGTAGATACTGCGTTTTGGTTTTGCACAACAGTAAAAGCCTACATGTGCCTCCTTAGGGACCGACTATTGCATAACATTCACACCACCCTTTGTTTTCCAAAGACTTCAATAAATTAATTACTCCTAGATTTGAAGGTGCTCTACACATTGAAATTGTACTAAGTTTGTTCTGTTAAACCTTTGAGTCACTTTTTTTGTATTTTTTATACTTTTTGTACTGATTGTATTGATCTGGTAATATTCGCGTTTTAATTTTTGCGAGGCGAACAAATTAGAGAATTTAAGAGTCATTAATAAAATTATTATTATTATATAGCGCTACCTATAATCGTAAATGACTGCAGTGAGTTTTAACCACAGTCTCTATGAAATCTCAACAACAATGTATATTTTATATATTAGCCGATAATGCGTGAGCGTACATAAAAATAACTCGAGATCATCATCATTAATTTATTTGTATAATTATTTATTATATCAGTCAGTGATTGGAACCCTTTTGCTAGTTAGCCTGTACTACAGTAATGTGTTTGAATAACAAAACCAGCTTGAGAATCCATTGCAACCGCCCACCTAACACTGGATATTAGCCCAACGCTGAATTAATGTGAACCAGCGTTTAAGAAAAGGCCCGTTGCGAATGTCTGCAAGTGTCGTGTATAGTTATTTCCGTAATTGGTATCACGTAAGGGTGAAATGGGCTACGCCTATAAAACGATGGATGAGGGGAGTTTTAGTTTAACGGCTGAATAAGTTTTTCAACCGTGAAAGGCAAAACATTACAACTACAAGCGCCATTGAAAGGTGTCATTCCACAACCCAGTGACTATATCAGTAATTAAGCCTAAATTCCGCAGATTTTTTTTTAATATTGAGAATTGTAGACTTTACAAAAAGTCCCAAAATCAGAAATTCACGAATATCTGGAAAAAAAGTTTATTTGATTTGATTTGAATGTTTTTATTTGATTTGATTTGAATGGTTGGAAGTTGGAACCCTGTCAGATTTTTTTCTGAATCCGCCCCTGCGTACGTGAGTGATGAAGTCGATTCGGCCTTCTTGCAAACGCTGCTAATCATTTCAGCGCTAAAATGTATCTTTTAAAGTGTGACGTTATAATAATAGCATAACATGTTTTCTGAGAATATTATTGTTTGGATAATAATGCCATGATCTAAATGAAATCATCAATTGTGTAACATATAATGAATGAAAATATCACATAGTGGGACCCGTACTGTAGCAAATCTTTAATATTTAGAGTATAGGCCTATACAGCCCCAATGATTCGTCAGATTACATTACCGAATAGTTGTATCATGCCTGAAAACAACAGCATATGCTTGTAGATAAGCACGAACTGTGGTTATGATACTTACGATACTTACAATAGTAGACTACACTGTAGCAATATAGATGATGATGTATAGGCCTTCATACTATTATTGTTATTTCTATATAGGTAATATGATTGTTGTTATATTTATATAGCGTCTGTTCTCAAAGATTCAGAGGCGCTGAATTACAGCTCTAAATTATTGAATTTAACTACTGTGACCCACAAATTAAAAATTATTTGCATTTGTAAGGAAATCAAATCTACTGATATAACTTGATATTGTGAGTTATTATTAATTGTGATGACCCCTACCTTCATAGTCCATTACGAATGCCCAGTATAATTGATCACATAATGTACATAATGTAGGTAGGTACATCACAAAAAATCATTTGAATGGGGGTTTTTTCGTGTTTTTTTCAGGATTTATATGAATTTGTGAGACACTGCAATAAAAGGCATATTTTCCCTTTTCTGGGGGGTTCCCATCATTAGATTTCTCGCAATTACGAGAACTGCTGCCAGCTTTTGCCTTAATTTTGTAATAGTTGCAACAAATGCTTGAAGAAGTAAGTGGAAGAGGCATGCTGTACGTGGCACCTTATAATATTTTTTTTCACATGTGCCATTTTTTTTAGTTTTTGTAAAAAAATGCATAAAATAAAAATAGACTATGTCCACTGCCCTATTAGGAAGTTCAGGAGGCAATCAATAGAAGGTCGTTTGGACGGAACGATGTGGGAATCTCCAAGAATTGAGATAGCCGGGGAAGGCTGCACTAGTTTGCCCAGGGTAAAACCTGGGCGATGTTTTGTTTGCGGGCTATACGCTTATTCATGGGGCGTACCGAGGGTGAAAATGAAAGCCATAAGGGTGAAAATCCATCAACATTTTTCTTCTTCCATGACCGCCTCGTGAACTTAAAAAGAAATCTCTGATTGTTATCTGCATTATGTGGTATATTTGCTACTTTCACTGTTGGGCCTATTGCGGAGCACTCATTGGGTGCCCTGATGTATCTAAAAACTAAAACTCTCAAGAACGTTCATCACAGTAGTTTTTTGTCAGCTGATTCAATAAGTTCAAGTGTCTGAGTGATGTTCTGAATTCTGTATCCCTTCCGCAATTTGCAACATTGAAGTCACAACTTTTGGACGTTTTTATAATTTAGCTCAGTGATCTAGCACAGGATTTTTCTTGCTCAGTGAAAACAGTGGAATGTGGTCAAATATTCCTTTTAGCATGTCGGCAGTTACGAAAAAAGAGTCAGCATAATTTTATAGGACAATTAAATTTTAACCCCATCCACGTACTCGCATGTTGTACCTTTCTTACCCATCCCCACCTAACACTAGTCACTAACTATCTGATGAGGAAAATTAATTCGGATATAACAGATGTGGCGAAGTTGTGTTGAGGTTACTCAGCCCCCTGTGGCGAGGTTACCAAAGCTGTGGCGAGATTACTCTGGCAGGCTGTGGCGAGGTTACCAAATCTGTGGTGAAATTATCTGTGGCGAGGTTACCTTGTGGCGAGCATCGCGCTACTGAGTCACAGTGAGCCCACTATTCAAATAGTGTCAATTAACCTCGATCCAATGGGTGTGTAGAGGGGAGCCTGGGAACTGAATTATTGCAACATACAAAAATAATTACACTTTAACCCTTTCACCTCCAAATTATTCAATTTGAATCCACAACTTCAAGTGATGGAAAATTATTCAGATTTGACAAAATAGAGGTCAACTCATTTCAAATCTTGCTGATTTATGTCACATTTTATCTTTAACATTTTTAAAAGGTGGTACTTAATGTGCTAATGAAGAATGAAAACCCGGATATATTCAGCACCGGCGGTTAAAGGGTTGAAGCGATACATTAGGAAATTGACATTTTCACCAACTTGAAGTTGTGTCTCGTTTTACCACGACGAACCCCCAAATTCAGGTGGGTGAAAATAACTCAAATTTTATTAATTTGAGATCAACATTTAACAATTTAATGTTATAACCGGAACGACAAAACCTCATAATAAACCATAATAACCCAGAATAATCTGGAATATAATAACCTATAATATCTCATAATAACTTACAATAACGATGTAGTCGTTATGAAATGGCTGTATAAACAGCACAAATAATGGAACAAATCAATGTTTTATTAACAAATTCGCGCTGATGTTATTGAAAGACATTGAGTGGGTTATGCTATCACAGATTGCGCACAGGCCTATTTCTTCTGAAACTGAAAATAGGTTTTGGTTGCCATACTCTTTCGATATACGTAATATTAACAATGGTTATCTGTAAAAAAAAATATTCGTCTTATTATCCAGTTCATTGCGTGTTCACAGCTTACCAATCCAGTGCTTCAGCGTAACTCCTGACTTGACAACTCACCTGTTGTCATCAGCTTGGTGCCGAGGTGTGTCTTCTTTCACAAGTCAATTTGTGTCATCATTGATCATGAACAACAATTGATGGTCACCACTAAGCGTGAGAGTTTACGAGTGTCATTGTCGACCATAAACAG
The DNA here is from genome assembly GCA_964017125.1 of Flabesymbios commensalis. Taxonomy (NCBI): domain Eukaryota; kingdom Metazoa; phylum Annelida; class Polychaeta; order Terebellida; family Flabelligeridae; genus Flabesymbios; species Flabesymbios commensalis. The sequence continues at coordinate 33,944,233 of OZ024904.1, read as the reverse complement.
CAATTGAAAATCACAACTCAGCGTGACACGGGGTCCTACTTTGTCGTTTTTCTAGAAATTTAATTCGATTAATATATCATTATCCAGTGTTAATGGCTATATTATAATCATAAATTATAATTCGCGTAAATGTATTTTTCAGAATATTTATGAACTATTTGTATTAAAGTTTTATCTTGGCGCATTTAATTGTCGCTCGCCAAATAGTAGCCGTAACGTTACTTCTCAGAAATACAATTAGGGGAATATGATTAGATTTATTTTGATATAGATATCAATTTAATTTGAAGACACCTTCACCTTGCTTCCTGGCTTAGTGGTATACATAAATTCACGTATTCGTTTCAAATTGTCATTGTCCGACCTGTAATCACCATGACCACTGATGACGTAACCTAATTAGATCATCCACGCTAATCCCCTTAGTAGGCCTAAGTGGCTCGTTAACTCTATCAGCCCATCAGCCAATAATTAAATTATTTGTCTACTTTTATTTAGTGTTGGCATTTCACATAGTGTGAATATAGCTCTTTCGATGTCGATCCATAAATTATTTGTGTGTTAATTACCAACGCCTTCAAAATAGAATCGAAAGCAGACTTGTAGTAGTATATGTGCAGAATATAAAAAATATTGTAAGTCTGATTTTATTTCATATTCAGTATCGCTTTCGCGGAAAAAAATACGGACACGTAATACATGAATATTTCAAACACATCACCAAAAGCGCATAATAATGAATCAAATTAACAGCTAAAATTGGCTGGTATATAGCACAAGCTCGTTCTGGGCCTAGCACAAAACAATTTGGTTATTTTTAACATCACCATCCTGTTCTCGTCAACCAAATTTGAAAACATGTTGAAAAAATTAAATAATAAAGATTATGTACCACTTTTGCAAGTTTTTAAGTGGAAAGTTAAATAAATAAATAAAAGCATCACCTAATCTGATATGGCCGTGTTTAGCACTTAGAGGGTTAACTATAAAAATCTATATAGTCTATTGAAGTAAGAACAAAATATAATGTTAGTTATATAGACTGGTCGGTAGAGGATCAAGATCACACGAGAGGTCAAAATTATTTGTATTATTTATTCATATTACATGTATTACATGTATACACACATCTACTCACATCTTACAGAATGCTGACACCAGAGTTCAAGATACTGGCCACAAATACCGAAAAAAGGCCTACCAGTTAAAAAAAATTTATATAACAGAACAATGAGGGACTGGAATATGTTGTCAGTGGAAGCGAAGCTAGCCCCTTCACATGCAGCATTCAAAGTCAGACTGCTTCACTAGCCCCCCCCCCCCCCAGCAGTGTCGCGGTGGCACAATGGTGTGTACTGTCACCTATCAGACCAATATCAGTACAGATCATGAAATTTCATGAGTGACTGGCCGATATTATGTTACCTTAATGACGTTATGTACCATAGTTTAACAAGTAGCTGTGTGGAGCAGATTTGCTTTGGCAAAAATGTTCCATTGTGTCTCTAAATTATATAGCTTGGGGGGGGGGGGGTAATCTAAAAAGTACACAACAATATGGGCCGAGGACGGATCCTTGGGGAACCCACACGCGACTTCGGCTATACTGGATAAACAATCTATTAGTTTCACCTTCTGTTTTCGACCTGACATGCAAGACACAAACAACTCAAGGACGATACCATCGATACCATAAACCAAGTTGACAAGCGTTTTGTGATACTGCTGTGGTCAAGAGTGTCGAAAGCAGCAGACAGATCTAACAGAGTAAGAGCAGTGCACAATATGTGAATTAAACGAAATTGACGACGAAATACACCTTCTTCTCCCCTTTGGCGCTTTAAATAATGAACGCGAAATCTTGTTTTATTCTGTAGCAGCAATTATCAATATACATCCAACAAATGCTATGTTTTCACGAATTATGGCATCTAGAGACATAACAGTGGTGAAGTCACTAGCGCAATTTATCTATGGTTGTTTCAAATGAACAAATTAAGGGTTGAAAATACTGAGCATAACAAATCACAAGTCACCTGTCGCTATATTATTCAATTTTATCATGCTTTCATGATCTGACTTGGGTATTACCACATATCAAGACAGCTGTTGCTCTCGGATTTTATTATTTGGCTTTTTGGGGCCGGTTAGGGACGTTTCCGTCACCTTTGTTAGGTGAGGCTTTATGGAGGATTTCACAGTTGCTAACTCTACTGATTTTCTCTATGAGGTCGGGAATGTTTTTCTTCGCTATAACTCCGAGTATGTGGTACTAACTAGGTCGTGATTGAAATACATGTAGTATGAATTAAACAACATGTGACGTGTCATATCAAAACCGGTCCTATGTCGCAAGATATAGAATATGAGTTAGTAAGTGGTGTCTAAAGAGCCAGCGCTCAGGTTTCAAATGCACAAAAAATTATAATTATATCTCAATTATCTAGGAAATTATTGATAAAACAAGATTTGAAAACTTAAGTTATAAATATCGCAAAATGTTGAGAAAATGACCTGCAAAGTTTAAATTTATTTTGACAAATAGCTCAAATAATTCAAACTGAATAATTTTCTTCTATAGGAAATAAAACTAGGGTGTCTTCAATATATCGTACTTATATTGCTTTGAAGTTGTATTTTCGATCAGCGTTAAAAAAGAAAATTAGCAAAAAAATAACATGGCCATAACTCAAAATCTAAAGCAGCTCCGACATAGGTCGGTTGCCGGTGTGTCACGTCACATATAATGAGTTAAGATAAGCTGTAATGTTTTAGTGCGAGGGTCATGTCCTGTATGAATTGCACAAATAATTATTAACTGCCATTATTTATTTTATCACGTTGTTAAGTTTGCACCACTAGCTAATATCAGGGAATCTACGAGCACATAGCGACTGTGTTTGCATGGTCACATGGCTCGTAGCTACCTGTTTCGCGGACTGCCACATTTATTGCACTTGCATGATATTATATTTGATTTTAAAAAATATATAATTTTTACCATTGTCTTATTGCATACTCCAGTTTTAGGTTGAAAGTAAACAAATTATCAATTCTGCTAAATCAACATTCATGATATTCAGAAAACCACAGAAACAAATTTAATTACCAATTGTTAAAATAAATGGAATACAATTTGAATGTGTTGATAATTTTAACTTTTTAGGGGTGATCATAGACACGAATCTTACTTGGAAAAATCATATAAACAAAGTCTCAAATAAAATAGTCAGAATAATAGGTAGGCCTATACTGAACAAAATAAAATTCACTCTTCCTCAAAATATTCTCATTAATATCTACAATTCTCTAATAATACCACATATTAACTATTGCACTCTTTTATGAGGCAGCAAAAACAATCGAGTTTCTAAATTACAAAAAAGATCAGTACGAGTAATACGTAAGGAATCTCGCCTGTCTCACACAGATCCGATATTCAAAGAATTGAACCTCCTAAAAATAAACGACATATATCGTCTTTAACTATTAAAATGCTACTCTAAATACGAGCATAATTCACTCCCGAAATACTTTGATGTATTTAATCTTAGGCTCAATTCTGAAATCCATGCTCATATTATGAGCCTAATAATACAAGAAATCAACATAAATTACGCATACCTTTTGTAATTTTGCCAAAGCTTGTGTTCGATATCAATGAACAAAAACTGTAAATAGCATGCCACGATCAATAACCGATAAAGTACACACTCGTAGTTTTAACAGGTTTTTAACGTATGTCAAATTTATATTTTTAGACACGTATGCTACTGATAATATCACAAACTGTTATGTATGCAGTATCAATTTGAACTAGTGAATTCTGCTCTGTGGGGCCAAACGGCAGGAATAGCCTATTTGTATAGCAGACAGATGCTGCCTTTTAGCTTTGCATGGCAGATTCAAAGTTTATTTTTCCAACTTTATTTTATATAACTACTACGTTTATAGGTTAAACTTTATAGTAAAGCTATTATACTCGCTCACTTCACATGTATAGCCCATATGTATACTACCAAGAATTTATAACAGTTATTATATATTCTTGATACTACTCATAACTTCAAAATGTTATATGTTTATATAGATGACATCATGGGTGGCTTCCATGCTAGCGACCTTGTGGTTTTAATGGAGGTCTCCCAAACCACCCTGTAATTTTTTTCACTCATCTTTCATTTACTTATTTTTATGGTTGAATAAACACTTCTTTTTCTTCTAGGTTTCTACGCTTTCCAGAGTGTCTTTTTTGCTACCATATATAATCAGTATGTTTAACATCAGAGCTTTACATAGTAGCTATTTTATCTCTGGTTTTGGTGCAGGAAATACAATGATAGACCCCTATGTTATTTTGGCAATGCCTTTTAATTGTATTTTAAGATTATCGAAATACCCAGTTTTTAGTCTGTAATGACTTTTTTTCTGTCAATAAAATGTCTGTCTGTCTGTCTGTCTGTCTTCATTCATTCATTCTTCATTATTGAAGTTTGACCAGTATTTGGAAGAAGAAGAAGGCCTAAACATTTCGATATTCCCATATTCTAGAACTGCAAAACAAGACTTATTGAGCTAAACCACACTGGGACAAAATTATTTGTGGCATTGCACTATGTCTTATTAGAAGTTTCCTCCGGTCGCTGCCATAGAATCGAAAACTGTGGCAGCGTTCAAGAGTCATCTGCCCCCCCCCTCCAGTCTGATACTCGACATCGGAGGTGTTGCTGGAGTAAACAATTCAAAGTCAAAGTGTTGCCAAAGAATTTGGATATATTATACCCGGGTACCCTGTTCCCCACACTTTTGATCACCACACCTTTCCCAATAAGCTTCTTCTGAACTCGCCAGGCGGCAGCAGCTAGGTTTCAAGGCACTTCCGTCAATCCGTCAGACATGTCAGACAAATCCATGTTCCCGAAGCGATCAACGACGGATAATGTCACACAAACAGAAACATTGCATAACAAATGATGGTCACAAGCAAAGAGAAATGATCGAGACGGTGAGGTGATGACTTCAAGACAGTCAGGCGGACGTGGGAAACGTGACACGCGAGATAACGTCAGTTCAAATGACGTGAAAACAAACAAACAAAATATCAATGTGAAAACAACGTCAAACGAGAGCGGGCGATTTCGCCCCGCTTCAACAAGTTCAACCACAAGAAATTTCGGTGACAGGTCTCCTTCCCAAAATACAAGCTCTAGGCGAGATAGGCCGCCGCTGAACACGCATGTCAGGTCTGACAGGGACAGCAGGGGATTTCCTAGAACAAAACATCTGATGTTACAAGATGGAGAAGATAATTTACCAGAAAGAAACGGAGAAAGACTTGCCAGGGCCAGGTCAAATTCTAGAGGGGGACGAGTTGATGTCTACTCAAGGAAGACTGAGGGGTACAGCTATAATTCACGGGTAACCCACAATGGTGATGGGTCAAGCAGAGAAGATATCAATCCTGGCTTGTCTTCTAGAGAATATTTTCCATCTGAATTTAAAAGAAATGGAGGTGAGGGTTGTACTTGTTGTAGCCTATAGATATGCCTATGGCCAAAAATACATCAACCATTAATGTATTCTTGATATGTCCCAATACTGGCAATAGGCCTAGATCGGATCCCCGCACCGAAAGCAAGCTTATACAGGCAGAGTTCAAAAGTGAAACATTATTTTTATATTGATTTATCATGCGCATATATCGTTAGTAAATAATGTATATTGAAATATATCGTTAGATCGGTATTTCGTAAAAAAAACATATAATAACTATAACTATCCCCGCACCGAAAGCAAGCCTATATAGGCAAAATTCAGGTGATAAGCATAATATTTCTGATGATTTACAACGACTGAATTATTGTAGGAAATATAATGTATAAATAATGAGAAATAATTTTATCAATTATTTTACAAAATGTAGTAAATTGTATTACATGTATTTAATAATACCGGCGACGAAAGCAAGATCCCCGCACTGACAGCAAGCCTTTAATGGTAGAACTCTGAAGTAACATTCTATTTCTTTTTCTATATATAAGAAATTACTACAAAGCATTGATAATGACATGTTTATCAAAAATTTATATTGCAGACAACGAAAACAAGATCCTTCCCCTGAGAACAAACGTATATAAGTTATATATAACAAGTACTTACTGAGTGCACTGGGCGACGAAAGCAAGATCCTACTACAGAAAGCAAGCGAGTGACTTGTGTAACACCTGGCGACGAAAGCAAGATCCTAGCCTGTCACCGAAAGCAAGATGACCCCCCCATCCAAAGTTAATGCTTGTAAAAGAATAAAAAAAATTGTGTTGTTATTCAAAGTTACTAGAGCCAAAAAGCAAAAATAACTTTATAACACCTATGCAGTGCCAATGATAATACTTTTATTCAGTTTTATCAACAATTAAAAAAACCTGCATAAAATTATTAGCCCTTAAGCAAGCAAGTGGTGTGGGTAGGCTTCAGGGCGACGAAAGCAAGATCCCCTCCCCCCGGAAGAAAAGCTTCCAAACGAAACAAATGTTTTATTGTAATTTCAGATAGTATGTCATGTGTTGTAATTTGCAGCTCATGTGAAAAAGGTCCAGGTTGAGGATAGGCCTACTTTTAACAAAATAATTGTATACGACTCACCCCCACCCCCCCCCTCCCCCACACTTTTATACAGGCCAAAAAAACATAAATTGATGTAAAATTTACCAATCAGGTACAAATACTATATTCTTCTCAGCTGAAACAGTCATTATACGGCCTAATACCCAACGCGCCTTGCCGTTTATTATTGATCTTTCAGGCTATTATTTATAATCTTACAATCTTATAAGTATTATTATTTTTTTTTTATAAAACAAAATGTCGTTTTTTTCGCGACCATAGGGTCAAGCAGGTGGATACCGTGATATGACACTTCTTTGTTAGTTTTTAGCGGCTTCTCTTTGACCAAACTAGCACGGCTAAGGTGCTGCTCCTGTTGATGATATGCTCCACGTAATTCCCGTGATTAACACGCCTAAAACAGTTATCACGAGTATAATATCACCTATATGGCACCTCTTTGTAATTTTTTCGCGGCTAACATGCCTAACAGTTATCACGGTTATAATATCACCTACACTTTTTTGTTATTTTTTCGCGGCTGTTCCTGACATGCTGCTCCTGGTAATGATATGCTCCACCTATATCCCGTGACTAACACGCGTAACGGTTATCACGGTTACAATAATGTATAGGCCTACTACTAATAATATTATTTATTATTATTATAATAATTTGGCCAAGTCAAAGTCAATGACATTGATCATTAAAAACACTTTTCTCTTTGCTATGAGTATGCTACTCGTAACAAAATTAAAGGTGTTTTTCACAAAATTGTTCTATATACAATACTCGGATACGAAGTTCTGCTTATGTTAAATGATTGACCACCCAAGAATAAATGGGTATGAAGCTATTTTTTTCTGGTACGACGTTCTGCTATATTGACATCCAGTCAAAGTCACTCAATGAGAATGCTGCTGGTACGAGAGTTTTCCTTTATTTTTTTTTATCTTAATGGTAGGCTATATTTAATATAGATATTTTTAATGCCGTATTTTCATGTTGTTTGTTTGTAGTGGGAGGATTTTGTATTCCTGTAGTTAAAAAAATAACAATGATTTTTCATGAGCAACTTCAACTTGTATTTGGATTTTGTCACGGTAAATCACAACACGTGTCATAATAGCCTATGTGTTAATTTCAATATATAAAACATTTAATTCTTTTATAAGCTTCAACTTCAGAGAATCAGATAGAGGGGGGGGGAGGGGGTGTTCTTGCTTTCGTCACCCAGCCCCAGGTGTTGTAACATGCCACTCGCTTACTTACTGTAGTAGGATCTTGCTTTCGTTTGTCGCCCATTGCTATATAGGCTACAACTATTTCAGGGGAAGTATCTTGCTTTCGTTTTCTGAAATATTTAAGAAACATGTCATTATCATAATCAATGCTATGCTGATAAATATGAAAAATAATTTTATAATATTACTTTCCGAATTCTACCGATTGATAAAAATGCTGTCGATGTGGGATCGATCTTGCTTTCGTCGATGATAGTATTTAAAACAACACCACATTTCGCCAGGTAATCGATTAAATATTTACCACATAATTCCAGTTGTTGTAAATTCTTAGAGATATTATGATTATCTCCTGAATTCTGCCTGTATAGGTTGACTTTCGGTGGGGATCTTGCTTTCGTCACCCAGCCCCAGGTGTTGTTTACACATGCCACTGGCTTGCTTACTGTACGTAGTAGAATCTTGCTTTCGTGGCCGGTAATAGTTATTATACTTTATATTTTTTCGCGAATTATTAGACCGAATATGCTTTAATCTATATCATTTTTCAACGATATGTACACACAATAAATCAGTAGAAAAATAAGAAATATTAGCCTATGATTATCATCTGAATTCTGCCTGTATAGCCTACCCAGCAAACACTAGGCGTTGGCCCAATGTTAGGCTGACGCTGACCCATCGTCTACAACGATGGCCCAACATCAGCCCAATATTGGGCCAACGTCTCGTGTTTGCTGGGTAGGCTATGGGCTTGCTTTCGGTGCGGAGATCTTGCTTTCGTCGCCGGTAATAATTATTATACTTTTTTTCGGTAAATACCGATCTAAATATATATTTGAATATACATTATTTACTAACGATATATGCACATGATAAATCAATATAAAAGTAAGGCTTAAGTTTTGAACTCTGCCTATAAACGCTTGCTTTCGGTGCGGGGATCTTGCTTTCGCTTGCTTTCGGCAATTGGCTTGCTTGCGGGTTTCATCACTACCGCCTAGATCTACTTTGATTGTAAATGTAATTTGTATTGACATTGTGCTAATGTGCTTTTTAAATATTACTGCAAAATTAACCTATAAAGTTTAAGTTAAACCTTAGTTGTTACTTGCTAATCACGATAGACTAATGGGTACAGTAGTTGTTTTCAGATATCGCATTGTGTTTGTCCTTATAATACAAAATTTTGGGGAAGAAATAACCTTTTTGATAAAATGGCATAGATATAATTTTATTTGATTTAAATTATGATGTTACATATAATATTTGTGAGTAATTTTTTTACCCGCTTCAAGTTGTGGGTCATGGTATTGGCAGCTGATTGAGCCAATGTTAATTGGGTAAAACTTAGTTCCCCCACAATCTTGTACAGGTTTGTATTTTTTATTCATTTAAAATTTTAATTTGATTATTCAATCATTACAGCAGTATTGTTTTCCAGTATTAAACGCAGTGTTGGCAGCTAATTGCAGTAAGCAAGAGTGGTCTGAGAAATGGTGAGGTGCGGTGACCTGGATGTATCAGGTTACAGCACCTATTTATTTTATCTACCAGGGTTGGGTTGGAGCCGATTATTTTTTTCAGTTATAATTACAATTATAGTCCTTCATATTTTTTCAATTATAATTACAATTACTTTCATTACGAACTTTTTCAATTACAACTACAAATATAATTTGCTGCTAACTCTCACTTACAGATACAATTTCAATTTTTTTTCAATTATAATTACAATTACTGGTGTGTATTTCCATGTTTTATTTAATGACAGGATTGGATATCCCCCCTCCCCCTTGTTGGCAAAGAAAATAAAAATATACTCCATATTAAACCAAGTGCAGCCTGCTGTGGGCTATAGTCGCCGAGTAAATTCTTTTTTTGTTTACTTTCATTTTGTGGTGTCTTTCTATTTGCGCTTTAAAAATAACTAACTGACTGATTTTGTAATTGCTTTTAATATCAGTTGTTCATTAGATGTTTTTTTGAAGAAAAAATGTGCCAGATATTACTTAGTGGGAAACCACACATGCTGCAAATTGTATGCAGCAGTGTAAGGGTTAAGCACCAACAGTAACATTTAAAACTCATAATTTTTTTCTCCTGGGGAGGACCCGCCGACCCACCACCCCTTTTGGACCCCCTCCCCACTCAAACATTCCTTGTGGAAACCCTGAACACAATGAAATTGCAAATTTATCAGCTACTAGTAAGGCCAGACTTTTTTATAAATATGTTTTACGTGCCCGTCAATATTGATTTAGCCCAGATAAAATAAACTTGTCATTCCAATTTTTTTTTTATGTTATTTTTTTAATACCCCAACGTGTTATACCACATGATATTTTCTATGTGAGAACTCTCTGATTTTACCATGTTTTGTGGTCCGGAAAACCGACACACACAACTATCTATGGCCTATTATAAAGCCTATGTCCCGCGTGCCTACCAGATGTTGGGGTCATTCCCAGTACAGTAGAACCTGCTATGAGCAGTCACCCTTGCGACACAGGAACAGTGGCTTTTTAACGCAGGTGGCTGGACGTAGGAGATTCATTTGTATACAAAATGTCATTTTGGGGAATGACCAAGTGGCCTCCCATAGGAGGTTGGCTGCTAATAAGAGTGGCTGCTTATAGCAGGTTCTACTGTAACTGCTCTTATATAATTGTCTGATCCACCCACTTTAATGAGGTATGCCTTTCAACAAAGTCTGTATTTCTAAGATATTTCTGAATTTTAACTTTATTTTTATTCAGAATCCCGACATTCTATCCTGACAATTTCCGCCCGTAAAACATATATTATGAAAAGTCTGGCTTTATACTTAACAAACATCATTATCATGCCATTCTGGTGGTGAAAAAAGGTGTTCAGTGTGTCCATTCATCACAATGTGAATCACAGTGCAAAGCAATTTTAAATGACACGATCAGGCTGAAATCATAAAAAAATCCGTATTTTTCTTTTGGCTTTTTAATATGATAATAAAAATTATGATGTAAACATGTCCATGGACTAGAACTGCTTAAGTTTTAAAATTTTTGTCTTGCGCATTTAGCAGTTAAGCGAGATATAAAGAGGAAATCCCCGTATTTCTTATTTTTGACATGTATGCATGTCCGAAATAAGAAATACGGAATTTTGTCTTTTTATTTCGATAGTTCTAGTCTATCATAGTACATCATATGGTCATATTATATTAGATTGTCAATAATTTCTAATAAAGTTAGTTAGGATATATTACATAGTAACTGAACAAAATGAATTTAAATGCTCCGAATATCCTGTGCGCGACAAACGAAATACTGTGGCGGTTTGATAAAAAACGTGATTGTTTCTCTCCACCAACAAGAGTGTTCAGGAGGATAGCATCGTGGTTACACAGTATATTAATTTCCAATTATTTTCATTCACACACCACCATGTCAGGGTTTCAAAGGCATATTTATTTAAAGCTGGCATCTATACTACAGGGATCACTTTGGGGTGCGCCCTCGCGTTATTGATGCATTAACATTTTAAATGCCGCATGACTGTCACGTCTAGTGTGCCTTAGGAGCGCATTGCCCTCGCCCAGTGGATTTGACAATTGAGCACTGTAGCAACTGATACTATTATGACTTCACAAATTTTCAGCAAAATCGATGCATGTACTGCCGAGATATCGCGCTCGCAAAAGTGACACATTTTGCTCGCAGCGTCTCAATTTTCGCGTCACGGCACCGTTTTTTTTACGCGGAGATACACCGATCTTCCACTTGAGCGCGCATCCAGAGTTTTCAAGATACGGCCCTGAAATAAATTACAACTTTTAGCACAACACCTTATCTTCAATATGGTGTTTGACTTTTTTTCGTGCGACTAGAAAAAGTTGACTTGATGTTTTATCAAATAATTGATCGCATTTTGAATATAGTTACGTTGAAATCTGAGAAAAAAAGTCAAATGGCATCTAAGTTCAGATTATTATGAACACATTGATATGTTTTTTACTGTTGTTCGACAAAATCTTCCTGTGACGCCGACGATGTTTGTAATAGGCCTAGTCTAGAAGGCAAGCATGAACGAGATGACGCTGCTGAGGAATTGCAGGCTCAATCACCCATGACCTGACCGGGATTAACTGGTGACACGTGTTGAGTAAACTGTCAACAATAACATTACCAACAAATTCAAGTTGGGCCTATTTACCAGGAAGGTTACTTTCAGTTTCACACTGATTCGATTCATTGTCGAAAGTAGACTATCGTGCTTGTTGTCTCTTTATCAATTTATCTTATAATTAACTTTGTTTGTGATAAAAAAATCTAAAACTAATTTTGTAGGGGAATATGTCCAGATATGAAGTGAACCCTCTGCCTGTGGGCGAGAGATGATATAAATTTATGTTAGCCAATAAATTGTCAGCTTCTGGTATACATGAAAGTTTGAAGGCCACAGTGAACCACACCAATTCTATATTGCCAGACAACAATTACAGATAATTATTAATTTACCCCACCCCAGTGTTTCATCTAGGATTCAGAACGGGCATTGCGCCACCTATCATTAGGGGCACCTTATCATGCACGCCGGGCACCCAGTTAGGCGTTTATAACACCCACCCTCCCCAGTTAAGTATGTGAACATCGCCAGTTATCAGGTTATTACCACTATGTACACAGGCCGTTATCAGGTATTGCGTCATAGACCGTGGGTCATTCCACACGAAAGTGGACATTTAGGTAGAAAAGAAATGTTTTTTTTTTAACAAAGATTTTGCCTTTATTGTACAGACAACACCCGTAAATGAAAAGAATCACGCTGAAAAACAATTGTGAGAGCCTGGGAATATGATTTTTTATTATTTTAAGATAAAAATTTAAAAATCTGTAAAATATAGGGTTTTTACATATAAAATGTATTTATCCATAGTTTCTATAGATTTTCTGAATAAAATAAAATTAGACATGCATTCATCTTGCAAACTACAGGTCTTTTATACAATTTAGTGGTTAACAGTGATAAAATGACATTTGACTTCTAAATGTAGTGAAAAAATTGTCGTTACGGACGTTACATTGATATTTATATGTTTAGTGTAATTTCTAGTTTTCTCGTGAAGTAGAAATAGTACTAAATAACTCTCTTTTCTAGAAGACAGCTGTTTTTAGGGGTGGTAAGCATAGACATATTCTTTTAAATAGAAAACTATAATATTCTAACATATAGAGCTGCAAAGTATGTACGTCCGTAACGTTACGGACGTACAAAAATCGTTACGGACGTTACATCTTATAGTAATAAAGAAAAGCATTCTAAAAACATACAAGAAACTGAAAAAAATATTTCAACTCTTCATCTGTTGGTCTAGATATACAAAAAATTTTTTTTATTCTATTGATTATTTATATTATCATAATTATTATGTAATTTATTTGTCATTCTTTTGAAATTTACTTTGATACCGTTTATTGCGAGACTGATCTTAGTCTAGTCTTTTGGGTGGGAAATATTACCAGTTTCATTTTGAACTCTGCATGTGAGTATGATATAAATTTGGATCAGTGCTGCATTTAAGGTCTTTTCATAAAAATATTTGGCATTAATGAAGATTATATCTTCAAGCATCTATTAAACAAATATAGATATGTAGCATTAACAAGTCATATCATACTATTTTTATGTAAATTGAAACACAGGATTATTATATGTGAATTGAAACCATGATTTGTGCTTTTCATGATTATCTGGACTCTTCAAACCTATTGTCTCACCTTTTTCATGTTGCTATTATCAGATTATATTTCTTCTTTCCAAAAACGACATATATATAAAAAAAATTATACTAATAAAAAAAAACTCTGATCACATCTTAGTCCCCATATAATCATGATAATTTACCCTTTTACTACGGTCACTAGACAATAAACACTCAATAGCGCATTTGAAAAAAAAACTCCATCAGATCTTTTTTTAGCAAAAAACTTGCATGAAAGCTAGAACATTAACAGAGCGCTGAAATATGCTGATTAACCATATAAAGGGTTATTAGGGGTGATAATGTCATAATTGACAGGGCTGAAAAGTATGTACGTCCGTAAAGTACATACATTTACATTGTATATTTACATAGAAATATACTTAATGTATGTTCTGTGTATATTTAGATAAATTGCACACACATCCCTATTCGTAAAAGACAGGAGAGTGAAATATAACACATCTTAAACTTAAGATGTGTGCCTTTATCTATAAGTTAAAGCGTCCAAGTGATTGGGTGATAATGAGAAACTAGCATCCCCCTTCCTCCAGGGGGGTACGAGGGTACTTCCACAAATGTTGTATCCCCCTCCCAAAAATGGGGTATGGGCGTCGCCTTGGATGTTCGTCCGTCCAGCCCGCCATCCGTCTGTCCACATTTTGTTTGCGAAGCAGATCTAGGAAAGCATTGCACACACACATTCTTAAGTTAAGGGGTCTAGATGTGCCTTTTGGAGTTTTTGAATTTTGGCCTATCTGTATTTAATTGGCTGCCCATCAGCGATAATTAACTTTAATATGCCTGATAACTGACAGCGTATCGTTTCTGGAGCAGATTTCGGAAACCATGGAAGGGGGGGGGTCTTTCATATTGCGCACACACATCCCTGAGGGGGTGTAGATATGCTTTTTGAGATTTATGAACTCTGACCTACTTAACTGGCCGACCATAATTAGCTTTAATAAGCATGATACCTGGCAAACCATGCTAGATAGCTAGACCATCAAGTACCAGAAAAGCAAAATGTGCGGTTTCAGGTAGGGATATCCATGAAAAACGCAATCAAATTCAAAATGGCCAACCATCACCATAATTTACTTTTATATATGATATATGGCAAATTATGCCAGATACATGTAGCTGGACCATTGTTATAAAACAAATTGTGCAGTTTCAGGGTGGTGGGATATGACTTTAAAAATTTTAACTCTGTCAATTTAAAATCGACGACAATCGGTCATAATTAACTTTAATATGCCTGATATAGCTAACTCGACCATTACTATAAAACAAAATGTGTGGTTTCAGGGTGGGATATGACTTAAAAAATGTCAACTTTATCAAATTCAAAATGGCCGACTATAGGCCATGTAATTAACTTTAATATGCTTGATACCTAGCAAAACTTGCCAGATAGCTACCATTACAATAAAACGAAATATCGTGTTTCAGGTAGGGATATGCCCTGAAAAATTTAAACTTGATCAAAAATCAAACGGGCCGATTATCTGCCATACATAACTTTAATATTTTTGATCAGCAAACCGTTCCACATAGCTAGATCATCAGTATAAGACAAAAGTTGTGGTTTCATGTAGAATAGCCTTGAAAATTTTACCTCAAAAAAATTCAAAATGGCCGTCAATCTGCCGTAATTACATTTATTATATGCCTGATATCTGGCAAACCCATCTTCCACAACAAGTTATCTTACCCACGAGCACGCAGTGCGATACCTTGCTTTATCAAGCATAGCGTCCAACTATTTTAAATAGAGATATACCTTGAGTGTCGTGCGACTCAAGACCGGCCAATCAGACAGCGCCTGTCAGCTCGCTCAGAGCATAGCTTGCTTGTTTCCATTGGTATGATAGATCAGGTAGATAGATAAGCTTGGAATCTCACGCTGATGTCATTGTGTTCCGAGCTCCCAGATTCGGTACACCTCACTGGCCAAAATGAGAGATTCCCAGCTTGTCTATGATATAATACATCTAGCAACGGAAACAAGTAACTGTGCATGAGAGATGAACAAGAGGTCAATTCTTCGTGACCTTTTATGACCTTTTTATAAATCTGAAAGATCCAATGAGGTTTGAATCTCAGACACACCCCAAGATGCCCACATAGACAGAATAACTGATTATAGTACTCGATATGGCCAGGCTCCTGCGGTAAGCACTCAAGTGAGACTAGTCACGGGAAGATGGGCAACCATGCCAATGATGCCAGATGGCTAGATCATTCATCTTAAGCAAAATGTGCGTCTTCAGGTAGGTATATGCCCTGAAAAATGTCTCTATCTAATTTAAAATCGCTGACTATCGCCATAATTAAATTTAAAATGCCTTATATCTGGCAAACCATGCCAGATAGCTTTCAAGACCATTAATTACATTAATTACGTAATCAGATTTAAAATAGCCGGCTATTGGCCATAATTAACTATAGTATGCCTGATATCTGACAAACCGAGGCAGATAGCTATCCAGACCATTTCTATAAAACAAAATGTGGGATTTCAGGGAGGGATATAGCCTGAAAAATCTCAACTCGAGCAAATTTAAAATGGCCCATTAATGTAAAACAAATGTGAGAGTTAAGGGAAAGATGCACCCTGAAATATTCCTATCACACGGGCGGGGCGGGGGATTATGGTGGCCGGCTGGCCTCTTGTTATGATTTCAAGCAGTGCCAATTCTGCAATCTGAGCCCAGATTTTTTTTTGTATTACTTCCTTAAAATTTTTTTTTACGAATCTGTAAACAGGTAAAATAGTTGAATGATTTTGGGTGGCCCTATAAAAAAGAATTTGAAAAAAATTGGATTTTTGTATAATTTTCGGCTTTTCTGCACTTTGAAAAAAATGTGAGATGTGACTGATTACATGCTGATGGGTCACATATCATTGAAAATATGATATATTATTTCTACTACATCAAACGGCTGTTCAAGTGGTAATCAAATATTTTATTTGGCTAGATCAGGTATTATTCCTAGTATAATGCAATGGATGTAACGTCCGTAACGAAACTGTGTAACGTCCGTAACGATCAATAATTGCCTGCGAACATGTAAATAGTGAAATTTAATTCAAATTGACAACAAGGGATACAAGATACAAGCTTGAACTACAACTCATGGTAAATTTATATATTTTTTGATTTGTACTTTCCGACAAAACTGAAGTTGAACATGTCAAATGAAAAATGATGTCCTTTTTGCGTAACGTCCGTAACGCTGACAAGTATGATCATAAAAATCAAACATATTGATTTCAAATGAAATGTTTCTATCAGGCAGTCACAATAATCAACCCTATCTGGTGTTAAGTAGTATACATTTATGAGTTTACATTTTTATTCACCGATTGACAGAGGCTCTCAAGTTGAAAAACGTGTCTAAATGTAACGTCCGTAACGATGGAATGACCCAGGTGTGAATGCGTGACATCGGTGACTGGGGTGTTTTTCACAGTCACAATGGCCTGGGTGGGTTGAATATGACGTAACAGCAGTTCAAAGAGGCATTTCACTGTCTGAATATCAGAAGAGCAACATGGCGCACATGAAGGGCAACATGGCACTCATGAAGGGCAACATGGCGCTCATGAAGGGCAACATGGTGCTCACAAAAGGCAACATGGCGCTGCGCCATGTTAGAAAGAGCTGGATGAAACACTGCCCCACCCCCTCCCCCAATATCTCGACACTTAGGATTAGTTGATTGTCTACTATATATAAGCGATAGCCTAGTAGGCCTAGACTATATGCTTAAATGCTAAATCTAAAGAAGAATGAGCTGAAGAAATGATTGTTTTTGCAATCAGGAAACATATAATTGGAAAACTTACCCCACCCCCTCCCCCACAAAATCATCATCTTAATAATTGGGATTTGGTGATAGTTGTTTATCGCTAAATACTAAATCTAAGCAGACTGCACTGAAGAAATGATTGGCCGTGACAAACAGTAAAAATAATTTAAAAATTACCCCACCCCCTCCCAATTATCATTATCTTGACAATTTGGATTTGATAATAGTCTTAGGCTATATAGACATATTGTAGTAGGCATATGAGCCTAAATGCTAAATCTAAAGAAGATTACGCTAAAGAAATTATTAGTTTTGACAACCAGGATAGATAATTGAGAATTTACTCCACCCCCTACCCCACAAAATAAACACTCACAATGTGTCAGTGCGTCATTGTTCATCTCTGATTCTGGAGCTCAAAGTTAAAAAGAATCGTTAGTTAACTTACAGTGTACACCATAATGATAAACAAAAGGGTGAAATCCCCCTCCCCCACAATAATAATTTCAGAATGACATAGTCTAAAGCAATTTGTATTAAAAAAACCCCACCAACTCAGTACAGAGTACAAAAACTGCATGGGCACATCAATGTCCAAAAAGGCACATAGGGCACACTCTTTTGGGGGGCCAGAGTAATCCCTGTACTATAATAGAATAAGCAGGGTTCGACACTAACACTGGCCCGTTGGCCCGAGGCCAGTAGAAATCACTAAGGGCCAGTAAATCACCTGGGATACTGGCCATGGGGGCAACAAAAAAATTACACTCCCCCTTGATACTGTGTACACTAAGGACTTGAATGACAAGGCTAAGGGCCAGTAATTGTCTGAAGCTACTGGCCCTTTGGGCTACTACCTGACAGTAGCTAGTGTCGAGCCCTGAATAAGGGTTTTTAGGCTTTGTCGGTTGTTGAACAAGCCCCCTGACCATATCACTATTTACCGCAACCCACTACATTCCTCACGAAAAGCTTTGACATTCAGGGATGGTTCTAACTTTTATGAAAACTTCTTAGAATAATTTTTTTTGCCGTAATTTGGCTCTTTTCTATGTTCATGACAATTTCTGGCTGATGTCTGAGTCTACTACAAGTAGGCACGACACCAACCCAATAACGGTTCAATGCTTGTCCACCATCGCTGGCGATGGCCAGCATCCATTCAACACTGGGCAGTGCATTGTGCTTTGTTATGTGCTGCGTGACCACAATGCACCGTGTACACACGATACTCTAACCCAAGGCCGTCTCAATTTTGCACCACCATCGCTGGTGCGGGCAAACATCCATTCAACAATGGGCAGTGCATCGTCCTTTGCTATGTGCCACGTGACTACAATGCATCGTGTACACAAGATTCACTGTTCCAATGTTGTTCCCGTGATGGAGACAGTGCTGGATTAATGCTGGCCCACTGTCCGTATTGTCGTTACAACCCGATCCAGCATTTTGCCATGACTCGCATCCACCAGGAGGGTGATATGCGGGTGAAGGTTGCATGAGTATTCAGCGCACACAAAAGCAGGGGCATCGAATTTCAAGATTGGGTTAATGTTGGGAAAGTGGTGTAAACAGTGGCTTAACATTAAACTAGAGAGAAATTGTGACTTTTCAAGTAACAATAATGTTTGGACTAGGTTTTCTGGCAGCCATTTTGAATTTTATTAGTTTTTTTTTATCATGACAGATTGATTGGAATTTTGGTGATGGGTTTTTTGGCAGCCATTTTGAATTGCAATTTTAGACTTTAGAATTCAGAATCAGACGTAAAATTTTAGAGATTAGAAGTCCCCACTGAGCTTTTGTGCTTTTAAATACACTTGTATTAGTTTGTCAAATGGAAACACATTGAAAGGGTCCCCAGTCAACACATTGACTTGTCTCTTTGTTGGCGGAATGTTGTATCGCTGTATGCAACGCTGGCCCAACATTAAAACAACATGATCGACATTTCACGTTTGCTGGAATTACAACTGTTCTTTTAATTGTCAAATCTAGCACATAAAAGCTTACTTATCTGACCATTGTGGACATGCAAAGTTGGTTTAATGATGTGCATCCGTCTGCAAGACTAGCCCCACATTGAAACAGCATAAGCAAATGCAATTTTATTATCATATCTAACATCTAAATGCTTTATAGGGCACCCCGGCCTGGACACACGCCCGCATTTTAGCCTGGATCAAAAACAGATTTTAAAAATATTGAAAACTCAAAGAATGATCAGCCTCTGAAAATAGAGGAAAAACTAAAAAGCTAAAATTATGACAATCACACAATCAAAAGGGATACCTCTCTTTGGATTTATACCTCTTTTTGAAGACACTAGAATCCGGATTTAATCCAGTCAAACTATCTCTTTAAAAAGTCATAGAAATAGTAATACATAAGGATCATTGTGCCAAGGTTTGAAGTCGATTGGATGAAAACTCAGGGAGAAATAGCACTATAAAATTTTAATCAGAAGGAAAAAAGTAGCCAGAATTGTTGCAAACTCAATATGTTTGGGCATAGCCCAAACATAATTAGCATTGTTTCAACTTGTGTAATTTGCACGGTTTTGCAGAGGCCTAAATGTATTTTTTACAATAAAAAACTTGCTCATGCACGTCGCTGAGCATTACAGGTGTTTTTGTCTACAACAGCAAACACGTTAACTAGCATAGTTAGTGGGCTCTATTATATTCATAAACGTTTCTTTATCACGCTCTTATTACACAGTGTTCAATTATATTCAGTCATGAATAGTTTTTAATTAGACTACAGATGTATGACTGTTGGAAAAAGTATCGATATCGGATGGAAAACATACTGATAACTAATTGATTCAGCTCCTTATAAATTGTCAATATCTATATTTCTATTTCTTGTGGTCAAAACCATGTGTGATTGTAGTGAAATCATCTGTTCTCCAGGTAAGTTTTGTGGAGGTGTCATAATAAAACAAATAGAATTAGTTTTTTTTCATTCTAATGCTATGTCACACTCATGCATATATCCATACACTTTGACCTAATAGCCCTTTTTTATTTATGCATTAGTCATGAGTATGTTCTTGTCATTGTTGTTCAGGCTGCAGTGTTTCAATTATGCCAGTTGATAAATATGACTGTCAGCATCAATGGCTGAAAAAATATCCACATGTATGGTAATATTTATAAACAAACTTGTGTATGGAAAAACTGCTATGGACAAGATTGTCACCTGAAGGGTTAATTTATGCCTCTAAATATGCTATCTAGAGTTATATTGTGTACTAAATATGCTAAACTGTACAACTCTGACTCAATCACACTATGAGTATTATGATACAAGTGAGCTTCTCAATAATGTAAATCACTATATGTATGTACTGTGGATCAATATAAGCTTGTCTTCGCCATATGCCAAATTCTCATGGACTTTGTTAAGTGGCCTATTAACAATGTATTGTTGAAGTGAGGCCTGTACACTACATATATGCCTATCGCTCATGAATATCACTCACCCAGCTTATAATTTACATACACATTCTATATGTACATTGCATACACTGTGTGGTTTTATAAATTGTATGTGATACCATCAGTCTGCATGTACATGTATACCAGTTTATCGCATATTGGTGCCTGCAATTTATCTGAGGCTGTATGCCTCGACTCCTGTGATTTTAGTCTAAAACAATGGAAATAGACTCTGTGGATATCTGGTCAAATAGTGATGAGGAAATTCTTCTAAGTCAGACAGACATTCAAGTGGTTCATTTTATACAAAAATGCAAGTGCTACAACAACTTTTAAATCCATTTGAATTATTTGGATTTCTAAGATTTTTTTTATTAATCATGTTCATTTGATGCAGCAAATTAATAAATTAACTATTCCAGCTATTGTATTAAAGTTTATCAGACCTCACAAATATAATGAATAACATATCTTTTAATTACATAATTTTTAGATGAGCTCTTTGTCATGGCTCTTTGTCTGACTGTTGTTTGTCGTCTGTCCGTCCACAATTTGCAAAAATTGCTGTTTCTCCTAGATTTTTCAGTAGTCTACAGTTAATTCAAACAATGTTTACCAGGTTAGGGCTCCAGATAGGCGAGTAATGAGGGTATTTTACGCCACAGAATTGGCCCATTACTCCCTGTCAAAATATGTTAAGCTGGGGTTAACAGTTTTGGGTAACTGGAGGGTTTGTACATATTTTAATATTAGATTAATTTATTTATATATCATCATGTTGGTTTTCCCTTCTTATATAATATCCACGACAGCCGCATAGCAGCAAATCATACACCTTGATTTTTCTAATTAATGAAGAAGAAGAAGAAGAAGAAGAAGAAGAAAAATGTTTATTCGACAAATGACACTGAGAAAATGCAAATCAAGTAACATGTCAGGATGACTAACATTAAGACTCAAAGAGTCCCTGGCATGGAAGCCGCCTAAGTATAAATAATATAAAATATAAAATACTATATAATATAGTAAATCACGATACAAAATTATTATACAAAATATTATGCAGCTTGTCAGAATAAATTTAAAAGTGACTGTGCAAATGAAAAAGTTTGGATAAATATGGGATAGGATTTTAACTCAAACATAAATTTATCAAATCACAATAATCTCCACCCAGCTGAACCTGTCAGTCGCGTCAGCGAGACACAGACACAAAAAGGGCGAAAATTACAAATAAATAACATTGTGGGCAAAAGGAAAATGTATACATACACACATACATATTCAATGAATTAGGTAGGTGTTGTCAAATTACAAACTGAACAATTATGAATTAGAAAACTGTTAGAATATTTCTCTATTAGATAGTGTTTAGTATATTGTCCAAAACCTTTCAAACTATGAGTGAGTACCTTTTCTAAAATTGATAAATGTGTGGTAATAAATGTTGCATTTGGTTTCTGATACAATTACGAGCAAACTCATGTTTAAAATGAGCATTTCTCAGTTTGTTTTCCCCCCTTGTGTTTTAATCATGATTGTCAGAGTTTAGAGCAAGATAAAAGTCATAAGAATGATCAGGAAGAATGTTGTTTATTAATTTAAAATACAATTTTAGTTGTTGATGCAGATGTATATCATTTACTTTCAAAAGATTGAATTTTTTAAAGATAGGATCGGAGTGTGTATAAAAACTACCTTGAGCAATGAAATTACACTTTAGCCTAAGATGTTGGGAGTTCATATACAATGCTCCTACATTAGGCGTCATGTGCAACCTTGCAAAAGGAAAATGGAGAAAAAGGAAGAAAGTGGGTGAAGAGGGAAAATATTGATTTCCTAGAAAATATTTTATTTTTTAAGAAAATATTCCAAAGAAAATATTTTGGGAACAAAATAATTTTTTCTTCGTTGGAAGAAAATATTTTTTCTTTTTTTTCTTCCCTTTTCTCCATTTTTGCAAGGTTTTACATGGTGCCTACTGTATGGACCTGGTAAATACAGGGTGTGCTCCAGGCGGCACCACCTATCACAGTCTGTAGCTCTGGTAGCCCTCAAATATATTTGTTCTAAACGTGATTCTCATGATTTGTATAAAACCTGCCTCCAATTTGATTATATAATTCAAATTTAATTTTATTGACTTGGCTATTAAATATTATCAATATCAAATTCATTGATAATATTTATAAATTTTAAACTAATTATTTAAAAAAGTTGCAATAAAACATTTTATGCACTGTAATATTTTATGGAACATTAGGCTATCAACCCTTGAGGTTATGGTAGCCCTTTGCCCCCCAGTGGTAGACATGGGCTACTGGTCTATCACTTATTTGAGCCCTGCCTAGAGTGTTGAAATGTCTTTACATTTAGCCCTTGTCTTGGTGATTTATTTTTCTATTTTCCCTTCATTCTCCAAAATTGAGTTATATTTAATTTACTGAGCATCAACCATGAAATATTTGATCAATTTTAGTCGGGAAGTATGGTATGTGTTTAGAAGACCCCAGCAGCACAACGGTTAAAGAGTTAAGACAATTTCAATTGTGTTGCTATGTCATTTCTGTGATGTTGTAGTTAGTGGTTTACAAATGAGGATGCAACTTCCTTACATCTCTTAAAAAATGAACCCAGAATAATTTCTTATTTTAAACTTGAATTAATAATATAATTCTTTAAAATGTCCAGTTTATTTTATATTTCAGATGGCAAACCTTTCTCAGATGATTCAAAATTATCGAGGCTTGTTAGAAAGATGTGCAGGGAAGAGGATAAAGAAAGACTGCTCACAGCCATTCAACAACTGAAGGAGTATGTCAGTCAGCCTGAAAATATAAAAGTTTGTATGAATTAGCTGAAATCTTTTATTTATCTCCCATTTCTGTTAAATACCAAGCTGAATAAGAAAGAAAGGATTTTCCATTTTGTAAAGTTCCTGAATGGCCTGCAGTAAGCTAACTCTTTTAGCTTTATTGCAATATGTATTTTATGGGTCTATTTCAGAGAGGGACTGACTTTAAAACCCTTGCCACATTTAAATGCACCACATGGCATATTTCTGACTGTGTATATGTCCGTTTTCATGTGCGATCCAAGCCGAGGCTATTGCTGCCATCTTGATTTTATCATTGATCTTTGATTATTGGCATAACGTAATGGAAGCAGTTGTGTCAGATTTGTGGACATTTCTGCATTTAGCACTCGCCACTTTGCTAAATGCAAAAGATTTCCCTTGTGGCTAAACTTATTTGGACCGTCACCTCTTTCGCCAAAAACAGAGATCAGAGACGTGAAATTATGTCCCTTTAGCGACAGCCAGAGATTGTGGCTAAGTTTGTTTCTATTATACCATCCACCCAGCATTTTGGGTTACTGCATCAGCCAAGGGGTGTTTGAGTGCTTGCAAGTTATTTTTGATAGACCTTATCTCAAGTCCTAATAATCTGCTAACAGTAACCATTTCTCACTTTGCTGTGACTCAAGACTATAATATCTTATTTGTGATTACAAATTGTATTTCCAAAGACAAAGGAAAAGAAAATGTGTATAATTTGTTAAATTTAAAATAGTTTTTAAGTGTGATGAGCATTTGAGTGTTGGACATGAAAAATATTTTTATTGTCAACATGGTCAATGAGAAATAGTCATCTCACAAATTGAAACTTAGTTGATTTATCTGAGGATTTACCACAAAACAAAATATTTATGAATTTTAGTTATTTTATTTTATTTAGCTTCAGTGCTTGTAACTTGCCTCAAAACATATACATGTAATATGCAATCTTAGCAGCACAGGGGTTAAGAATTGTCACATGTACACATGATGTAATATTTGTTTCAGATTATATTAAAAACATCAGACAATCTGCTCGTGGCTCTGCTTGATATCCTATATGACAGGTTTGTTATTTAAGATTATCAGCATTATAAAGAATAATGAGCAGCTCTTTAATTTCAATATATAATTGTTTTAGTACTTGTTTTTACAGCTAAACACCAAGGATAACTGATCATAAATCAGGGGTGGAATTTCATGCCAGCCCTGTTCGCTGTAATTTTAAATAATGATGACCTGGCTGATCTAAGCCATTACCATCCAATTTTATCTAATTTAAACAGGTCCCACCTATAATATCTTTTCAAGCCAAAAATATCTCTCTGAACTTATTCATATCAGTCACTTTTTCTATAGTGAAATGCCAGCTGCATGTAATGCCTTCAATCTGTGAGCTATGCACAGCAAAATTTTATTCGCCTGAGAATTCAGCGTTATTAGAAGAGAGAGCTGAGTGGGAATGATCGGCATCCCACGGCTTTGCACCTATACTTTCAATTATACACAATTCCTGGGAAAAAGGCTGGGAATAATTTTAATTGACTGATCACAGTCTAGTTGGTGAGATGAGCCCCCAAGAAAGGGGCCTGTACATACAATGGTTATCATATAGTGCTCAGGTAAAATCAATAATAGAGCACTAGGTGAAATGTTGGGCTCTATTTAGTTCAGTGGGCATAGTGCATAGTGAATTATTGTTTTTGCAAGCCCTGCTTGCCTGTTAATCTGGTAGATGTATAGTGAATTCTTAGCTCAATTAGCCCTCCTGGTCACCATCAGTATATAAATTTGTTGAAATTCCACCCCCGATAAATGGTTCTACTTAGAGCTCCTATTAGCATGATGAGGGTGCCTTGCCGTGTTCAGTGACTTTTTCCCACTAATTTAACGTTCAGTTTGTTGATGTGATGCATATTTAACGATGGATATTTGTTAAAAAACATATTTTCAATGTTGTGTGGCACATTTTTTCCATTTCTACTTGCATCTTAAGATAAACAGCATTTATTAGAGTATTTTTTCAATGGTAATATGGTGTACTATGAGAATTAAGGCTGCTGTACACAGTAATCACATTACAAGTGTGATACACATCTACATGTACACATGGTGGTCATGGTGCAAAATTCTGGTATTTTACGTGCCCTAATTTTGAGCCCTGAGACAGATAGGCCTATTAAGGACAACCCGGAATCACATCTGCAGTGGTGAATGAATTTCGCTGATTTCTCAGTCAAACTAAACCAATATTCATGAAAATTTACACGCCCTTGAACTATAGAATATTTTTCAACTAAATTTCCATGGTGGTCATCACTAGAAACAGTGCTTTCAAAAATGCACTCAAATTTGGTTGAGTATTGACTGAGAAATTAGTGAAAATCATTCACTATGGCTAATGCGATTCCTACTGTAGGTAAAAAAATTGTTTGCCCAATGTTTAAGCATGCATTTTAAAGCATCCCCTAGAACAATGACCCTAAAGACCGGCTCCAACTCTCATTCAGTGCTGTCAGGCGCAAGTATTTTGTTAGTTCATTTTAAAGGGCATATGATGGACGCACTCATTATATTGCTTAAACATATTGTCTCATTTATTGGATGGGAACAAATTTAATCTCACTCCTTCACAAGGAAATAACAAGAGAACAGTTTTTGGGGGGTTGATGAGGTACAAAAGTTTACTTCTGGTAATCACATTCGTTATGAATGATGATGTCCCGACTTAATCTATCTTGTTTTTTAAGTATTTTTGGAAATTGGGTATTTGTATATGTGCACACGAAGCTTGTTCCCATGTATATTAAAATATAATTTACAGAACGTCAGAAGAGGTGAAGAAAGAAATCTCACTATGTCTAGGCATGGTTGGTGGTCTTATGGGCACTGACATACAGAGGTAAGATTGTCAATTGTTTTTCAATTGCTGTTATGGAATATTCTCTAATACAGTGTACCAACTTTTAATTAAAAAAATGTATTCCAATTGTTGACATTATCCAATATCTGAGATCAATATTACTCACAACATTTCGATTTTGTTTCATTTTGCTACTTTGTTTCCAGGGTTTTGTGATTATAGAGGCCTGACTTGTGGGAAATAATTCACAAAAGGAGGGCCTAGAAAAACTGTATAATAGGAAAAAATAATTCTATTACCATATCCCCACACCTAAACAACTTACATGCACTTATATTTGAAGATTCACTTAGTTTTTTCAAGAAAGAGAGCATACTCTTATATTCAAACATTAAATTATCTGTATAAAACTATATATGCTGTATATGTATATAAGTTGCACCTTTTTTCTCTCTTTTTTTGGCCATGCCACATTCTGTAATTTTGTACTTGCCCCCACTCAAAACCTGGCGTCAAGCCCTGCTGTCTGTCATCATAAATTGGAGGTCTACAATAGTACAGGTATCACACATGTATGCCAACACACAACACAGAGAGGTAGGTTGTGGCGCATTGGTAGAGTGCCCGACTGCCTCTCCAGTAATGCAGGCATCCCGGGCTCGAGCCTCTCTGATCCTACTTAGGTATTTCAGGGTACTGGGATTGTTGCTAGTAGTAGTACCTTTTACCCCACCTGGGGAGGTTATTAGAGATCTGCTCCGTCTGTTGCATGCTGTACGTATGGTATGGAAGCACTAGTCAACAGCGATTATCCAAGGAAGCTGTAGCACCACATGTCTAGCTGTAATCTTTGGGCGGATTGCCAGTGACATACCCTGATTCCTCCCTTCAACAGCGGTACCAATTCAGCTCCCGCGTCAGTGCAGGCACTGATGTTGACAATGGTAAGGCCTTAAACTACTGTACCACCAATAGAGTATTTGACAACACATGGGATGAATGGAGTTACCCTCAGCTATTGTTACCTTGGGGCCTATCCCACCCGTCCGTAAATCCTCTAGACATGTCCAGAACCCCTTACCATTAGTGCCAACATGTGATGTAGAGCATTATTCGACCACTACTACTCCTTGGGTATTTCAGTTCAGAGAAATATAATTGTTTTTCTCCTCTACATGTGACTAGCCGATCATGTTACTGGCATCCTCGTCAAGTTAGTATACACAGGTGCAGTAGGTACTATCTATGTTCAATACACCTGCAACTACCTCTTGCAAAATACATAGGTGTGACATGTACACGCAGCATAATACAATATAACAAGGAATTTATTTTGTGACAATGATAGTATAACTGTATTCTTTATTACTATATAATTATAGCATGAAACATTAAATTATTATTATTTACTTCGAACATTAACATTTTTAAATTCTCGTTATCCCAACTATCATCACTATCTGTGCTACTGACATCACTTGTATCATCGCTGTTATCATCCTTATCACCCACTGGCACACTGGCTGTAATATGCTCATCTCCTCTTTCCACTCTTTGCTCACCATTCAATTTCCAATTCACCCCAGCAGCCTCTAAAACTACTTTTTAACGATTTATTGTTTTAAATGCATGTCCATTGGCTGAAAAAGGGGTGTCATTTTACCTGGTACAAGATTAATAAACCTATTTTTTTTCAAAATGCTTCTTTAACTTTCTCCGCGTCTAAAATCGATACACACTTTGTATTGGACAGTGCCCCAAGCCATTTGAGTTAGACTTGTGGGATGTGAGTGTTTATCATTATTTCTGACATCAAAAGTGATAACACATAACCACTGTCTTAGCTAGAATTTGACAACTGCCCGTCTTTTTTGTCTAATTTGTGCATATCTGCCAGAGCATTTCCTCCTTTATAGTATAATTTGAACAATTTTTGCCCGTCATTTTGACTTTTTTGACGGGTCGCTGGCTAACACATAGCACTGTTTCAATGCCCCCACCACAATATCCCTTGGAAAAGGCTCCTTGGGCAAGTTATGCTCACCTGCCATCATCCACTCCTCCCACAACTCTCTAAGGCGCAGCTTGAATGTTCTGTTGACACTTATGTCTAGTGGTTGCAGTAACTTTGTCAGGCCTCCTGGTATTGTGGCAAGTGTTGAGTTGACAGCACATACACACTCATTGTTGTCCTCTGATGTGGGAACACATGCTGGCCATCACCAGTAGTGCAGGCTGGTGAAGGAAGAAAATGTCAGGTTGTCTTCCATAAAATTTTGTCGGCCACAGCTTCATCACAGTCTGATTCGTCCATCTCTTTATGAGTGACTACCACACCAGCTGGTAGCTCCTCCTTGATTGAATTCTTTCTCTTAAAAATAGGCATTGGTGGTAGCTTATCCCCTAAAGCACAGCAGGCCAACATGACACTGACATGAGTCTTCTCGTTACCTGTTGTGTGTATAGTCACGGTGTCTGCCCCCTTAACTTCAACAGTCCTTGCCATGGGCATGTCAAATGTCAGCATTACCTCATCCATGTTGATGTTGTCTGTTGCAATCCTGTGTGAATTAGTGAAAAAGAGTCCAATTTCTCCTGGTAATCCACAAGCTGCTTCTCTCACATGATCGTGCGAGAACGAAGGGACAGGTTTCTACGCATCATAAAGCGGGCACACGGGAAACCCCGCCCCCGAACATTGGTAATCCTTTATCCTTTGCAATCTGTTGAGCTTTTAATCATATCTGAGTAGTGCTGACACCACGACATGCTGTTCAAGCACCCATGTCTGTAACTTATCCTCTAGCTGAGGCCATCCAGGCTTGTATCTACGATTGGCTTTCTTTGTCTTAGACGAAGGTTAGCTTTACGCCAGTCATGCACTGAAGCTTCACCAATGCCAAAGTCACGTTCAACAGCTCTATTACCATGCTTTTCGGCATGTAATATCACTTGCAGTTTGAAAGCTGCCGTACAGCTTCGCCTCTTAGTGGGTTGTTGTTGAGCTGTTTCAGAATAACTTGTTCTATATCACGCGGAGTAAGGCGCTGCTGAACATGCACATTGGTTCAACCGGTTATGCATGATAAAGCTTACGAGATAAGAGTGAAATTCATGGAACTTAAAAACTTCTTTCATCTGCTCCTTTTCCTGTGTAAGCTTTTGATGCACAACAAGGTCTTTTGTCATGCAGGTCAGTGATGTAAGTCACCAGTTCAGTTTCCATAGAATGGAATTGCTTTGCATGATTGGAGCTGCTTGCATTTTCTGGTGTGTATGGTGATTCATGGTCACTATCAACAGAATTGATACGTCTTTTACGTGGGAAGGGCTGATAGGCACGCACATCCCTAAGATCTCCTCTCTCTGTGCTTTCCATTTATGTATGTGCATTCATAACAGATTATACAATTTTGTTGTTGTATAAATTAGGACCTGTATAAAGGACCTGTCATTTGACAATTCAGCTGTTGAAAGTGTCAGGTTGACTGTCATTTCTGACAGGGATGCACTTAGTTTTTAAAAACAAGTACATGCACCTATAGTCAAACATAAATTTTTTTTATAACATCCCTAAAAACAGTAAATTTCATTGATAAGTGCATGCACATTTGTCCTTGGGATGTACCGGGTAGTACTAATATTATCTATATAAACAATACAAAAAAAAGTTTGGCTGAATGTGTGGGCAAACGTGTCTGTCTAGCCAACACCATAATATTAATGTAATGAGCCATATTTACTGTGTCAGCTGGGCTGGCCTACTGGTAGCTTTGAACAGATTACCAGCGATCATAGTTAACCTGTGATACCAGAATAGGGGCTTAGTGTACATGTTTCAGTATGTATACACATGTTTATCAAGTCTAAGATTATTGCAGTTTAGGCAAGCTGTACCTTATTATGGCCTGAGCTGCATCTGCAGGCTGTGTATGGCTCTGGAGACACTTGTCTGCTCTGTGGCTTACATGATAAATCATACTTTTTGTTTGAAGGCTGAACTTTTACATTTTAAGTCAGAACATTTGTTAATTTGATTTAGTATCGAAGTTAAACCACCCAGTCCACATATTCACCATTCTTTTATCTGCATAATAATGTAACAATTTATTTCAAATTCACATCGCATTTTATTCATAAGAGATTGGATTGTTTGGGATAATTGTTACATGGTCTAATGCACAGATTTGTATGTCTTCTTCAATTCTTGAATTGTAAGGCATTTGACTGTTATCATTTTTTCATTTTTTTTTCACTATTAAAGCCTACACTAAACAGTGTTGTATGATTACAAGGCCCCGTTATGTGATAATAATAAGGGTTACAGTACCTTTCGGCACAACTTTCCATGTACTCAGCTGTGAAAAGTGTTTTTATATTATTTTTATCACAGATATATTCAATGGGTGTTCTTGAAGATCAATGCAGCGCCTGTCGATGAGATCAAGATATATCTTCTTTTTTCACTTTTGGAGGTATGTCTTCTGTTTTTGCTGATCACTATATGGTATGATAAAATTGCTATGGGAATGATCTAATTCAACTGCTATTATTTTCCAAAGATTTAATGTTAGATATGGCGGACATTGAAGCCAGAGGATAACACATATAATAAAGCATCCAAAATGGTATAATACAGCTATTTTTTGCTCTTACTTACCATTAATATCTTGGCATCTTCGTAGAAAAGCTAGAATTATATATGAAATGACATAATATGTTTGTAATTGCTAAATCTAAACTGGTGTCTTTCTTTTACTTTGTATAATGGCTGGAGAATTTACATGAAAGGAGTTACACGAGTTACTTTTTGCTAATACCTAATCAAATTTCAATATTATGACTTGGTAACAGAGAGCTGCTTTTGTGCTTATTCTAACCAAATTTCTTAATCAAATTTCCTCTCCTAATAACATGTGATGATTCTTATTCGCTGACATAAGTGAAATCTGCTTATTTTCATAGATACATCAATATTATTTCACTTGCCTTTGTAGATGATGAAGTATAACGAAGGAAAGAAAACCATCACAGATTTGATGCCGGTAAAATTAATTTTCTACCTTTATTATAGTATTATAGTATTGTTATTAGAAAGTGTTAGATTTAACCCTCAAGAGCCAAGGTTTTAATTGGAATTTTAATCGACCTGAAGTTGTGTCTCACATGAAGTTGTGTCTAGTTGATGTGATGCACAGCTTCAAGTGTGTATAAATTATTCAGATTTAGCAAAAAGGAAGATAGTCATAATTATAGTCTTACTGATTGAAAATTATATACTATCAAAAAAATGTTCTTTAGAGGGCTCATAAATGATTAAAAAATATTATATTTGTGATTGGTGATTCAGGTTAATATGGTGAGAATCATCTTAACACCATATGTTTGCACAATGTGTCAGAACTGTTGATTCAATATATCAAACTGAGAATATATATATAACATATATGCTTATGGAGAGTGAAGGGTGTGGTCTGATTTTGTCTTTTTGTTGTAGATGATAATGTCTAGCAGTCAGAGTTTACTTGAGAGAGCAGATGGAGCAGAGCTTCTGCAGGCAGTGGTTGACGTTGTACTACATATCACAGATATTCATCCACAAGTTTTCAGCAACCATTTCCGAGTAGGTTAACATACAGGCTCCTTTGTCACAGGGCATAATCAGAATTAATTTTGTGCAGCAAAAAATGTTAAAATGCATCACATTAAGGTGTTAGGAAGCCTAATGTTTGGGCACTTATCTTGAATAATGAGTTCTACATTGTGATTAATCCTTAAAGCGCTGAATTAATTTCTTAATTTAAAATCATCATAAATGTCTTCGTTAGCTTCTCTCATTTCGTCGCCTCGGAGCTAAATGATCCTATCTGCCACTCTGACGAGTGTCAGATAGGATCATTTAGCTCCGAGGCGATGATTTGGATACCTATGTTATGGGTCTATAGCCATTAGAAATATGTTGACTCTTACAGTGCGGGGATGGACTTTAGTCATCAGAATCTATCTCCGCGCTGTAAGAGTCAACCCTTAAGTAGTAATATTTAAATGTTGTTTAGTCCAAGATTTTAGTATGGTATAAAATTTAAACAAATTTTCATTGAAGTTTAATTTCAGTAGTAATTCACACCTCAAGGTTTATTAACCCTTATAGCGCTGAAATATTTTTGTATAAGCCATGGAATCATTTTTGTTTCAAATTTGTGATCATCATAACCGTCTTGGTTAGCTTTTTCTGCTTCATTTGAATACCTGTGGCATGGGTCTACGGCAATTGGAAATATTTTAATGCGTGGATCGTCTTTATACGTCTTTGATGTATGAAGATGGTCCCCGCACTGAAAGGGTTAAAATGAGGAGAAACAGATGTTGAGAGGATTAAGTGCAATATGAATTAAATCCACTTTAATTTGTACTAAGGTATTAGTATCATAACTATTTTACACAATGATCTCTTATCTCAGAGACAATGGTAAATTATAGTAGGCCCTATTACTGATTTCTGTTGAACATAGTTGACACAGTTGGTGTGAAAACTGGGTCGCATGACATATTCTTTATTATATTGCAGGATACTGTCGACATATTAGTTGGCTGGCACATTGATTCAAGTCAAAAGAAAGATATGACTTCATACACATCAAATGCTTTGGTCAGTTTTCATCAATTCTGGGTGAACGACATGCACTTCTCCCTCACTTTATTGGGGCAGTTTTTAGAGGACATGGAGGCATATGCAGAAGTGAGTAGTATTCTTCTATGTCAAATAGTAAGAGAAAATCTGATCTTTCAACTATTTGAAATTGTGATTTGCTCCGCAATTTCATGTGGTAATAGTAAGCTGGATCTTGATTATTATGTTAGGCTTATGCTTCTATTTTATTTTCAAAAAGCATTGTTTGAGCTAATCATTTTTTTAAAAACTGGAAATGAAGCCATATGTTTAACAATATGTTTGCATGCACTTGCCATTTAATGTAATGTCTTGATAAGTGAGAAAATGGGGGCTTTCCATTGCATCAGCTGAAATAGATTGAATGTGGGCTATTCCACAGCTCTTCAAGATATTCTTTGACTATTCTATAATTTTTTTTAAATATACATACCGTACCTGTTTTATTTTGTAGGACTTGGGTTTGGGGTTGAGCGGACAACAAGTTACAGATGAGGATGTTCCCACACCAGAAGAGTGTGTCACCAAATTGTCAGCTTTACTGAGGTGACAAAAAACCTTGTAACCTTAATCTTGCTAGACCCTTGTATATATGCGATCAGAATCTGCTGAAGGCAGGTTGAATCGTCGCAATCGTTTCACACTAAGTGCCAAAGTGGATACAATTTAACCACTTTCTACATGAATCTTGAACCATGAATACAATTTTCTCTATCATTGCAATATTATTTGAAAAACGTATGAGTGATTTTCTATTACATTTTGTTTGTTTTAAATAGGGTTTTCACAACTGTAGTTAAGAGTCTGGGAGAATATCTTCTGAATACTGCAGGAGTTACGTCATGGGACTATGTTGTAGAGGTTTGTTTCTAATAATATTTTCTGGTATGATATTTTTATGTTAAGTATTGATCGAGACCTAGATAGGCCTGTCGATTGCTCTGACCAGTTTACTTCGCTATAAATTTAAATATGTTTTCATTTGTTTGTTTAACTTGGTCTACAATATAGTGAATCACAAAAACAACTTATTACATTTGTGAAAAAAACTATTACAATCTAAGACATAGAGTAAAATTTGGTTTTATTAGATTGTGGAGCGAATCTCCAAATGTGTGCAAACTGGAATGCAGAATTTGTATAGTGAACATGTTATGGTTGCAGGTGAGATAAATACTTTCTTTATATATACACTGTACATGTATATATAAATTGGAATTATTAAATGATCTATTTGAATTTAAGTTTTTTTTTGTCTATCTGAACCAATAAAGTGAATTACATTTTGTTTTCCTTCCCACAGCTAATGAATGCCTGTATGAGTTGATTGAAGTATTAGGCAGTCACTCTAGCCAGACGTGCAATAGCTTGCTACCTTTTCTGGTGGAGCAGCTCACCTCAGGAAAATGCTGTGTCAACACACAGCTTCTAGCCTTTTTGAAGTTACTGAAGAGGGTAATTACTTGTTTATCCACGTACTACAATCGAATACTGTACTTGCTCTGCTGGGCCCTTCTCCATCACAACTCCAATGTACAGTTTTAGGCAATTTTCAAGCCAAATAAAGTACCACTGAATTGGTAAAAATTGAAGGTGTTATTGGCCTTTTCTGTCTATTGCGTCTGGATTTGCCAACGCAAATTCCAGTTTCAAATGAATGGACAAATATTAGCATTAATCTAGCAGAGGAAGGGTTAAATTTGTGTAATCTGAATATAAGTTGTTCCATTTGTACAAATAAGTACTCAAATGTGTGTGAATCACTATTATACATGACAAATAATTAATAATATTTAATTGCAGACAATTGAAATCGTGAACACTCAGCTACCAGTTAGCTTTATTACCACCGCTCTCTGTCGAGAATCCATTCTACACAGACTAAGATTTATTCATCACAAGCAGGTATAATATTATTTTCAATAGGACTTTTTAGCAGTAATTATTTCTAATGCTGAATTAGAGAGAGAAGTACCTGTTAATAGCTGTTGAAATATACTTGGGATCTTATTTAAATGAAATGTGTACAGCATAATCTAGCATACATGATGGCCAAATTTACTTAATTCAATCTGCATGGAGATGTTGTTATGGGGGTAATACCGGACCATAGCCAAATAATTGAATTACAGAAAAGCGCATGTCAAATTATGATGCCGGCCAAGATGTCAATATAAGGATGGCATAAAATGCTTTAATGCAGTGTTCTGTGTTGTTGCAGCGATTTATTTCAAACAAAGTAGCTATCACGGTAGAGTAATGAAATAAACCAATGCAACAACAAATAACGGCATTGACACCTTTTATTCCATCATCATAGCGAAAAATAATATAATTATATTTAATTTATTTAGTATATCTGATTGTATGAATAATGTTTTTTTCAGATTCTGTCTGATTTGATGTCTGTCTACCATTCAATTCTCGCCTTGAAAAATGTTCCTTTGCTTGAAGAAGCTTACAGGTGGGTTACAGGCACACACTCGTACATAGATAACATTGGAACAGAAACCAATGAACTATTGTCTGTCTGGAGCAACATACCTTGAAACACTACATGTCACAGCATTAGATAACATTAAGCATAGTATTGCTTTAGAGAATTGCCTTTGGTGCTCATTAACTACAACATTTTCTCCAAGTGTAATTTTTCGATAATTTTTTCTATCACAATGTTTTATAGATAATAGGTTTAATGTAGTAAATGACACCCCTCTTATAAACCAATATAATTCTGGGTACATTATCACATTAACTGTTGTGATTGATTTTCACTTGATTTTTCTGTCAATTCTCCATCAGTTTTAATGAAATTTTGATTAAGTTAGTCCCTAGGCATGTCAGTGCACAATTTTGGAACACATTGTTAGAGTGCCAGATTTAAAATAGGTTAATTTTCATCATAAAGAAATTAGAATTAACTTAAAAAAATCCTACCCAAATTTAACTAATACTGAAGAACCATAATTATGTCC
This sequence comes from Flabesymbios commensalis, assembly GCA_964017125.1. Lineage (NCBI taxonomy): Eukaryota > Metazoa > Annelida > Polychaeta > Terebellida > Flabelligeridae > Flabesymbios > Flabesymbios commensalis. The sequence goes on along the minus strand of OZ024904.1, from coordinate 33,908,037 downwards.
CCCCCCCCTCTGTAAGCAGAGTGAGGGAGATATTGGTTTTCCTCTGTCTTTTTTTTTGTATTTTTCATATATCCTGCATGTTAAATAACCACTTCTTGGACAAGTTCCAAGGCGGCTGAAAAAAAAAAAAATTAAAATGGCAGATTTATTTCAATTTTTCACATTTCACGTCGCTAATTTTACCTGGTCAGCGGGACAACTTCAAATTTTTTTCATGTGTCCTGTTCAAATTTGTTATGCATGTTACTAATAACCAAGTTCAATAATGGCTAAAAGTTATTGCGAGTTTTAGCATTCTAAGTCGCTAATTTTACCTTGTGGGTGTGATAAGTTTTTCATGTCTCCTGCTCAAATTTGATCTGCATGTTACTGATAACCAGTTCTTGAGCAAGTTTAATAATGGCGGTGGCTATTATCGAGTGTGCTCCTGTTAGAAATTAATTTTAATTTCTATGTTCTGGAATGAAAATTAACATATTTTCAAATCAAAAAAGCCAGCGTGGCTACAGGCCACACAAAGGCAATTGATCAGCTTGTCCTGCCCCTTTCCACAGGAGGCTCAAAATTATATTATCATACCCGCTGGCTTACTTGAAATGCTGTATTGCATGACTTTATGCTAGTTAAAAATCTATTTAGAAATTTATTAAATTTATCTATCTATTATCTATCTCAGCATATTTATAAAAAAACTGCAGAAGCAGAAGTTTATTTAGGAGTCCTGTCTATTGTTTAGTTATGGTGATGATCTGTTTTTTATGTTTCGCATTTATCATAGACATGTGTTGGGAGATCTGGAGATAGGCTTCAATACGTTGTTGGAGGCCACAGAAAGTGATTTTCAATGCAACCTGGTGACTAAGAACCCCTTCAAAGACATGGTGTACAACACCAAGCAAGCAGAAGCTGCAATTATTTTTGATGTCTGTGCTCTAGCTGAGATTGGCAACACAAAGAACAACTTGATTGGGGTTAGTGATCTATCATGTTTTGTTTTTGTTTTTGTTTTTGAAATGGCGACTATTCAGATTTGTTATGAACCAACACTATTTTCATATCTTATAAAAAGGACAATGACCAGGTGTTTATCAAGACGGCCTGCTGCTAGCTACGCTAAGTGCGCTAATAGAGCACACGCTATATAAACCCAGATAGCTTCTAACCCTTTACAGACATGAGGCGTTATATTCACATAAAATGTGTCACGATAGGGCAGGTAATGTAACCCTACAAGCGCTATAGTTGGTGCCATATTAAGTCTACTTACTCAGTCTAACAGATTGAAATATTTTTTGGTTGACTGTTTGATGCAATACATTGATATGTAATAAATGTCTTTTATAAAATACAAATGGCAATTACATATACCGGTATTCACTACAATGGTTAATTGTCGTCTTCCCATGTCGGCCTACACAAACAGTGTGGCTGAAGTTGATATTTTCCCACGCAGTTCAGCAACATTTGGAAAGGGAGCTGGGCGCGTCACCGCCGTGGCCGTATGCTTTTTTTGGGAACGCCAACTGCTGGTTCACTGTGGAAATCATTTGTCAACATTTAGCCGACTTTGCGTCGACATCTCGTACAAGCTGTACAGTCAGCAATTGGTCAAGTGACGAGGCGATCGCCGCTCCCATGACTGACAGCTCACGTCTGGAGAGAGGTGTTGTTGCCAACTGACAGGGCTGTGTTGTAACACAATTATCATATTGTGACGGTGTCTACCACTGTCCACACGGCGCCGTGCTGTCTACGAAGTACGCAACATACCGAATACCACACGCTGACATTCAGTGTGATATAGACATGATAGAAATTATTATTTATATAATTAGGCATGGCGTATCTTTTTATTAGATCCTCTGAACGATTTGCAATATAAAACATGTTTAACTCTTTGACTGGCATCATTATTTTTTAAAATAGCTGGAAATATATGGACACAATGGATAGAATTCCTTGCTGCGTCAGTATGCATATAAAACATTTTAAACTTGGTCAAGCCACAGACCATATATGCAGAATCAAACAGAAAATTACATACCGCATTCACCCCCGTAACCATGACAATGGTCAGGGTGATGGTTACCATGGTGATGACATATTAAGTAGAATATCTACTTTTTTGTCAATAGTTTTGCGAATTCAATTGATGTGTTAGTCGTTTTTTGCCAAGAAACGTTTTCAAACAAAAAACACTGTCCTCGTATAATGTTTTTATTTTTTTGAGGGGGGGGGGGGGGTGTTTTCGACGTCATAATTATTTTCATACCTGATTTCACAATTGGAAAAGCTGTTGTACTCCAGTACAGTAATTATCCGTTATAGCACGAATCGTTACTACACGAATCGGATATAACACGATGCAACCATGGATCCCAAAATTTTACACTATCTTTTTTACAATTTTTCTGGAGAAATCGTGTTATAAATATTTGAACATACAATTAAGCATGAAATTGTCCGCCAACGTCACATGTTAATCGTGCAGTAGCGGTAGGCCTAATCCTTCACGCATGACGCTCACGCAAGGTCGCCGGCAAGTGTTATTGCACAGCACATAACGGCACCCTTTTAGAACAAGAGTATCTCATTTCGTATTTGAGCTTAACTTCAATTCAAACACGAATCGTGTAATAGATAATATAAAACGAATATGATACGATTTCATCTCAGAAAATGTATTTACTTACTCAAATTAACTTAATGTGGCGTGTTTAGCAAAAGAACATGTTTATTTAAATCGTGTAATAAAAATATTATAACACGAATAATAATGTTTTTACATGTTTTTTTAATGTGTTTTAAAATATTATAACACGAATATGGTGATTCTGCAAGTTTTTAAAATCGCGTGTAATGAAATATTATAACACGAATATGATGTGTTTTACATGTGTTTTATATCGTGGTATAAAATATAACACGAATATGTTGCTTTTTATATCGTGTTGTAAAATATTATAACACGAATATGACGTGCACGATTTGATGTCAGTAATCCTAGCTATTAAATAAAATTATCTTAATTTAGCAGGCTCAACCGAAAAAATGGTTATTCTTAAATCACGTAATAAAATAGGTAGCCAGAGGTGATGACACGCCGATCGTTTGTTGAATGCCACTTCTTCACAACTCACATTGCAATGTTGAGCAGCGTTCTCGTTTGTATTGCAAGGTGTTATGTTGTTAAATAATTTTTAAATTCAGTTAATATATTAGATTTAATGGTGTTGCATGAATATATTTTTATGCCGATATGATCAGTCATAAATCACTGTCAGTATGGACAGCTCAGCGACAAGTTTGATTGACAAGCGTGTTCTAACGCTGATTGGTCAATATCTCCCTCCCATCTCACCTGACCACATCGCTGGCCCAGCATTAAATCAGCACTGGTTCATTTGCGGGCAGTTACGCGATGATCGACGCCGCAAGTAAACGTGAGCGTATCAAACCATTTTAAGCCTACAGGCTTGGTAGTTATCCTGAATAATATATGAATAATATAACATCAGTGATATGCTGTTTTATTACACGATGTGGAAAAAACATAATATTCGTGTTGTAGTAATTGATTGCACCATACAAAAAATGCAAAGCCATCGTGTTTGTTGTGTTCAAACGCTGATTGGTCAACACCCGCCTCCCATCGTACCGGGCCGTGTCAGGATGATTGACAGTCTCGTATGATCTCACATTGAGAGTGATATTTCACGAGATTTAGACACCTCTACTCTCAAAACGATGACGTCATTAAACACTGTACATGACACGGACTTGTATACACAGCGTCACTCTGTTCACGCACGAGTCCTGTATTCCTGATTCAACTATTTTTACTTCTACTGCTTATATTAGACACATTCAACCAATTCACATTTTCATTATTTACAAATAATAATTAATATAACTTCTAAAACTCAGATATTTGTACAGTAAATAAGGCCTGGAAACAACGTTATGCTACAAGCTAGTATATTGTCCCGTGTCAGTTATTTATATTACCGCATCCCGTGTATCTCCAGTCATATCGTATCTAGTAGTACTAGATAAAATCGGGCCATTTCGTATAACACGATCGGCTTATTACACGATTCGTACTTATGGACCCCACTGATCGTGTTATAACGAATAACTACTGTATTTACTTTATTACCATGGGAAGTATAAATGATGTTTCGTCTCGTATCATGACATTATCTTGAACGTGAATCATAGATTACATCTTTTCAAATACTGACCACTACACTCCGGGACTTAGCAGAACGCTGTAACAATCTGTAATTATTGACGACGTCATGCAAAATAGGCCTACATGGACAGGGCAGGCATCCGTCGAAAATTAGAACTAATTAGAACTACAAAACAATGATAGGGCCCGAAATTATACTTCTAACATTATGATCGTTATAGTGGCTTACAACATGTTATTATGTAGGCTAATGTGGGCTTCAACATGTTCATATTCGATAATAATATAATACGCCATGTTCAACAGTGTCCAACTGATAAAACTATTCTGTTATATTAGGCTACTAGTTACTTGTGTGTAGATTGTGGCCATACCTATAAACAGTAAAGCTACTATTATTATGTCAATTAGTCAATGTCAATGTCAATTCTTCACTTTCACACGTGTTGCGCACCTGACATGTCTGAGAGCACGTGGTTATCAGAGTAATGTGTGATCAATATTACGCCTTGAACTATGATGTCATAATTTTACCACTATAGAATTACTACAGGTCACTTTATGAATGAATGCTTACTTTAATGAATGACCGCGCTTTAAAGCGCGCTTGCCAGTCAAAGAGTTAATAAGCGCTATGTAAAATAAACATCCCGACTAATCTGAGCCTGAAATCGATTCATATGGCATATATACCCTTATATGAGCATTGGACATGAAGGGTTGGGTGATCGCGGTGCTACCGGCAGTTGAGATTGATAGCCGCGTGGTGATTCAATTTTTCGCACAAAACCCCCAATATGAGCCGCAAGTGGACTTTTGTCATTGGGCACTGGAAAATTATTTTTTTCATTCTAATTAAAACCGCAGCTACAATTTGAAATTTTACGGTACGGGTAATCATTAACATCTGTATTATTTAAAGTATTTATGTAACCCTGCCATATGATTGAATTCTTTAGCATGTACTTTTGTCTTCTTGTTTACCAGATGTGGGCATTAACACCCACAATCTACGATCTGTTCACTGTGCATTTGTTACCTTCACACCACACCATGATGGAACGTTATCCAGCGATACAGTATTCTCTGCTGCATTCTTTATATTCTCATTGTTCCAGGTGAGTGTAGATAGTCTCATTTGCAGGCATTCCCATATATTGTTTATCAGAATGCAAAACTACAGTATATTTTTCCCACCTGGAGAGATTGCCAAACTTGGTTTGTAAGGTTTTTCAAAGAAGGTAACTCTTTCAATGGTTCACTTGAGGTGTAACGGGTGAGATCATCATTCTGAGTGTGTGCTGCGAAATAACTGAAATGGAGGATCTAGTGACAGAAGTTACTGACTTATCATTTCTTTATTTAGAAAAAGGGAACATTCTGCCCCTTTCACCCCTTCCCCCGAAACGTAGAAATACATCCATTCGTGGCCAATTTTAATTTTATGTGTTTAGAAAATTATGCTTATCTCTGTAATAAATTATGATTATTATCTTTAAAGACTCGTCATGCTCCTAAAGGATAACTTTTGTGCTGTTTGAGCAATTTATTTATTTATTATATAAATCAGAGGTGATAATTTTATCTTCTTGATCATATCGCAGCTTTAATGTTCACACTTTTTTTCCCCAGACATTGTCACTTTGTGAACAGCAGTCAGCTCATGACACAGAATGCCATTATAGAAGGCCTGGCTAATGTATCACCTTCTACGGGAGGTCATTTCAACACACTACTGGCTCTGCTCGCCGACATTTTCCATTGTAATTCTACACCATATGATAGCAGGTAATATCGTTTAGTTATATTAAGTTATGTTGAATATCATGGTTGAGCTAAATATTTTAATGTTATATATAAATGCATGTGCCTGTAATGATAGCATAACACGTTGGACATTGTGGATAAATGCCGCACCCAGTGCAGTAGTGTGTTTGTGTGTCTCAAAGGCTCTCATAATTTAAAAATAAATTCAAACAAGATACTAGTAGTTTTGCAGCTTTCACCGTTCATTGTGCAGTGTTTTAATATTATTTAAATTTTCACTACTTTAATCCTTATGTCTTCAATATGATGGAAATCTTATGAATGTTTATAAATAGCAGGGGACAAAAAAATACGGTGCTTTATAGATTTTTCTATATCAAAATAGTATTGTCAAAAGAATAGAGTTTGATTTTTTTATATGTCTGATTTGCAGAATATTATCTCTAAAATGGTTTCAAGATATAATAAATGCCTTGAAAAGTAACAAAGACGTGTATCACACAAAGGAATTTCAGGCTGTGGCTGAGGCCCTAGTATTGTCAGGTTGGTTACTTCACTCCAATTCTATATGCAAAAAATAAAATAGCACAACAGAACCCGCTATAGGCAGCTATCCTTGAAATAGTAAAATTCTAAGACATTTGTTATGCATGCATAATGCTTCCTGGGGATTGACTAAGTAGCTTCCCATAGAAGGTTAACTGCCCATAATGGTGATTGCCCATATCAAGTTCTACACTATACTGTATAGTATAAAAATGATGATGTCTTGATCCTTATGTTTTATTTATTTATATGAAAACATACTGGTATATGGGACAAATGGGACAAGGGTTTATATCTGCACTTTCAACAAGGCTATTTGAAAACATATACTAAATAAACAAATGTGTTAGCTGCTTTCAGTCATTCATGCATTATTATCAACAACAACATACTTGTGCATCTTTCCAGCTTGCTCACTTTAGTTGACATATACTGTTGATGTTTGTAGGTTACAGGAGTGTAGGAGTGTGTAGTACTATGTTATGTACTTGTCTACAAAATCTGTTAGGGTCATGCTCCAATCTACCACAAGACTTTTTGATCAGGTGACTAGTATTGCACCCGGGTATAAACAAAATGATTACATTTGTACCCTTTATCTACTTATGCATTTCAAGTATATACGTGTACAGATATAAGCTTTAAGATCTAATATATAAACAGTTTCATCTGTTTTTTTGGCAAGGAAGTAATGCAATTAATTTTGATATTAATGAAAATGTATTATATGATGTACCTAAGTGAAGTACATGTATACATTCATACACTCCGTTTAGATTTTTTTAAAGCTATTTTTTTAGATATAAGATTATCTTGCTATGACATTCACAAAGTCTTTACGTTGGTATTTAGATTATTTGTGACTAATGTTGGGCTTATTTTGTCATAAGATGTTTTGAGCTGACAAGTCTAAAGCTGTCAGCGAGCAATCCAGCTGAGAGACAAGCTTTCATGGAGCTACTGAAGCTGCTACCTTTGGATATCACTGCCAGGTTTGATGTCCAATATTACTTTGCAAAGCCAAATTGCAGTAGCTGCCCATTTTTAGTTTAAATTAAAGTGAAATTAAATTTAAATTAAATTTTTAGATGATTTAAATTAATAATTGTTTATTTGTACTACTCATTCTCATTACTTTGTACCACTCAGATTCAATGCTTTTTATGCTGTTACTCTCTACAAAGAGATTGGCATCTAGCAACTTTTTATACCTACTGTTAGTCACTTAAATGTGTTTATTCCCGCTAGGTTTGAGATTGGTTGTGTGGAGAAGATCAATTCTACTGAGAAATTGAATGGTTCTGTTTCTCATAACTCTGATGCTGTGCACCTGATGAGAAGATCACACATGCTGCGGGGACCTAATGGCATGTTCCATACCCATAACTTCAAAGCGATCATTAGTTACATACTCAATGGTGTACAACCAGGGTCAGTGTAAAAATGTACTGTTATCATTACTTGTATTTAAGTTCAATTACTTGAGAAAAATATTAATTTGAGAATAAAAACAGATTGCTAAACAGCAGATACATAAATAGTAGAAATGAAAAATAAATAACATTATTTGATCAGTGATGTAAAAAATATATTTAATAATTTTGAATCTAAACATTGAGGTATTCAAACCATCATCCACTAATCTTATCAAACTGTTATTTATGTAATTTTTGTATGTGGATATTTTATTATGCCACATAGAAATCAAGGTGGTAGTGACTGGCTTATCAGATTATTCCATACTTGCCAAAAGTTTAGCAAAGATAGAGAAAAAGACGGAAGTGTTGAAATGGTGAGGCTATTAATCACACTTGAAATATACAGTTGAAAATAATTCATTTTTAAGAAAATAATTAATGTAGCTTTCTGTTATATAAAATATGAGAATACGTAATGCAATGATCAGCTGTCCTTAGCTGCTATGTAGAAAGAATAGCCCCACATATCTTAGCATCTAGGCCTATGAATCCTACTTTACCCATAGTTTCTCGAGTAGTACTGCGAGTTGTTTTGATTTTATGTGTATGCACTGAATTTATGGAATTGTGTTCTTTTTTTACTGCCACAACTTTTAGGTAAATTATTCTACTATGCTCAGTTTCCTCAAGGCTATTGTATTTAATTTTAATTGTGTAATTAAAACTGTATAAATTCTAATTTAATTGTTTGAAAATGAGTATTTATTCTGAGGACTTAGTAGCTGGTACTGCTGGCTGCTGGAACTGTGATGTACAGCTTTAAGTAAATATGCATATTAGGTCTTGAAGATTGATTTCTGTGTATGAAATTCCCCCCTATTATTTGTTTAGATTGAGAGTAGTGGAGGTCAGTTGTGGTGGTGGGCTACCTGGGAGGCAGCACAGTTCTGTGTGATGGCCAAGCTGAGAACGCCACTCGGCAAACCACAAGAGACCTTCACTGCCATAGAATCTGCTATCAAACACTTTGCTGCTCAAGTCAAGAACAAGGATGAAGATGAAACTGGCATGAGGCGCTATTCAGAAGAAGAGGGTGGTAACGGCAGTGCCTACCTCAGTCAGCACAGAGTGTCAATGTTGTTGCAGTTTATGGAACAGTTGGAACAGCTATTATACAGTAGTTATGAAGGCTGTGCTCTGGCCATACTGTCCCCTCCAAAGGTAAGATGTACAGGAGGTCATTTCAGATTAAAGACATATTTTTCTCAAATATCCAGCTTAACACTACCCATGTCGCTATGCTACTATTTTTCGTATATTTTAGGCTTCAAATTAGACAATTGTAATTTTTATGTCTCCACCCACTATGTAGTGGTGGAGACTTATTGTTTTTGCTGAGTCCGCCCGCCACCGCCGCCGCCACTTGTTTCTGCTCTCACTCAAAAACCCCTACTCGGATTATTTCCAAATATTTGCAGTATGCATACTGGCCCTGGGGAATTTGTCTGGTAAATTTCTTTTTCCGTTTTTCAGTTTCTTCAACAAAATCTAAGATGGCTGCCAAAACCCTATGGCACACGCTAAAGCTTGAACCGCTTCATCGATTTGTTTCATGTTTGGTTTAGAGGTTCTCTGGCAGTGAGCTGAAAAGCTTTTAGTGTGATACTGATAATAAAAACTTTGATTTTTTGACGTTTTAGTATTTTAGCGGATATTTCTGTTTTGCTTATTTTGGCCATCATCAAAATTTGGTAATATAACCATACAACCCTACTCGGATTATTTCTAAATATTTGCAGTATGCATATTGGCCCTGGGAAATTTGCCCTATAAATTTTTTTCGGCGTTTTTCAGCTTTTTCAACAAAATACAAGATGGCAGCCAAAATCCTATGTCGCTTTATGGATTTGTTTCATGTTTGGTTTAAAGGAAAGACCCTACTGTGCACATGTGGTGATTAGTTTTTGGTGTGATTCTGATACATAATAAAAACTATGATTTTTTTACGCTTCAGAATTTTCGCAGATTTTTCAGTTTTGTTCATTTTGGTTATCATCAAGATTTGTTAATTAGCTATACACCCCTGCTCAGAGTATTTCTAAATATTTGCAGTGAGCATATTGGCCCTAAGGAATTGCCCGATAATTTTTTTTTGCGTTTTCAGCTTCTTCAGCAAAATCTAAGATGGCCGCCAAAATCCTATATCGCTCTCTAGAGCTTGAACCGCTTCCTGGATTTGTTTTATGTTTGGTTTAATGGAAAGACCTTACCCTGCACATGTACTGATTTGTTTTTAGCGTGATTCCGATAATAAAAACTTTTTTAAGTTTCAGAATTTTAGCGGATATTTCAGTTTTGTTCATTTTGGCTATCATCAAAATTTGGTAATATAGCTATACACCCCTGATCGGATTATTATTAAATATTTGCAGTATGCATATTCGCCTTAGGGAATTTGGCAGTAATTTTTTTAAGCGTTTCTCAGCTTCTTCAACAAAATCCAAAATGGCCGCCAAAATCCTATGTCACTCTCTTAGAGCTTGAACTGCTTTATGGATTTGTTTCATGTTTGGTTCAAAGGAATAACCCTACCCTGGATGTGTGCTGGTTAGCTTTTTTTGTGATTATGATAAAAAAAACATATATTTTTTTTACTTTTCAGGATTTTAGCTGATATTTCAGTTTTGCTCATTTTAGCTATTATTAAAATTTGGTAATATGGTTATACAGCTCAAATTTGATCTTTTGTGTATGCTCAGTGACCCTGAGAAAAAAGTCAGGAGAATTGTTTCTCTTTTTTCATTTTTTCAACAAAATTCAGGATGGCCGACGAATCACATGTTACTCTGACGAGCTTGTACTGCTTCACCGATTTGTTCGAAGGAAGCAACTTACCCTGGCCATATGCTGATTAGATTTTTGGTGTGATTCTGAAATCACATTTTCACATGGTTTACATAAAAATTTGGTGACAGTACTGTATTTCTCTGTAATTAATGTACTATGTGGGGCGGGTGGGAATGCAAGCTTTGCCCCTCAGGCAAATCTAGTTTTCACCCATCCTAAGGCATAAAAATAAATCAAAAAAATTGTATTTAGCACTTTTTTCAAATAATCTACTGAATTGTTTTTAAATAGTGAATGCCTTACTTTCAACCAAAAAATACTGGCCCTTTTGGCTGCTATCGTCACATTGATATCGTCACATTGATATTGTCAGTTTGATATTGTAAGATTGATATTGTCAGATTGCAGTGGAAGATTATTTTTCAACCTCACATGACCATTAAATAATGACATATCATAAATATTCTTAAGCTAAGCCTTCAAGCCTACATCACATAGCATTCCTGTACAGCATTTTTTTGTGATATTTTGCCTGTTGGTTACTTGTAGAACATGATTTGTTTGTTGTAGACTGTTCGTACTTTTTTCCGTACTAACCGGTCTACATGCCAGGAATGGTTGCTCAGAATCAGATTGTCTATCATACAAATTGCCCAACATGTAGGGAAGCCTGCAGTGGTGATCAGACAATCCCATGAAATACTGAGAGATATGCAAGATAACAACAACACACATGTTAGTATCTCTTATTAGGATCAGTGAAGTTGCTACCATTACATAACATTGTACTAGGTGCTCCCCCTATGTAACCTTATGTTCCTAATTTATAAAAACTGCACATTCCTGACACAATATTTGAATTACTTTATAAAATGTACTGCAGATCGATATATTATCCACTTTTCTAGCACAAAAATGTCTAAGTAATACAATTTTAGAAATGGATTATTTTACTTACCGCAGGTGATAACAATACAGCAAAAACAATACATTTCACCCACATTAGGCTTAAACCAGCATTTTAGGAATAAACGTCTTGTGTTTGCTGGGAACCTAGCAACATCACTGAATTAATAAAAATAATGTCTTTAAATTATCAACTTATTATTGATTATTTCCAAATATTCAAATGTAATTATTTTGTGGTTGTCAATACCACCAATTTTGCTGTTTAACTATCTAACCATAATTTTGTGATTAATAATATTTTGCTGGGAACCTAGCTACATCACTGAATTAATAAAAATAATGTCTTCAAATTATCAGCTCATTATTGATTATTTCCAAATATTCAAATGTAATTGTTTTGTGGTTGTCAATACCACCAATTTTGCTGTTTAACTATCTAACCATAATTTTGTGATTGATAGTAAACTAATGGTTACATTTTCTCCAACTATAGCTGCCTGAGTTTGAACAAGTACTTGTTTACTGTATTGAAGCACTATGTAAGCTTCACTGCCCTGAAGCTATACAAGGCTTATATCTCTGGTGTAAGGATGTACTAGGAAAAAAGATGTCATGGATTAGAGCTGCAGCTGAGAAAGCCTCCAAAAGGTAATAAGATTCAAGTTCACACCTGATATTAACTGTATTCATAAATGGCATATACCGTATATCCCCGTGTATAATGCGATGCTTTTTCTTAGCTATTCATGTCACAAAAAGGCACCTCGTATTATACATAGATGTAGAATTTAATACAATTTTTTAGCTCTCTAGCGGTAAATTCAGCGGTAAGTTATCCAGCGGTAGAACGTATCTTTAAGCGTAGGCCAGTCAGCGTGTTTGGTAAGCAGGCCTATACACACGATACAACAAGACTGTGCCTTTCCAACTAGTAGCAAACAAGAGACATTCACCCAATGCTGATACATTGTTGGGCCACCGTCTGCGACGCTGACACAACATTGTACCAGCATTGGGTGAATGTGTCGTGTTTGCTGGGAGCGCCGTCTCATATTCCCGCCAACGCGCGTGGCACGTTTGACAACAACGGGCAGATAAATGACGCCGTTAGTCTGCAACCAATTCACACTCCTGACCTGTTAATTTATATTAATAATGATTTAATCTAAGATCGCCTTTCATATGGGAGTGCTCTATTGTGTACGACAAATCTGAACATGATATTTTTCTATTGGAATGAGAGAATGCATTGATGAAATATAACAAGATATCACTGATTATATCTCCTATCGCAAATTCTATGCATGTAGGCCTCAGAATGTCCATATTGCTAGGATAACATTAACTCCTACCGCTGTTGCCGCGGCTGATACGGTATTGAGCAAATGGTGGTATCTGTCAACTGTAGTTCATGGAGCGCTGCTGTGTTATTGCACCCAGACACCTTATACAACCAAACACCTCTTGTGTCTAGACAATGCAGCTAGTCTGCAAATGTTTTACAATCACATTGCATCTTGGAATGTTCTTATTTGAGCACGACGATATTAAAATATGGTCTTTGTAATAGATAAATTAAAATAATATAAATTTGTCCGCGAAATATAAATAAGGGTATTTTAAAATCTGTGTGTATATATATGTAGCCTATGCAGGCCTCAGAATGTCTGCCCATCCAGACAGTCCCGATGACATCCACTCTGCCGTGGAAAATGGAAATACAGTATCTGCTCACTTTACAAGTAAGCAGATACTGCCCTCTGGTTTTGCAGAGCTGTACTGTTGCCGCTGCTCCCGTCATTGAGCATCGTCTATGCAGGTGTCACAGCCTATTTAGTAGAATAAGATAATATTCATGTCTCACATTTAGATGGCCCGGAACGCTGCCGACCGGGACGCTGCCTACATTCAAAATTTGAGGTCGTATTATACAGAGGGGTAGACGTTTTTCAGGTCATCCGAGGCCTCAAAATCTTAACTCGTATTATACATGGCGTCGCACTATACGCGGGGATATACGGTATGTGTGTGTTAAACTATTTTTCATCATCTTTCATACTACATTATTTTTTCATCCAAGACATTAGAATTAGATTAGGTTATAATTAGTGATATTATAAAATAACTGGATTCTATAATGACCTGATTTATCTTTTAGATTGAATATGCTAAACCTTTGAGCGGAAATCATCACTATTATAGCTCTTAATTATTTATATTAATAATTAATTATTAATTAATAATAATTTTTTTAAATGTGTATTCATTCAGCAAGATTTAAGAATAAATTGATTTAGTGAAAATTGATAATTTTCACTAATTTCAAGTTGTGGATCATGTCAGCAAAATACAATTTATAAAGTGGGTAAAAACTTTAATAAGATTACTTGACAGTGAAGATCAATCTAGTGCTTTATTTAGTATTTTAATAAATATTCCCTTAACAATAATCTATTTTGCAGGTATGAAAGTGCCATTGTTGATTTCCAATGCGCTCTACGTAGTTATATTAACCCTGATACACCTGTGGATGATCTAAAGGAAAAGGAGGTGTCTTCAATAAATACCTCGCCTATGGGAAGTCCTAAGCACAGTCATATGATAGATGGCACACAGAAATTGTCTATACTGAGTAAACATAGCAGTGATGCATCTACTACTAACTCTACTGGACCGAATATGTCTACAGCAAGCTTTATTGTTAATCAGGTAATGAGATTTATTATTTCCCATCAATTGTTTGAGTCATTATTGATATACCAATACATGTACTTAAATGAGTTTCCATCCTATAGTATTTTAGATTTGACAGGACACCATTCAATTGTGAATTGATATGATCTAGAACATTTTCTCTGAAATATAAACAGAATAAATTCCAGTAGAATATGTAATTTTTTTCTCTGAAATATATCAGTTTTGATTTGATTTGATTGATTTTTTTTAGATTTGTGAAATGTACACAGACCTGAGTCAGTGGGAGCAGGCGTTAGATTGGCAGGATCAGATGAAGCAGTATCACAGTGACTATGCCGAGAGCTCACTGCAAGCGGCCTTCATTTCTACTGCTGATATCAACTATATCAGGTGTGTTACTGCCACATTACAATAGTGCTCCGAGGCGGTTGTTATTCACTTTATAATCAGCTATTTATATATTGTGTATGTGTATCTTGTGTCTCCATTGTTTTTGGCATGTTATTAATTCTTCTCCTTTAATTGTTGAAAGTGGTTACATTTTTACTAACTCTGGAACTGTATGAAACTATTGTGACGTTTCGACCTGCCTTCAGCAGATCTTAATCACGCAATGATCATGTGGGGTGATTCGGCTCAGATCGCGCAATGATCTGACTATAGATGGGTGGCAGCTGGTAGCCCTGGTCTGTGTTCATGGAAGGGGCTCTCTGCTTGATGTGGATGGCTTCCTTCACGTTCCCAGCAAACACGAGGCGTTGAACCAATGTTGGTTTGATGCTGGACCAGCGTCACAGACGCTGGCCCAACATCAAACCAGCATTGGATCACTGGGTTACTCTTAACCCTTACAGCGCGGGGATCGATTTTAGTCAACAGAATCTGTAGTGTAGACGTCATATTTTGACGACTAAAGTCTATCACCGCACTGTAAGAGTAAAAATATTTCTACTGGCCGTAGACCCATGACACAGGTATTCAAATGAATCGGAAAGAACTAACTAAGACAGTTATGATGATTTCAAATTGGAAAAAAACACTTTTGTTGCGATGTTTTATTACAAATTGATTTAGCGCTTTAAGGGTTAAGTGTAAGACTCGGCTCTGGCTCTGCTCAGGTCGTAGCCAGAGCAAAAGAACTATTGATGGTACAGCTGCCACTTTGTACTCGTTAGATTCAACATTTTTTGGAAAAACTCAATCGAGTGTAATGGTAACTGGAATGCATTAATTACAAGTAAACCTATTATACTTTTGCTTAATGTTATACATTATACTTTAGGGCACTTGCCAAGTTTGATGACTTGGACTACGTGGGTGTACGGGAGAATTTAGAGTTGATACCAGGAGGCTCTATTGATCCACCTGTAGATAATCCTCGGGTGGATGTTGTGTGGTCTGTCAATGATATACTGACTACATCCAAGAAACAGCTGGTCAGATCGGCCACATTGATTCTCAATGGCGGTGACAAAGATAACAGGTAACTAAACAGTTTGTAGGTTAACCCATTAGCTGCCAAATTATCTGATTGCATTTTTATCAGCTTGAAGTTGTGTTACGCATATATATGACCCACAACTTCTAGTGAGCTGAAACTACTTTAGATTTGTTAAATTGAGGTTAAATATTTTCAAAACATGTGCTATTTAAAGTTCTACTGAAGAGATTGAAAAAGGAGATACAATGTTACTAATCTTAAACCTTAAAGTGCTAAAATAAATAATTTAAATTTTCACCCACTTTAAGTTGTGTATTGCTACCGCGACTCACAACTTCAAGTGGATGACAATCACTCATATTTGTTTAATTTGAGACCAAACATTTTCAAATATTGATGTTTAAACATTCATTTTGTTTCCAGTAACAGTGATTTGACCCGGTAATAATTTCTAATAAAGCCTATAGCCGCTCTTGGAGGGTTAACCCATAGAACACTTGACCTGTTCAATTTAAATTTTCAGTCACTTGAAGTTGTGTCTCGCTACCGCGATCCACAACTTCAAGTGACGGAAAATCTGTCTTATTTGTGAAATTTAAGTCCCAACATATATCAGTGTTTTAAAATTGAAAGCTCATTTGACTTTTAACAACTGGTGCCAATAAAACAGGTGCCTATAAAATCGCAGAATGTCTACTGTAGTCGACATCAGTGCTCTAAGGGCTAATGATGGATGTGAACTGTTAGTTCTGTTTGGCTTTCACACCGAACTCACTAGGTTTACTTACTGTGTTTTGATGTAGCATGTCAGTAAAGTGATGATTTGAATGTTACTTTATAATTGATTCTCTGACAGGGAGACATTAGAAGAGATTTTAAGTGATACTGCGGCCGGTTGTGAAGCTGTACTGGGAGTGGGTGCTCAAGAGTGGCCTCCTATACTTCAGCCAGTAGCGCTGCTACAGCTACACACTGCATCCATATACAACAAATTACTACAGAAAACAAGCGAGGTCTGTCATCAATTTCATTTGTCTCATTCACATTGCATATTATGTGACCCTCTATGCTGGCGTAATGACTAATATGGTATTTAAATGAAACTAATCTCTTATATGTTAACCCTTTAACTGCCAAATTTTTCAACTTTAATTTCCACCCACTTGAAGTTGTGTCTCGCTGACGCGATCCACAACTTCAAGTGAATGAAAATCATTCAGATTTCACAAAATGGAGGTCATCTATTTTCAAATCTCGCTGATTTATGTCACGTTTTATTTTCAACGTGTTTAAAAGCTGATATGCGATGTGCTAATAAAAATGTAAAAAAACGAATATAATAAGTTTTGGCGGTTTAAAGGTTAATATCAAGTCATGTATGTTTGGTTTGGATGTTGATGCATGTTTGCAGAATGCAAAGATAACAAACTTACTTTAATCATTGTTTTTTTATGGTTCATTTTCAAGATTATTTGTTTTCCTCATAAAATACTGTTTAAGACATAACTTTATGCTACTATGTTTCCAGGTGCATATATGGCCATTGAGCAATGAAAAGCATTTTGATCCTATGCAACATGACATCAGATTCACTGTGCATTTGCTTCAGTTATTTAAAGTATATGAAAACCTACAAAAGCATATGGGCATGGAAAATTCTACAGGTAGGGTTAACCCGAGAGGTCTGCTAGATTGTATTTTATATATTGCTACTCTAATATATGTTACATCTCTTGCCAATGTTGCCTTACTATGACAAAATTGACCTCACAATCT
The DNA here is from genome assembly GCA_964017125.1 of Flabesymbios commensalis. Lineage (NCBI taxonomy): Eukaryota > Metazoa > Annelida > Polychaeta > Terebellida > Flabelligeridae > Flabesymbios > Flabesymbios commensalis. The sequence goes on along the minus strand of OZ024904.1, from coordinate 33,890,441 downwards.
TGTTATGATGGCTTTAAACATATGTTCGTGAATCAATTTTATTGAGAAAATGCCATGTAGTGCATTTATTTTATGTGACATTGGTGTTAAAAAGAGTTCAACCTGATTTGACTCATTAGTTTTCATTGTCTCGTAAAGGTAAAATAGTGAATTAATGGGATTTGTGTTGTTTCCAGATATTTCTGTACAAGTGTCTAAATTACGAATGGAAACATCAAGGCTGGGTCGCAAACAGTGCAATTATAATTTATCTGAGAAATATTTTCTGGATGAAGTTGCCTATTGTCTCAGCGTGGAACGTGAAAATGTGGACTTTATCTCTGGAGCATTAGCAAAGTTACGAGTTTCCAATGGACAAGTTGATCAGCTGAAGCTGTTAGAATTAGAGCGTGAAGGTAACAAGCTGCTTCATAGTCAGGGTCAACTGAAGGAGGCAATGGAGGGTATGACGGCCAGCGCCGTGCTCCACACACAGATGAACCTCAACACGATGGACATGTACCCTACAGGCAGTACACAGTCACGTCTGACAGACCAGTTAACGGCTCGTACGTTACTAACACTAGCACAGTGGCTGCAGCAGGACCATAAAGGCCTGGCTGTCATGGCATCACAGCTACGTATGATAGGGCAGGGAGACCAAGCCTCTCACACAGAGACTGTCAGTAACATGAGGGTACTCATGGAAATAGAAAAGAGTGGTGTCTCACAAGGAAAGGGGGTGGTGCTCGAAGATAACACTTATGGTAGGAATAATTCTTGATTTAACCCCTACTGATGTCGACTGCTGTAGACATTCTGTGTTTTTATTAGCACCAGTATAAGCCCTGATAACGAGCTGTTCACAGTAAAATATGCCTTCAATCTTGAAACACTGATACATATTGGGACTTGAATTTCACAAATAACATAAATTTTCAGTCACTCAAAGTTTTGTATCGCGGTAGCGAGACACAACTTTAAGTGACTGAAAATTTAAATTGACTAGCTGATGATCTTAGGATTAATATTACTGTTTGATTTATTAAAATCAATTGTTTAAATGCTGATAAATTACTTCATTCATTTTATAAAATAATTTTAAAATAAGGTTTAAAATTATAATATTGACTTCTATCATCAGAATCTGCATCTGTTTGTCAACAAATGTTTTTTTTTCATTCTTGCAGACTGTCTGATTGGTAACCATCACATCATGTCAGATAGTGATGCTGTAGTGGGCAGGCTAATGCACCTTGCCACGATGCAGGCCCCACAGCAATCTAAATCCTGGTATGTACTCGGAAGCTGGTGCTACAAATGGGGACGCAAAGCAGTTGACAGTGCAGTGTGAGTTATTTTAAATATTGCAATGGATAGTGAAAATGGTAGATTTATTATTATAAACTGAGTAGAACTGAGTTTGTTTTATGTGGTTAACTTAAAACTCCCTTCATGAATAATTTTAAATGTGTCAGTATCAATTAAAATTTCATAAATAGAGTGCAATTTCACCATAGCTAATATACTGTATTTATTCTAATAAAGGCCCATATTCCAATAAACGTCCACCCCCCCCCCCCCCCGATTTGAAAATAAAATCAAGATCATGTACACTATATGATAATTAAAAAACTACTCTAATAAGCTCACATCCCCCCTGTATTCTCAGGGGGTATTCTAATTAATTCCCCGGACGTTTATTATAATAAATAAGATAATAATTTGACTGCTATTGGAATAACTTGAGAATAAATTATCTTCTTGTTTTTATGGAAAGTAGGCCCAAGTCAAGTGATAGTTACTATCCTTTAATTTCATAATGTCACTAATGTTTCTGTTTGACTCAAATTGGTTAAGAATAACTAGGCTTATGAATTTTTAATCAGTTATCAGTTTTTTTTTCTGCAGACACGGCAGTGTGGAGCTATCAGCTGACGAAAAAACAAAGATATTAGATCTTCTGCCAAAGGTAAATGATCAGTTACAATGAAGCGCACAAATACTTTCTTACTTACTCATGAATACAAGACAGTATACCTATATTTTGGGGGGTGTATTTAAATTATGGTCACATATAAAATTATTATAAATAACTGTTTGTGACATAAAATGCTTTTTTTCAAGTGAAGCCATTTATTTTCCTATAGGGTACCAGCACAGAGGAGATAGACAGTGTACTTAACATACTGAGTCAGATACACTGTGGTATTAACAGCGAGGAAGACATCTCTGATCAGGACCAGGTGATTATTACACAGCTTCTCATCCCAGAGATAATTCTAACATGCTTCATTGTAGTATGTCTAGTGCATGACTAGGTCTCAAATTAAAGAACAGATTGGCCTTATTTTGATGGAGTATATCATCTTTTAATCAATTAATTTGATTTATATTACCGGTGAATCAATGCGACAAGGGTTAACAAATTTAAAAAAATGAGCTTGAATTTTATATTTTGTTTTTGGGTATTCAATAAAGTATGTTCATTTTTATTCACCCTGTCGCAATCCCCATCTCAAGGGGAATAGAATGAGAAGAAATACCTGCGTGATAAGAGGGGTAATCAGCGAGATTGGCACATTTATTATATGTAATCAATTTTCACCTACCTGGTACTTAAAATTGTGGGTCATTCAATTACATGTATCTAATTTAGAGCTAAAGAAGTTAAAACTCCACACTTTATCTTTCTGTACATATTCATTGTACTTTCCAGTCGTTGTATGATGAGGGCACAGAGACAACACGTCGTCAGCTGCTCGCTAGCTGTGGTAGTTTGGAAATTGCCAGTGATCACTGTGTGGACTCCCTCATTGAAGTGTGGAGAGATGTCGTTAAGCGGGTTTACCACTATTACCAGCTGTCTGCTAAAAGCTACTTCACATACCTCAAACTTAATGGACAGGTGAAAAATCCGAGTGTTACTATACTATTGCTTACCTGTATGTCATTATTATTTATGGGTAATATAGAATATTATTTTACAATAATGTTATAGATATCTGAAAGAAGTTGTTGCCTAGACTGGATTGCAAGTTAATCATAATTGAATCTAGATGTGTGCACTACTTAATTTTGTCATTATGTTTTTGTTCACTTTATCGTAGACTGATCATGAGTTTAGTACAATGGATGGAAACATCACAGCCACCCTGAGACTGCTTCGACTGCTTGTAAAGCACGCTTGGGAGTTGAGAGGTGTCCTAGAAGATGGCCTAGCTCACACACCAACACATCCATGGAAAGGTAACTGATTATTTTAATTACCCATTTATTGAATTAGTTCTCAAAATCTATCTACATATGTGAGTAGAATTTTCCCATATTCTCCATCTGACCCTGCTCGTTGCACAATAGGATGTTTCACTTCTATCATTTTGTATGCTACATGCGTACACTCTGCTGTGCAATGGTGAACAACACTACCTGCTTACAGTTACTGCAGTTTATCTGTGCAAAACAACACATTACTCATTATTTGATCTTTTGCCAAATTCCTCAGCTGTTTATATTTTAATGAACAATCTGTATGGTTTAAAGAGAAAATATAATGCAACTGCACAAGTATCAGCCAGAAAATGTGTATAAGTACATTCAATTTACAGAAAGATGTACAGTACAGACTGACTTGACAAGCTGATGTCCCAACTTGTCCCGATTCTTTTCAAGAGCCAAAATGGCACGACTGTCTCCCGACATTATATGGAGGCTTATTACAATCCTTTTCGAAATGTCCCAACAATGTCCCAATATGATGTAAGGCTATACAGTGGGACTAGGGCTTACACAGCAATGATTGTACAATGTTATATACCATGGAACCAGTATCCAACAATGTCCTTTTTTTCCGGATTTTAAAGTGTGTACTAAGCACACTTACCGTAAAATTGACATAAAACAGTAATTTGTATATATATATACAAATTATTTATACTGTATCCCTGCGCCTAAACATGTATGCACTAATATATGCACTTATATTCTAACACTTTTTTTCAAGTAATACAGCATCCACTTTTTTTTGAATATTAAATTAATTTGACAAAATATTTCGGAAAGAAAAATAAATTTGATATATTAATACAGTAGTTATTCGTTATAACACAATCGGTGGGGTCCATAAGTACGATTCATGTTATAAGCCAATCGTGTTATACAAAATGGCCTGATTTTATCTAGTACTACTTGGTTGATATGACTGTAGATACACCAGATGCGGGATTTTAAATAAATGACATGGGACACTATAATAGCTTGTAGCATAACGTTATTTACTGGACAGATATTGGGGTTTAGAAGTTACATTAATTATTGTTTGTAAATAATAAAAATGTGAATTGGTTGAATTTGTCTAATATAAACAGTAGAAGTAAAATTAGTTGAATCGGCGAATACAGGACTCACGAACAGAGTGACGCTGTGTAAACGACGCCGTGTCATGTACAGTGTACGAGACCTGTCAATCATCCTGACACGGCCGGTGCGATGGGAAGGGGGTCTTGACAAATCAGCGTTTGAACACGCTTGTCAATCAGCCCTATCTGTGAACTATCGATAATGACTGAATTGTGTCGGCATATAAATATATTTATGCAACACCATTAAATCTATTACGCTAAAATAATTTATAAATAATTTAACAAAATGACATATTTATTCAAATCGTGTGATAAAGCATTATAGCACCAAATAATAATCTTTTTAAATCGCACAATAAAACAGCACAACGCGAGCAAGGTGTTCACTTACATATCTTAATCTTACGTATCTAAATCGTGTAAAGAAACCTTACAACACGAACACGCTGTCTTTGCATTTTTACTGACTGCGTCGATCATCCCGTAACTACTGAGCCGGTGCTGATTTAATACTGGGCCAGCATCGTGGATGGTTGGCCACGTTAAATCAGCATTCGTTTAATGTTGTGTTTACTTGGATATATTAGCTAAAATAATAATGACAACCACTTGACCATTTAACATTATTTTATTTAAGCAATTAAGTGACTATGTTTAATACATATAAATCAAATAACATTAGTTTATTAATACAATATTTAAGTTCAATACATATCATGCATATCAATAATAATAAGAATGTTCACGGGCAGAAAATATTTGTCATTTTTGCTGCTTCTTTTGGGTGGCCTGATGACGTTTCACTAAATGTATTAGATTACGAAGTTGCATAACTTGCACAGAACTTCCAATTGAGGAATCGCTGTCAGAGTCGATCTCATTGGCAGTGCTCGTGTCCTTGAATGCTGGGGTAAGAGCATCATCCAGCAGTTCAGAATTGTTGACTCTTTGACGCCTCCCCAAGCTGTGCCGGTCATGTAGATGGCATCCTTCAAAGTGAGAGATTTCAGGTATGCAGTCACTAGCTTGTCGTTCTCTACAATTGCTCTCACCAGCTCTCGTCTGTAGTTGATCTTGAAGTTGGCTATTATCCCTTGGTCGAGAGGCTGGATTTTTGAAGTTGTGTTCTTTGGCAAGTAAAGCACAGTAATCTTGCCGTCACGTGTTGACAATTGAGCAGCAGGGGGATTAGCGGAGCAATTATCCAATAACAATACAACTTTCTCAGCCAGCTTCAGTTTTCTCAGATGTTTACATACTGCTGGCACAAATGTTTGCTGGAACCACTCCTGGAATATGTGTCCAGTCATCCCGGCATTTCCACTTCTTTTCTAGTCAACAGGGAGTGAGGCTTCGTTCATATGATGGAAGCAGCGATGCGAATTAAATCGTCCTATCACTAGAGGCCGCAGCTTGTGTGTCCCAGTTGAATTGCAGCACAATAGAAGAATGATGCAGTCTTTGATGATCTTGTAGCCTGTGTTTTCTGAGCGTCATTTGCAACACTAGAGTCCTGCTAAGTAGCATACGACAGAGCAGGGCCGTTCATCACAATTGTAGACTTGCTCTGAGGTCAGTTGATTCTCGTTCATGTAGGTTTTCAGCTGGGGAGGGAATGACGCTGCAGCCTCTAAATCTGCAGATTTTATTTCTCCACAGATTTTCACTTGTGTTATTCCGTGTCACTTCTGCCATCTCTGGAGCCATCCACGTGAGACAGCAGGCTCTTTGTGCGATCCATGGATAGCTTTATGTAGCTTTTCTGCTTGGACTCGTACAACTTCTCCTGAGATAGGTGTACTGTCCACTCTCTCCTGCACAAACCAGTTGTAAACCGCACTATCTTGGGCCGAGTCATGTGCTTTTCTGGCACGCTTGTATGACAATCCTTCACTTCCTTCTACATTGTGTACCAAATTTCTTAATTTTGACCTGTCGTGTATCCAACCTCTGAGTGTGGCCTCATGTACGCTTGTGTCACGGCAAACTTTTGCCTGACTTTCGCCTCCTTTAATTCTATCAATTAACACAAGTTTCTCTTTTACAGAGTAAGTTTTACGTTTAGGCATTTTGTCGGCTAAGAGAATGATGTAGAAATGATTGCTATTGAAATTGAAGCCATTATAGGCCTTATCAGAAATGTAGAGAAAGTGTGATAATTATGTTATCATATGGGGGTGTATAGGTGTGCTTGTAAACATCTCGTGTAATAACACTGTCAGCGTTAGATCTTGAGAGACCTGTCAATCATTCTCACAGCTAACCGGTCAGGTGAGATGGGGGGAGGTGTTGATCAATTAGCGTTTGAACACGCCTGTCAATCAGAATTGTCGGTAAGCTGTCTTTACTGACGGTGATTTGTGTCTGATTATATCGACATTAAAATATATTAATGCAGCACCATTAAATCTGATATAATAACTTACCTTATAAACTATTTTACAAAATGTTTATCATAACACAAAATGTTGTTTATATTTTCTTTAAAATTGGTTAATAAAAAACGCTCTCAATAACCCACCATGCCCTATCACCCCCACCCTCACATCATCATCTGTACATCATTCATCTCATCTATTGACTACAACGTTTTTATCGTATTATAATGTCACTTAAAAGAGCTTTTGTGCCGAAAAGTGACGTAAAGCAATGATTTACTACTAATAATAATAAACCAATATAACACCAGTCTTTTTGTGTGTTTTTTAATTGTGTAATAATATATAATAACACGAATATGTTGCTTTTTAAAATCATGTAATAAAGTATTATATCCCTGATATTATATTATTCATAAGATAAACACAAAGCCTGTAGGCCTTAAGAGGTTTAAAACGCTCCAATAAACTATCCAGACCTTCATCCATGGCTAGATTTTTACTAGCAACGGGAGAGGGGGGGGGGGGGTAACTGACTCCAAAATAAGCTTAACAATACATGTACTGATCAAGAATTTATATTGTGACAACAATATGGTATAACAGTATTCTTTATTATTAAATAATTATAGCATGCGCATTCACACATGTATGACTCCTTATTATAACACAATTATAAATCACAATTATGACACTCATTATTTAGAACATATCCTACATCTTTAACTCAAATTATAAGTCTGCACAGTAGGCTCGTTATCCCAACTGCTGTGGCTAACTGCGCTACTGACATCACTTTCGGCGGGGGTACTGGGATGATTGCTACTAGTAGTACTTTTCGCCCTTATCAGGGGAGGTCCATTAGGAATCTGTTCCGTCAGTTGCATGCTGTAAGGCATGGTACGGAAGCATAGTCTACAGCAATCATCCAAGGAAAGCTGCAGCCACCTCGTATCTGGCCATAATCTTCGGGCAGATTGCCAGTGGCGTACCCTGGTTCCTCCACTCAACTGCGGTGCCAATGAAGCTCTCACATCAGTGTGGGCGCTGGTGTATGCTGTGGTAGCCTTAAATAACCGGCAATAGAGTGTTTGACATTAGGTCTCTCACGAAGTATGAATGGAGTTACACTTCCTATTGTTACTCTGGGGACTGACCGACCGGAGGTTAGCGGAGCTGCGTGAAATGCCACGGGGTTTCAGCATTAAATTTCACAGCTTAGCCCAAGTCTCCGGCCGTCTAGGCATGTCTGGGGGTAGATCCCCTAGACATGCCCAAAACCCTTTATCTGGCGAGCGAAGGAAAACGCTCTCGATAACCCACCATGCCCTATCACCCCCACCCTCACATCATCATCTGTACATCATTCATCTCATCAATTGACTACAACGTTTTTATTGTATTACAATGTCACTTAAAAGACCATTTGTGCTGAAAAGTGACGTAAAGCAATGATTTACTACTACTACTATCACTTTCATCGGTGCTGTCATCATTCTTATCATCACTGTCCACAGACGCGTCCACACCTTTTTCCATGAGGGACTGTAGACAAGAATGGTAAGCTATTTTATCACTGTCTATGCATATACCATTCTCTTCGAATGACCGCTGGATTAATGCTTTGTCAAGCTCAGCCACCGAGTCACTCACCCACTGGCACACTAGCTAGTATGGCGCCCTCCTCCTCTTTCCACCTTTTGTGAACTCCTGTTTGCCATTTAACATCCAATCCTCCCAGTATCCTCGAACAAGGATTCATTCGTTTGTGTGTCAATTGGCTGAAGAAGGGGTTTCATTAAACAGTGCACCAGGCTATTTGCGCCAGACTTGTGGTATGTACATGTGTGTGCATTCGTGACAGATAGTGTAACTTCGCTGTAGATGAAGCATTGCCATCTAAATTATCAAGTGTCATCAAAATCTCTTTTTTGATAGCCAGATCCCCGTCTTGTCACCATAATTTTTAAACATTAGTGGGGACATGAATTACCACATGTCTGTATTTATTAGGACATGTGACTTGACGATTGAGCTTTTAAAAATGTCAGGTTGACTAACAATCATTTCTGACAGAGGTGCACTTAGTTTTCAGATACAGTCATGTGCATGCACTTAGTTTTCGAAATTGAAACACCCCTAAAACAGTCAATTTGTACTTAAAGGTGCATGCATGTTTATGCGCGGGTATACACTACTAGTATAGATAACATTATTATATATCCTAACACATCACATTTGCAGAAGTAAACAAAATACACCATACAAATACAATTTAAGTAACTATTCTTTTGTATCACTTGCTCACAGGTTTCCAACATATCAACCAGTACTATTAACTAGACAAACTGTATATACATGTATCATGATCATCTTATAATCAATTGGTTTATTATCAACCTGTTATCTAAACTTGAACATTGAGTTAGCATACCAGCTTCCATTATTTTAAAAATAATTTAATGAATCTTAAGTTCAAGTACTTTTTCTACAGGAATCATACCACAGTTGTTCTCGCGATTGAATCACCCAGAACCATACGTACGTCACAGTGTGTCAGAGCTGCTGTGTCGTATAGCTTTGGATGCCCCACATCTCATTGTGTATCCTGCTGTTGTTGGCTGTACTTTTATCAAGCATGATGCCAAGGATTCCACCAGAGAAGGTAGGTGACATTAGTTTGTAGCAAAACAAATACTCTCGACCATGAATATGATTGTATTAAAAGTTGAGAAACTGTCTTTGTAGCTGAAAGGTAGTGATTGTGCATAAGAAATTTAATTCAAACAGATTTATTTTCAATACTTATAGTGCCTGGGGGACTATGTTCATCTTGGTACATCAGCTTAATTCTTGAATTTAAGCACCGAGGAAACAACCAGAAAACATTTAGATGTTGATCCAATGCTGGTTTGATGCTGGGTCAACATCACTGACAGTGGTTAAGCATTAAACAAACACGGGGTTTACATCTCATGTTTGCTGGGCAGGTTCAGAATAATTTTCTTGAAGATTTTCTATGCTCTTCAGTTAGATTGAATAGTTAATTATTTCATTACAGGCCTTCTTAATCGCTACTTGTCCAGTGACCAAGGAACAGATGGACAGATTGATTCAGAAGATAGAACTTCACAAGAAGATGATGAAGAGGAAGATACGCCTAATGGGGAGGACATGAACGAGGATATTCTCCAAAATTGCTTCACAGCTATTGTAGACACATTGGCGAATACAAATCCAAGGTATACTTTTACATGTAAATTTGAGTACAACTGCTTTGATTTAATCTTTGAGCTTGTTGAGGGGGAAACTTTTGAATGGAATTATTACAATATTTTAAAATAGTAATTTGTTTGCTAATAAAATATCATTCAAATGTACTGGAATAAATTAACTAATCTATTTATGACCTTTTTCGCCTATTTAATCTGCATGTCATAGCATTAATTAAGGCTCCCCCTACCAGGGGGAGGCTTTTTATTTTTGTACGGTTTCGTCCGCCGCTGCGGCGGCGGCGCCCATGCCTCTCATCTATACCATGTCACCCTGATATCTACAAAACCGCTTTTTCAATTCATTTGGTGTTCAACATACTGGATACAAGTAAAAATTCCTAGGCTGCATCATTTTTTCAGAAAGTTCGGGAAAATATTCGGGTCATGGAAGCCATCTTTTAATCTTTTTCCGTCTAACTAGGACCTTGTCACCCTGATAACTTCAAAGCCGCTTATCCGATATACTCATTATTCAACATACTGCATAGTAGCAGTATTTCCTAGACTGCATCAATTTTTCAGAAAGTTTGGGAAAATATCTGGGTCATGGCGGCCATCTTTAATCTTTTTTCTTCAATTTAGGACCTTGTCACCCTGATAACTTCAAAGCCACTTAACAGATATACTCAATATTCAACATACTGCATAGTAGCAGTATTTCCTAGACTGCATCAATTTTTCAGAAAGTTAGGGAAAATATCCGGGTCATGGCGGCCATCTTTAATCTGTTGGGGTCAAAATAGCGCCTAGTCAGCCTAAAGCTGCTAGCCTCTGCCTCATAATATCACTTGATAATTACATGTACAAATTGATTATCTGGTAACATTATAATTAATGTGTAACTCTTATTTAAAAAGTGCGAGGGGGAGCCTTCTTGGGTGTTTAATGGTAAACACTTACATCTAGTTCTTTACCTGCTTGTCACACATATGTCTGCACAACTAAAATATGGGTGTCTATTTGTTGGTCATCATATATTCTACATGTCTGATTTTAACACATATGATATTGGATGATATCATGGACCTGGCTCTTCCAATTAATGAACTGACTCCTTGGAGTTGACTGTAATGTAGGCTTATACTGGCTGCATCCAACAGACAGATATTTTAGGGCCTATTGTCTGTGATTCATTGGTTCATAATTGACTAAGAAAATCATTAATGTGAATTCTAAATCCGAAATATTGTTACAACTGATGTTCTAATTCTGTGTTATCAGTGTCAGTGACACTTAATGTGGCCTACTTTAAAAAAAAAAATTCAGAAACTGTATCAAGCCACCAGTTTCTGGCCTGCGAGGCCATTTGCATAACAATCGAGCTATGATGGCTCTTGCTAAAGGACTGTCACTGTGTTAAGCATTCATGTGCTGCCTGCAGTCAACACATTCCTACACAGTGTAAAGAGGTGTGTTTGCAAAATTGAACATTGGTCGTCCATCGGTTCTGTCAATGCCAGTCCAAGCGTCATGTCCTCCAATCAGTAAATGAATTTAGTGTTTGAAAATAAACAAATCTAAGGCTATCATAATGATGATGTGAATATGCGGCCTGCTTCCAGTTGATGTCTATGTCACTACCTCCATAGACCAGGCTTATACATGTATAAGTGACACAAACCGATTTCCATAATCTATTCTTGGAACATATCTCACATTAAAAAGTCCTAATTTTACATTAATTAGCTCTAATTTTCCCTGATAATTTTGAATCAAACGGATACAAAACGACAACAATGTTTTTTTGATATCTGCTCAGCTGAGCTCTGGTTATGTCGTAAACAAAGCTGACCTGAGCAGATGATAAAATAATTTATGTACAATGTTATGCACAAATGCAGTGGCATTGGTTTTAATTATCAATTATTTCAATCAGTTTGATGTTTGATTATGTTTGTTTGATGATTAACAGATCAAAATAATTTTATTTTTGCTAATGCCATATTTTGTGCAGAATTGCATGATGATGGATGTATGATTACAATAGTTATAATTATTTTGTGCAGAATGATAAAAGAGGTGCGTTTATTGGTTGGTGAGTTGAGAAGAGTAACATTGCTGTGGGATGAGCTGTGGCTGGGTACGTTAAATCAGCACCATCAAGATGTGACACGTAGACTACTACAGCTGGAGAATGAAGTGAAGAAAGTGGTCAACAACACTAACCTCACTAAGGATGAGAAAACTGCCATAATACGTGAAAAATACAACACTGTTCTGAAACCTGTGAGTACTATACAATTAAATAATTACCATACTATTTTGTTTCAATAAAGTGGTAATATGTAGCAATATACATGTATCATTTTTCTTCAGGGTTTAAATGCAGTAATTTAAATAAAAAATATCTGATTTTTATGAATCACCGCATTTAAATATTAGTTGAATGTATCATATGAAAGTTTCGAAAAGAACTGCTGAAGATCAATATTCTGATACATTGACTGATCTCAAACTCATGTATTAACACTAAGCTTAGTGTATCGTGGAAAGTGACACTTTTTAAAATAAATGTTACAGACATTTTATACTGTGGAGAAACTGTATGAAATTACCAGCAAGGTTCCCGAGACTAGCCACGAGCAGTGGTTCCAGGACACGTATGGTGAGCTGATAGAAGAAGCAATGAAAAAGCTAAAAAACCCAACCAATCCAAGCCATCCACAAGCCAGCTGGCAGCCTTTCAAACAGGTTTATATCAAATAAAACATAAAAATTTACATTGTTTCATCTGTTGTGATCATAAACTATTCATGTTCTTTGATATTTACATTTATTTACAGCTTGGTTTCCCAATGCAATTTCCAGCAAATAAAAGAAATTTTTGGCATGATTTAATATGTATATATCCTATATGCTTCGTGAATCAGATGGCTAAGTAGCATGTAGTTAAATTGTTACCTTTTAAACTAACAGTACATGTAGTAAAAGTGCCAAATTATTCTGAAGTGATGTTCTTTCTAGATTTAGGTTTCTTTATCAACTTGAAATAATATATTTTCAAATAAGTGGAAATAATGACTTACCCAGTAATTGTCATTTCTATTATCAATTTAAAAGAGCAAATGTTTTGAATAGAACTACACATATACAGACACTACACATAGTGCAAAAAAATGTATGTTTATCAATCAAGAAAAACAAATTCAGCCTCATTATTTTGACTTTTAGCTGCACCACAGTCTTCAGCAGCGTGCTCAGAAGAGAAGCAGTCTTGTTCTGAGTATGGAGGAAATCAGTAGTCAGTTATCAAACCTGAAGAATACAGTGATTGCCATGCCAGGCCTCAGCGCTGATGGAGAGGTAAACATAACTGATGATTAACCCTTATCCTGCTAAGTGAAACTACTTAAATTTCCAGCCGCTTGGAGTTGTGTCTCGCTACAGCAACCCACAACTTCAAGTAGATGAAAATTACTCATATTTTCTTAATTTCAGCACAAACCTTTGCAAATCCTGATGTTTAGACACACATTTCATTCCCAATAACAGTGATTTAGTCGACTAATAAAACAGATTAAAAATGACAAGACTCATGATCTGCAGGATAAGGGTTAACCCTCCTAGCACCCATATACTTTGTCTAATTTTGCTTCATCTTGAGATGTGAATTGCTGTCGCAAGGTGAAGGAGAGGGTCTGATTATATCAAATACCCAAGTATGACATCTCAAATTTAAGCTCAGAGTGTGTTTAATAACCCTTAAAGCGCTGAATTCTTTTTGTAAAATCCATGGAGACCAATGTTTTTTTTTCGATTTGAGATCATCATAAATGTCTTCGTTAGCTTTTTCTGATTCATTTGAATACCTATGTTATGGGTCTACGGGCAATAGAAATATTTTTACTCTTACAATGCGGGGATCGACTTTAGTCATCAGAATCTGACGTCTAAAATTTATCCCCGCACTGTAAGGTTTAATATGCATTATACTATTTTTTATTCAATGAATTTTATTCAAAATATGTGATGTGGAGCAGAAATGATGTACTAAGGGGGCTGAAGATCCTGAACAAAAATTTTAAATATGTTTGAATCCATAGAAATATATGCCTAAATTGTGAGTAAGTTACATTATGCTGCGTGGTATGAAGTTAATTACTTTCTGCTCGCCAAATTGAGTATATTTTGATTATTAATGCATCTAATGTGCAACTGGAATACATTCACAGTATATAGATTTTAATCATTTTTTGTTTGTTTATTCCACACCTGCATAGGTTGTGACAGTGGAATCCATTCATAACACAGTGCAAATTCTACCAACAAAGACTAAGCCAAAAAAACTAGTGCTGCTTGGCTCAGATGGAAAGAAGTGAGAATTTTTTATTTGCAAAATAGGATTTTTGTAAATATAATAATTTTTTACTTTATGCAATTTTTAGTCAATACAACATACTTTATTTTAACTTTGAAATAACTTGTGATTAGAGTCCTTAGCTAATAGATTGATGTTTGGATAAAAAAACCCTAAATTTTTAGGTTAGGTGGTGAGGGGGTTGATTAGCTGATTAAGGTCCTATTTATCATTGATATTTACATGTCCTGTGGTAAAAAAGACAAATTTGTCATTGAATCGGTTTTGAGAGTGGTGAATATTACATCTGAGAACTTAAAGAAAGTTTTTCATTCAAAATTGATTTTTTGGCTGGTCACATTTTGGTAATATTGACATAACTATTGTTTTCTTGTTTTTTTAGGTATCCTTATTTATTCAAAGGACTGGAAGATCTCCATTTGGATGAGAGAATCATGCAATTTCTAGCTATTGTGAACAATATGTTTGCAAAAACTAACAGGTCAGTCAGGACAGCTTCAGTGTTATTGGAGGTTTTGTGCGGCTAATATTAAACATCGGGTGTCATTTTTTTAAAGAATTTTAGTAGTTGCTAGAACATGCTTTCGTGAATCAAAGTCATGATCACTAATTTGATTTTATTGTATTTTTACATCAGGGGAGAGAAGCTGTACTTTGCTAGACATTATTCTGTGACACCGCTCGGCGCTAAATCAGGATTGATACAGTGGGTAGATGGAGCCACTGCACTGTTTAGCTTGTACAAAAGATGGCAGCAGCGAGAAGCCTCTACTCAACAGCAAAAATTACAACAACAGGCAAGTAAAATAGAAGGCTGTAATGCATAACTATGTATCATAAATTAGTCTTCATCCAATGTAACTACCAGTTGTAATTCCCTCGTAACACTTATCCTGCTATGGTAATTTATTTAAATTTTCACCCACTTGAAGTTATGTCTCGCTATCGCGACCCACAACTTTAAGTGGGTGAAAACTACTCATAGTTGTTTAATTTCAGACCAAATATTTGAAAATGTTGCTGTTTAGACATGCTAGACACCTCATTTCGTTCCCAATAACAGGGATTTAATCGGCTAATAAACGGATTAAAACGATTAGAGTCTTGATCAGCAGGCAAGGGGTTTATATAAAAACAAATCACAAGAATAGGCGCACACAAGATGAAACTTAAGTGTTATAAATATAATATTTTTTTGTAATCAGGGGAGTGCAAATGTCACCACTAATCTACCAGCCATTCCTCGTCCAAGTGAAGTCTTCTACAGCAAACTGACACCAGCACTAAAAGAAAAGGTTGGTGTCGTACTATCATAGATGTGTTTTATTGGGAGTTTTTTTAATTGGTGTGTTTTGAGTATGGTCAGATAGACATTTAGTAGTATTATAATATTTTAAATTTTATTTTTCTGGTGTTGTCTAAATACATTATATTTTTGCCATAAATAGACTTTACTATTCTTTCCAAGCTTCTATATTTTCTTAACTATGACTATACAATCATAATAATAATAGAGTATTAGTTATGTACATGGTATGATTCACACAGGGAATTACTAACCTGGAGAACAGGAAGGAGTGGCCTTTGAGTGTTTTGAAGCATGTACTGGAGGAGCTTATGGCAGAGACACCGGCTGATCTACTGGCCAGGTATGTATAGTGTAATATAACGGATATAATGGTGGAATACTGATCTATCTGGGACAGTGGAGTATTTTACTCAGCTTTAAATGGACCAATTTTTTTGGCTGGACTGAATCCTTGTGTGGAGAAATAGGTCTTGGTTTATCTCTTCAGTGTGATTATAGTCAGCTTGATTTATCTGTGCAAATTCAATAATTAATTTTGCTCTGACATTAAGAATGAGCATTAGGTTGTGGTAGACAACTTTTAGTACAGTACCGGTATATTTTAATTATTTGACATTTTATCATTGAAAATTGATTTCTGTGGTTAAGTAATTGGGTTGAGCTGTGTCTAATACAGGTAATTTCAAAGTCATGTTTAAGTAATAAATTGATTGATTTGATGAATTTAGAAAATATAGAATTAATCAGAAATTTATTTTTAATATATACTTGTACTCTTTTAAGTGAGCATTGCTGTGTTTCAGAGAGCTTTGGTGTTGCAGCAGTAGTCCCACAGAATGGTGGCACATTACCCAGACTCACGCCCGGTCCACGGCCGTCATGTCTATGATCGGTTATATAATAGGTCTGGGTGATCGACATCTTGACAATGTACTGGTGGATCTGTCCACTGGAGAGGTCGTACATATTGATTACAATGTGTGTTTTGAGAAAGGGAAGGGATTGCGGGTACCAGAGAAGGTGCCCTTCCGTATGACACAAAACATTGAGCACGCCTTGGGAGTTACAGGAGTTGAGGTAGGTCGTGTATACATGCCTGTAGACTCCGCTGTCAAAAATAGATTGATTTGTCTAAAAAATGTATTTACGCTTAAATGGCCATGTAATTAACAAGTTATGCCGTACAAGTGGTCTTTATCGATTTTACACTACGATTCACTAGATGCTATTTCCTTGATTAATAGCTTATTAATTGAATGGGCCATAAAAAATCCCCAGTGGGTGAGTGGGCATGGTCGCCCCTTACTGTTATAATGTTCCAAATATCCATGTGAACTAACAATATCCAGTGACTGTTCTGGGGCAGGACTGAAGTAAGTCATGTGATGACAAGACTGATCACAAGACAATGATTTCATGCTCACATCTGCATTCATACAGATATCATGTGACTGGATGTTAAACTATTTCTCAAGAGTGCTTTCCACATTCAATTTCATGCTTAGAAAAGCTTCATGACCTATCCCAGTAGCCATTGAGATTCCATGAAATCACAGTGAGACTATCACAGAGATCTCCAAAACTCTCATAAGCTACAGGGCGATCCACTATCAAATCAATTATGCCTGAATTTCCTACAGATATTATCACCCCCGCCACATTCCTGCAATTCCTCCCAATTGTTCAAAAGCTGGCCAACGCCAGCCACTACTGCCATGGTGAGCCGCTGCCAAGGCAACAACTTGAACCGCTGGAGAAGTGCTGACAAAGGGACAAGAGAATGTGCAGTCTTGCGAAGCAAGAAGAAACCCTGCGCTGACATCATGCTGTCCATCAGACTCAACAATAGACCAGCAGGCCGCCAACACTAGGCATTCCAAACTGGCTCCTCACCGCCCTTGACATCAGTGTACAGTCTGCTAGAGGTCGGGCCCCGGCTGGACACGTGCAGATCCTGATCACGAATACATCACTGAGCCAAAATCTGCCCGCACTCCCATGCCCGCCATGCCCGCAATCCCACAACGTCTCATGTTTGCTGTGATGTGGTGATGTCACCTGTAGCCAATAAATGATGTTGACTGCCGAGCAGTTGCAATATTCTCCTAATCGCTTCATTATGTAACAGTAGACTTGAACACATGGAAAGACTATTCACCTGTAAATCAATTAATATTTAATTAATTAATTAAATGACACATGTGTCTTAGTCTACCTGTAACCAATCAAGTATCGTATCTGCCAACAGGCTACTGTGGGAGCTGAAGGTCGGCGACGTTGGGGCTATTACAGCTACAACAACACAAAGCAGAAGGCTTTGAATGCCACAACGTTAACGTTTAGACATCTAATACACAAATTTCACTTGTAAAATACTGTTTTGGTTGTTATTATATTGATATGGTTGAAT
Source organism: Flabesymbios commensalis (assembly GCA_964017125.1). Taxonomy (NCBI): domain Eukaryota; kingdom Metazoa; phylum Annelida; class Polychaeta; order Terebellida; family Flabelligeridae; genus Flabesymbios; species Flabesymbios commensalis. The sequence continues at coordinate 33,872,411 of OZ024904.1, read as the reverse complement.
AGAAATAACAACGGACGTTTCAGAACAGCAGTAGTTCATGTGCAATTTAATTCACAAAGCTCATTCAGTAAACACTCCACTATTTATTAGAATTCATACATGTCTAAATATAGAAATACATAAATAGCTTGAAGCAGATCGATATCGTGAGCATATGTCTTAATTATATGGGATACAAGTGTTATTAATCCTTACAGTGCGGGGATCGACTGTAGACGTCAGAATCTGACGTCTATAGTCGATCCCCGCACTGTAAGAGCAAACATATTTCTAATAGCCGTGGACCTATAACATAGGTATTCAAAAGAATCGGAAAAAGCTAACTAAGACATTTATGATGATTTCAAATTAAAAGAAACTCTTTGGTCTCCATGATTTTCACGAAAATATTTCAGCGCTTTAAGGGTAAACTCAGTCACCAAGCGAACCAGCGACTGTTTTCAATGCTGGGCCCGCGTCGTCGACGGTGTGCCAACATTGGTACCACATTTGCTCGATGTCCCTTGTATGCTACGGACGTTTTCCAGCTTTAAATAAAAGAAAACAATAATTTTTAGAAGAGTATGTCAACACAGCGAAAAGTAATGAGTTGCCAGACATTTTGTTATCATACCACCCCCAGTAGCCACAGTGTCATCATGTTTGCTAGTGGTAGACGTTTTATGAATAAATCGTATTTATACGGTCCTGGAGGGAGGATAATGGATGAAGCTGCTTGAGCGTTTTGAACGTTGCCCAGATATCAAGTGAACGTTGTTCCAACATTAAATTTGTATTGTAAATTATGTATTCAACACCCCAAAATAAATATGACAATTTTGGCACCTATTAAACTTCGTTGGTGACAATAAAGGGGAGGTAGAGATAAAGTAATCCCAGTTAATGTTAGTTGTTGCCGTTGTGATTATGAGAGCCAGCACTTGACGGATGCACAAACTCTGTGCTGGCATTGACACCCGGATATGTAAGTTTGAACGAAGAAAAAAGAATCATTTTCTATTTTCATTGCTCTGAGGTATTCGTATGTATGCCAAAATGCAATGAAACACTTGATCACAACTAAGATGTATCATGACGTGTACGTTTCTGTGTCAGCTAAGTAATAACTGAGCTAATGGTGGATAGAGAGCCGTTGATATTTTTTTCATTATTATTTTTTTAATTTTCAAAATCTGTCGTCATTGTTTCTAAGTGGGGATCAAGCTAGACGTATTCAATTTTTTGATTAACTGTTATTGTGCGATTCTGGCTTTGTTGTGATCATAATTATGGTGATCACTGCAGCCAGACTACATGATTAGGCGTGATGAGGTATATATCAGGATTTGAATACACCCAACTAAACTGACATAAGAAAATGTACAATCATGGAACGAAACAACACATCCGCAATTTAATTCCCCTATCTGGTCGACTTCCGTGAAACAAAAAAGCAAGAAAGGGCCCATTCATATTATTCTACATGTTGCGTCTACTTGGTACGGCATATCAATTGAATTACATGTTAGATTAGCCAAATGGAGGATTTCTACATAATGAGCCAAAATTGCAAGTTGCGGAGCAAACAAACGTTAATCATATTTTAATATCGTCATGTATTATTTAATGCTTTTCAGTTTTGTGTTGTTGCCATCGTTGGTACTATGCATTATATATTTGCACATAATCTGAAAAAAAGACTTTCGATCTAATTTTTTTAATTTTTTTTCATCAATTAAATTTCACATTTAAACAATAGAGCCGAACATAAACACAGAAGTATGGTCTGTATACTGGAATATTTTACTTCATTTAAGGACTACAAATAAGATAATATCCCCTTGAATACCCTATTAAAACAATGCTGGTTGAACAAATGACTACATCACCTGCTCTCTAATTAATGTTAGAGGCCTCATGAGTGTCAAATTAATAATACTTTACGCCCCACATCCAACTAAATGTCAGATACTTTCTGCAGCTACACTGTATTTTTATGTATTTCCTGCATCCATGGAGCTGATTGACATATTATATTGTCAAATAATTGAGTGAAATTCCCTTTGTAAATGTTTGTTTTTAAATATTTAGAAATGATGCATTACAGGTGAAGTTATCATTACCTCAGCAATCAGTAATTAATGTGGCGGTAAGACAATGACCAGGCAGGGCTGGGGAGGGGGGGGGTACCAGCTGTGACGAGGTCTTGATGTGATGGCCAGCGTCACATATGTGGTCACCAAATGAGGCCCACCAGCTGCCTGAGACCTCTGACTCACGTGCAACTACTCAAGGCAGATGACAACGCCGGCTAGAAGGTGCCCACAAACATGAGACGTTGGCCAACGTTGATTTACAGTTGAGCCACCCTCTGCGACGGTGGCCCAACAGTAAAACAACGCTGACGTAACGTCTCATGTTTGATGGCTGAGCCGGTCCGCATTGTCAACGACCCAGGTCAAACTGTCAGACAGTGTACAGTTTCTATATATCTGGGCACACACGTGTGCCACGGGTTATTTTTTTTACGAAGTGAGACTTCTAGCTGGTATTTTATTCTTGCGAAGGCAAGCAAGCAGGCCAGATGCTCTGAACTCGCCGAGTTATTATTTTAGTCACACTGACTCAACTTGTTTTCTGTGACTGCAATGACTTCTGTTGTGAATTGGATCACTATCATTGTGTATACGTTTGTCTGCACAGAAGTATGTGAAACATTCCTAATATCAGAACATCGTTGAGCATGGAAGAGCGATTTTGTGAATAGCTTCTATATCTGTAGACCAGAGGATACTTTTCTGTTACCTGATTGAACTATTAGATTGACAACACTATTCTCAGTCTAATCCATCTCCCTGTATATCTTGTTGCTGTTCTGATTGTCAAATAACAGATGTGTTACTTGGAACAAATGTGCCTGTTCAAGCTGCTTTGTACCGTCATATCATAGTATTTTCCACTTGGGATCTATGTTTATCAGGCTATATTAACTTTGTGGTGGAAGGTATGTTTGAGGAGAAGTATGCCTTGGAACAACAGTTACAGCCTGTTGGCGAGCTGGCAGATCAGCAGTACTGTTCTACTGAACGAGCAGGCATGGAAGATCATGCAGATAGTGCTACATTGTATGTTTGCCGCGTTCACCATCATCGGCAATGGTTCTGTTATTATCACCATTCTTAACACTCACTATCTGAGGACGGTACATAACCGGCACCTGGTGAGCCTGGCGTTTGTGGACACTCTCACAGGCTTTATAATGCTCTACTATGTCAGTGGTATAGTGTGGCCTTCACTGCGCCTGGAGAAACACTTCTGTATAGGTAATCTGGCTACGGTACTCCTGGTACTCACTCTCTCCCAGACTGTCATTCTCTGCTCAGCTGTAGACTGTTACCTGTCTCTGTGGTACCCGATACAGTACCTGTACATGGGTACAGCGTGGAGGGTGAATGTAGCTATGTTTGGTACCTGGTTGTACGGGTTTGGTATCACAGCCATACCGTTCTACACGTGGAGTACCTGGTCGCCTGGTGTACAGTGTCTCACAGAGAGGGTACTCCACATGCACTACGTGGCCTTTCATCTGCTACAGTTCGCCTGTGTCTACCTGGGTGTGATCATCATCTTCACGTGTGTGGCTTACGAGATGAGGAGGAAATCTGGTGTGATGGTGGTACACAAACAGAAGTGGAGACAAAGGCAGCTGTTTGAGGAGCGCCGCCGTCGTGACGTGGAGCACTGTAAGGCTTTGGCGATCATCGCTTCCATCAGCTTCATCTCCTGGGCCACCTATGTCACCTCTCTCACTATGCACATCTTCCTAGCTCGCTGCTGGTGGACACAGTTTCTAGAGGAGCTAGGACTCCTTGTCACCGCTTTCCATTCTGGCATCAACCCATTCATATATTACTGGAAGATAAAGACGTTCCACCTGGGTTTCTACAAAATGTACTGTTGTTGTGTGCTTGGGCGCTTTCCCAAGAGAGCCATGAACTCCGTGGCTCTACATCGAGTGTCATTCAAGAACGGTACCGGCTCTATGTTACAGCTTCACACCACCATGGACGGCAAGCTGGTGCGGGTACCGCGGATTGTCGTCACTGATGTAGATAGTGGTACCTGTATGCCTGGTATGGAACAGATGGAGTACACTGACATGTCAGAGGACCTGGATAACGTGTGGTTCAGTTCATCCTCATTGGAACTGACCAACTACAGAGCTGAAACATACACACGTAACACCCAGTATGACACGCTGGATACGGCTCTGTCTGATAACTACCTCTCAGTGCCTGACGACTACACAGCATTCTGACCAGATACATCTAAAACACAATATCGTCGCCTCGGAGCTAAAGGATCCTATCTGACACTCGTCAGTGGCAGATAGGATCCTTTAGCTCCGAGGCGACGATATGGTAACGATAATATGAAGTTACCCATGAGCTCATCTGTCAATATATATCATGGCTAGCACCAAATAGGTCACTTGTCGAGATGACCTTGTATATACCATTGTCATTATTTAGTAGCATTTAAAAAGAAAGGCACTCTCTCGATCTTCAATATGCTCAAGGATAGCAAATCACCAAATTTTATGAAAAAGAAAACAAAAATAATTCTAATACAAAAGTGAAAGCTCAGTATATACATTGTTAAAGCATTCTGGTTTAAGGCCATTCGAATCTAGGACGCAGGCAAACCTTGGTTTTAGTAGTATTTTGTCATATAGCAAATCGCTTGTGATCGGATTCAAATTATTTTTACAAATAGACAGAAACGTCTACCACATAAAGCAACGGTTCTGAACAGCACGATCACTCCTGTGTTAATTTTAAAGAGAACACTTTTAATATTTTATAAACTTTCAAATAATTCGTCCTCCTGTGTTGTGTAACTAAATAATGTTATCTGCTACTAGCTGTTGTGGCAGATATGACCCTTTAGTTGCGAAGGGACGAAGTGAACTAGAGGCGTGTTAGAATATAATTTAAATTTGATAATGGTTCAAAATGTAGGACAAGCTTACTTAAGAATATAATTATAACCCTGAATATAATACAGATGCATTATCGCATATTATCACTTGCGCTAAATTTATTAGTCATGTTTTGTATACCGATATTTATTTTGTTTATACTTCATACTGTGAAATAAAAATTGTTAACAACGAATTGATATTGTCTTTGTGACTCAAAATGTGCAACGGTGGTTTCAAATAAACGTTCGTCTATTAAAATCTAGATGAAATACAATTTTATATTAATGTCGAATTGTAAACACAGCGTCAGCGTAATTGAAATGGCTATGAAAAAAAAAAAAATACAACGACGTGGTTGGAGCAATATCGTACAGTATTATACAGAAATTTACGGTGATATTTTTGTCGGCCATTGACCGCTATTGCAGTTGTTTGAATAAATTAAATAAGATTTGTTCAGACTACACAAAAAGGTTATCAACACACAACCTTGTTCTGTTAAAGCAAGCGAAAGGTACAAAAATCCCGTCATTGCTGGTATATTTGGCAGTGTCTTGAATAATGGTTAGAAATGTCGTCTTCTGTTTCCAGTGAACAGCTCTTCTCCATTAACAAGTTGCTAATGCGATCTTATGGCTTGCATGGACGTTTTTCAATTACAAAATACTTGACTTGATGGTAATGAAAGGGATTTACCGATTTATATCCACTGGGAGCTAGACATTGGTTTAAATGTATATTATGCTTTAAATTGACGATCGATAATACCTGACAATTAAAGTGCTATTTTTTGTGTGTAAGATATCACTATGCACTGCAGTTGTCATACTCTGTTGTGGTCAGTAGTTATTATTCCAGTTGTCTACATGTTGCGCCTGACGATGTTGCACACCCATACTCTTGAGTTACATGTATATCCACGTGGTTTACCTCAGTGTGAGCATGTGCTGTGAATGTCGTCCTGTCGTCGTTCATCATTCACATTTTATTTTTAGCTGACATGTAACAATGACCCAGATGTCTTTCCTTTTGATGCAGTAACCAACATGGCACGCAGCTCTTGCCATTAACTGTGATAAAAGTTGTGGCCATGTTGGTTAACATCCGGTACTCTTGTCCGACTATTTTCCAACCTGAACTGTCTGATCACTGAATGTCATTAGATATACGGGGATTTTCCCTCAATTTCTAATTAGCTCCCGCCGTCACCGTAGGTGAGCGAAGGGAGCTATGGATTCTACCTCCGTTTTTTTTTGGCCTCTTCTTTTGCCTATAACTTTGTGAGAAAATAAGCTAGGATAACAATTTTTGGTATGTGGGTTACTTCCAGGTGGCTAATGGACGGGTTAAAATATTTTTAATCTGAATTCAATACGCAAGGTTGCAGAGGAGAAAATGATGATGTGACGGCGTTGGGCCGTTGGGCCGTTGGGCCGTTGGGCCGTCCGTAAACAATTCGTTTCCGGAGCATATCTCTGAAAGTACTTGTCCGATAGTCTTCAAATTTTACACACAACACCCCTAGGGGGTCTAGTTGTGCCTTTTGGGGTATTTGAACTTTGACCTACTTTTGGTTCAGAACTATGACCTATTTAGACGTTTTGACGCGCACTTCGTTTCCGGAGCAGATCTCGAAAAGTACTGGGCCGATGACAGTCATATTGCACATACATGTTCTCTAAGGTCCCTAGTTGTGCCTTTTCAGGTTTTTGGACCTTGACCTGGAAGTTGACCCAGCACTTTGACCTAATTTATAACATCGGTAAATCCGACTGAAAGATTTTGCGAAATATCATGAAAACCGCTCAAGATAGCTACACCATTACTATAAAACAAATTGTGAGGTTCCAGGAGAGGATGCATCTTGAAAAATTTCAAGTTGATAAAATCAAAAATGGCCGCCTATCGGCCATTATTCACCTCGACAGGCCTGATATTGCGGAATATCATGAACACCGCTCAAGATAGCTACACCATTAATAACAAATAAATTGTAAGGTTTCAGGAGAGGATGCATCTTGAAAAATTTCAAGTTGATAAAATTCAAAATGGCCGCCTATCGGCCATTATTCACCTCGACAGGCCTGATATTGTGGAATATCATGAAAACTGCTCAAGATATCTACACCATTACTATAAAACAAATTGTAAGGTTTCAGGAGAGGATGCATTTTGAAAAAATTCATTTTGTCCAAGTTCAAAATCGGCCGCCAATCGGCCATTATTCACTTTCACATGGCCGTTATTTGGTAAACCGTGCTAGATGGCTAGACCATTACTATAAAACAAAATGTGTGATTTCAGGAGAGGATGCATCTTGAAAAAATTTGACTCGATAAAATTCAAAATGGCCGCTTATCGGCCATTATTCACTTTCACATGGCGGATATTTGGTCAACCGTGCTAGATGGCTGGACCATTACTATAAATCGAAATGTGAGATTTCAGATGAGGATGCATCTTGAAAAAGTTTGACTTGATCAAATTTAAAATGGCCGCCTTTTCGGCCATTATTCATTTTCACATGGCTGATATTTGGTAAACCGTGCTAGATGGCTAGACCATTACCTGATTACTATAAAACAAAGTGTGAGTTTTTGGGGGAGGATGCACCCTGAACATTTTTAACTTACGAATTCAAAATGGCCGACAATCAGCATTATTTACCTCGATAGGCCTGATATCAGGTAAACCGTGCTAGATAGCTAGACCATTACTATAAAACAAAATGTGAGATTACAAGAGAGGATGCATCTTGAAAAAAAATGACTCGATCAAATTCAAAATGGCCGCCTATCGGCCATTATTCACTTTCACATAGCCGTTTTTTGGTAAACCTTGCTAGATGGCTAGACCATTACTATAGAATGAAATGTGAGATTTCAGCTGAGGATGCATCTTGGAAAATTTCGACTTGATCAAATCAAAATGGCCGCCTTTAGGCCATTATTCACTTCCACATGGCCGATATTTGGTAATCCGTGCTAGATAGCTAGACGATTACTATAGAATGAAATGTGAGATTTCAGCTGAGGATGCATCTTGAAAAATTCTGACTCGATCAAATTCAAAATGGCCCCCTATCGGCCATTATTTACTTTCACATCCACAATATTTTGCAAACTGTGTTAGATGTTAGTCCATTACTATATAACAAAATTTGAGGTTTCGGGGGAGGATGCACCCTAAGTTTTTTACTAATTTATATCGAACTCAAAATGACCGTAAATCAGCTATTAGTTACCTCGATTGGCCTGATATCGGGTAAACCGTGCCAGATAGGTAGACCATTACTGGGATACTGATTAGGATCATTAATTTCAATGGAGGTTTGCAATCTCTGACAGACTGTTTAGTTCTTATCTTACTCTTAGACTGGGCTTCTTAGACCTAGTTGTCTTGCGTCTTGTTGACCTAGCTTAGGACAACATTAAAAACCCTACACAAAATTGCTTAAATCAAATTCTAATTCGTCGCGGGAGCTCCTGGACTTATGTAGTCTTGTTTCAATACGAATGGAGACAATTTTTGGTCACATAATAATATTCTGCTTCCATTCACATTTTTTCATTAAGCCTCCACGGGATAATTTTAGTGTTTGCTTTGTTTCCCCCGCCTTCTGCACCGCTGTCACCGGTTGGTATTTACCAATTTTCTTTATACTTTCATGTGTCACTATATATCCTAGAGGAATTCTGTGGGTGATGTTTTTTTCCCATCAGTCAGCCATTTTCCAAGATGGACACGTTATTTTGAAAACCTTTACTTCCATCAACCTGATATTTGGGGGAATGTTTATATGTACCCAGGCCGCAGCTCCATTAAATTTTTGATAAGTTTACTTTGAAAATGGCTGTCTGGCGTCCATTTGTTAATGTGCTTTAGGTTGCTCTATATCTTCAAAAGTAAGCAAGATGGGGCTATAGTTCCTATTATTCACCTATAGGAATCCCCACCATGAGCATAAAATAGCATATTTACTTTCGACCTTGGGTGACCTTGAGGGGTCAAACGCAGGTCAATCACACTTTAATGGTTTATAACTTGAAAAATGAGCAAGATAGAGCTACAGTTTCTATTATTCATCTATAGTAATCCCCACCATGGGCATACAATAGCATATTTGATTTTTGGCCTTGCTGACCTGGATGGGTCAAACAGAAGTCAATCACATTTAAATGGCTTATAACTTGAAAAGATATAGTTACTATTATTCATCTTAGGTGAATAATAGTAACTATATCTTTATAGGTGACCTATGTAAAACCATACAATGAGCATCCAGTAGCATCTTATGCTTGACCTCCAGTGACTTTGAGGGGTGAAGCAGATGTCAAGTACACTTACATGATTTATATTAAACTTGAAACATATACAATGTTAGTGCTATAGTTTTCATTATTTGCTTATAGGAAACCCCACCTTGGGCATACAGTAGCATATTTGTTTTTGAATCAAGTGACCTTGATAATTATTTGAAATATATGTAACAAGACAGCACAATCCATATTGTAATCAGGATCATTCCCAAAATTTAATGGACTGTTCTTTGGCCCGAGACAGACCTCTGGTAGAAGATTCATGCAAATCCGTTTAGTAATCCTGCGGACAGACAAAAAAAACAGACAAACCAACATGACCTTCGACGGAGGTAAAAAACATTAGGTCTTTTGCTGTCCTCTTAACACATTAGTAGTACATTAGTATTACATTTTTATTCCCCGCCCAAGAAGTAGGGACGGGGATATTGTCATCACCATGTTTGGCGTGCGGCCGTGTTTCGTTTCCGGACGATATCTCTGAAACCGTTTGCCGGATTGCTTTCATATTGCATACACAAATCCCCTAGGGGGTGTAGATGTTCCTTTTGGGGGTTATGCCCTTGACCTAATTTTTTACCTTTGATTTTAAGGCGATTATTGACTTTAATTGATTGGGGATGATAAGTTCAGTTTCCGGACGATATCTCACAAAGCGTATGATTGGTTGTTTTCATATTGCACACACACATCTCTCAGGGGGTGTAGATGTGTTTTTTGGGGGTTATGACCTTTGAACTAATTTCTTACCTTTGATTTTGAGACGATCATTGACTTAAATTGATTGCGGATGATATGTTAATTTTCCGGACGATATCTCGCAAAGCCATTGCTAGATTGTTTTTATACTGCACACACACATCCCACAGGGGGTGTAGATGTGCCTTTTGGGGGTTATGACCTTTGACCTAATTTTTGACCTTTTATTTTGAGGCAATTATTCACTTTAATTGATTGTGGATGACAAATTCAGTTTCCGGTCGATATCTCGCGAAGCGTTTGCTGGATTGTTTTTAACGGCACACACACATCTCTCAGGGTGTGTATATGTGCTTTTTAGGGGTTATGACCTTTGACCTAATTTTTGACCTTCGATTTTGAGGCCATTATTGACTTTAATTGATTGCGGATGTCAAGTTTAGTTTCTTGACGATATCTCAGAAGGGGTTTGCTGGATTGTTCCCATATTGCATGCACACATCCCTCAGGGGGTGTAGATATGCCTTTTGGGGTTGTGACCTTTGACCTATTTTTGTACCTTTGATTTTGAGGCCATTATTACCTTTAATTGATGGCAGACGATAAGTTCATTTTCCGAACCATAGCTCGGAAAGCGTTTGCTGGATTGTTTTTCATACTGCCACACACATCCCTTAGGGGGTTTAGATGTGCCTTTTGGGGGTTTGTGACCTTTGACCTATTTTTTAACCTTTGACTTCGAAGTCATTATTGACTTTAATTAATGGCAGGGGATATCTTTAGCGTCAGCGCTTATGTTTGTATTGCGTCACTTTTACCGGGGGATGCTTTTCACGGTTCACAGCCGAACCCAATCCCATATAGTTTCTAAAGCAAATGAATTGGAATAAAATATACTGAATCCACTTTTTTATGTACCACCTCTGAATCATCAAATAAGTGATATAGTATAATCTGTCATCAAATCAATTAATGGATCTCTGTATGGACTTCAGGGCGGGGGCCCTAGGGTAGTGGTTAGCACCGCTGCCTTTCACGCCAGAGTTCGGGGTTCGGTTCCCGGTCTCGGCGGTTTGAAAGAAACAAAAATGTTTCTTCCCCATCCACGTGTGAAAGTCAGTATTGTGGGGAGCCTCCGTGACCGAGAGGTAGCGTGCTCGGCCTCAGACCGCCAGGGCTCGAATTTCGAATTCTGTGTCTGGAGAACAGTGTCATCTCAATCATCTCACCTCCCTCAGGAGGTTCTCCTGGCCCAGTTTAGCCTATATGTGCACAAAGGTGGCCTAAAGCCCGATTCATTTCATTGTATGGACTTCAAAATGATAACATGATATCAGATCGATTATCTATTTTAAAGCATGGCAATTGCAATATCACTTTTCATCATTAAATGATATCTGCATATGTTTTGTACACTTACTAACTAACTATTGAATTTAAAATCATGCTACTCCATTTTTAGATGTGGCTTATCACTTAGCTTATTTTTTTATTTGAAGAATGACTAAAAATTTGTTAACGTTTTAATTAATGGCGACTATTTTGAAACCAATGGAAATATCTTTTCAGTGTAGGGTTAAAACAATTCACCAAGATGATTATAATTAGCACCTCAACAAAGAGACAATTAATTCTGTGCTGCCATATATAATGGCTCAGTATCTCATGTTTTCTGTGCACTCTACAAGTGTCTTTTTATTGTCGTTGTAGGGTACATTTCGTATTTCATGTGAGCATGTGCTGCGGACAATGAGGAAAGGCAGGGAAACCTTGCTGACTCTGCTGGAGGCGTTTGTCTATGACCCGCTGGTGGACTGGACAACCGGCAACGAGGCGGGCTACACTGGGGCCTTCTATGGAGGCGGTCACAATGCCACGGGAACCAGCTCCCAGTCACGTCACACGAAGAAAGACCTGGAGCGGGAGATCACACTTAGTATGTTTGCCATAAGGATTGCAGAAATGAAAGCTGCATGGCTGCAAAACAAGTGAGGACATTGGAGTATTACTGTAATTCTGTGCTATTTCTTTCCGTTGAACACTGGAATTGGTCGCAATCTCAGTGTCATTATCAATTCCACTTTTGAGAGATTATTTGACCCTTTCATCACCGAAACCCATTTTTGTGTACTAAATGCTATGGCATTTAGCACACAAAAACGGGCTTCGATGGTGAAATGGTTAAGTTATAAAGCTGTATGCTAGATATGAACATTTTCTCTTGATTGGCAGTGTTTTCAAATATTAAATATTCAATGAAATGTTACTTTATTGCAACTACATGTACATTAGATCTGCCACTTTTGAGTGATCTCACAATACCTCATATCAATTCAAAGGAGACTAAGAGTATTTCAATGTTAATTTTAAGCAAGGTGTCAATGTTTTCTCCTCCTAGGGATGGAATGGTTGAAGCATTACCTAAGTTGGTGGACGCAGCTAATGGTCAGTTGAAGATAGCAGAGGAGGTTATCAACCTACAGCAACAACAGCTAAATCTACAGGAACAGCAAGTTTATCTACAAGAGGCAAAGAATGACAGTAAACATCAATCAACAACTCTACAACAAAGGTATGCTGGTATACCTTTGGCTAATTGTCACTATTATCTTATTTGTAAACTCCTTCCAAACACATAATGCATGAATGTAACTTTAATATGTTTATTTTTAAACAGGTTTGCTGATTATGCCGTTGTGAGGAAAACTAAAACAGAATCTTTGCAAAGCATACAAGAAAAACTGACTGAGTGTGAACAATGGCAAAAGGCACACCAGGTACTATAAACATGTAATACAATTTAGGTTTCAAGTATCATAATAATGAGTCTAATTCATAAACACATGTTACCTATGCTGTCTGTTTTTGTTTTGTTATAGTATGCTTTGGAGTCGGTTCTTGGGAACATGTTACAGAAGATGTACAGTAAACTTAATAAGTCTCTTGGTCTTCCCGCCTCCTGCTTTGTACCTGTCATTGATTTCTTGCAAGGTGCTGGACAAGGGCAGATGGCGACACAGGTCAGTTTTAGTATTGTTTTTCTTCCCATTTTTGCTGTGCCATCTCAATAATGTAATAAAGCAGTGAGCAACACAAATATTCAAAAGTAAAAAAAGGAATAACAATTTCTGTGGGGTGACTCTTCCTTTTCCTTGTGTCTATTGTAAATGGCCAAACATTAACTAATATAAGCTAAGCCTCTCATGTTTACTAGGATGTGTCCCATGGCCATGTATGTTGTGATAAACACTGCAGTGATTAACTTGACTATTTGTGTTTTTCAGTGTGAGCAGGTGGCTAATGAGCTGGCTACTGTACTACAGCAAAGAAGAACAGTACTACGTAGTCTGGTGGATCTACTCAGAACATACGCCACCATAGTCTCACATGTTGGTTAATTATAATGCACTTCTCTTCTTCTTTCAATCCCGGTACTTTTACGTACACTTTCCCAACAAGAATATTCACAGAAATTTAGCAAATGTGCACATGATGCAACATGCTATACCCCGGGGTACCGTTGTACCCCGGGTTCCGCGTGATTTGCAGCGCCACCTGGTGAATGCGACTGCAATTTGCGCTGCAACAGGTTCCGACATTGAAAGATGTTTTACCAGTAGTCCTTAGTGACAAAAATGTCTCCAAAACAAGAAAATTTTGCAAAATAAGAACGTTTCAAATCTATTTTTGCCCTTCTTTTAAATTATTTACACTTTTTGGTACCCAGGGTACAGCCTTGAAAAATAAATTAAATAATTAAACAAAATGAAGAATTTCTATTTGGTACCCCAGGGTACCGCGTGGTGCATCACATGTATAAACAGGACAAAATGTTCAGTCCGAATGTTAGCCTACTTCTATGATGTCAGCCAAATATTGAACCAACATTGGGTCAAATTATTTTTTTTAAATTAGAAATGCTTTAGTATCTTTGTCTCTGTAATTTATCGCTAACAAATCTCAATAACTGCTGGTTGTACATCACATGTAGGCCTATGTATATAATATATTTTATTAAAATTCATGCATTCACCATGCATCAGATTCCTGTTCACCTGGCACATTAAGATAGTATTGGGTCAACCTTTTCTGTCATTGAAGAAGGGGTTTTGGAATCAGGTGGGCCTACTGCAAGTAATTTTCACAAATATAAATTTGTTTCTACACATCTGTAGCCTACATTATTTATGCATTTTTGAAAATTTGTCAAATTTTAGAAAAAACATGTGTTCCACAGTCCAATACCGCTGCCATGTGTCACTGGGCCTCTTGTTGTTGTTAAAAATATAAGTTGCTGCATTATATAAGCTAGATTTCGAGAGCCATAACTACAGGAATATAATTATGGTACATTTTCAGTTTTCTGGCAGCTTTGTGAATGGCAGTCGGAATGCATGCTGGCAGCAGTGGCTACAAGAACTGATCTGTGATTTCACCACTGACAAGTAAGTACAGGCAATAGTAAGAACCTGTCCATTTAACCACTAGAACACTGATGTCGATCATAGTGCTATTTTTGTATTTTTATCAACAATCTTACAAAAGCAACTACATATACTGCAATTTTCGTTCACTTAAAGCTGTTGAAACTAACCTCAAGTGACTGACAGTATAAATTGAATAGGTCCGAGCTCTAGGGGCTCTAGTAAGCAAGAACTTGGGGGATAAAAACAATATTTGCATTGACCCAATGTTTTTCAATTAGAGAACGAATTTGACCAATGGAAACCAGTATAGATTGACATTTATCCTGCAACTGCTGTGTTTGATTTCACGGCAGAATATACTTGTAAGCTCTAATTTTGAAGGCTATGTATATAAAATCATACACGTCCTTTAATACCAGCCTGAATACAAAAATACACTGTCAATCTCCTACGGTCTACCAATAAACACAAGACATTGATCCAATTCTGTTTTAATATTGGGTCACTGTCTTTGACATTGGCCCAAAAATAAAACAGCTTTTCAGCAAAGTTTGGTTTGCACTGAAACCAGTATCACAATATGTTGTTACAAGATGTTATCCCAACTCTGTTCACCACATTTGTCACATTTATGCACCAAAACTTAATTTTGAATAGATTGAATAATGGCATAATACGGTATAATCCATCAAAATAAGAATGTTCTCATCTTTTATTTGATGTGGTACACTTGAATATTTTATTAACCCTCATGTTGCAGATTTTTTTCGGACTATTTTTCATTCATTTAAAGCTGGAATTGCTAATTTAGCCTAACGCATTTTCCAGCACCAAATGACGAAAAATAGCTCTATTTGTGAAAAAATATACATCTTAAAAATGTAATTATTAGATTAACTAAGCATCTACCACGAAACATTCTAGCAATTCGAGTTTAATTTATTGGTCTGAAATTTGCTTGAAAACGGATATACATTGTATACTGTCCCGGCAGAATAAAGGTTAAAATCAGGTCATTTTCACTCACCTTACGGCTGTGATGAAAGCAACAATTCACATCTCAAGGCAAATGAAAATGACAATTAATAACTTAGGTGTTGTACTAGTTAACATATATGTTTAACCCTTAAAGCGCTGATTATTTTTTTTATAAACCATGGAGACCAAAGGATTTTTTCAATTTGAAATCATTATAAATATCTTAGCTAGCTCTTTCTGATTCATTTGAATACCTATGTTTTGGGTCTACGGCCATTATAAATATTTTTATTCACACTGCGGGGATCGACTTTAGACGTCAGAATCTGACGTCTACAGACGTCAGATTCTGACGACTAAAGTTGATTCCTGCGCTGTAAGGGTTAAAATATATATATATTGCTGTTGCTTTTTCGTTTTGGTGTTTGTATTACACTTACATTAAACAAGTCAACTTTCTGGTTTTACTTTGCCATTCCTACTTCTGTAGCCTCATCGACCAATGTATGTTTTGAAGGTGTAAGGATATTGTGAGAGACTTTCATGACAAGTTTGCTCTGCTTCCCACGCCTGACATGAAAGTACAGACGGTTTTGACCACCGAAGTAAGATTGCAAGGAATGATCAATGATATCAACTCACGTCTGGTCAAGGTTAGATTCAATAGAAATTTCATCAGAAATGTTTTATAAGTATTTATGCATAGATTTAAAAGTTTAAATTATGAATGAAATAACTGTTGTATCAATTTAATTATACTTCATTCTAATGAAGTCTAAATAATTTGCATCTCTGTTGTGCATGACTATCTGATTTGGGTTGATGCAGCAACCCCAGCAAACACGATACATGAACCCAATGTTGATTCAATGTTGGTACAACGTCTACGACGCTGGCCCAACATTGGGTTCAGGTATCGTGTTCACTGGGACCTGGTGTGTCACTAGAATGATTTTCTATTTGAACGCAAGTTTTTTAACAACAGCCTTTTGTCTTTTTTTCAGCTTGTTGAGAGGAGAAGCTTGGATGTGATGGAGACCAGCTTACTTGACGGACAAGTGATGGATACCACAAGCTCTGTACATCACTTCATGACAGGTTAGTGTTATATTGTGCTCAGAGCAAGTTCTATTGTGCATAGTGCTGATAAAACGTACAGTTAATCAAATTAATTGTAGGCCACAAGACATTGTGTCGACATTGTATCAACATCAGTGACATCGATTCAATGTCGATACAATATCATATCATCGCCAAGTAGGCGCTGTGTTAATGCAGACTGGCGGTTTCAAGACGTAAAAATGCAGGCAGATTGCAATACTTTATGCATATTATTAGCTAAAAGGTAATTTTTCCCTCAAAAAATGGGTTCATGATTGGACCACGTTATAACTGTTATTGCAGTATAACACATCGTATCATAACGGGATTCTACTCTATTTAAACATCTAATTTAACGTTTGTTTACATTTATGTTGACAGAGAGTGGTCATGCTGGGAGTTCATGTATGACATGTGTTGTGGTGTCTGCACTTTGTAATCTTTGTAAGCGTTACTTGGTGATGGAAGGTGCTGCCGCAGGTATGTCATCCTTTACTAGCCATTGTATGGTTTAATGTTAACTGGTAAAAATAGGTTTCTCAATACAGTAAAACCTCTTATGGAATTGCCACCAATTGGAACTACTGAAAGACAAGTGGCCCAAGACAGGTGGCCGCCCATAGGAGGTAGATTTATCAGCCATTTTTTAATGTGATTGTTGTTCATCTGATAATTGCTGTTACACTGACAAGATGTATTTGATCTTTTGGTAATGTTCGTTGGCTCGGTTGTCTTCTAATGAAAATTCATTCAGGCCTTTTTATCCCCCGCCCACGAAGTAGGGCCAGGGATATTTTTATCAGCATGTCCGGCTGTCCAGCCGTGTTCGTTTTCAGACGTTATATAAGAAACCATTAGCCGAATTGTTTTCATATCGCATACACACACTCTTTATGGGGTGTATATGTCCCTTTTGGCCCAAGTGCTATGACCTTTGACCTAATTTTCTACCCTTGATTTTGAGGCCATTATTGACTTTAATTAAACCATATATACATATATGGTCCCAGCAGCACTGGGGTACGCCATGTTCACATATGTAATAATATTTATTTTTTCACAACTCAATGATTTGTGCACAAGGGCTATCATGGGAAGGAAGGAAGAATTAATTTTTTCCTGTTTTTTTTTTATTGAAAATAATTATGTATTCATGCTCTAAGGGTATGTTTGAAACACCTTTTTTACTTTTTTTTCATGTATGTTATAGTAATCAGTCAATATTTCTACGGGTATTCTTTTATTACACAGCGGCAGGAGAGAGACTGATGGATCTTACATCCAGAGACGGTGACTGGTTTTTAGATGAGCTGTGCAGCATGAGTGGGAATGTCAATCAGCTCTTGGTCGCCTGTCTCAACAATCCCGCCGTGGTCAGTATAACCATATCATGAAACTGGCATGTAAAGGTAAATAGCAGTAACTGCTTACTTGGAATTTAAACAGCTACTGCTGTTCGTTTTTGCATGGCAGTGTTTCATCTAGGACAGAGGAGAAGGGAACCTCGCCTTTTCAATCCAAATTTATTCTGCCATGGGTGAATTCAGCTGCTGCAGTGGCAGCAGCAGTAGGGAAGGGTCTGGGGGTCCTCTCCCATGATTTTTTTGTTTTGAAAATTAGACATGAATTGGTGACTCTGGTAAGTGCTTACAAGTAAAATTTGGAATCTCAGCTTCTACGATTTTGAGTTTCTAAATGGCCATTTTTTGTTGATAATGAGGGAAAATATTTACTGTTCAGCTATAAATGTGCTAACATCTATGTTCCTTCTCATCTTTTAAATGTTCATAATTTTTATTAAGATAGCCTCCCAATTAATTTGGCATATCGGTTTAACACTCTTACAAATATAGGCCTACAAGACTACTCTGAATACTGCTGGCATTTATTTATACAGACAAGACCATCACTGGACATGTTGAAAATAAGTGTAATCCTTGGGTTATCAAATATCCAGCTAATAATATTTTGACGAATATACAGGATAACTTTTGTTAGAAAAGTATTTCTTTCATGCAGAGCCCTCCAACCTCTCTCCATGTATATAAAGTCACGGCATAGATAACCAAGACTTATGCAAGTCAGTAAATGTGCTATTTTTTGTTCCAGTGTCATGTGTTGAATTCTGATTTGTGTCATAGAGTGGGAGAGGCCATGAGGGCTACACATAAAGTTTACACAGCTCTACAGGTTTGTTACAGGGATTAAAAGTACCTATTTCAGTTCACTATGATTAGTATGAGTATTAGCTAGTTACTGATGCCAGATGAAGCATAGTAATTAATTAACTTATAATTATATGTTTTTTTAATCAATCGCCTATTAAAAGGAACAGTTTATTACATTTTATTAGTTTTTCACATTTTATAACGAAGTATAGGGCTGCCACTTAACATTTTACAAATTTAATGTTTCTTATGTCGCAAATCATCATTTGTTCACCATTTAAACATTAAATTATTGAAAAAGCTGTTTTCTTCCATTAGCAGCTGAAAAGTAGGTCATTAAATCCAGCTTCAAATAAATGACGGCATTTAGGAACTTTTCTGCAATAAAATACAAATAATAAAATACAAACAATATATCTGATTTGATGTACTTTCTGTACAGGATCTGAATGTGAATTTCCGTCGTATAATTCTACCCGAGGCTCTCAAGACCATACAGTGTGAAGAGGAGAGTGTAATGAGCACCTTACTCCAGCTGACTCACATAGCTGACAGTGCTGGCCAGTCACTGGATGTCATATTACAAAAACTAGAACTACAACTCAGAAATATCATTATGGGGATGCAGGTACAGTACTATTAAAGTACCAGTGTCGAATATGCTATTTGTATGTTTTTATTTAAAAATGTATGTTGGCTTATTGAATTTTGTGTAAATTTAGGCTCAAGTTAGGGGACTTTTTAACTCATAGCAGTCTGGCCGTTTTGACATAGGACGTCTGTGTGGTCTGGCCATTTTTGTGATTTTGGGACATAATGTCCTACTTTTAATATAAATTTAGAATTATGGCATATGTATTTCCCATACACCATAGGAACACACATACAATCTATATCCAGAATACACTTCATTTAAACGGCCAATGTGATGTTGCCATGGCAACCGACAGCCATTTGAATATGCTAATTAGGTAGTCAAATTTTCGGAAATTTTGTTTAAAAATGGTATTTTTGTAATTCACGGAGATTCAGGAGTACAACATTACATCAATTCACATAAAATATATTAAAATACATCACAAATGGTTCGAAGAAGCATTCAATAGGTCTTTATAAACAAAATAATAGGGTGAATAAGTTATTACCATGGGATTTAGCAATCTTTCTAAAAAAAATTGAGATGCATACTGGATTTCAAATTTTGAGATGCATCAAGTTTGACATTCCCAACTCATCTGGGAATAACAAAAGCCTCGTATTCATCTGAGCCTGGAGCTCGATTTTTCTTTCGGAAACAGTTGTGATGCAAATAAGTCAACTCTTTATGTTCCAGGCTACCCATACTTGGTTCATAGTTGCGCAAGTGATGCCATTTGGTGAATGGCTAAGCATTATTGCCAGGTCCGAGCTGGGCTCGGACCTAGACTGCAGCGTCATAAATGCCAGGTCCGAGCTGGGCTCGGACCTAGACTGCTATGAGTTAAAGGTTCCTACATTGAAGTATATTCTGGTATAGAGTTTCCAAAACATGACTTTCAGTTTAATTATGATACAAATTACCGCATATATGTGGCCATACTGCATCATTCAGGACTCTCATATAATATGTTTTAATGATTGTATCGCCGAATGATATTCAAACTGTCGCCATTTGAATTCGTGTAAACACGCCATATGCTAATTTTAGTCACGTGAACGTGGCATACGCAAGCCGAGCGAGCAGACACAACAGTGCAGTTGTAAACACACCATCCACATGTACAAGAGGGAGATCTCTGCTATTATGAAATGTGGGGTGTGGTGAAATCCGTCAATCGGCATCTAGCCCCAGGCCTATTCAACAATATCAATTTTATTCGCCCACAATATCCTATATAACTCCACATCCCTTTCCCTGATTGAACAACATAAGACGCAGACACAACAAATCAACCCACGTGTCAAAGCCTACTACTCACTTAAAAATGCCACCAGACAACAACTCATCTCTGATAGTTTTGACAGCTCGATCAGGGCGGTCAGCCACACACCACACATTATATGCCGCATGCATGCATCATATCACGTGGTGTCTGGTGGCAGCGCGGGCTTAACCTGCCAACACAATTGTAACTGCAGCTGTAGACCACACATCATTGGCGTCGAGTTCGTCGAAGACATCATCGGGCCACATGATCTATATAGGTTCCTATCTCGGTTCAAGTAAGACATATCATGACATCTAACAGTAATAATGTACCCCAGACTGCTCGACTTTAAAAAACACTAGGCTTACTTGAAAAATCATAAGCCTAGGCCTATATCGAGGGCCTATATCATGGCTCTGTCATTGCTTGTTTGTTTACTGAACTGTCAGAAATAGACAGGCCTACATCACATGATCAGCACATGCCATGCATGATACATGATACCACGCTAAGCAGTGCTAAGTGTGGGCCACAGTGGTGAATACTGCATTTTAAAGTCGTTTTGGCGGTGATATTTATCAAAATAAATATCAATAATAGAAAAACCAGGCCTTATAGCCAATTTATAGTCTGGTTACTTCGAAGTATGTACCTTTATAGCATTTGACAAAAAAAAAGGCGGTGCACACCCCTCTGTGCCCCCTCTGGGCCCACACAAGAGATCAATTAAGTTTTGGGACAACTCCATGTGGGAAAACATTATTCATACTGAATGGTAATGTGTGAAATACAATTGAACAATGTTCTGTATTTGTGAACAATTGAGGCTGAAGTAGTGTAAACAAATATATGACCATTTTGTGTGATTTCGTTCAGGTTGATGAGGACATAATTGGACAGGTGAGAATACTACGGCAGAAATTTGATGCTTTGCTCCAGGGAGACAGCCCTGTGATGAGTGAGCTTACACCCGGACAGATGTTGTTGATGGGATTTAACGGTCTGTTTACTCAGTTAGACGCTGATTTCACAAGCATGCTAGACCAAGTCGCCAAACTGTCAGTGCCGGATACATGGCGTAAAGTGGATGTGGTGAAGGAAGCTCGATCCATTCAGGTTGGCTTTAGCTTCTATTTGTCAGAGTGTTGTATATTCCACTCAATATGTTGATTTAAACATATTTATTTACTGTGGATTAGAACATAGTATTACACTAATAAATAGTCTCTACTCACTCAATATGTTCCACTCAATCGTATGGCACATGTGACACTTTAGTTATGATAAGCCGTATTTTTTTCTGCACTGACCTGTATTTTAAAAATATTTCTGAACTGGTATTCTGTTATTTATATTCAGTATCATTTTGTAACAGATGACAGCCTTTAACGACTCCACGCAAGGATTGCTGTCACAATTGTTCTTCGTCAAGCAGCTGAAAGCTATGCAAGAATTTTTTGCATTGGCATGTGAACAAGTTCGCACATTACAAGGTATGCAATTATCATGTATCGTCCCCTCAATTCAAAAACCTGCCCAAACAGGTTATTCAGCCAGAAAGCATGCTTCAATACAATAAGCATTCAAATACATTCAGCATCTTATTTAATAAAGTATGTCTTTTTGTCAACAATAACTTGTAAGGAAACAAATGACTTCTACAGTGTCATATCATATCAAACTGAAGTGTTCATAAACGGATAGAGAAGGCTCAGGCTATTGGGCCTGTTTTAACTGATGATTAGATTTATGTGAAGCAGTTAACTGCAGCTTGCTAAAAACGTGCCTATCCAACTGGGCTGGTTCTTAACAACGTGCCAACTGGATTATGTTGCCAAGTGTGTTAAGAGCTGGCCCAGTTTGATAGGCACAGTAAGATACAGCTCAGTTGGATAGGCATGTTGTTAAGAACCAACCCTAAATAAAACGCCCATGACTAAATACAATAAAACATTGCATCTATGTTACTTAACATATTTTAGCAGCGATTTAAATGAATTATCAAGTGCAATGAATGATTTTAAAGTTTACATAATTTATGTAAATTTTGCGCAATTGACAAAGGAATGGCGAAATTGGCAAAGAAAATGAGTCCTAATTGAGTCTTCGCTGACGCTCACGACCCACCTACTTTAATCATGGACTATAGTAAAACATTTCTATTTGGTTTCTTGATGATGGCATTAGTTAAAAGTTGTAATATATATGTGCTGTAAAAAGTTACTGTGTTTTCTTCTAAACTTAATTCTAGATACTGAGTGAATTTTTTCTACTTTTAATGTTACTTATTCTGCCCTTTTGTGCTCAGGTGGAAATGGTATGGCTTACTATGATGATGAGCAGCTGGCTAAACCTATCAAACATTTTATTGCTGAGTACATTAGGAAGCATGTGAGTAAATCATTATATAACATTGCTGACACAATTTCAAGCTTTAAATGAATGAAAATATGTTTTATAAATAGGCCTGTTATAATTTACTAAATGTTTCTTATTTGAATTCTCCACTTGCAATTCCAGTGAATATTTGTTATGTGAAAAACCTGTTTGATTTTATAGTTCATTATTTGCATGTGAAGGAATTTTTTCTAAATGTATAAAGTTAATGGTTTTTGTTGACAGGTGATTGGGGTGCCATCACAGACACTAGGTTACATACTGTGTCTGTATGTGAATAAGCTGGGTGTGGACGTCAGTGCCGAGATAGAGCTGAGGGACATAGGAGCAGAGTCCACTGTTGCCCTGGAAGATCTCTGTAAGAAGGCACTGGATCTCAACCTGAAGGCCATTGTGTTTGACCATACTCATGTGACTCAGGCCAGCTCTCTGATTGGAGCCACTGATCTAGCCTGGAGGAAATCTGATCTAGCCAAGTGAGTACTTGCCACATATTGATACAATTAGTAAAGGGACATATTTGCCGCATACGTACGTCTATTCAATCTAACGTTGATTGTAAAAAATAGTCATGGAAATATTTGTGTTTTTTTGTTCTATGTGATCTCAACAACAAACACAATTATGTGTTATAGGAGTAAGATATGATATGCAATAAAATATTATTTGTAGACAAAATTAGAATAATTTAATAATTATTAAGTGGGTGGCATTAGTCACGGGAAATGAAAGCACGTGTTAAAAACTAAGACCAGAATGGAAAATTTTCCATATAAAAGTTGTTTTTCAGTTGCAGCTTGTAGAATATAGCTCCTGTTTCAAAACTGTTAACTATTTAGCTGTTGAACCTGTTATTATGAATTATTTATGGAGCATTTCTCCTTGAACTTTTTCACCTCCAAACCCAATTTTGAAAGCTTAAATCTTATGATATTTAGCTTACAAAAATGGATTTTGGTTGTGAAATTTTTAAAATATAACAGTGTTGCATTATTTGGATTAAGCTTTCTTTCGTTGAACTGATTCCAGGCGGCTGGATGGTAACATTACTCTGGTAAAAGATTGTCTACAGCGGGCACAGCTACAGCTTGCTCGTTTCCAGTGGCTACATGAAGACAGTCTGTCAGCTACAGGTCATATGGCCACGCAGATGGTACTGCCAGCCAGGGGTCCCATCATGTCAGAGCTTAAAAAGGTTAATTTTCAGCTCATAGTTGTTTTTTAAAATTGTAACTCTATATTATTGCTTACAACCTTAGCGAAAAATCTTATATCACACATAACATTGCAATGCGTATGCATTTTTTAGTATGTGCTACAATAACTGTTCCCCAATGTAGGCAAAAAACCTAACTGGGACTAATTAATCTAGAAGATTTAGCCTATGTTTGTACTGTTGAGTTTCTATAAAATGAAATCTATTGCCGGTCACCTTTAATTATATGTTTTGCGATTGTCTTCATTCACCTGCTAATTGACTTTTCAGACACTGGGTGTCACCATGAATTTAGCGGGCCAATTTCTCATACAGACATTTAATGTTTTTTTTCAGGGTCTTCAGACACTGGTGTCTCAGGAGGCAAGCATTGCCAGTGTACAGGAACATCACGTTACACTGGAGGGGAGTATAACTCAGAGACTGAAGTGGGGTGCCGGGGCTAATCCTTCTCTGGCTGTCATCATGCAGCAATTCGAGGAGACTCTAAATAACAAAAATGCTCTTCTCCAGGTTTGTTAGAAATATTTGTTTCTGTTAAATGACAAAGTACCTTTCTGAATGTAAATCATCTAGTCAACCACTGGTATGTGACATATATGCACCAAAAAAAATTAAATCTTGTAATTTTAGATTTTGATCAATCAGTTTGTATATTACACTCTTATATTTGAAGAAACAATTCACACGTTATCTGCGAAAGAAATGAAAACTCGAAATGAGGAATTTTTATTCATTTTCAGCCATTTGATAAAGTGGGTATCAGTCCTGCAGGAGCAAAACACAAGTTCCAATGAATAAAAACAGCTTTACTTAGCAGTTCTTATTAATATCACTAATGTATGTGTTTTGTCTGTAGATGGAGACCACAGTAACTAGTGAGCTGGTCACTATATGTAATGCTGTGCTGCACTTTGAGGCCTTGAGAACACGTACACCTGAAGCTATTAGTGCCGACA
This sequence comes from Flabesymbios commensalis, assembly GCA_964017125.1. Lineage (NCBI taxonomy): Eukaryota > Metazoa > Annelida > Polychaeta > Terebellida > Flabelligeridae > Flabesymbios > Flabesymbios commensalis. Next base: position 33,847,277 of record OZ024904.1, on the reverse strand, counting down.
CTAATTTCTTGGCTTTGATCAACAGGTGAGTGGAGACTAGCATCAAGTAATTACTGTGTGATTAACACACTATAGGTTTACCTTCCACTGAAAAACCTACATGCACCTAAACGTGTGCTCTTCTACGTTGTCAACTGGCTTTGATCAACAGGTGAGTGGAGACTAGCATCAAGTAATTTACTGTGTGATTAACACACTATAGGTTCACCTTCCACTGAAAGACCTACATGCACCTAAACGTGTGCTCTTCTACGTTGTCAAGTGACAGGCAAGCATGAAAACTAGACTTACGTCGTGGCAATTATTATTCATCTTTTCGGCAGTGGATCGATCATTTTTTCTAAATTTATGAAATTTTAAATTTTTGGGATTACCTTGAGGTTGTGTGTTTTACAGATGTGAGGAGACATGTGGACTGATAGAGAGCTGTGAAAGTAAAGTGACAGAAGCTGAGGAGGCCATCATGGAGGCTAAGGTGATTTTAGCACTCTTATTTAACCCTTTCAAGCCTGAATTAACCATAGTCATCTTCATCCAAGCCGCGAATTGCTGCCGCAATTCTCGACTTGTAGTGGATGAAGATGATTTGATGTGGGTGAAAAAGTAAAGAAAATTACCATGTATTGGTAAACCAGTTTCATGGTAATTTTCCTTCTAAAACCCCTAGTTGTAGGGAGATCAATTGTGTTTTCAGGGATGTGAAATGATGCTTTAATGCATCGTGCGGGCTTAATAGGTTAATTTAAAACCCTTATTTAAAAAAATCTCTTGAAGCTGTGTCTCGCTACACTGACCCACAGTTTCAAGTGAGTAAATAGTTACTCATATTTTATTATTTTGTGCCGAGCATGTTCAATTCTAGCTGAATAAATACAACTACAAATGCCATATCTGTGAATTGTGTAAAAGCCAAAGTCAAAAATAGTTGCAGGGATATATGGTTGGTTGACAAACATTTGTGTGTTTAAAAACCACAAATACAAAAAATCATCATGGTGGCTGTGTTTTCCCACTTTTTCCAACAACAAATAATCAGATACCTGACTATTTTAGTTGTGACTGACCCTTAATGGGTTGAATTAATTTCAAGCAAGCTATGTACAGTAATCCTGATTAATTTTGCCTGATTAATTTTTTATCTAATCTGCAAGGACATAACTGGCTATTTTGGTGACATATTTAAAGCCATATACGTTATTTTCACTTCAATTACTGTAAGTGAAAATTTTAATTCAGACAAGTCATGAAATGTTAATTAAAGTTTCAAGTCACAGAGCCATGTAGACCACAATATGATAGCCAGTAACATTAATTTTGCAGACATACTACACCTCATATATTACCACTTCCCCGTTTACTAGAGTTATTGCAATGTTATTAACATGATTCTAACATGATATTATCTATTTCATAATACACTATAATGTGTTCTCTAATATTGCAGCCATTACAGCCTGAGGAGAGTATTGATGCTAACTGGCTTCTAGCTGCTGGTGAGAAGGTGGCCGAGACAATCACAGCTTCATTAGAACAGCTAGAGAAACAACAGGAAGCTACACAAACTGCTAAGGTCAATAAAATATATATACAGTGCTCCCCCGCTGCATTGCCCCCGGTTATAATGCCAACCCCGCCTTCTGCCAAGTAAAGTGTTGGAACAGATTTCTGCCAATGTTAAATCCCGTGGCACAATGCCAACAGCTGTATTCACCATCCGTCAATGGTTTCGTAGTTCCAATGTCACTTTTGTCATATGTTTTCCCCCGATCGCATTGCCAACAGGCCAAATTTATCAGACATCGTGACTTGTAAATGAACACTCCTGGTTGATAAACAATCGCCGCCTGTACTGCGATTCATTGCACACACGCGGCAGTGGGCACAGGCGCTCGCAAATTCTGGAAATTGTGACTGAGATAAAACACTGGGTAGGGGGACCTACTAATTGGAGTATGCAACAGTACATGTTTATCAATAGGCTCACACTTGTAAGTGACAAGTTCATACCAGCAAATAAAAGCAGTTAGCACAAATGTTTATTTCATCTTCGGCATTCACATTGATGAGCCAATGTAACCTCCTTGGTCTGACCATCTCTTGTAGCATACACATATGTCTGACACAAAGCGATTAAAATTAAATTGTTCCTCATTGTGTCAGTAGGCCTATATAAATTTGAGTGATGAAGCGATAATTACAAGGAAATAATAACTCATCAGGTATGAGATCCATTGTTGGTACAATGTTGGGCCAGTGTTGCAAACACTAGTTGGACAACAATATTATCATTTTACGCAGAGATTAAGGCCCAGTGTGGATGCTTGATGTAAACTGTGACTCTTTTGACTTCAACTCAAGTTCGACTCGTAAGTTGGAAGTGAAAAAATAACATAAAACACAGAGTATGTTAACAATGTAATTGGGTTTCATGAATGTGATGCTCACTCGCATTACCTGCTGACATATAACATTTGATTGTCCAACACGTGGTGTGAACGGAATGTCACACCTATTGTTTCTAAACACTGACTGGCGCCTCTGATATATACCTTTGATTGCGGGAATAGGCACAGGGCCTACATATAAATTGCAATGAATTAACCCCATTTCAAATGGCAATCATTATTTAGTGTTTTTTTCTCGTGCATTGATAAATATATTTTTATGTATAGGCCTAGACTAGAACTCTGAATAAAACAATTTTATATAGGGCCTACTGTAATTGTTTGTATCACTATAAACAGAAGGCGTGAAAACACTCAATATGTATCAGAATAATGTATGAATAATCATCTGGCATATATCCAAAGGCCTGAATCACCTCACTCACCATAATGCCACCCCGCCATAATGCCAGAAAATGGCAGAGTCCCAATGTTGGCGATATATCGAGGTAGTATTGTATATAGAAAATACATGCACTAAGCGTTGTTAGTACCGTTAAGCCATTGAGTAGATGACAAAATATTCATTTTCTCATTTATTGTGGTAGAATTCAAGGTACCGGTACTTGAGGTCTATTTAAAACTTTGAAGTGTCATATTTGATGTTTGATATGGTTCACCCATATTAATATTACTTATATTTGGTAATCATTACAAAAATCTACAAATCTTGCAGATCGGAAAACATGCATCACCATTAAAGTGTGGATACATGTAATATGTTAAAAATGACAATATTTGCAAATTACACTTAAATGGATAAATTATGCTACTTGTTTCAATCAGGAGCAAGTAAGGTCATCTGTTGGAGATATTCGTGATCTACTGACAAGTCACCACAAACTGATGTGTGATGTAAGAAGTATTCTGAAGTCAATGGCCAAGGTAAGGCTCTAAAGCTAACAAAGGAGATAACATACCAATATTTCAATGTTCATTGGCAATGACATACACTTCTTGCAGTGCTTAACCTTTTCTTTTATCATATTACTTTAGTTGCTGAGGTTTTTACCTTTACCACTGCATACATTTTGAAACTAAGCTACTGAATAAAGTATATTATAGCTAGTAAACCATAATTCAATAGCTATTAGTATGACAGATATTGGTGGCCAAAGTCCAGCCTTCCCCCAAAAATGATAAATTAAACACATACTTAAAATGCAAGCTTACACTGCTCTTTACTTCAAGAATCTAATTAGTTTATTAAGGGGGAGGCTTTTTGCTTTTGCACTGTTTCGTCCGCCTCCAATCATGGCTGTCTCAGGCCTCATCCACCTTGTTATCTACAAAACCGCTTTTTTGATTCACTCAGTGTTCAACATACTGGATACAAGTATTAATTCATAAGCTGCATCAATTTTTCAGAGCGTTTGAAAAAATATTCGGGTCATGGCAGCAATTTTTTTTAGGTCAAATTAGGACCTTGTCAGCCTGATAACTTCAAAGACGCTTGTCCGATATACTAATATTCAACATACTGATGTTAGTATGAATTCCTATACTGCATCAAGTTTTCAGAAGGTTCTGAAATATATCCAGCTTTTTTTGTCAAATAGCACATCGTCACCCTAAAGCTGCTAACCTCTAAGGGGACGACATGTACTCAGATATTTCATCATACTTCACTACTCAATGTGTGTCTTTTTGTTGTGACTTCAGCAAGAAGAACAAGACCAGGGTGTTGATGTTGCTCCAGACAGTATCCGCGAGTACTGTAACACGTACAAGGAGTTCTCTGAAGATATTACCACGCTGATGGACCTTGTCAAAATGGAACAACTTAATTCCAGCATAATGAATGATATAAGGCTCACTCAGAAGAAACTGTTACATCATTTGAACATGTGAGTGTAAAATGTACCGTATATTATACCTGTATACAAAGCTCCTATTGACCTAGTCAACACAGGCTGTGTTCCAGGTGTCACCACCTGTCACAGTTATGGCTACTGTGTTGCCAGATGCATTTTCACAAAAAAACACTATTTCTCCTTGTGTCATTTAATTCAAACCTGTACACAATGTCACCAGATGGGGGTGTATTTAGGGTGTGCTCCAGGTTGCGCCACCTGTCATATTTCACTGTCATTTCAAGTTTCCAAGTAATACTTTGTGCTAAATGCTATTTCCCCCCAAACCATTTGCAGGATTTAAGTAAAATTCATATACAATGCTCAAATAGACCAAGTCAGTACAGGGTGTGCTCCACGTGGTAGTTATGGCTACAGGGTTGCAGATGCATTTTCACGGGAAGCACTATTTCTCCTGGAGTCTTGAGTGTATTTTATTCAAACTTGTACACAATGTTTACCAAGTAGGGATATCTATTATAGGGTGTGCTCCATGTGACGCCCCCTGTCATATTTGTCATATTTCACAGTCTGTCAGTGCCTCACCTGTCAATGTCATATTTATATTACAAGGATGAGCTACTGTTCCATTGATACTTTCTTATTTATATTAAATCATTCATGTGATACATAAAGTTATTTTAAATCAACAGTATAATATAATAAACACTGTAGAATATTTTTGTCTGTCTTGTTTTCTAGTATTTACGATGATCTGATCAAGTTTGCCCCGCCACTATCATCTCTTGGAACGTCTTCAGCTGCAGGTGATTTTTTTATTTTAGCCAAATGTACTTATAGATGGTAGGTATACATGTAGTGATCCTGTCTTTTTTCATAAATAAAATATTTATCTTTTATTTTAAGCTGAAATTGTGCTATCAATTTCAGCTTTGAATGAATTCTTTACTGAGAAGGGTGTATGCCAGTTTTGGAAGTCAAGTGATAAATCCAGTAATTTCGGAGTTTATTTGTCATTACAGGTCTTCGAAATGAAAATAACAACTTGCCAGCTTCCCCAAAGAAGATCAGCGGAGGAAGTGTGAGCACTGGAGAACTTTTAGGGACCACTCTCACTCCAGCCACTAATAGCCCACAGATTTCTTCTGCTAAATATATTGGTAAGAAATGGTTGCAACTGTCTTAACTGGAAGTTACAATTAACATATATTTTATTTGAAATGTTGGAAAGAAAATTATAATTGTTCATCATTATATTATCTATTTTTTAAATAACAGTTATCTCTTCAATCCGAAGCTTTTCTACAGTTATTTTCCTGAACTTTGTTATCTATCCTAAATTCTTCCCAGTTCTGATTCTATAATAATAATGCATTTTACCCCTTATTGCTTATCCCGTTAATTTATTTAATTTTCACTCACTTGAAGTAGTGTCTAGCTACCGCGACCTGCAACTACAAGAGGGTGAAAATTACTCATGTTTGTTTAATTTGAGATGAAACATTTGCATATCTTGATGTTTAAACAGTCATTTCATTCCCTATAGTGATTTAATCAGGCAATGAATCAGATTAAAAATGACTACATGTACCGGTAGTTGTGATTAATAATTTAGCTGTTTAAGGGTTCAAACAGTTTATTAACGGTACATGTTTTTATTTATTATGTTTCAGATCACTAATGTCATGACTACCGGTATGTAATGTTAAATATCTTCTGTTCTTTACAGTTTCTACTCAAAAGAGGCAGGAAAAGGTGACCAGAGACCCCAAAACTGGAAAAGGTTTTTGAAAAATATTTAAGTTTAATTATACATGTATATTAAAGAAAATGAAGTCTGTGAATAAAAAAGAATAGTGGAATGTTTATTTTAAAAACATATTCAATTTTGACAGGCTTATGTTTTGTAGAATAATGATTTTTTTCATCTGGTTTCACTTCAAAATTAATTAATCTAATTAATATTATAATATAATTATAAGTTATATATCATAATCGATTAATGAAACTAGTATGATAATGACAGATATTTATATATACATCTATATAGATCACTAACTTTGAATTTAATAAGGGATGTTGTGTGTTATTTGTAGCTATTCAAGAACGTAACTCGTATGCTGTTGGTGTGTGGAGAAAAGTGAAGATGAAGCTAGATGGAAGAGATCCTGACGTGAACAAGCGATTATCTGTTGTAGAGCAGGTGAGTGTAACCTAGCTTAACCTGTTCACTACGAGATTATTATGCTACTGCACTGTTTCTGAAACGAGATTATTTTATGACGTCATAGTTATCTCATGCAACCAGATCTCCGGGGCTCGTATCTGGGGCTCGTATGTGGGCTCCCCAAATCGCGGAGATCTTCGGGGCTCTCCACAAACGGGTTAATACTGTGAAGATACTAGTATTGTGGGAGTTCAAATATTGTAGGAGGACAATTTTTTTAAGATTATAGAAAGCGACCACACCTTCTTCATGTTAGAACTGGTCGTTTAAGACAGGTAGTCATTCATAGCAGTTGCATCAAAGTTATCTTAGTGTACTACATGTACATGTATCTAAATATTGTGACAATACAAATATTTAGTATGTATTTTTTACCAAAAATTAATTGAAAGTGTATAATCTGATTTAATGTAAATTTATGTGCTATTTTTTTATTTGCAGGTTGACAATGTTCTGAAGGAGGCGACAAGCATGGACAACCTGGCCGTGCTGTACGAGGGCTGGACACCGTGGGTGTGAGCCTTGTCAGCCATGGCCAGCTAGAGATGTGAAGGCTGGTTCTCTACTCCACCTATCTACTGTACTGCCACACGCGCAGCCACAACAACAACATCCCCTGTACGCACAGTGTGGGGGCGGGTGACGATCGTCAGGATCTGCTGACAAGCCCAAACACATGTAGCAGTAATCTCAACAACAGTACACTGCTACATTCACCACAAACATTTCTGATTCCATCTAAAGTCGTAGCAAATGTCTGGCTTCGGCATTGCTGCGGAAATATCTAACAGTATGGTCGCAAAACAGGCCCAGAAGGCCCAACCGGTGGGCCTCGCTCGGCGGGCAATAACTGTTTTGTGACGGCTCGATCGCTGTGGTGGCTCACTCACCCTTGACGAAGCTTACCTAATATAAGTAGGTCACTGACTTGCTGCTCTCTCTATCCCTAATATAGAGCTGGGCCATTAAAAGAAAAAGCTACGAAGAATATGGGCCAAGTAGTAAGTTAATGTATGAGCTTGCCAGTCTCAGTTGGTTGTACCTGTATGTTTGATCACTAGGCAGGTCTCTGACTGAGGCTGCTGTTAACAGCCCAATGTATGCTTATCGCAACTTAAAGCATGTCCCATCCTGTGGTCCACTTGGTATTAAAGGGTTCTATCTGCTACTTCAGGTGGCAGATACAACCCTTTAATACCAAGGCGACGAATAATGGTAAGAAAAGTGTTTACATCAGATTGATTAAACGGAATAAGAACGTGAACGAATTGACTTTGCACTCGATGGTAGAGCTGGATTGAACCCGAGAATAGTGCATTGTGATTATTGCTCATTGCTGTCATCTTCTCAATGATATAATGCTACTAGATTGTCTATGTTTTCCATCTTCCCCGGGAGGGGTATCTTGCTGAGAGCAGATAAACCTTGCCGGCATGAGTAGCCAATGCCACCATATCAGTGTGTATTATAGGCCAGCATGATGGCGTGGCCAGTATACTGAATAATGTGACGGAAAAACCACCTCTGACCTGTCTGCATCTAGACTGATCTACATGCAGTCAACGTGTTATCAGCTCTTACCCTTTAACCGCCGGTACCGATTATATTCGGTTTTTTATTTTTTATCAGCACAATAAGTACCACCTTTTAAACATGTTAAAGATAAAATGTGACATTAATCAGGAATATTTGAAAACCTCCATTTTGTCAAATCTGAATAATTTTCACTTACTTGATGTTGTGGATCGCGTCAGCGAGACACAACTTCAAGTGGGTGAAAATTTCAATTGAATAATTTGGCGGTTAAAGGGTCAAGCTAACTGAAACAGTATAATGGTGGCATTTGCTACACAGCTGCTTAACTCAAAAATAGTATTATCAGTTGCAGCAGAGATGTTGAAATAACTAAATTATACCCCCAGTATCTATTTTGGAATTTAATTTACTAGTTTGAATGTATGGTTTTTCGATCCAGACATTTTCTAAAGGTGTCTATTTATTTAGTTTCATCAAAATATGTCAGAGTGCACGAGACGGTAAATTGTGTTAATATAATTTGGTGTTTTTTGATAACCTCGACTGTATTTTCTGGTAGCACTTTCAATCTGTATCGAGAGATGTGACACAATGTAGTGGTGTGACACAGCAGATAAAACACTGGATTTCTTAGTTGGTTCAATGCTCAGCCAACGCTTCAGCTGCTGGCTCAACACTGATACAGCATTAGATAATGAAGTGTCCTGTTTGCTGTGGGTGTGATTCAGCGGACCTGCCGCCATTTTGTACATATAGTATTTTTTTTTTGTATATTCTTCTTTGTGAAATTAGTTCAACTTTTTGTTTGTTTTGCAACCTATTGTGCTTGAAAAAATTGATCACGTGATTTTAATGTCACTGTATTTCAGATATATACCGCTATTATACCTTTTCACCATAATAATCTACCGATGTGATACATCTAATTTAGCCACTACTATTTGAGGAACATTTTCCGGCCCACAATTGGAAGCAGTTTCCTGTAAAAATTATTCAACGCAAAATGAATTTAGTAATTAGAGAATATTGCTGAAATAGTCGACGAGCATTATGTTCAAGCTTGACCCCATGGAACAAGTTGTTGTTTGAGGTTCCTAGGAGATATAGCATCTTTATTTTACACACGTAACCAAGCAAAAATAAGACGCTGAACCAATAGTGGTTTAATTTTTGGCCAGCATCGCAGACGATAGGCCAACATTAAACCACAATTGTTTGGACGTCTTGTGTCTGCTGAGAATGTAATGAGATCAGAGCTTAGTTTTTCAAAATATGCTATAATTACTATATATTTTTTCTTAGTGTGAATTACATATTTAGAGGTAGTTAATTATTTGAGTTGCAGTTAGTATGTTTAAGTGATGGATTTGAATAAGTTTATTATTTAATATATCTTTTTTTACTATTACAATTAAATTAAAACATATTGAGCTTGATTTTTACAATATATGTTCACCTACAGCGTGTTTAGAAATTTAGTATAGCTACTAATTTGGAGTACTGCTTGATGTAATTGATGAGGTTTCTCTTCTCCCAGCCAACCCCAGATATTATTGTGCAATGTTGTGCTTCCAGTTTGAAACGATGGTCCAGTATTAAAGATAAATGTAATTTTGATAGATAATCTTTGACCTTTTAAGTGGCAAATAGAAAACATAGCCATAATCCATTCAAGATTTAAATAGGAGACATCAGAGCACATACATGTAGCTAAAGTACTGTTGTGCTCAAGTGAATTACACAAGTTCTCATTCTCACTACAATACGAAATAAACGAAACTATTGAGATTGATTGTTACATTCAACTTAATTATCTACATTTTCTCAACTTTTAAAATGACACAATTGAAATTATTACTCGACACTAATCCACTGTATTTAATTACTAACTGAATTACTGAAGATTATGTCAGAATAACCATGAAAAATGGTATATATATGTCTGTAATTGTATGTAAACTCCTTTAAAACTTGGTGAACATCGTCAAGTTTGTGATAAAGACCTATAGGATCAGTATCCCGCAGGAATTAAGGGACGTAGTTTCCACATTACAAAGTAGCGGAACCGTTCCTTCAATCTTGAATAAAGTAAGTGTAGTCGTGAAGATAAGTAAAAAAAAAAGAGTGTATCCTTCCTTAACTGAAACTGTGTATTTATCCTCAATTGATCTTGGCTGTAGAATTCGCTTCTGAATTTCCACTATCTCTTATCGGCAAATTGAAATTAAAGAGTCGTAAATACAACTGAGACGGCCCCTTAATCTCAAAATGACGATGTGTGGAATTAATTCATGTTTGTTATTTGATGATGGTCATGCTCGTTTTATATGATTTTTTTTTTCCTAAATTTCATTCTCTTTCAAAAAATTATTTGTTTATGAAGTCGTAATTTTTTATATTATACTTCATTTTTCAACTTTTTTTCATTTTCTCATTTAACACTAATCAGATCATTAAACATATTATAAAATATTTCTTGTTCAGATTACAATTAATTATATTATTCATGTAGCAAATATTATTATACGATAACTGTAGAACATAAAAGATTGATCAAATTTTGGTCATAGTATAACTCTGTTTTTGTGTTGTGTGAATCTTATGTGAAAATAAAAATGCCGACTGGCTTTGTATTGTTATTTATTCATTCTCTTTCGATAGACAAACATGTTTTAACCTATGAAGTTTGAATCCCCTTTGTGTGCCTGGATCAACCCACCTGGCACCCAGCTACTTTCATTCTTCAGCCGGCCTTGAAGCCTCATGTCGGATGTTTGTCATGAAGGTTGTGCATATATAGTGCCCGAACTGTTCAAAGGCCTGGGGTGTGGAGAGATGTCTATGGTACTGTGCACTTTAAAGAACACTTGAAGTCATTGGATAAGAGTAGGACTTCGTACTTCCTTCTTTCGCGATACTGCCATGATTGTGCAGAAAACGACGTAAAACTTCCTTCCATTCATTTATAACTCAGTACAGCGGTCATTTATCATAGCTTCACAAATGAAGTATACCTATGTTCTAACATGTCTAATGGTAAACATTATAATGATACGAGCCCCTTTTGAGTAAACAACAAGTTTCAAAGAATAAATAACGAGCTGTAGTAGTACTTTACGAAGCAAGTACGAGTTTTATTCGTCTGTGCTTGGCTTCCAACTCGGCTATGTGTTAACGTATTGAGCAGGGTGGGGCGGGAGCTACAGAGGACACTGAGAGCGCAGTGGGAGCTAGTTCAAAGCGTACTGATTATCAAATTGAAATCGTAAGAAAAACATTATTTTCTGCGATGTCACTGGGATTTCACAAAAAAAATTAAACTTGCACAGCAGTCGCCGGATGAGCGTAGGCTGGTGCACCATATTGATGTGAAAGGGGTAGGCTATAACTTTACAAAGTGGCAGTTTAGCACCTTCTAACTCCAAGGGGACGACATCATTTCTTGAAAAAAAGACGTTGACCCAATCTTAGTGTAACCCTTACAGCACTGAAATATTTTGATATTTACTATGGATACCAAAATGTATTTACAAATAATTAATGCCTTAGTAATTTCAGCTATGTTAGGCTCTACGTCCAGTTATGTATTATTAATTCCTCCAGTGCAGAGATTGACTTCTGACGCTTGGCCAACATTACAGCGATATTGGGTGAACGTCTCGTGTTTGCTAGGCTACTGTTTGTGCCAGTCCAGAATCATATGTTGGTGCAATTCTATTATGCATAAGAATCATTATACTACTCAGTCATTTCGGATGATTAAGGGGAAACTAATTGGAATTTTTAGGATTTGTCGGCCATCTTGGACGCCATCTTGAAAATTATACTTTGTGCATCGTTAAATGTTGGTAAACTTTTGATATGTTAATAAGCACATCTGATACTACAATAAACCATTGAGAAACCTTTTGTAGGAAATTTTTCAGGGTAAGTTTTTTTCTGATTATATATGCAGCCGACTACTACTTTTCCTTCGCATCACATGTCACAATGCTTTTAATACGTATATTTGAATACGCTCTGATTATAACTGTCAATTGATATGGTGGTATTTCCTGTTTATGTTTATGTTTATTTGACTTCCAGTTAAGAACATGCAAAAATGGTACTATTATAATTATTATTAATTGAGTATTTTTTTGAACATGTTATTAACTTTGGTTGACGACCTCTACAATTTCTGTCAACCATATTAGTGAATTAAAAATATATAATAAAATAATATGACAGTATACAGACAGACAGATATTTTATTGACAGAAAGAAAGTCAATCCAGACTTATTTGTCATAGAACTAGAGATATGTACATGTATATACAACATTGTTAATTTGTTAAAATCATATGACAATATACATAGTATGACATACACAACTAAAATCATGTTAACTGGCATTGCCATAAGAAACACTGGGTATGTACTTTAAATAAGATTGAAAGGCATTGCCAGGGTAACATAAGGTCTATCATTTTGTTTCCCGCACCAAAACCAGAGATAAAATAGCTACTATGTATGACATGCTAATTATATATATAGTAGCAAAAAAGACACTCTGGAAAGCGTAGAAACCTAGAATATATACAAGTGCGTAATTATGCTACAGTAATTTGAGAATGTATTAGGACAATGTTAAAAATTACACGATATTTTTAAAAATCAAATATTATATCATGCAAGTACAATCAATGTGACAATCTGCGACACAGGTAGCTCCGAGCCATGTGACCATGCAAGGACAGTCGCTATGAACTCGGCGATTCCCTGATATGGACTAGTGATGTAAATTTAACAACGTAATAACAGTAATACCACCGAAACACAATATATACATACTAATAAAAGTCAGACATGGCGGTTCGTCGACTGCCAACAAAGTATAGCATCAGAACCATCCATATTTTCGAGTGTTGGAGACTTAGTGATGTAATAAGAATAAAAATTACGGATAATAATTATGCGTGCCATTCACGCAGGACATGGCACTCACACAATAGCAATAAAGTTTGTTTAATTAACTAGTGATTTATTATCTTTATGGCCCTCGTACAAAAACATTCACTATATTGTTTAGTTCATACCATTTCACTCACGACCTAGTTAGTACCACATACTTAGGAGGTACAATCGAAGAAAAACATTCCCGACCTCATAGAGAAAATCAGTTGACTTAGCAACTCTGAAATCCTCCATAAGGCCCCACCTCGTCTGATAACAAAGGCGACGGAAACGTCCCTAACCGGCCCTAAAAAGCCAAATAATAAGATCCGAGAGCAACAGCCGTCCTGATATGTGGTAATACCCAAGTCAGATCATGAAGGCATGATAATATGGATAATATAGCGACAGGTGACTTGTGATTGTTCTACATAAAAATGTAACGTTAAAACGATGATAATGATAATAATTAATCATGCTAGTCACGACACACATACAAAATATTTCAGCTAGAAGATGAATTTACATTTATCATACTCAATATTTTTAACCCTTAGTTTGTTTAAAACAACCATAGATAAATTTTGCTAGCGACTTCACCACTGTTATGTCTCTAGATGTCATAATTCGTAGAAAAATATCATTTGTTGGTTGCATATTGATAATTCCGGCTATAGAATTAAGCAAGATTTCGCGTTCATTGTTCATGGCATTACGGTGGAGAAGAAGGTGTATTTCGTCGTCAATTTCGTTTGATTCACACCTTGTGCATATTCGTTGGTTTATTGGAGTTATTGGATTATTGAATCGTCCTCTCTCTATTTTTAAATCATGTGAGCTCATTCTATATCTCGCCATTGCTGTTATGAGGTGGTTCCCCTTTATGTTTAAGATGTATGGTTCAACACACAAAGATTTTTTCACTAATGAATATGTGCGCAGCTTACTTGAACTCTCAATATCTTGTCTCCACCGCTGTGTAAATATTCTAACAATTGAATCTTTAAAGGAAAGCATGAATTTATTTGTATTGCCAATGTGCTGCGTCTCCCAAGCTTGGTCTAGCCCGGTTAGTTCAAGGACAGACCGAATACGCGAGCACCAGTTTGTGAATCCAGTGCCATCTAGCTCTAGTAGCATATTGTAGGCATTTCTGACAGGGTGGTTCTGAGATAGGTCTAGAATTCTACACCAATATTTTACAGCTTTAATATGTTGCCTGATAATCAATGGAAACCGTCCTGTGTCACCATAAATTGCAGGAGTGGGTGTTTGCTTTCTAACACCCAGCGTTGATTTAATAAATTTTAGATGTATTTTTTCCAAATCGTTAACACTATCACCGGTATACCATATATCACTTGCATACTCTAATATGGGCAGTATTTGACAATCAAAAACCTTGAATGCAATAACAGGTGACAATTTACCGACTACGGGACGAGATTGCTTGTGTAGAGAAAAAACTGCTTTACCAGCTTGGGAAGCGAGATGGAGAAACGTTTCTTTCAATACATTCTTATGATATTTAGTGCTATATACAACCCCAAGGTATTTATATTTTTCATTTTTTTCTATTATGTCATCACCATAGTAGAAGCTGTCACATTCTGACGTATGACGTTTGTTAAATATGAGAACTTTTGTTTTAGGAATGCTGACTATTATATGCCACAGAGAAGCATACTTATACAGGGCAGTTAATTGCTTTTGCAATCCATTTGCAGAATCTGAAAAAAGGACAAGGTCGTCTGCAAATAACAAGTATACAATTAATAAAGTGTCTACGGGGATACCCTCACCTTGATCAAATGATTTGGATATATCCTGCAGAAATTCTGTAAATAATTTGGGGCTGAGCATACCACCTTGCAGGACACCAAATTCGCTTTTTAATATCTCGCTGATGCATGAATCCCATTTTACACGGCACTCAGCTTTAGAGAACATACTCTTTATTACATTTAAAAAATTGCCGTCTATTCCTCTGCTCAGTAATTTATAGTACAGTGCTGATCTGTCAATATAGTCAAATGCTTTTGTAAAATCAACAAAACATGTATACAGGGGCTTTGAAAGACACCTTTGCTTATCTATAATGGCACATAGTATAAATATATTATCAGTCGTCCGGGAGTTACTTCTAAAGCCGGCTTGAAAGGGATCATTATCATAGCATACATCATTTTTAAAAGACAGTCTGTTATTAAGTACAGATTCAAATAATTTCCCAATGCATGGCATTACTGTAACTTTTCTGTAGTTATCGGGCACGTTATGGGCAGCTTTTTTGTGAACAGGATGAATTATACCAGTGGCCCAACTTGATGGATATTCTCCATTGGCTATAATATAAAACCAACTGTTCACTGGCTATAGGTGTTGCCATATTTATCATGTGAGGCAACGTCATATCCAGTGTTTAAAATAGCAATGTTTTTGTGTACATGCTATTTTAAAGGAGTATTTTCGAGTCACGCGGCGACTACCGTGAAATTTTCATTGGAAAATGTTGTATAGCTAAAAAGTTAGACCATCTGGCATGTAATGCAATTCACGGCTAAAAACAAACTTTAATTTAACCAGTTTAATGGGTTTATAGAGGGACGTCGTAATTTCAAATCTACTACATGTCAAATGGTCTAGCTTTTGAAATATATAATATTTTTTAATGAAAATTCCACGGCAGTCGCCGCGTGACTTAAAAATAGTCCTTACAAAATTTCATCAAAATCGGTTGAGAACTGACTGAGAAATCGGCGAAAAACCGTCGCGCAGCCGAAATATGCTGAATAGTACCACATATGCAATATTAGACTGGAGGAAAAACAATCCCAAACTGAAGGAGTAAATCAGTTGATTAGAGATCTTTGAAATTCAGCGTAAGGACCCACCTCGTCTGAAAACAAAGGCGACTGAAAAATCACTAAACCTAAAAATAAAACATAAAAAAACATAAAATAATTTTGAGGGGAAAAGCCATGTGGTAATACTCTAGGTCAGATCATGACAAGCGTGATCATGTAGAGTGATGTCGGTCTGCTCCGAACAGTATCAGTCTCCGGCCTGAATTCGAGCCAGGCAGACAACACTCCATAATGTAACTTAGGTCGATCACTTAAGGTGCCATTTGTGCTAGATATGTATTAAATAGTATAAGTTAGGCAGGGCGGTTTGTCAGCTGCCAGCAAATGAGTATCGCCACGGAGCCCTCCGTCCCTAGTCATGCCTGGCTGGTGACAGCTCAAATAGCCGTCTCATATCATTGCAAAAGATCCCGGTCTATGCTGAGCCATTACTGAATCGCGTTGGCCCAACATTGTTAAACCAATACGACGTCTCTTCAAATATTCTTTTATTTCCTGTGCAGGAAAGAGAAAGCAATTTAGCGCTATCGTAATGCCACTGGGAATGGCAATCAGGCAGAAGAAATCTTCCTGGTAACTTTTTTCTCTCGATCGATGTAAAACGCACAGACTTGTCGTCTGTGTAGTTGACAGGTTTCCCAAACAGATCGAAATAACCGGCCAATAGGGAGACCTAGCTGGAGCATAATATGTCCCGAGTCGATTATTTTATCAGCCTATTATGTAAAAAAGTCATCATTACGGTTCAGAAATGTCCGCTAAATGAGTCTCCGTGAATTATGTTAAGATTACTCTTCTCAAATAGTCTTCGTAAATACTGTAATGGTTTGATACGCTTTGACAAGCATAGGTCTAAACAGCAATGAATCCCACAATATATTGGTCCACACACTATTGATTAAGTGTAGGCCTATTCATTGCTTGTGCGAGGAAATAACCCTTCGACCGCCGGACGTGGAGGTTTACCTCCCAGTGCTTATATGTGAATAATGTCTGGACGTGGGGGTTTACCTACCAGTGCTTATATGTGAATAATGTCTGGACGTGGCGTTTGCCTCCCAGTGCTTATATGTGAATAATGCCTGGACGTGGGGGTTTACCTCTCCGTGCTTATATGTGAATAATGTCTGGACGTGGCGGTTTACCTCCCAGTGCTTATATGTGAATAATACCTGGACGTGGGTGTTTACCTCCCAGTGCTTATATGTGAATAATGTCTGGACGTGGGTGTTTATCTCCCGGTGTTTATTGGTGAATAATGCCTGGACGTGGGGGTTTAACCTCCCGGTGTTTATTGGTGAATAATGCCTAGACGTGGGGGTTTACCTTCCGGTGTTTATAGGGGAATGCATCTTTTGAATAGACCATCCTTTTGAATGCATCCTGAAATGCATCCTTTGAATTCGCACTCACATCTTTCATACATACATACATACATATTGATTTTAGTGTACACTGGTATGTCATATACATATAAAAACACAGCTTTTCCTACCGCACTCAACAGTACTGACACTAAACTATGTTGTTGCGTACCGGACTACCTGGGATCGTGACATGGCTCCTGGGTGATATTACTAAGGGAATGGTCGTATAAGCGGATTTGTCAGTGTGCTGCAGCCGACACAAGCCTCACCCTGATTCACCAACATTATGTGGGGCCTGTGTTGGCTCAATGACGGGTGAATGTCAGAGACGTTAGCCTGCTATTGAACGTAGATCCCGGCGTCTAATGTTACCTGTCAGCCTGCAGCTGCCATGGATCAGGTGAAACCCTACCCAGACAAGTACATGTATTTGTCACCTGGCTTGTCACTAGAATGGCATCGACCCGGATTCACGTGGAAACCGTCACTTACAATCGAGAAAAATAATGTTCTCAAATGTAGCGTTATAGGCCTACATTTATTGTTCCGTCCGGCCATTGAAAATGGAGGGCTCGAAATTATTAATGTCGTTTGTGATGGCATTGATCGTTTTGTGGCCGTGTTCATCTGTTCATGTGCCATATTAAACATTTTAGGGCCTACATGCACAGTCTCGGATATTTAGCCTGCGATGTAATCTGGTAATACACAGTGAAAGCTGCGAGTTTACAGACTACTATTCCCTCATCAATAATATTGGTAGTGGGCCTACAACTAGGGCCTACAATGCATAATCCCAAAGCTGAATTAGACGACAGGCTAACATTAACCTAATTATTGTGGGGAACCTCCGTGACCGAGAGGTAGCGTGCTCGGCCTCAGCCACCAGGACTCGAATTTCGAGTCTTGTGTCTGGAGGGCGCTGTCATCTCATTCATCTCACCATCCTCAGGAGGTTCTCCTGCCCCAGTTTAGCCTATTATGTGCACAAAGGTGGCCTAAAACCCCATTCATAAAATTATTTCACTATTAACCTAGCATTGGGTGATATTATCACCCAATGCTAGGTTAATAGTGAAATATCACCGTGATAACTCGTGTTTGCTCGGCGGTATCAGTTAACTTTGCATTCTGCGGTGTGAAGTATCACGGAAGAGACTGTTACCTGCAGCCAGAAAAATTGCCTGGTCGATATTATCATTGCTATTGTCACTACTTCTCTGTTCTCCTCTAGAGCCACGTGAGCTCCCTCGGTTTTCCTGGCGAGTGGGCTGATAGGAATACCTTGCATGTTGTCTGACTCGGAGAAGGTATGTTCTGTGCACTGGGGAACGACTCCTATTTCTTCTTGGAGGTCTAGCGCTAGACTTCAAAGTCACAGCTAACATATGATCGTGCTGGCGTCTGGTAGCACTGATATCAAGAGCTGGTTTCAGATATGACTCAATCAGCGAATCAAATCCCAGAGGCGTTTGTTTGCTTTGCTGAGCCAACACCCGATCATTCGTTGAACCTGCCAGATTGTTGCAGCTCCTCTGGCCCAAGTCAATCAACTGTGAGCCCAGTAATCTCAATGAATGACCCAGGGGGTGAGTAGTTGCCTGCGCCATATCTCTGTGGGCCTCTCTCACCCTGTGCTTCATGGGCCCATCCTCCATCTCCTCTAATTTTCCCATCAAATGGTTCGAGGAACATTCAAGGTCCTCCAAGCCTGTAATGAGGGTGTGGGACACCAGACCCATGTCTCTCTGGTGCTTCCTTAGAGCACCATATGCCAGCTGTTGTTTAGTAGACATCTGAACTTCTAGAGACGGCTCTGGGTCGAAGAAGGACTTCGCCAAAGGATCATCCGAATAAAGTCTGAACAGCAGGCAAAAATTCCTTGATCAGGTCTCGTATCCCTCGCCGCATATCTGCATGCTAATCGTCTGGAGGAGGCGCGATGCGGGTGACTCGAGGGACCGCACTCCAGGTTACCTGGCAGGAATTGTACCCCTTACACCTCAGGGTGAGATGTGGAGACGAGACCAGCTCTAGCTCGAACTGAGCTGTGCCAAATACTGTTCTTTCAATATCCCCGACGGTGTCGTGGATAAGGATAGCGTTCTGGCGTGCCAGCGATGGGTCTCCATGGCGCCCGTCACCTGAGGTGACTGTAGCAGCTGCACTCCTTCTCCTTCTTCTTCTCCATCTTCTCCTTCTTTTCCTCCTTTTTGTACTTCGCTACCTTCCCCTCCTCAGAGTTGAATGGCCTAACTCTGGAGGGTCACTGAGGAATAACAGGCCCAGCGTCCTCGATGACTTGCTCCATTCCTCAGCCACACAAATATTAAACATTTGAACTTGCAAAAGCAGTTGGATAAAATCAGTTGGATTTAAGCAGTTGGTTTGTTCAGGTCATCAACAAAGTAAGAGAAAATGCTCGAGCTTGGCAAATGACAGCGAGAATGAGAAAGGCTGGTGTGTTATAGAGAGCTTGGGTACTGAGGTGGGTTCGAAATCAGGAGCCTTGCATTGAGCCAATCACAGACTACCTCTAGCCAGACATGGCGCTGCCGTCATGGTAAGCCATCTTTAAAGAGATGTGCTACTTTGCTAATGCTAACACATTTACTGTCGGTACAGCACCTTTTATCAAAACGACTACTATATGCGACAGCGCTATCCACTACACCAGAGCCACTTAATTCTCTCTTCTGAATATGAGAGCGGAGAGAGTTACCGTGGTGATTATTTGGGGGTGACTGACTCTACAACAAGCGAAAGGGTCACAGCCATCTGCAATAAAAAATGATTTGGCAAAAACGCTGCAAGTGCCAGACGAAACACAAATGCTATCTACAAAAGATTTTTGGTTTCCCACGTGTCATATAGTGCGACTAACTTTTATAGCTCCCTCCACAGCCGACTACTAAAACAACGCCACTCAAATAGCTCCAGTTGACACATTGGGATCCCATCTGCACGAATATTTGTTTCCTGAAGGTCACTAGTATCGACCAATTCTCCATCGTGTATCCTAGAGTCAACATCGGACCATTTGTGCCTTTTATCAGACGCATTCCTGATCTCTTCTGCCCACACAGCATCAGTCAAACTGTGGATAAGTGTCACTTTTAAAATAGGTTATGCAGTTCGCAATACTGAACCGGTAAACGACATGTGTGATCTATTTCCAGTGTGAATTGTATTAGCAACTCCATCTTTCAACGACCGAAATACAGATACAATTCAAAAGCAAGAGGTTTTGATATTATATTTTGCGGTCATTTTAAGAAATGTTGTAAAATCATTTCCCCAACACTTATATCTAATCATGTTAATAGTGACTATTATGAACTAAATAGTATTTGTAATTTGCCATAAATATGCCATAAATGCTATGGTATGTATTGCTTATCATAAATATTGTTACTGTACGGTGTACATTTACTAGTCAGAAGTTTACTGCCTATATATAATAATGTAATGAATGGTGTAAAGTATGGGGCTTTAGAAATGATTCGGTTTGATAACATATAAATTTGTGTAAAAAAAGACATTTTGTCCCAGTTGACTTTTTTTGGACATTTTTGACAAAGGTACCCTTATATAATTGACCTTAAAATGTTATTTGAACATCAAAATCTGGGTGAAGACACCTCATATGTGGAGATATCTGTAATATTGGCCAATCTATGATACAAAATAAAGTTGTCGGTAATGGTGGAACATTTTGCTCCCGTGTACCCTTTTTGGAAAACTTTGACAAAGGTACCCCCTCAAGATTTTCTACTAAGATGTTTATCTTTGTTTTAGTACCAATACACCTAATTATAAGTGAAGTTTAACAAAAAATTATTTTTGATCATTCATCCGATAGACTATTATGAACAAAATACATAGGCCTACGAGATAACGTACAGTGCCCGTATGATTAAAGCGACTTAGCCTGGAGGCAGAATCTGAAAAGTGCTCTAGACATAGGTCCAGGGGTAACACTTTGTTACCATGTGGTAACCATTTTTTGTATTGTCTATTAGGGTGTCCGGCTTAAAAAAAACGTGTGTAAAATGACGGCCATCTTGAATTTTACGCTAAAAACGTTGCCTCGTTATGCGTTTTTTCATATCATAAATTTGCTTATAAGGGGGTACCCCTAAATCAGTCTATATTTAGGGAGTTGGGCTACGTAAGCGTCTGTCGCTGCTGTTATTATTTACCAATCAACACATGTAATATACTTGATAACGGGTAATTAAATTTCTGTTCTAATGATGTACCGCACGTTGCCGTGGAGTAAATAGTCATATATCCACAGACGTTGAAACATAATTGTTATTACAAAATAATTAGAATCAACAACAAAATATACTAGTCAGCATGGTTAATCGAAACGGCTTGATGCAACATAATTATCTATATCTGGCCTTTGTCTTATGAACCCAGAAACTGAGTAGTATAAAGATCTATAAATGTTATTAAAAAAATTATGGAAGATTATAATTATTGCAGCCTTTTGTGAAAATGTGTGTATTTATCTTGAGATTAAATCTGAAACATTGAACTTTGCTCGGCATTAAAGTGTAAAATTTTGTATCCACTTGTTTTTATATAATTAGGATGTGTTGAATGCGAATCTGGCGAATAACATTTTATATTTGATGTCCTTCACCTTCAAATTAGAAAAAAATGATCTTCAAATTCACATCTTTTCTATTTTTTTGGTGCAATTGAATACACAATCTCTGTTTTGTGCGTAATTTAGAGTTGAGAAATGTCTCCTTTGTCTCGAGCAAAATTACCTATATTTGACAAAAATACAAGTACAAAATGGTTACCGCCAGCACACAAATGGAAGCGATTTTATGAATCTGAATTATATTATAGTAAAACTCATTTTTTATGGGAATCTAGAAGAGTAGACTATGTGATACAAAGATCAGGTTACAAGGCATCCGAAACTATGTTTAAGCACATTATATTCTAATATGCTTAGGTGTACTTAATATTTAAAATGACGTCATGATTTTGATTGTAAATATGAAAAATGACGGCCATCTTGGATTTAACGATACAATATAGGTCAGACGGTTTTAAAATAAAAAACAAAAATCAGTGTTTCGACCCCCAATTCATGCAAAAAACATAAATCAAGCATCCCCGTGCACCAAACCCCAAAAGGAAGTGGCTATAATATTTTTAGGACATTTACTTTTTTGTTCATTTTTAATTTTTTTCTTATAAATGTTCTGAGATCATTTATTACAGGTCTTTTAAATTACAGCAAAAAATCATGTTTTCGTTAGCATGTTTAGCGGTATACTTATAGTAACAGTAGATATATAAAAAACGGCAGACGTCTTGGATTTGCAGATCAAATAAAAGTCATTTTTTCAAAAGACACTAGAATGTTTTTTTTTGATACAAATCTTGCAGAAGCCATAAATAAATCGTGCTTTCGTGTGAAACAAACCATATAAAATACGGGTTTTTCTTTACATTTTGGCGGCCATTTTGTGTTTTGCTAATTTGAAGGTGAAGGTCACTAAATATCGAATGTAATCCTACAGATTCGGGCTCAGCACACCCAAATTATGTAAAACCAAGTGAATAACAAATTATATAATAAGATGCCGAGCAAAGTTCAATGTTTTAGATTTTAACCTAGGTTAAATACACACATATTTCTATAAATTATTTTTCACATTTTATGCTTTCATATATTTCCTATGTTAATCCTTGACCATGAGAATGTGGGAATAGACACGATATAAATGTGTCTATGACTATTAGATTTTGGGTTTTTGAATAAATCTTGTTTTTGGGCAATGCCTGCATGCCTAATTTGCATAATAATCAATGAAACAGCCATTTCCGGCAATGAAAACCGCACTTTTCTGAGTCCATGGGTAATGATAGCTCTTAAAAAAATTCTGTGTGTTAGCAAAAAGTACTCCCCACTGTGAAATTTTGTCATTTTGCCACCGGACTAACTGACTGATGTGATTGGACATATCGACCAATCATGTGCCTATAGATGCCTACGATCTAAGTAATCGTTTTATTTATTTAACTGCTTTTTTATGAATACACCTGTTCTGTTCTTCATTCTACCCCCGAACAATGAAAAAGTGGCTCAGCTTGTCACATCATAGCCATTCACGGCCAATCGCCGCTGTCAGTCAGTTATTATTGAAAATAGAAAGTAGGCCTATACTAGCCTGCCATACTTGGGCTCCACTTTTAACAGGATCTAAAGCGGGAAACATAGCCAGATAACCGGCTGATGAGAATGAAATAAATGGGGTACTAGGCCACCTTTATGCACAAAGAGAATCTCCTGATGATTATGAGATGAATAAGATGACACTGCCCTCCAGCCATAGAATTCGAAATTCGAACCCTGGCGGTCCGAGGTCGAGCACGCTACCTCTCGATCACGGAGGCTCTCCACAATATTCAATCTTTACGAGTCAGCGTGATTTTGTTTCTTGGAAACCTGAATGCCAGAGCGGGACTAGAACCCACGATCCCAGCTTTTCCAAGCATGCAGCTTTAACCAATGCACCAGGGCTCCAGCCCTGCTGATGATAATGAAGTGATTTTGCTGGTTAATGTCGTAGACATTTTATGATGTCTGTGGTTAATACCAGGGTTAATACTATACGTATAATTATGGTATTATGGTATGGTATTACACAGCCTATGCCACAACATTTTACAGATCAGTATTGATATATGGCAAGCCACTGGGATCATGGTATATCCCAGCAAACACGAGGCGTTGAGCCAATGTTGTTTTAATGTTGGGCCGACGTCGACGACGGTGGGCCAACATTAAAACAACATTGGCTCAGCGCTTCGTGTTTGCTGAGATGACCTGATCATCTTCGAGTCCCACACTGATGTGGAAGGCTAAAAAAAACAGTAACCACTTACTGTCAAGGAAGCAGCTACTGCCCTTTAGCTCTGCAGAGCAGTGCACACAGACTCTCAATGTGAAGGTCGCCCAGGAATGGAATGACTCCACACGAAGATGGCCATGAGCAAGGGCAGCTCGTGATTTGATCAAAAACGCGGAGCTTTGCCGAGGTCAGCTGAAGGCGATCATCAAAGTTGAACATCTCTCAGATTTTTGATCTTCCACGCGCCATAATGCAGATTAACCATCTCAGATCCCTCAGGATAGACTACTAAATGACACGGATCTGAATGGCACATGGAGGCTATTCATGAGAATCTGTCGGTAGATTGGGTACACTATTTCCTGGGATCTGCTTCGTCGGGACATATTCTCTTGGTCTAACGTTAGCATACTAACGTTGCGTTGATTGTGTCACGCTCTCATTTTGGCAGACACATTGGCTTTTACTTCAGCCAGCATCCCGGCCGGCACCGCAGGTCTCAAAATTGAGACAGTGTTGTTTCAATTTGCCGGATAAACTGGGATGGGGCCACTTGTCATCCCATCAGACGTGCTCTCTTTTGTGAGACGTGATTTCTCCCATACCAGCAGTCAGCACAGGCACATGAGACCCCCTGTGTAAGTGAAACAGCCCTAGCTGCACAATAAAAAGAGTCTTTTGATTATGCAGGGCTGTTTCACTTCAACAGGTGGTCTCATGACCCTGTGGCAGTCAGACAGTAGGCCTATATGATCGCTGTCACACAGAATCTCCACTGTTTCTCCACTATCTCCCAAGCAAACATCCAATGTTGGGCCCAGCGTCGTAGATAGGTGGACCAATTAGGTTGATCACCCCAAAGTATTAGTTGGGTTATTCTGTTTCGTGTGTTCTCCACTTAACCACACATGTTTAAAATTTTACATTTTAATTCCCAAGTTTCTCTTTTATGGGAGAAAATCAAAACAAAAACGGGTTTAATTTTGAAGTTAGACGTTTATGTAACACCGCATAGCCTAGGCTACATGCATTACTCCCGGGCCCGTCCCCCGCTCTGGTATTTATTTTTTAAAGAAACAAAAAGCTTCTTCTCCGTTTGCAGGTAATGTTTCAGTATAACGTTAGTCGTTCAGAGCCTCTGTGATATACAGGTAAGGTGCTAGACCTCAGATAAATAATAATTTCTTGATTGCTTTACCGAAAGGATTCATAAGACAGCGCAACCCATAAAACCAGTTGTGTTCTTTGAAGGGCGGATAACATTGACATAGTGACCCCCTCCGAAATTGAGACACAGATTATTTTACGGAAATACGAAACAAATTAAATTTGTGTAAATATATTTTATTCAGATAAACATACAGCTGCAAAGCCACAAGATGTAACCTGAATTAAAAATAAATAAAAATACATTGAATAATGGAAATACACAAGCTTAGATATGAACATGATGAAAGGCCAACCGACAAAAGACACCGACCCCGTGCTGACTAATGCTGGCAAATTAAATTGTACTTTGTCAGCACCACATTTAACTTTTATGTCTAGAATGTGCGCAATAACATCTCAGTTGCCTGGAGAATATTACTAAAGCAATTACTTCCACTTCTTGTGGACAGACAATGTAAGCTCTGCCACCGCAATCAGGATATACAGTATGATTAATGGTGGCGCCATGGAAAAAGGAAAAATCTACATAAATAAAAGGTCCAATCGAAATGGTCACATCCAGACGACGGAGGTTGGCTTTGTGTGGATTTCAGACAATCTGATCAATGATCTATCTGCATCAATTAGAAGTCAAAGCAAACATGTTCGGCTGGCAGCAAATGGAACAATATAGATATGTGCTCTATTGACATTGTATAAAAAAATCACTATGGCATTATTTTCACATAATATTCCATTGGTCGTGCTGCACGACAGCAAGCTTATAAACAGCCACTATATACATATATAATATATGAGATCATTATTGTAACAAAGCAAAAGGCCTACACAGTTTTTACACAGAATAATTTTATGGTTTCATGAAAGGTTCTACCCCACAATGATAAAACTAACGGCGCCAGTAGTCACCTCTGTTACAAGAGAAAAAAGTAAGAAAATGCAGAAGAGAAATAGATACAGACTGTATCTATTTCTCTTCTGCATTTTCTTACTTTTTTTCTCTTGAATTTAGCCGGATACCATTAGCATCACTGGCAGGATGCGAGTATCATCTCACGCCAGACTAATAAAACACACTACAAGCAGTTTCAACTTACAATATTCGCTAATGGATGCATTATAAAACAGATTTCCTTCAGCTCCATAGTACCTTAGCTGAACGTTTTACATGAAATACACCCGCTGAGTGTCTGCGAAAGCAACTATTACACGGATCTTCCTTAGGCTGAGTTCAAGACGTCAGTTGAGCGTTGCCACAATGTTTGAACAATGTCACAGGCACTGAAGCCATCATTAACTTTTGAAAAACCCTTTCTAATTTTAATTCAGAGGTCAAGGAGAAAAGTTGTTTCAAGAGTACACTTGTTTATATTTATTTAAAAATTCAGCATATGAAAAATAGAAGCGAGTGGGTAACATAAAACATGTATTTGATCTTAGGCTCTCATTTTTTTAAATATGTCTATAGCGCCCGGCTACATGTAGGTCTTTATTTAAAACAAGTGTTAAAATTCGATAATTAGAATAATTTAGTATTTGAAAGGTAATTGTCAGAAAAAAACCACAGTAATATTTAAGACAGCCCCACAGTCCGCAATGATGACACATAATTGAACCGGTGTGGCTTACCAGCGTTGGCTGTTTTCTGGTAGCTGTCTGACTGCGGTGGCTCATACGGTTAGGTTTTCAACTCTCAGCCTGAGGGCTGGTTGTACTAGGTTTGATTACCAGCTGGACCAGATGGTGATCATTATATTTGTGCGCAATATACATTTGAAAAGATACAACAAGCATCCAAGAGAAGTTGCAGCCTCCTCAAGTCTGGCCATAATCTTGAGGCGGATGACAGGCTGCGTACAACCGTTCAACAACGGAGCTAATGCAGCTCTCACTTCAGTGATATCCTTAATATGGCCGCGGTATATAGGGCCTTAAACTACTGGAAATATAGTGCTTGGCATTATATCTCTCACGTTGCCCTCAACTATTGTTACTCTGGGGACAAACCGACCCACTGAATGGCAGAGCAAGGGACGAACCCGCGATCTGCACGTTATGGAACGATATGACATTCGTGATTAACGGTGTCAGGCATAATTGAATGATAATGTATTTGCCGTAAAAAATTAAAGCAAAATGGCTTTTCTATGGAACTTAACAAACAACAGTTATAACAGTTTACTCCCGAGACTAATTCTTCACTGAGACCATGCAATACATCCGATCTCTGACGTAGCAAAAAAATATAAACGGCTTATTATTTTTGACTTCATTCATATCTACGGGATTTGAAAAAGTGCGCGCCTTTTTTCTTGCAGCAAATGTGCTGAATGGTCTTATTTTAATTCAACCTTAGACATTTTTGGTCAATGTTTGATGTTTTAGATTGTAGCCGTGAACGGTGAAGTCAACAATGGCCACAAAATCAAAGATGAGCGATCTGCACCCCCTAAAGGGCGTGTGTGTGCAGTATGAAAACAATGCAGCTAACGGTTTCCGAGATATCGTCTGGAGACAAAACACGGACGCACGACGGACAGTCATACATGCTGCTGACAATATCCCTCGCACTACTTAGTGGGCGGGGGGTAACGAGGTCAAAGCGGCCATCTTGATTTGTCGATTATTATTAATTGCTTGAAATATATTACAGGCAGCCCAAAACATTGAATTATATATTGTTATGAAAGTTTCAGAGCATGAGAGTCTAATCAAAATATATTTTTTATCTACGAGTAAAGACAACATAATGGCGGCCATAATGATATTTTTTCAAATTATTATATTCCTTCAGGATAATATTTTACTAGAACATTTGCATTGAAAACACATAATAATCCATGTTATTTACAATGCATACTGTAAAACGTTACAATAGACCACATTATATGGTGGAAAACAAGATAATTTGTGCCGAACTAGCTATTATGTTATTATAATTATTATGTTTTTATAAATATGTCTTAGTACAATGTAGTATGATAACAAACATCAAGTGATTTCGTAACGCACAAAAATGTGATTACGCAACACTATTATTTGTACACAAGAACCATGTTAGTAAGAAATTTTGTTTAAAATAGCTCTCTTTATATTCTATAATACATTACTTTCAACGTAGGACCTGAAATGTTCTGAATTTATTTCAGATTAAAGCTGTTTTTTGAATCTAAAGTATACCCAATTTATGCGCTCCCATTTTAATGTGATGATACGTAACGGTAATCTGATATCAGAGGTCGTTACTTCTTTATGGCCAATGAAACCGATTGATTAATATATGCTGGGGTTTTGATGAAAAGTGTCATATCTAGTTATTCGTTTATATAAACAAAAGATATACAGAATGTCTATCTGTCTGTCTGTCTGTCTGTTTGTCTGTCTGTATGTCCGTCCGTCCGTCCGTCCGTCCGTCCGTCCGTCCGTCCGTCCGTCCGTCTGTATGTATGTCTGTCTATGCCCTCCTGCCAGGAAAAAGGCTACCCAACTACATAGTCAAGAGTTCGAGATGTCTTACATCTTATTTTTGTTGATGTGATCAGCGAATCGAGACTTGTATAGCTGGTAGGAATTGTATACTGAATATCGACTAATAACTGCGCGTGCTTAACTGAAAAAATGTTATTAGTTTACAATGGGTTTTCGGTATGACATATTGTGATGTCTACGAATGACTCATACTCTTCTCCCAACAAACACAAAACGTTTGGCAAACGTTGATGTAATGTTGGTACACCGTCTACGACGCTAGCCCCAATATTACATCAACATTGAGCGTCTCCTGTTTGTGGGTTACGTCTGTTGTGTGACATTCAAATTCTACAGAAAAGATCAAGAATGCGTCTCATAATTGTTGCAATATTGACTCCGGATCCCCTTTGATAATACGTCAATCCTTTTGACCTTGGCATCCGTACACATGGGGTCCCCCTATTTGTCAGCTGGGTCGCCGTGCGTCTATTATTAGACATGTAGCATTTAGTGACCGCCCTCGAGGGAGATATTTTAAGGATCGACTGGATTTAACTTCTGTGCGTTGTAAAAAATCACGAGCTTCCTTGTCGTGGATAATAGTGAATCTTTCCGGTACGTGTGTGGATGCGTCAGTCTGGCAGCTATATAAAAAACGTGTTACGCTTTTACTACTGTAGTAATGCAGGCATACATATATGTAAATACCGGTACTTACTTAAATAATCTCCTTCACCATTTTGGCCTGGTCATGTTGCCCGCCGATAGGAAAATGGTATATAAATAAGATACAAATCCCACAGTCTTTCATTTAAAACTTTGCATTTCAGCAAAAGTGTCAGAAATCATTTTTAGCATGCACAAGGTGTGAATAAAACGTAATTGAAGACGACATGATTACATCTTCTTCATTGTAATGCTATGAACAATGAAGGTGAAATCTGCCTATGTAACTCTGTGTGTCCAGTAAGATACACCTACCATCACACACGTGACGTATTCATTGTAGATGACCACTGGTGGTCTGTGTACACCGTTGTCCATAATAATCATCTCATCATATTGGGATTGCCCTGAGTTACTTGATCAAGTTACTTGATCAAGGGAAATGACGACCAATAACGCTGGTCACTAATACCAATTTATACATTAACCCCTTCTAGCCTGAATTTACCATTGTCATCTCCATCCACTACAGGCCGCGAATTGCTATCGCAATTCTCGACTTGTAGTGGATGAAGATGATTTCATGTGGTTTAAAAATTAAAAAAAATACCCGTGAATTGGTAAACCAATTTCATGGAAATTTTCATTATAAAACATTTAGTTGTTGAACAATTAAATCTGTTTACAGGGATGTAAAATGATGATTTAATGCATCGTGAGGATTTAATGGGTTAACCCCTTGAGCGCCGAGCACGACGTTTTTCCTAGTTTTATCCACATGAGGTGTGGACGCGACAGCGAAACTCAGCTTCAAGTGGGGATTTTTTTAAATTACAATAGCTTGGCATTTTAATATCCATAGTGCTGTTTATTTGCTGCATTAAATTTGAAGAATATAGGCCTACAATTGCAACTACAACTCTCCTACATTAGTTCAATTTTCTTCGGTCAGAAGCAGCGTTAGATGTCATTGTCTTATTCACACAAAACGATTTTTTTTCTGCAAAATTTAAAAAAAAAAATTTTGCGGCCTTCCATTTACACTGCTATTTATACCCAAAGACACATTTAAAATAATCAACCAGAATCGCATGATTTGCGCAGATTTCGAGTCAAAAACAACAGCGGTTAAAAATTCGCAAAATTATATTTAATATTTCAAACGTTAGACCATTTGACATGTAATAAAATAAGCTCAATGGGTTTATAGAGAGAAGTAGTAATTTCAATTTACTACAGGTCAAATAGTCCAGCTCGTGAAAAATGGTGTTTGCTAAATTTCCTGAAAATCTGTTCAGAATTGACAGAAAACTCTGTTTTTTTCATACGAAGCAGGTAGAATTATTATAGGCTACAATGTTTGAAATAAATCAGTTTGGTTTTGTGTTTTATTTACATATATAGTCAATAGAGCCGCATACGTCTACCTACAAATTGCACCAGAGAGTATGCTGAATCAGACTCAATTTACTGATTGGATCCAAAGATCAGTTACCGTTGCACTAGTAAAACACACCAATGCAGTTTCAAATTACAAAATTCCGCTAATGGATGCATTAGTCTTATACCCCAGTCACACATACACGACGCACAGCCCACGCCTACAGTGACAAAAATTAGAGCAGTGCGTCGTTGTGCGTCCATGAATTTTGTCAGGATATGAGAATAGTCAGCGAGTTTAAGACGATTACACAGCGTGGTATAAATAAATCAAGTGTATAAATCAGCGAGTACACAGCGTTTCGCCACCGCGTTGCGCGTTAGCAGGGCGAACAAGCTGGCGAATATATCGCGCATCGCCAACGCGGGGCACGAATACGTTAGAAAGCATTTTGAACGCCCCATATACGTTAGATGTTCGCTGAACATGCGTTAGCTGGGCGCTATATGCGCGCTCAGTGCCGGCATTTTTGATTTTTTTCTAGCCCCAAGGCTCAGTCATACATAGTCGACGCACGATCCACGCACAAAAAAAAAGATTTTTTTTGCTAGAGCGTCTGTCGTGCGTCGGTCGTGCGTCAGCACCCCTTACTGGTTCGTTGAGGGCGCTGCATTAACGCCACGCATATTTTTGTGCGTCCTTCAATCGTCAAAGGAAGTTGGGTATGTTCAAAACATTGAACGAATTTGAACGCATAAATGTACACGCCAGAAGACCGCCAGAAACACGTAGGGCGCGCTAGAACAACATCATATCAACGCCAAATATGTTTGCTTTGTATCACATGGCTGCCCGTTGAGGGCACCGGGCAGTCGCGGGCAGCGTGCCTGCCCTGCGCTGCATGAGCGCTCGAAGCAGGCGCTGGGAACACGCCGCCAGCTCGCTCAGCGCTCGAGCAACAGGCTGTGACTATCTTAATTTTGCAGCTTAACCCTCAGTTTTTTCGTTTATTTATGTCTCACCTCGGTACATACATACACATAATACATGTATTCATAAAAGGTACGTCACAGTGTGTAAACATACCGAGCCACTCTATACATGGAGTTATGAAAGGCCCTTAGAGCTCTGAATAACGACATCTTATTTTTAATCATTTGAGTTGGTTTTTGACACGATTTCCAAAATTGTTTTTGATTGGTCGAGATTAAGTCCAAGCATGTAATGTTATCATAAATTTCTTTTTTTCTTTTCAAAAATGGTTACATATGTACAAAACAAATTGATAAAAGTTACTATTATCGTCGACATAAGCATCATAGGGTTTAACGCGCACTCTATGCGTCAAACGGGTTACCAAAGCGCTGTTCATTCGCACTTTGCGTTGAAAACACGCTGTTGACGCACACAAAAAATGAATGACGTTCATCAGACGTTCTCGTCAAATCACTGTCCAAAAGTCTTCATTTTTTGTGCGCTGGACGTGCGTACTGGTATGTGTGACTGGGCCTTTAGGAAGCTGACTTCTATTCATTCTGTTTCTTTCCATGTTGACTCATCTTTTGTTTGAATTACATCCGCTGGGCGCCCATGAAAACAACCATTACAACTATCTTCTTATTACTCCCCGCAAACACGAGATATTCACCTAAGGCTGGGTTAATGTTTGGCCAGCGTCTGCGACGGTGGTGCATCATTAATCTAACATTGGTAAATGTCTCATATTTGCTAGGCTGTTTATCTAGATCATTCTAATGCTGGCTCTATGTTGGCACGGCGTCACAGATGCTTGCCCGGCCATTAAAGGTGATCTATCACCCCTTATATAGTATGAATAATTTTGTGACAAGAAATCAAAGTTGCCACAAGATGGGGCACAAGTGTTTCTTTATATGGGGTGATTAGCTATCATGTGACCCTCTGAGAGGGTCACATGATAGCCGATCACCCCATATAAGGACATAGTTATTCATAACATATAAGGGGTGATAGATCCCTTTAAAATCCGGAAAACGTTACAATACTTTTATACTTTCTTCACGACTATTGTATCTCCAAAGTTAGTTTGGTTAGATAAACTCTATTTGATTTCAAACAATATAAGCCTATAAATCAACAGGTATCTCGCATAACGACCATCTAATATTTTACTTTATCTTCAAACGTATGCTTCAATATTCATGGAAATTAATTCACAAAAATATCTGTGTAAATTATTCTGAAAAGATAAAGTGAATAACATTCTCTCATGAAGATTTATTTTTTATAAACACAATAGCAAATAAATATAGTCAGAAGCAGTATGTCAATCTCCCTTTTTCAATCAGGTGCAACATCAGCCTGGACCCATTCATTTGGTAATTTCTAGATCTCAATCGAGTGTTCTAAAATGTCTTTCAAAATAAAGAAATATTTTGTTTCATTACTTGAATAATGTAATATTATCAAGGAGGTGGCACTAAGAACTACACAGCTATAACTCTATAAGAACACATGCATTGTATAATTATGCATCGTTAGACAAATTTTGCAGATATTGGCCCAACATGTAAAGAACATAGGCACATCGTCTCCTGTATTTTGTGTTTTACCGCGGTTAAGCTGATTCGTTTTGACTAACCCACTCTGAATTTTCAACTTCGCTGTGACGTGCTAAAACGGGTAATATGAGATCAGGGCTCTAGCTTTATATCTTGTGTCTGTCTGACGTCCGTCAGTCTCCTCTACTGACACTTAACCCTTTAACTGCCGGTGCCGCATATATTCGGGTTTTTATTTTTTATTAGCACAATAAGTACCACATTTTAAATATGTTAAAGATAAAATATGACATCAACCAGCACGATTTGAAAAGAGTTGACCGCCATTTTGTCAAATCTTAATAATTTTCACTCACTTGATGTTGTGGATCGCGTCAGCGAAACACAACTTCAAGTAGGTGAAAATTTAAATTGAATAATTTGGCAGTGAAAGGGTTAAATAGCCCCAACGTGGCCGAAACAGAACTTAAAATTGAAGGTTTTAGCCACAGATTGCGCCCAATAAAAAACGTGGGACATTTATTTGGATCTTGCCCTCGATTAATCAGGTCAAGGGTAGGTTTATTAGAATAAGTACCATGTCAGCTACATGATCACATTCTCAGCTCATTTTCCGCCACGTCATTAAGAAGTTATGGACATTTTTCGGACCTTGTGGTCGAGATCGCTCTCGGTCAACGCTATGTAGAAAAACGTTAATTTTCCACGGTAAAACGAATACAGCAATCCACGGTAGAGGTGTGGGCTCGTCCACGGCTAACACTTAGAGCAGTGGTATGGTGCTGTAAATATAGAGGAGAACACATTCTGAAATGTTGAGGTGTAAAATCAGGTTAATCGTTTTGTTTCACTGATTCAGAATATTTACTTTTGACGGACTCCATTCCTCAGAACGTTGACCATTCTACGCATGCAGACGGGCCTACAACCTCTACTCAGTGAATTGCTACGATCCCACTTCTTTAATAACAACATTTTGCGAACATCACTCGATCAGTCACTAATTTTTATTTACATATTCGCATCATACCAAAGTCAATTTTTTTAAAGTAAGGTTGATATCTAAATGTATATTATGTTTGAAAAAGTTGCCACTGAAATGAATGTAATGAACAAAAGGTATCATTCTGTATGATATCGCAATGGGAAATGTATTTTCTTGGCATTTGTTCAAAGCACTCTGTATTGCTTGATCACAATAAATGCGTGTAATTTCCTTCTGATTTACCTCGCATTACATTTGATTATGATTGCTTTTTATCTTGAGCTAAGTCTATGATCTGTTTTTGTAAACTGATCCATCTAAATGCGCTCGACTAATGCACAGAGAGTGCACTCGGCTGATCCACTAAGTGCACCGCGGCTTACCAGCAAACGGCATATGTTAAGCCAATGTTGGCTTAATGTTGGTCCGTCGTCTACGACCCCGGACCAACCTTATACCAGCATTGTTTTCAACGCCTTTTGTTTTCCGAGAACTAAGGGCCTATATATTTATCCAGTACATCAGTGGTCTGTGATGAGTCATTGATGATTAGAATGATCTCCAGGTTTTATCACAAACACATCATGTTTTAGTCTCAGTCCCCAGCATAAATTTAATCCCATGAGATTTGGAATAGTGGTATTATTCTTAACATCTGATGTGATACGTTAAGGATGAATGCGGCCTATACCTAAATTTGGTAAAATAAAAAAAATAATAATGACTGACGGTATTAATTTAACACGTGATTTAAAAGAACTATTTCACCCACTCTGATTTATTTGTCTTCATATAGTACACAAATATGTACAATAATTGTACAAATGTGAAATTTTAAATAAAATTGCGTATATTAAGATGTCAAATACATTTGACCAGAACCCTTACTACGTTGTGTATAATGTATATAAATGGGCATGATAATTACACCTAGAATTAAATTAATTTGTAAAATATAATATAGCCTACATGATATATATTTCCCGCACCAAAGATAAAAGAACTATATGAAATTATAAATAGCATAAAAAGACACTGGGAACCGCGCAAAGCTATGAAATAAATGCAAATACATATGTACAAAACAAATTGATAAAAGTTACTATTATCGTCGACATAAGCATCATAGGGTTTAACGCGCACTCTATGCGTCAAACGGGTTACCAAAGCGCTGTTCATTCGCACTTTGCGTTGAAAACACGCTGTTGACGCACACAAAAAATGAATGACGTTCATCAGACGTTCTCGTCAAATCACTGTCCAAAAGTCTTCATTTTTTGTGCGCTGGACGTGCGTACTGGTATGTGTGACTGGGCCTTTAGGAAGCTGACTTCTATTCATTCTGTTTCTTTCCATGTTGACTCATCTTTTGTTTGAATTACATCCGCTGGGCGCCCATGAAAACAACCATTACAACTATCTTCTTATTACTCCCCGCAAACACGAGATATTCACCTAAGGCTGGGTTAATGTTTGGCCAGCGTCTGCGACGGTGGTGCATCATTAATCTAACATTGGTAAATGTCTCATATTTGCTAGGCTGTTTATCTAGATCATTCTAATGCTGGCTCTATGTTGGCACGGCGTCACAGATGCTTGCCCGGCCATTAAAGGTGATCTATCACCCCTTATATAGTATGAATAATTTTGTGACAAGAAATCAAAGTTGCCACAAGATGGGGCACAAGTGTTTCTTTATATGGGGTGATTAGCTATCATGTGACCCTCTGAGAGGGTCACATGATAGCCGATCACCCCATATAAGGACATAGTTATTCATAACATATAAGGGGTGATAGATCCCTTTAAAATCCGGAAAACGTTACAATACTTTTATACTTTCTTCACGACTATTGTATCTCCAAAGTTAGTTTGGTTAGATAAACTCTATTTGATTTCAAACAATATAAGCCTATAAATCAACAGGTATCTCGCATAACGACCATCTAATATTTTACTTTATCTTCAAACGTATGCTTCAATATTCATGGAAATTAATTCACAAAAATATCTGTGTAAATTATTCTGAAAAGATAAAGTGAATAACATTATCTCATGAAGATTTATTTTTTATAAACACAATAGCAAATAAATATAGTCAGAAGCAGTATGTCGATCTCCCTTTTTCAATCAGGTGCAACATCAGCCTGGACCCATTCATTTGGTAATTTCTAGATCTCAATCGAGTGTTCTAAAATGTCTTTCAAAATAAAGAAATATTTTGTTTCATTACTTGAATAATGTAATATTATCAAGGAGGTGGCACTAAGAACTACACAGCTATAACTCTATAAGAACACATGCATTGTATAATTATGCATCGTTAGACAAATTTTGCAGATATTGGCCCAACATGTAAAGAACAGAGGCACATCGTCTCCTGTATTTTGTGTTTTACCGCGGTTAAGCTGATTCGTTTTGACTAACCCACTCTGAATTTTCAACTTCGCTGTGACGTGCTAAAACGGGTAATATGAGATCAGGGCTCTAGCTTTATATCTTGTGTCTGTCTGACGTCCGTCAGTCTCCTCTACTGACACTTAACCCTTTAACTGCCGGTGCCGCATATATTCGGGTTTTTATTTTTTATTAGCACAATAAGTACCACATTTTAAATATGTTAAAGATAAAATATGACATCAACCAGCACGATTTGAAAAGAGTTGACCGCCATTTTGTCAAATCTTAATAATTTTCACTCACTTGATGTTGTGGATCGCGTCAGCGAAACACAACTTCAAGTAGGTGAAAATTTAAATTGAATAATTTGGCAGTGAAAGGGTTAAATAGCCCCAACGTGGCCGAAACAGAACTTAAAATTGAAGGTTTTAGCCACAGATTGCGCCCAATAAAAAACGTGGGACATTTATTTGGATCTTGCCCTCGATTAATCAGGTCAAGGGTAGGTTTATTAGAATAAGTACCATGTCAGCTACATGATCACATTCTCAGCTCATTTTCCGCCACGTCATTAAGAAGTTATGGACATTTTTCGGACCTTGTGGTCGAGATCGCTCTCGGTCAACGCTATGTAGAAAAACGTTAATTTTCCACGGTAAAACGAATACAGCAATCCACGGTAGAGGTGTGGGCTCGTCCACGGCTAACACTTAGAGCAGTGGTATGGTGCTGTAAATATAGAGGAGAACACATTCTGAAATGTTGAGGTGTAAAATCAGGTTAATCGTTTTGTTTCACTGATTCAGAATATTTACTTTTGACGGACTCCATTCCTCAGAACGTTGACCATTCTACGCATGCAGACGGGCCTACAACCTCTACTCAGTGAATTGCTACGATCCCACTACTTTAATAACAACATTTTGCGAACATCACTCGATCAGTCACTAATTTTTATTTACATATTCGCATCATACCAAAGTCAATTTTTTTAAAGTAAGGTTGATATCTAAATGTATATTATGTTTGAAAAAGTTGCCACTGAAATGAATGTAATGAACAAAAGGTATCATTCTGTATGATATCGCAATGGGAAATGTATTTTCTTGGCATTTGTTCAAAGCACTCTGTATTGCTTGATCACAATAAATGCGTGTAATTTCCTTCTGATTTACCTCGCATTACATTTGATTATGATTGCTTTTTATCTTGAGCTAAGTCTATGATCTGTTTTTGTAAACTGATCCATCTAAATGCGCTCGACTAATGCACAGAGAGTGCACTCGGCTGATCCACTAAGTGCACCGCGGCTTACCAGCAAACGGCATATGTTAAGCCAATGTTGGCTTAATGTTGGTCCGTCGTCTACGACCCCG
Organism: Flabesymbios commensalis; assembly: GCA_964017125.1. Lineage (NCBI taxonomy): Eukaryota > Metazoa > Annelida > Polychaeta > Terebellida > Flabelligeridae > Flabesymbios > Flabesymbios commensalis. Next base: position 33,809,211 of record OZ024904.1, on the reverse strand, counting down.
GACCAACCTTATACCAGCATTGTTTTCAACGCCTTTTGTTTTCCGAGAACTAAGGGCCTATATATTTATCCAGTACATCAGTGGTCTGTGATGAGTCATTGATGATTAGAATGATCTCCAGGTTTTATCACAAACACATCATGTTTTAGTCTCAGTCCCCAGCATAAATTTAATCCTATGAGATTTGGAATAGTGGTATTATTCTTAACATCTGATGTGATACGTTAAGGATGAATGCGGCCTATACCTAAATTTGGTAAAATAAAAAAAATAATAATGACTGACGGTATTAATTTAACACGTGATTTAAAAGAACTATTTCACCCACTCTGATTTATTTGTCTTCATATAGTACACAAATATGTACAAAAATGAAATGAATCGGGCTTTAGGCCACCTTTGTGCACATATAGGCTAAACTGGGCCAGGAGAACCTCCTGAGGATGGTGAGATGATTAAGATGACACTGTCCTCCAGACACAGGATTCGAAATTCGAGCCCTGGCGGTCTGAGGCCGAGCACGCTACCTCTCGGTCACGGAGGCTCCCCACAATACTAACTTTCACACGTGGATGGGGAAGAAACAATTTTGTTTCTTTCAAACCGCCGAGACCGGGAACCGAACCCCGGACTCTGGCGCGAAAGGCAGCGGTGCTAACCACTACCCTAGGGCCCCCGCCCACAAATATGTACAATAATTGTACAAATGTGACATTTTAAATAAAATTGCGTATATTAAGATGTCAAATACATTTGACCAGAACCCTTACTACGTTGTGTATAATGTATATAAATGGGCATGATAATTACACCTAGAATTAAATTAAAGTGTAAAATATAATATAGCCTACATGATATATATTTCCCGCACCAAAGATAAAAGAACTTTATGTTATTATAAATAGCATAAAAAGACACTGGGAACCGCGCAAAGCTATGAAATAAATGCAAATAGAGATCTTCCATCGTTTTTAATTAATTATATTAGCACTTTGAATATGACCTTTTGAAGGTGTAACGCGTCTTCGTCAAGCAAAACTGAATATACTTGGCTTCTAATTTAACAAATTTAAATCATTTCTACTCTCTTTAAGTTCAGGGTCGCATCAGCGGAATACTTATGGCGGATAACAGTTTTACTTAAGTATAATAGCTTAAGAAATAAAATGTGAGAACGGCCATGCACAATTGCTTTAGAGAAAATTATTTAGTTTACTGAAAATTAAATATGGAGATATTTGTCTTGCACACAGACACCATTGATCGACCATGGTAGTTGGACAAGCACGGCTGTGATTTGTGGCAAGGTGTAATTATCGTGGGAGGATCATTTGCGGAGATTGTGGCTCAGCCTATTTTACCCTGCGGAGGACGAAAAACCCCAATCAGTAGAATAAAACCTCCAATCTGTAGACTAAAACCTACAATAAGCATGCCGCCTCACGTTGAATCCATTTCTCATCTACTCATGGCGCGCCAGCTGATTGGAACTGTAATTATATATTTTTACGGTGAAGTAGTGGCCGGCCACGATGGCTCATCCGTATCGACTGGGGCTTGTAACCAGGAGGTATCAGGTTCGAGTCCCGGATATTTGTCATAATGGTTGTGCATATACAGTGCTCCAAACTGTTCAAAGGCATGGATTGTACAGTGCTGCCTATGGTACTGTGCACTATAAAGAGCCCTTTAAGTCATTCGAAATAATAGTAGGGCATAGTCCCGGCTTCGGGCTTCCTTCTGCGCGATATTGCCATGATTTTTGCAGAAAGCGACGTAAAGCAATATTCACTCACTCACGGTGAAGTGGTGTATCGTAGAAATATTTCGTATTTTTTTCACTGAGACCCACTTCAAGTAGCGACATGATCCAATGCTGATTTAATGCTGGGCCAGCGTCTTAGATGGTGGCCCAACATCTTCGACGTTGGTCCAACATTGTATAAATGTTATATAAATGTTTTGTGTTTACAGGGAGACCGGGGGACGACCCCGCGATCTCTGACTTTCAAAGCACTGCACCAGTGCCCCCGCCGTGTAAAGTCAACAAGTAGTCACTGTTTCTTTTTCAAGTATAGGAACAATAACTACCTTTAAACTTTCCAGAGCAAAATGCCCAGTCTATTTCCTTACATCGGAGAGAAGATGGATAAGATAATGTTTGATAAAATTTGATAAAATTATCAGGTTGGCAGGTTAGGTAGAGGTGAATGCAGTCTGCCATGTATTTGACTTGTGACTTTGGCCTTATTAGGTACAGATGACCTCAATTACCGGGGTCAGCCACTGACATGTTGATCCAGACTGCAGTATTGACAGGTGGGACAGAGGATTCACTTTGATGGCGTTAGTTTGCCGATTTAATGTGGTACTTTTACCAACTGATTTTTTTGAAATATAGGCCTGAAACGTCAAATACGTGAATAGTAAGTTAGCTGATAAGATCAGCCAAACGAGACGCGGGGCTACATTGCTACATTTTTACTTTTTTTACAGCCCCTACCGTGGAGAATCCGATGGTGTCGAAATCTTTCTGTAATCAGCTAACTTGACAAAATCACATAGGTCTATGCCCTACATGTAATTCTCAAACGTCTCTTTGCGGTCATGTAAATAAAGGCGGACACCCATGGTATATAGTGTGAAAGCTCAAAAAGAAACACGTCAGGATCCAATTGTCTAAATTGATCCGAATCACAAGCTAAATTAGCGGCCATTCGGAATTGTTTCTCTTAATTAGCCCCAAACATCAATCTTGAAATATGTTTGCGGCTTATTGACGACTTATCAATATTTTGTTTTTTGCGTCAAAATCGACTTCTACTTTTCTCATTTGGAAAAAATTGGCAACAATAATGATTGAAGTCTGAGGCGGTCATGTTTGCGCATGTAAGGTCAAATTGGAGGTTTTTAGTCTGCAGATCACGCCATGAACTGATCCACTGTGTCACTCCCTTAAAAACATTGTACTTTTTGTGACTATGGGTCAGTGATTGTATGACAGGATGATCAGTGGATCATTGAGAGCCTTCTCGTGACTGGAATATGATTTGTAGCAAATTCAGCGTGTAGGTCATTTAGCCTAGATCTAAGATACGCTCACTCACTCACTCACTCACTCACTCACTCACTCACTCACTCACTCACTCACTCACTCACTCACTCACTCACTCACTCACTCACTCACTCACTCACTCACTCACTCACTCACTCACTCACTCACTCACTCACTCACTCACTCACTCACTCACTCACTCACTCACTCACTCACTCACTCACTCACTCACTCACTCACTCACTCACTCACTCACTCACTCACTCACTCACTCACTCACTCACTCACTCACTCACTCACTCACTCACTCACTCACTCACTCACTCACTCACTCACTCACTCACTCACTCACTCACTCACTCACTCACTCACTCACTCACTCACTCACTCACTCACTCACTCACTCACTCACTCACTCACTCACTCACTCACTCACTCACTCACTCACTCACTCACTCACTCACTCACTCACTCACTCACTCACTCACTCACTCACTCACTCACTCACTCACTCACTCACTCACTCACTCACTCACTCACTCACTCACTCACTCACTCACTCACTCACTCACTCACTCACTCCGATAACAGACTAAGTCCATCATAGTGGTTATGATAACCAAAAATACATTAGTTAAAGGGAGCTCGTAGGGGATGCGAAATAAGGGATAGTCTACATGTAGAGAATCGGATTGCATTCTATACACCAGAAATATGCCAACAATCAAATCGCATTCAAACCTCTCGGACGCGTTTCTCACACTGAAAAAATGCAGCAATTAGATTGGCTCAAAATTTCGCGTTTGATTTGTGGCTGAGTATAATTCCACAACCAGGATCAGGAAAATACGAGACACTGACAGTGGTCCAATAGCAAAACAACATTGGATAAAAATATTGCTTATCATGTTCAGGATCAGTTTCCGTCATGACGTGACTGGGATGCTGTTTGTAATAAATTCGATTATGCAGGTTTTCATTGCGCGGCAGCAGCACCGGAATGTGCCTGTCCTACTCAGTTGGGATATAATGATGGCGTCGATTTAATACTTTCGAATATTTATCTTTTCACCGCTGTTCACGACAAAGCAGGACATTTTTGTCAAATGTGGAATCAATTCCTGGTATGGCTTCATAAACTTTCGTAGAAATAATCCTATGTACGTCCAAGGCTGATCTGGATACAATTATTACATTCTGGCTATTTACATGCATTTCTCACTTTAGTATAATCAACATGAGTTATATTTATGGCTGATGACACATTCTATTTTTAAATCAAATAACTTCCAATCCTTCATCTAAATGTGATTTTATTGTCTAAATATTACCTCTCATCGCCACTAAAATGCTAGTGTTGGAAAATTGATGAAAGAGGAATTTTGTTCAACGGCTCTCTCGGACGCCATCTTGAAAATTAGACTGTTTGCACGAGTATATTATTTTTTGAACGAGTATATTATTTTTGTAAACTGCTGTTATAATAAATTCACCTGCCACAACAACAAACCGTGATTAAACATTTTGAAATCGTTTTCAGATTATATTATTTGCAGCTGATTAATAAATATGATACGTGAGGCGCTGCCAAAGAAGTAACTCTGAGCTAGGTCGGAGCAGCCTCATGTTCACCAGAGCAGATATCCCGGATGAGAAGTATCAGGTAGTTCGTGGAGGAGCACACATGCATGTCGGGGGGGGGGGGGCATAGTCTGAGGCAAGAAGACTTCTGACGAATGAAATATATGTAGATGTTGAAAATCAGTTTACTTCTCTGGGTGTACGATACTCTTCACATATATCGTGTCAAATTGCATAGGCGTAGGTGCATAGACTATTAAAAAAATGTATAAGCATTAACCTATACATTCTTGTTTATTTAATTTATATCTCATCATTTCCAATTCTCAACGGTGTCAATATCAAGAATATTTTTTTGTAACTTGAAACCTGTTATACGAGTTGGAATCAAATATGGCTTCTAATGGTTCGGGAAATATAGATGATAAACGGACTGGGGTGATATTCATTTACGTCATCCATGTTCAGTGATCCAGACGGTCATGAGGTGGACCTGCGTCCATGTCATTTACATTTTACTACCACCCAGAAAACACGAGCTATATGGAACATTTGGGTTGGGTTATTGTTGGGCCACCGTATTCGATGCTGGCCCAACATTAATCCAGAATTAATCCAGCATGTCCGTGTTTCCTGGAAAGTCCTCCGCACATAAATGTGAGCACTCAGCTCTAATGTCATGATATATCTCCAGACTGCCGATCACGCCCTTGTCAGCACTGTCCAATGCTGGCTCAATGTTGGGCCAACGTCTTCGACGCTGGTCCAACATTGAACCAGCACTGGGTCAGGGTATCGTGTTTGCTGAGGAACGTCATCAAATTTGTTTGGATATGTCGGCCTTCTGAATCATGTTGTGCAACAAAGATCTCTGGCCCGCCTGTCTGCAAATGTAAAGGCAGTGAACGCGTGGTCCCGCTAGTTACCAGACAGGATCAGTCCTGTAATGTATCCCATGCTGGCGGTCTTAGGTATTAGATATTGCCTGAGAGAGACGTTCTAGACCTGCAATATGTTCTGCCAACGCCAGGCATTGAATCAAATTATTTCCTTTTAAAATCGAGGCGTCAAATCACACAATCATCATCAACATTATCGGAAGGAGGCAAACATAGGCCTACACAGTAAATTTATTACTTCATTCTTATTATTTCCACAGCCGTTTCCATCGTACAGTTGAAATGTCTATATAGGAAATGTCTATGTAGGAAAAGCCGTCGAATGCTATCACAGAAACGGATCAATATTTACCATGTTTACACATCGGTTGTATATTTGAGGCTATCTAAGCAAAACTGACGTTATAGAAAAATGCACGTTACATAAAATGTCTTGTAAATGTTATATGGTCAGCTGTGTATTTGAAGTTCACACAAACTCACCGTTGACAATACTACTTCTATTAACATATATTGCCTATTTTTCCATCCACTGTCATCCTTGGATAAGGTATAGATGATATATATTCGATATGTTCTTTGACATAATTTTAAATTTACACACCTGTTGTTTGTAATTTTCCGAACTCAATGATCTTTGCCCATTATCGAGACCTCTTGCATAGATAATCACAGAGTGTACCTACGTCATTTATTACATTTCACATTTTATTGTTATGATTCAGAGCCTAAAATAGTCAAGTCACCTGATGATCTGTTGAAGTCGTTTGACGCACTGCAAAATGGACGCTGACTTGACCCTTTCAGCGCGGGGACCGTATTTATACGTCAGATTATGACGTATAAAGACGGTCCCCCGCGCTGGAAGAATTAAAAAAATTATAATGACCGTAGACCCATAACATAGGTATGCAAATGAAGCGGAAAGAGCTCACTAAGACATTAATGCCTATTTCAAATTGAAAAACCCTTTAGTCTCCATGGTTTATACAAAAATATTTCAGCGCTTTAAGGGTTAGGCCTAAATCTGTTGTTGTTTGCTTGGTTTTATGATCTCATTCTCTTTGGAATGTAGTTAATCTGAAGCTAATCTCTAAGAAGTAAGAATCAGTATATCATTTCGAAAAAG